>OX451739.1:847601539-848801539 GCA_948472305.1 Vicia faba
AATACACAATCACACTTGCACCCTCTAGGGTAATCCCACATGTTGCCTTCCAAAATGGGCCATGCTTGCACGTCGAGTTTCTTTGGCAAAACAAGATCAAATGATCATAAGTCTCAAAGTGTTGCCTAAATGGAATGATCATAGTCCCTTCAAAGCAAATTGCCAAAGACACTTGGCATCATTGCATTCATGGTTCATACGATGACCCGCGCCTGTCCCGAATAAACTTCCTAAACGCAAGATTGTCCACCAATTTCAATGGTAGAACAAAATTGTTAAAAGGGGTTAAAACATAATAAAAACCTTTGAGTACAATAGGGTAGACAAAACTCTTAGTTACTTGAGACCAATTTGCAAAAAAAACACTTGCCTTCTTTTCAAAAACCACAATCCACAACACTTTCAAACAAACTCTCAAAAACATTTGAAACATCTTTTCGAAAAGATCCACACTTTTGTAAAACACTCAATCATGAGTCAAATACATTAGTTGCCTAAGACAAGGCATCTTCTTCCAAAACATTTTCAAAAGCACCCACACACACACCATTTTCAAGCAATCGAAAATCAAGGCAAGTGATCTAAAAAACCAAGTAACTAAGAGCCCATGGATAACCATGGATGAAAAGGGTGCTAATACCTTCCCTTTTCATAATCTACCCCCCGAACCCACGAAATATCTCAAAAGGTTTTTGCTGTGCTTTTTTAACCTTTCCTTTAGGATAAAATAAAAAGTCGGTGGCGACTCTTGCTCAACCGCACAAGTGCGAATACGAACGCAAAACTCGTAGTCAGTTCTCCCACCGTATCACAGAACTGGCGACACTGCTGGGGATAATTTTTAAGTGGGGTTACCTTAGGGTTTAGATCACCTTTATTTTCAATTGATTGTTTTGTTTGCTTTACATTTGTGGGCTTTGTATCGGAGTTTTATAGATCCTAACCCGGATCTGGGGGAAACCTTTTTAGGTAGCATAATCTGCGAGGGACCTGTCTGGGGTATACCGACATGGGTGAAGCAGTGGCTACGTTGGTGTGGCGCTTTGGTCTGTACCGATATCCCTCGTGTTGAAACGGGGAGAATATGGGTCTTCCAAGGAGTCATTAAGCACCAACCGACCTTAGAACCCTAAATTGACCAACTTGGCCATTAGAACAGTAGCAGTATGCTACACTCATTGAGGCTAAACTCTCGAGATGGTTCCGGCCGCGAGAAAAGGTTGCGATGCTGGAGTTATGACCGATTGAGGGTAGCCAATGATATGAGATCCTCTAGAACCCGGTTACTTTTGATAAGACAGGTTTTAACCAACAAACTGAAAGAGGGTAGTACCTGAACCTCATGCAAGCCTAAACCTAAGGACTTGTTTGCTTTGTGTGAATATGTTTGTCTGTATATACACTCACTTGCTTGTGCATACATGTACATGACATCATGACATCATACCATAGCATTTTCAATAACCATTTCAAGGATCTCGAGGGTTATTTTGATACAGGGTTACGTTGAACCAGACGTCTATCAAGGGGCAAGGGGTTTCTCCTCTAACCAATCCAGTCAAAAGATCAAGTACAACAACTTGAATCAGTGGCTATGACCCACTCGACATGGTGAGCTTGATTCTCGTGGAAAGACATCCACCGATACAAAGTTCTCCAAATAAGGCTCAAGTACAACAACTTGAATCAGTGGCTATGACCCACTCGACATGGTGAGCTTGATTCTCGTGGAAGGACGTCCACCGGTGCAGAGATATCCAATCCAAGAGCAGGGTTCAACCTCTAACATTTTTTCTTGTGTTTACCCTAAGAGATCCTTGAAAGCATGCATCCACATATCATGCATTGCATTTTGACAATCTTTCCTTTTTCAGGTTTCCTTACTCTCCTGCTGTTTATTTCAGCAAGAGATGGCTCTAGAAAGGTCTGTCAAAGACATCCAAGACCAGACTGCTCAGCTGCAGAAGATGTTCCTGAACTTGTCTTTGGGGCAAGAAGAGATGAAAGCTCTCCTCACAAAGGGCTTGGAGAATTCCAACAATACCAGGAGTGATCAGCTTGCGGAGCTGCAGTTTGATCTGACAACATTAAGGACCCAAATGATGGGACAGTTGGTGGGCCAGATGGCTCTCATCCAAGACCTATCTCAAAGACAAGAGGAACTCAGAGTTCTTGTCCGCCAACTGCTTCCAAACAACCAACTGGGGCAAACATCTGAGGTTGAAGAGCAAGTCACCGCTCAGCCTCCATCCACTCAAGAAGACAAAGGGAAAGCTCCTTTGCTTGCTTCAGGGTCACAAGCCCATCAACAACCTCGCCAGCGTCAACGGGGCAATCGGCGTAAACAAGAAAAGTCGGGAAGACAGTTTACGGAGACTGAAATACCATCATTCTTCATACTGAAGCGCCTGTTGGAGGTCAACTTACTTACTGTAAAGGACCCTCCTCAGAAGCTCAATACCTCCTCTCCTCACTATAATCCCGGCGCATTCTGTGTCTACCACTCCTACAGCCCGGGACACGACACCAACGACTGTTGGGCCTTGAAGAACAAGATTCAAGATCTGATTGACATTGGGGTGCTGGAATTCATGCCAGACGGCGAGATGAAAATCTTCCGTTAAAGGTTTCTCCACTTGAAGTGACGAAGCTCGAGCTGAAAGACTTTTGCTTCTTTTTTTTGAATTTTCAAAGTTGTAATTTCTTTTGCTGTCAAACAATTATCTGTTGATGATAAACACTGTTTTCATTAATGCATTGCATATGTTTGTCTTGAATCCATCCATTCGTTTCACTACTCTTATGCTTTTCTTTATGATATTTGACTCTTGATAAAAAGCTGTAAGCCTTTAGAGGGAGGATGACGAAACAATACCATGATCTTATACAGTATGCTTTTGAACAGACCTTGCTGATGATGTACAGGCGTTTCTTTCAATTCCCAAACACTGGAGTTATAAGGAAGTTAATCCCTAGTTAACCCCTTCGAGCCAAAGAAGTAGGAGTTTTCTGTTCTAAACAATCAAAACCCTTGATATTCAACCCGGGGCAGGGTAGTTTCTCAGTTAATTCAAAAGAAAATGCGCATTAAAGTCGCAAACTCTCAGTTCGTAACACAACGAACGACATCGAGAAAGAAAGCATTCCTTTGGAATCAAAAGACAAGGGTGGTTCCCTATCACATAGACAGTCAATCTCTCAAAAGAGAAAAGCCCACTAAGCCAAAACCTATAAAGGAGGCTTAAGAAAGCTGGGGCATCCCGCTGACAGTAATCCCGGAAAACGGTAACAGTCAGGCAAAAGTTAGGGATAACAAATCAAAATCAAAATAGTGAGGTCATTACAAAGTCCTCAACAACACAAAAAATGTTGAAAAAGAAAAAGGAGATGATGACTGTCTCCCCAAATTCAACTGGTGAACCATCGCCCAAAAGTCGTTCCAAACTCAAAACAGAGTATGACGCAATTAACTGAGCTTAGGTTGAAGGACATCACGAAGAGCGGGTGGGTACAAATATACTTTGAGCCTTTATCCTTTGTTTCTTAAACCGTGAACCAAGCCACGTTACAACCCTTTAAAAGTCCTAATTGAAGCATGGGTTAGTTCGAAAGCATACTGTTACAAAAGGTATCCTGACTCCTGTAGGGCTTTACTCTAAATCTTGTGTTGACTTGTCTTGTGAAAAGTTTTCTGCTAAAAACGCATTTTTCAAAACTTCGAGACAAACATAAACTTTGCATTACTTGAATATCACTGTCTGCATTTGATTTTTGTTTGACAGCAAAGAAATTCATACAGCGAATGTTCGGAGGAACGAAAACTCTCTCAGCAAGTAAAAATCACTTCAAAGGGACGACACTTCCTTTACAAATCTCCTATCAACAAGGGGGCATGACATGTCACAATTCAATTAACCTGGGGCAGTCCAGTCAAGGTCCAACAGATCTTTCAAAGTTCAGTTAACCTGGGGCAGTCCAGTCAAGATTTCAAGAAATCTCTCAATGTGCAGAGTAATCTGATTCAAGACCCCTTCACCACCACTTGGGGCATTCGAATGTCAAAAGTGTTCAACAAATTAACTATTACATTTCCAGACTCGATTCCTGTATCTAGCCAGGGCACGTCTGAAGAGTTTGAAGATTCGATTCCTGTATCCAACTAGGGCATATCTGTTGATGACTATTTCCAGACTCGATTCCTGTATCTAGCCAGGGCACGTCTGAAGAGTTTGAAGATTCGATTCCTGTATCCAGCCAGGGCATATCTGTTGACGACTATTTCCAGACTCGATTCCTGTATCTAGACAGGGCACGTCTGAAGAGTTTGAAGATTCGACTCCTGTATCCAGCCAGGGCATATCTGTTGACCATATTTCCAGATTAGACTCCTGTATCTAGCCAGGGTCCGTCTGAAGAGTTTGAAGATTCGATTCCTGTATCCAGCCAGGGCATATCTGTTGACGACTATTTCCAGACTCGATTCCTGTATCTAGCCAGGGCACGTCTGAAGAGTTTGAAGATTCGATTCCTGTATCCAGCCAGGGCATATCTGTTGACGACTATTTCCAAACTCGATTCCTGTATCTAGCCAGGGCACGTCTGAAGAGTTTGAAGATTCGATTCCTGTATCTAGCCAGGGCATATCTGTTGACGACCATTTCCAGACTCGATTCTTGTATCCAGCCAGGGCATGTCTGAAGAATTCCAGATCAACACCTGTAACAACCCAGGAAAAACATCTGTGAACGACCGATTGTAGACCAACACCTGTAATAAGCCAGGAATTTATCTACATCACCACTTGGGGCATTCGAATGTCAAAAGTGTTCAAAAACCGATGCAGTTTTACACGAGCTCATCATCAGGAAACCCTACACCGGTTCCTCTTCAAGACTTCTGAAAACAGTTTACGGATTCTTCCCAACAACGGATGTTAATCTACCAACTTGTTCAGACTCTTCTCAAATCGTTGAAAACAATTTACGGACGCTTCCCAACAACGGATGCGGCTCTATTGCTGGCTCAACTTCAAGACTTCTGAAAACAGTTTATGGATTCTTCCCAACAACGGATGTTAATCTATCAGCTTGTTCAGATGCAACCTTTGAAATTAGTTTACGGACGCTTCCCAACAACGGATGCGACTCTATTGCTGATTCAACTTCAAGATTTCTGAAAATAGTTCACGGGTTCTCCAAGTAAACGGATGTTAACCTATCACTTGTTCAGATTCTTCTTCAAGACTTCTGAAAACAGTTTATGGATTCTTCCCAGTAACGGATGTTAATCTATCAGCTTGTTCAGATGCAACCTTTGAAATTAGTTTACGGACGCTTCCCAACAACGGATGCGGCTCTATTGCTGATTCAACTTCAAGATTTCTGAAAACAGTTCACGGGTTCTCCAAGTAACGGATGTTAACCTATCGCTTGTTCAGATTCTTCTGAAGCTAACTCCACTCAGAGTCAAGTTTCATTATCCCCGGCAAAGCTAAAACTTCAAGTTATCAATCCCCAGCGGAGCCAGACCTTTGAACCTTCTCCCCACAGAGTTTTGGAGAGGGCAAATCTTGAGTTCCCCAGTGAAGTCGCCAGAGTTACTTCCCATTAAGCTGAAGATTCTCAATCTGGCCTCCCCAGCATGAGTCTATTAATTTGGAACTCCCCAGTAGAGGTCATCAGGAATTCTCTTCCCCAGCAGCAGCCAAGGATTTATTTTCCCCGGCAGTAGTCAAAATGCTTTTATCTTCAGCCATCTCGGATTCATTTATCCTCAGCAAGATTAGTTCATCAGCTTACATGCGCATTCATCACATTCATGTCATAAATATTGATGTCACGTACATTGCATCATGCATCATAACATTGCATACAACTAACCCTTTGCCTTTTCAGGTAAGATCAGTCGACAGACACAGATCATCTCTCAAGATTCATCCAGAAATAGTTCAGATGTGACCCGGACACGGCGACATTCTGATACTTATTCCAGATCCATCCAGACGCATTATCAAGAAACCCTACACCGGTTCCTCTTCAACTTCAAGACTTCTGAAAACAGTTTACGGATTCTTCCCTACAACGGATGTCAATCTACCAACTTGTTCAGACTCTTCTCAACTTTTGAAAACAGTTTACGGATTCTTCCCTACAACGGATGTCAATCTACCAACTTGTTCAGACTCTTCTCAACTTTTGAAAACAGTTTACGGACGCTTCCCAACAACGGACGTTGCTCTATTGCTTATTCAATCCCAACTCCTGAAAATAGTTTACGGATTCTCCGAAACATGGACGTCAATCTGTTGCTTGTTCAGACCCCAATTCAGAGATGTTCCAAAACAGGGACGCCTTTCTGATACTTGTCCACTCACCATTGACATACAGTTCAACATGTCCAGATGGCATCTTTAAGCCCATCCTCCTACCAGCAGTCACCAGATGGCATCTTTAAGCCCATCACCAAATGGCATCTTTAAGCCCATTCACCTCTACCATCACATCGACGAGTGCAAATTTTCTGGGTACTTTAGTGTCCAATCTTCTTTTACCTTCAAGTCGCGAAAGGCAAACTTGCCAATCTAACTCTTCAGGTCCAAGAAGATTGAACAGGGGCAACTGTTGTACCCCAAAATTTGCCCTCGCATTTTTCCCCAAGAAATCTCAGCTTCAAGCATTTCCTGATTTTTTAAACTGGCTCAAGAATCGGACAAACGGACTTTTCTTGTCAGTCAAGCAAAATTAGGGTTTTACTGGTTTTCATGGCCCTAGAACAGTTCAAGCAATTGGCTTAGGGTTTTGGTTGATTCTGGCGCATTTTGATCAGGCGAACGTTATTTGGCATTTAATCAGGAATTAAGGTTTTATGGACATATTCTCAGAAAGATTAAAATTCCACATCACGTCGCAGTTTATTCCGAGATTCGGGTTAAATGCGTATTGTTTTTAATTTAATCAGTAAGAAGAGGCAGTTGGGTTGAATTCATGTTGTTTTGTTTGAGCCAGTCAAAGAAGATGTGCAGTTTGGAATTACAGTGCTTGGCAAAAGAATCAGTGAAAAAAAAGGAATGCGCTTGATCAGTTTATTTTGGTTAACTGCTGCTTTGTTTTGGATATTGGAAAAGACAGGTTTAATTGATCAATATTACTAAGACATTGTTTTATTTAAGTTATTTATTATTCTAAATTGAATGATTGAAATTTATTTTTCAATTGTTTTAATTCAAAGAGTTTTAAATAAATAAATAAGCGATAAAGAGAAAATAGAATTAAATTGGATAGTGGAAACTTTTATTTATCTTTAAATTAAATGTACAATTGATGTTTGGAATTTAAATTACAAACATTGTTTTTACATTGATTTAAATTTAAATAAAGGGGAAAACTATCCTATTTATTTCTAATTCTTCGTTCTTCACTTCGCTCCGGTGCTCCATTTTTCATCTGCAAAAGAAAAAAAAAAAAGAAAGTCAAAAGCAGTTGAATTAATTAAAGACAGATAAAATTTGCAATCATCATTAAGGGCCACTGACTGGGATCAGTTGACCCTCTCTGCAAATCACGGGATTTCTCCCGGTTCACAAAGAGGGAAGAATTTTATCGAATGCAAAATGTCAAATGCATAAATTCAAGATTTCAAACTGCATAGTTCAAGTTCAACCAAACTGGAAAAATCAAAGAAAAGTACAGTTTGCTGTCACAAATGCCAAAGCCTACTCAAAGATATCAAAGAAGATAAAAAAAGTGCAATTTACTGTCAAAATACAAAGTCCACTCAAAAGCTGTCAAGAGAAGATTTTGAAAGATATCAAAAGAGCACAAAAGCTGGATAAAGTATGCAGAGGAAAGTTATGCCAGCAAGCTAACTCTAAATCATCATTTCCCATCAAGTGGCCACTTTCAGAAAGTACAGTAAAAAACATTAAAAATTCTTTTAACTGCACAAAGAGAGAGAGAGATAAAGGGAGCAGAGGCAGGTTTTCAGGATAGGCAGAAGATACAAGAAAAGATATACAAAAGAGAACACAGTTCAGCAAGAAAACCAGGAGGAGGAAAATATACAAAAAAATCATTCAAAACCAACATAACCTCAAGAGTCTCATCCTGCCTCAACAAAAAACTGCATAAAAAACGAATACAGAGATACAAACCACCATGTCCTGGCCTGAAGCACAACCATATCAACAATTAACCAAAGCAAGCATCAACCTGCATTAAGCCAGAACCTGCTAAGCCTCAACATACAAATCTGCATCAGTAAAACCATCAAACCTCATTAACCTGCTAAAGCCTCAAAAAACCAGTTAATCTGCCAAGACACCCAAAATCATCCAAGGCCTGAATATCCCAAGCCTGCTGAAACCCTTACCTGTCCAGTTCAAACCTTAAACAACTTCACAAGCCATCAACAAAAAACCTACATTGACTCAATTCCAAAACTATACCAACATCAAGCCTAATCAAAACCACTACAAACACATAACCTCAAAAGCCATACTAAGGTACAAACCTGTTGAACCCCTGTCAAACAACCAGTAACCTGCTGAAATTCAGAAGCCAACCACAGTATAACTCCAACAAACATCTTACTTGCTAACACCACCAAGCCAACCAGAACCATTTTTCTAACCCTCTAAGCCTTAGAAACCCTTTCATCATAGGCAGTAAAAATCTAAGGCAAACTCAACGAAAGTCCTAGGCAACTGTAAGAGAAGATATAGAAGCAAGCAATCACATATATTAAGCAAGCATTCAGAACCAACCCTAGGCCCTCAGTATAACATCATCGGGCAATATAAACATCTCAGAAGGCAAACTCAACAGAAGTTCAGGGCAATAGGAGAAGAAGAGAGAAAATATTCAAAAGCAAGCATCACATTTCAACCAACACAAAGGGACAGAAGAGAAGAAGAAAGAAGAGAAAGGTTTTTCAGTTCAAAATCATCATCAAAACCCAAAAAAGTGGCAAAAAGGTAAAAATACCAAATTTTTCCAAGCTAGCTTCCAGCTTCATCACTGAACCTCCGCCACCGAGCCTCCTACGCGCCTCCTCCATCTTCTTCCTCCCCTCTATCAAGGTAAGACATCCCTCTACTCATGCCTTTTCATCCTCATTAAAACAAACAAAAGTCAAACACTCAGTCAAAAGAAAAAGCAGTAAACAATTACATATAAGAAGGATTCGAACCCCAACGCGTTGAGAAGAAAGAAAAGTCGTACCTCTGTTTGTCACCATTTGAGTGGGCTTGAAGAGAGGAGAAGAGGTGGAGATCGCTGATGGCTGAGGCGAAAGGTTTCAGTTTGGGCAAAGAGCGAACGATCGGAGAAGACGAACAAGTGAACGAACGACGCCGCGGCCATATTCCCAAACCCTAAATCCCTTTACTGAATGAAAAAACCTCTAACCCTAAAAAATGTTGCTTCAAAACCATGGGCCTGACCCGTTGTAAATTCCCCTGAAGCCCAAAAAACGTTTAATACACCCCTTTTAATAAACATTTGATTAATACTAACCTTTTTTCTTTTTATAAACCATATATTCTTTTTAACTTATCATATTACAAATATCATATTAATACTAATACATAAAAAAACATATTTTATCTAATTTAAACTTTCTTTTCTATACTTAATTCAATTAATTTTAAAACACTTTCGAATATATATTGAACACACATATATAAAAAATACATTTTTGCACTATACCGTATAATTGAAAATATCTTTTTTTCTTTTAAATATACTTTTGTACATAACAATTAAGAATACACTTCTTTTTATACATAATTCAATTTTTTTTGACATTTAATACATTTTTATATATAATGTGATTAAATTAAAAACATTTCTTTTCACTTACTTTTTGTACATAACACATGAAAATATACTTTTTATACATGATATTTTCTTTTCTTGAAACATCATTTTCGTAATTTAATTAGAACTTGAACATTCAATTTAAAACATTTTTCTTTTATACATATTAAAAATACACAAATCAAAGATTCATTAAAACACATATTTAGGTCAAATACCCTAATACACTTCAATTTCACATTATTGCACCTGTAAATAATTACATACTCATATACTTGTACACTTACACAATACATTCACATTGCCCTATACACATTTGTTTATCTTATATTTGTATATTTGATATTTACATTTGATCGCAAATTCGATTTGGTTGTAACTTATTGGATACTATAAGTCTCATCCCCATTCATACACATGTACCCCCACTCCCGGATACTATTTTGTAATAGCGTAGATTTTACATTTTCGCAATTTACCGCTTTCAATTATACCATGGTTAGACCTAGGGTTTGCATGTACATAAAATCAAACGCTAGATAACCTAATACAAGACAAATACATGAAATCAATACACAATCACACTTGCACCCTCTAGGGTAATCCCACATGTTGCCTTCCAAAATGGGCCATGCTTGCACGTCGAGTTTCTTTGGCAAAACAAGATCAAATGATCATAAGTCTCAAAGTGTTGCCTAAATGGAATGATCATAGTCCCTTCAAAGCAAATTGCCAAAGACACTTGGCATCATTGCATTCATGGTTCATACGATGACCCGCGCCTGTCCCGAATAAACTTCCTAAACGCAAGATTGTCCACCAATTTCAATGGTAGAACAAAATTGTTAAAAGGGGTTAAAACATAATAAAAACCTTTGAGTACAATAGGGTAGACAAAACTCTTAGTTACTTGAGACCAATTTGCAAAAAAAAACTTGCCTTCTTTTCAAAAACCACAATCCACAACACTTTCAAACAAACTCTCAAAAACATTTGAAACATCTTTTCGAAAAGATCCACACTTTTGTAAAACACTCAATCACGAGTCAAATACATTAGTTGCCTAAGACAAGGCATCTTCTTCCAAAACATTTTCAAAAGCACCCACACACACACCATTTTCAAGCAATCGAAAATCAAGGCAAGTGATCTAAAAAACCAAGTAACTAAGAGCCCATGGATAACCATGGATGAAAAGGGTGCTAATACCTTCCCTTTTCATAATCTACCCCCCGAACCCACGAAATATCTCAAAAGGTTTTTGCTGTGCTTTTTTAACCTTTCCTTTAGGATAAAATAAAAAGTCGGTGGCGACTCTTGCTCAACCGCACAAGTGCGAATACGAACACAAAACTCGTAGTCAGTTCTCCCACCGTATCACAGAACTGGCGACTCTGCTGGGGATAATTTTTAAGTGGGGTTACCTTAGGGTTTAGATCACCTTTATTTTAAATTGATTGTTTTGTTTGCTTTACATTTGTGGGCTTTGTATCGGAGTTTTATAGATCCTAACCCGGATCTGGGGGAAACCTTTTTAGGTAGCATAATCTGCGAGGGACCTGTCTGGGGTATACCGACATGGGTGAAGCAGTGGCTACGTTGGTGTGGCGCTTTGGTCTGTACCGATATCCCTCGTGTTAAAACGGGGAGAATATGGGTCTTCCAAGGAGTCATTAAGCACCAACCGACCTTAGAACCCTAAATTGACCAACTTGGCCATTAGAACAGTAGCAGTATGCTACACTCATTGAGGCTAAACTCTCGAGATGGTTCCGGCCGCGAGAAAAGGTTGCGATGCTGGAGTTATGACCGATTGAGGGTAGCCAATGATATGAGATCCTCTAGAACCCGGTTACTTTTGATAAGACAGGTTTTAACCAACAAACTGAAAGAGGGTAGTACCTGAACCTCATGCAAGCCTAAACCTAAGGACTTGTTTGCTTTGTGTGAATATGTTTGTCTGTATATACACTCACTTGCTTGTGCATACATGTACATGACATCATGACATCATACCATAGCATTTTCAATAACCATTTCAAGGATCTCGAGGGTTCTTTTGATACAGGGTTACGTTGAACCAGACGTCTATCAAGGGGCAAGGGGTTTCTCCTCTAACCAATCCAGTCAAAAGATCAAGTACAACAACTTGAATCAGTGGCTATGACCCACTCGACATGGTGAGCTTGATTCTCGTGGAAAGACATCCACCGATACAAAGTTCTCCAAATAAGGCTCAAGTACAACAACTTGAATCAGTGGCTATGACCCACTCGACATGGTGAGCTTGATTCTCGTGGAAGGACGTCCACCGGTGCAGAGATCTCCAATCCAAGAGCAGGGTTCAACCTCTAACATTTTTCTTGTGTTTACCCCAAGAGATCCTTGAAAGCATGCATCCACATATCATGCATTGCATTTTGACAATCTTTCCTTTTTCAGGTTTCCTTACTCTCCTGCTGTTTATTTCAGCAAGAGATGGCTCTAGAAAGGTCTGTCAAAGACATCCAAGACCAGACTGCTCAGCTGTAGGAGATGTTCCTGAACTTGTCTTTGGGGCAAGAAGAGATGAAAGCTCTCCTCACAAAGGGCTTGGAGAATTCCAACAATACCAGGAGTGATCAGCTTGCGGAGCTGCAGTTTGATCTGACAACATTAAGGACCCAAATGATGGGACAGTTGGTGGGCCAGATGGCTCTCATCCAAGACCTATCTCAAAGACAAGAGGAACTCAGAGTTCTTGTCCGCCAACTGCTTCCAAACAACCAACTGGGGCAAACATCTGAGGTTGAAGAGCAAGTCACCGCTCAGCCTCCATCCACTCAAGAAGACAAAGGGAAAGCTCCTTTGCTTGCTTCAGGGTCACAAGCCCATCAACAACCTCGCCAGCGTCAACGGGGCAATCGGCGTAAACAAGAAAAGTCGGGAAGACAGTTTACGGAGACTGAAATACCATCATTCTTCATACTGAAGCGCCTGTTGGAGGTCAACTTACTTACTGTAAAGGACTCTCCTCAGAAGCTCAATACCTCCTCTCCTCACTATAATCCCGGCGCATTCTGTGTCTACCACTCCTACAGCCCGGGACACGACACCAACGACTGTTGGGCCTTGAAGAACAAGATTCAAGATCTGATTGACATTGGGGTGCTGGAATTCATGCCAGACGGCGAGATGAAAATCTTCCGTTAAAGGTTTCTCCACTTGAAGTGACGAAGCTCGAGCTGAAAGACTTTTGCTTCTTTTTTTTGAATTTTCAAAGTTGTAATTTCTTTTGCTGTCAAACAATTATCTGTTGATGATAAACACTGTTTTCATTAATGCATTGCATATGTTTGTCTTGAATCCATCCATTCGTTTCACTACTCTTATGCTTTTCTTTATGATATTTGACTCTTGATAAAAAGCTGTAAGCCTTTAGAGGGAGGATGACGAAACAATACCATGATCTTATACAATATGCTTTTGAACAGACCTTGCTGATGATGTACAGGCGTTTCTTTCAATTCCAAAACACTGGAGTTATAAGGAAGTTAATCCCTAGTCAACCCCTTCGAGCCAAAGAAGTAGGAGTTTTCTGTTCTAAACAATCAAAACCCTTGATATTCAACCCGGGGCAGGGTAGTTTCTCAGTTAATTCAAAAGAAAATGCGCATTAAAGTCGCAAACTCTCAGTTCATAACACAACGAACGACATCGAAAAAGAAAGCATTCCTTTAGAATCAAAAGACAAGGGTGGTTCCCTATCACATAGACAGTCAATCTCTCAAACGAGAAAAGCCCACTAAGCCAAAACCTATAAAGGAGGCTTAAGAAAGCTGGGGCATCCCGCTGACAGTAATCCCGGAAAACGGTAACAGTCAGGCAAAAGTTAGGGATAACAAATCAAAATCAAAATAGTGAGGTCATTACAAAGTCCTCAACAACACAAAAAATGTTGAAAAAGAAAAAGGAGATGATGACTGTCTCCCCAAATTCAACTGGTGAACCATCGCCCAAAAGTCGTTCCAAACTCAAAACAGAGTATGACGCAATTAACTGAGCTTAGGTTGAAGGACATCACGAAGAGCGGGTGGGTAAAAATATACTTTGAGCCTTTATCCTTTGTTTCTTAAACCGTGAACCAAGCCACGTTACAACCCTTTAAAAGTCCTAATTGAAGCATGGGTTAGTTCGAAAGCATACTGTTACAAAAGGTATCCTGACTCCTGTAGGGCTTTACTCTAAATCTTGTGTTGACTTGTCTTGTGAAAAGTTTTCTGCTAAAAACGCATTTTTCAAAACTTCGAGACAAACATAAACTTTGCATTACTTGAATATCACTGTCTGCATTTGATTTTTGTTTGACAGCGAAGAAATTCATACAGCGAATGTTCGGAGGAACGAAAACTCTCTCAGTAAGTAAAAATCACTTCAAAGGGACGACACTTCCTTTACAAATATCCTATCAACAAGGGGGCATGACATGTCACAATTCAATTAACCTAGGGCAGTCCAGTCAAGGTCCAACAGATCTTTCAAAGTTCAGTTAACCTGGGGCAGTCCAGTCAAGATTTCAAGAAATCTCTCAATGTGCAGAGTAATTTGATTCAAGACCCCTTCACCACCACTTGGGGCATTCGACAAGATGCCCCGTCGTACTTTGCAAAGGCAGGTGCCTTGAATTTTTGTGGGATCACTACCCCAGAAGACAGACCTAGATCTTCGAAGTCCAGGCCGGGCACTTTTTGTATCTCCATGGCACTTAGCCGGTCTTCCAACTGTTTATACCTGTCCTCAGCTGGAGGGTACTGCTCATCATTGTAATCGGTCTCGTTGTCGGAGACCACTGGACTAGGAACCTCCCTTTCTTGGGGACTGTCTTTCCCAACAGATGGGGTGGTCTACTCAACTTCATTTCGTGATCCATTCCCAGATTTGCGTCTAGGGTTGAACAACACCGTCCTCTTCTTCTTCTTTTTCAAAAGCAGGGTCTTCAGATCTTGTTGCCCCTGGGCCAAACTCATGATCAACTCTTGGAATTGGGCATTCTGGGCCTGGAGGGCCTGGATGGATTGCTCAGTAGATGTTTCCGGATTCATGATGAGACTGCTGAAATAAACAGCAAAGAAGGTAAGCAACCTGTAGAAAAAGGGTACCTAATATGCAATGATATGTATGTATGCATGTGATGTTTTCAAGGATCTCGCGGGGTAAACAAGAAATTTGTTAGAGTTTGCATTTTGTAGCTTGATGGAAGGAACTTCATGTTGTTGAGAGTCCTTCTTCAAGAGTCAAGGCTCACCATATCGAGTGGGTCATAGCCCCTGACAACCTTGGCTAGAGGAAAATAAATCCCCTTTGCCCCTTGCCAGACATGTTGGTTCATCATGACCTGCATCACAAGCCCTTGAGATCCTTGAAATGGGTTAGTCCTTATGCGGGATGCATGCAATGGTATGATGTTATGCTATGCATGGGGTAATGTAGGTAATCCCTGTTATGAGTCCCAATTAAGGACTATAAACAAAACCTGCAAGAAACTCAAGTGTCAGATAACAAGCATGCAAGTAGTCAAGTATGAAAGCACACAAGTCACACCACAACCCTTAGAGTTTAGGCCAGCATGGGGTCTGGGTATTACCCTCTTGAAGTTGGTGGGCTCAAACCAGTCCTATCAAAGTAACCGGGTTCTAAGGGTCCCAATATCATTGGATTGCTTTCATTGTTCATCGTTTCGATTTAGCCACTGAACTGGCTACCGAAATATTCCAACAAAACAACCCTCAATTGAGTGTAGTATCGAGTATCAACCAACCTCGGACTGCACCAAAGTTAGTTATCTCACTACCCTAAAGAGGCCAAGATGGTTCAATTAAGGTTCCTAAGGTCAGTTGATGCTTCACGACACCACGCGGCGGCCCCGTACTCTCCTTGACTGGACTCAAGGGTTACCGGTACACACCAAAGTGCCACATCAACGTAGCAAACTGCTTCAACCATGTCGGTATACCCCGCACAGTTCCCTCACAGCCTTGTTGCTACTTTCTAAGAAGGTATCCCCAGATCCGGGTTAGGATCTATAGAACTCCCAAGACAGGCCCACAATTTAAAGCAAACAATTCAGACAATTGAAAACAAAAGTGATCTTAGTCCTAAGGTACACCTCACTTTAAAATATTCCCCAGTAGAGTCGCTAGTTCTGTGATCGGTGGATCTGGAACTGACTGTTTAACGCTGGTTCGCGAAATGTCGCGAAAGCAAGAGTCGCCACCGTCTTTTATGTTCTCCAACATGGAAAGGGCAAAAGCACAGCAAAATTCCTTATGAGATTATCTCTCGGTTCGGGAGGTAGATTTATAGAAAGGGAAGGTGTTAGCACCCTTTCTATCCATGGTTATCCATGGGCTCTTAGATACTTGCTCATTTGTGTTTTCAAAAGGTTTGCTTTTCAATTGTGAGTGGGTTTGAAAAAAGTTTCGTTTAAAGATTTCAGATCGACTCTTGTATCAGTCCTCAAGAGTGTTTGAAAAATTGTTTTGAAAGCTTTTTGAAAAGTGTCGGTGTGAAAAGAGTTTTTGATTTGTTTTTGAATAGAGCAAGTATCTATGAGTCATCTACCTACCCTAAGGAATTAGGCTGTGTAAATGTCCTTAAGGTAGTGTCATCCCACCATTGAGAGGTAGGTAGCACCACCGTTGGAGGTGTTCGGGTCAATTCGTTTGTAGGGACAATGTGGTCACCAGAGCAACAGTAGGACACCTTAGAAGCTACCCTTATGCCATTGATCCTTTTTAATTCGAGGCAACTTTTCCGAGGCAACTTATTTTGAGGCATATGGATCAACGGACATAAGGACTTACTAAAACGTCCTATACTCGACGACCACGTTTCGAGGGCAAGGCAACAGTGAGGCGTACCCTAAGAGTGGTGTGTGAATTTGTGTATTGTTTTCATGTTAATATTTATCTTGTACATGTATCATGGTGATCTACGCATTGTTTTTAATTTGGCCATACATTCTTTCATGCAAAATTTAGAATTTAAAAGTGCGGAAATTTAAATGCGGAAAGTAAAATCCTACGCTATTACAAGGCGCGGGTCTATACATCGCCAAATTAACAAAGACCCATTTGGTAAAAAATGCGGAAAATAAATAAGTTCCTAATTACTATTACATGGCTTGAGCAGTTACATAATATTAAAAAAAGAAAAATAAGAATAAATGCGCGAAAAGAATAAAAATAGAACGTTCGAGGGCGTTGGACCCCTTTTGGAATTAAATTGAATTAAAAGAACTAATTGATTATTAAATTAAAGAAAAGAAATGTTTTTTAGGTTTTTGGTATTTAATGGAAATAAAGAAAATTAATTAGAAGTTAAATGAAACCCTAGTTCTAAATATTTTTAATTATTAAAGAAAAGGTTAAAGTTTAAAACTTAATTTACACTAATTAATTATTTTACATATTTATTTACAAAAGTATTTAATAATTAATAATAATAATGATGAGAAAATTATTTATTAAAAAAAAGGATGAGAATATTAAAAAAACCTAATTTCTACATATTTTAATTTATTAAGAAAAATATTAAAATTGAAACCTAAATTAACTAAGTTAATGGTTAGATTTTATTTACAAAAAAAAAATAGGTTAGTGATGAAATTAATAATAATTAAATATATTTGTATTTTTGATTTTTCTGTTTTTATTATAGAAAATTATTTTATGGTGAAAAAAACAATTAAAACAAATAAAAAAGAATTAGAAAAGAAAAGAAAATAAAATTAAAAAGGATGCAAACCAATGGGGGTTTCAGGCCCAAGGGGAGGTTTTTTTGAACGGTCTGCATTCTTTGGCCATTGGATTGGGTTTCATGGCCATTTGTATTCTGGCTGTTGGTCATTTGTGTTCTGACCTCAACGTTCCTTAATCTTCTCAGGATGTCTGTCTCGCCATGTATTGGTGTCATGCATAAGTTGTTCTTTTGGCCATTTGGCTTTTGGCTTTTGGCCTTTTGGCTTTTGGCCATTTGGCTTTTGGCCTCAACGTTCCTTAATGAACCTGCATGGGATCCTGTCTAAATCTGCAGTGTTGAATCTCATGAACACATTAAAAAAAATCATAAAATGCAAATAAAGCCAATATATGAAGAAATTTAATGTTTAGGCACAATATGGCATGTATGAATGATTATACCCTTTTGATCATGGAGATCAAATCAATCTTATCCTCACTGGAAAATTAGTGACATGAATGCTTTTATGCCTTTTGAATCGTGGAGATCAAGCCAGTCTTACCCTTACTGAAGAAGTAGTGAGGTGTTGGTTTGTAACTATGATGGCTTGTTTGTAGTGAGAGAGGGATTTGTAATAAGGATTTCAAGGTTTTAGGGTTCTTGAAAGAATTTGATATTCTGACAGTGTTGTGGCCAAGTTTTTTCTCTCTTTTTCTCCTCTTTGGTTTGTGTGAAAAGAAGGTGATTATATAATGGAAATTAGGGTAAAGAAAATGGGCTTTGAATGTGCAATTGGGCCTCCAATGTTCACTTGAGTTCGTCACTTTCCAGGCTAAATCGCAGGGACTTAAGTGCAATTTTTGAAGTTGAAATGTGAAAACAAAATGTAGCCGGCATCGAGAACTAACTCCTGTCCGAAAATCGGCTCAATTGGATAAACGGTGAATTAGTTATGAATTTTTGAAGTTTCAGCTCAGACAAACTTATTTTGGGCTCCAGTGTCGACTCTGACACGTTCTTCAATAAAAAACTGGTATTGATCGGTGCATAATTTGGTCTCGGCTTTTGAAGCAAAGTTGTAGATCTATGAGTCAGTGACCTTGTGTAAAAATATGAGTCCAATCCGATAAAAATTGACCGAGTTATGAATTTTTGAAGTTTCGGCCCAGATGAAATAATATTCAGCATTCAGGATTTTCGGCGTGTCACACACTATGAGCAAAAAATGAAGGCCTTTTGAACACCGTTCGAACTCGATACCTCCTGTGAAAATGTAGCCAACTCAATTTTTGAAATTTTGGCGCCGGAACCAGCTCGATACGATGAAAATCGACCAAGTTATGATTTTTCTGAACATGACGCAAATAAACTTCTGTCACAAATTTTCTGTACGAAAATACTTGATAAATCCACATTTTTGAAGACCTTCTGATCGAAATTGGCTTCCAGCCGTGAGAGATGAAAACGTAGATAATGTCAAGACGGAATTTTGGCCACCGGAACGGGTTCAAAACGAGCCACGATCTTCAAGTTATGAATTTTTTAGCGCGTAAAAACTGCACTTTCAGCACACTTTTTCACCATATTTCTTCGAGAAAACTCACAAATTCGGATACCTTCTTTAAAGAATTGACTCTTGAGCCGAACCTGAATTTGAGAATACGTTATCAGAGATATCTTGGCGAAAGAATACCTGAATATGACGCGCCGGGTTGGACTTGTGAATTTTTCTTGAAATATTTTGAGAAATATGAGAGGGCAAATTTTGGGGTACAACACATGGTATTTCCTCCGAAGTTTAAGATGTCAAATCTCAAAAAGTACAAAGTTTCTAGTTGTCTTAAGACCCATGTGAAGATGTATGTTAGGAAAATGGCAGCATACCCACGCGATGACAAACTGCTTATCCACTATTTTCAAGACAGCCTTAGTGGAGCATCATTAAAGTGGTATACACAATTGGAAAGAAACCACGTTCCCACCTGGAATGACTTGGCTGTGGAATTTCAGAAGAATTATCAATACAACACTGACATGGCTCCAAGTCACATGCAACTACAAGATTTATCTCAGAGGAGTAATGAATCCTTTAAAGAATACGCATAAAGATGGATGAAGTTGGTCGCTCGAGTACAACCATCATTATTGGATAAGGAGTTAGTAGACATGTTCATAAACACCTTACAAGGTCAATACTATGAAATAATGTTGGGCGGTATATCATCACGCTTTTCTGACCTAGTAATAGTTTGGGAACGCATCGAGAACGACATCAAAACTGGAAAAATCCAAAGCATCTCGAGTAACCCGACTAGTGAATCCCTTAGTGATTTCCAAGGGAAAGAAAAAGATGAAATATGGGGAACTTACCAAGCTCCAGAAACTCTGTCTCCAGTGCCTTATCATCAATATTCGTATGCAGTAGATGCCCAATGCCAACGACCATCCTTCGATCTTCAACACCAACAGTTAGGGCCTATACCACAGAACCAGCAAGCTAAGATTTCACCTCAACATCGATGTCAGAATAGACAGGTTTGAAATTGAAGCAATCACCATCAACGCCCAATTCATCATAGGCATCCAAATAGCCAAGTAGGGGAAACTCGCCAGTTTGACCCGATCCCTATGACATACAGTCAATTATGGTCATATCTGATCCAAAATTCATCAATGATCCCTAGGCAAACTAGATCCATGAAGCCTTCATTTCCTCCTTGGTACAACTCGGATGTTCAATGTAAGTTTCATGGTGGAGTAGCGGGGCAATTGATTGAAGAATGAAATTCATTCAAAGAAGTGGTACAAGAGCTGATTGACAATAAGAAATTAACTTTTGAAGAAGATGGCTTGCATATGTTGGAAAATCCCTCGCCTTGATTGGCGGATCACTAAAGAAGCTCACCTCTAGATCATTAGGCCTTTATCATTTTAGTTTGATATTTCTTAGTTGTTAAATTTCATTTATTATAACTTTGTACTCTTTGATCAGTAATTCTAATGAAATAAGCATGCATGTTTTTGAAATCGATTCATTCCACAAATAATCAACGACTTTATATTCTTCTTTTCTATCTTCCATTGCACAACACTAACAAACTTCGAGGGAGAATGATGAAAATACAAAATAATTGAATTTTGATGTTGTATGATTTTTAATAGTAAGGCTTAGCTGACGATGTAAGGCATTGTTTCAATTCCTAAATAGTGGAGAAATAAGGAGTTAACCCATAGTTAACCCCCTCGAGCCAGAAGTTGGAGTTCTTTCTATTCTCTAAAAAAACCTTCATCTTAATCAAGGGCAGGATAGATTTCAATTAATTCGACGGTGCATTCAAATCCCAGGAGAATCGAAATGATCTAAGCAAAGTTTCAAGTATATCTCATTCCTTGATACATCATTAAGAGAACAATCTAAGCAAATATTCAAGCATCCTTTTTCTCGTGTTCATCATCCAAGATTGAGGAATCAACAAAAACAAAATCCACAACATCTTTCTCCTCAGTACATCAATCAAGATCGAGGAAACCATGAAGATGAAGCTTACAACAATCGGCATGACAGTCACAAGTGTCAAAATCAAAAGCAAAAAATATAAAAAAATTCAAACCGCTAAGTCAAAGCAAATCAAAACTTGACTTAGGAAAAAGTTAGGGCATCCCGATGGATAAAAAAAAATTCAAAAAAAAATTGGTCCATGCAAAAATAAGGGATTGAAAATAATAAATTGGAGAACAATCTTGTGACTGCCACCTCAAGGATCATCAAGGCTTCTCATCAACGCTTGGATCTTATCAATGCTTTCCATCAGTTCTTGAATCTTATCAAACACTTCTCATCATCTACGCGACTACAAAATTTCTCTTGGGGATTAAATGCATCTGCTAAATTAATTGAAATTAGGAATGGAGAACATCAAGGAGAATGGGGTAGACTAAATAAATTTTGAGCCTTATATCTTTTGTTTCTTAAACCACGAACCATGGCGATGTTACAATCTTTGAAAGTCCTAATTGAAGCTAGGTTCACTATGAAAGCACACTCAACAAGATTTGTGTTAAACTGACTCCTATGTTTGTTAAAATTATTTCTAACCACTTCGCTTCTTCGAATATTCATCTTCTAATCTTCCATTTCTTTTCAAATGATCAATTTTTATTTCAATAACTTGCATGTGCATCATACAAAATTATTTTTTCAAAATGTACAATTTTATCTACGAATCAATACTTAGCATCAAAGAGATCTCAAAATTGGTTTGATCAAAAGCCATCCTTCCCATAAAGATCATAACTAGGGGAAAAGCATCTAAGAGGACCCTTATAAACAGGGGCAAAGACTAAGGATCATAGGGGTATATCACACAAACATACTATTGACAAGGGGTGAGCATTCCGAGATTCAATCAACTTGGATTAAGTTTCGAAGCACTATTCAATCAGGGACATACCTTTCGAAGGGGGAATTCCTTAATCAAGTCATACCATAATAGGTCTGACTCGGTTTCTTCATTTCAACAAACCTCCCAAGGCCTTAATAATTGGGGTCAATCATCCAAGATTTAAATGCTGGGGAAATATGTAACACCCCAATTCTACCCCAAGCAATTATCGGAAAATCAGAGTATAAAAATTTCCAACATAATCAGGATGTCACATATTCAACAAAAACGCATAAACATGTCATGCTTTAAGAATAGATACATAACACTTAAAGAAGTGGAATGAACACAACTCATGAATATAGTCTTCATAACATAAGCCAAACTTTGATTAATCACGTAGCGGAATCATAGTAATTCTCTAAATAAGATATATCATCTTTTGAATCATGAAACAACATCAACACAATAAACTCCTCAAATAACAACATAAGGTTCAATAATTAAACAACAAAACAGAAGCGTTCATTTCCCCCCGAGTGCTACGTATCAGAGCAAATGACACCGAACTCAAACTAACAATGCTATCGGCTACTCATCTTGGTTACCTGCACGTTACCAACAAAAGGGCAACATTCAAACAGAAGGGGTGAGATATCAAACTATATAAATAGGGTTATGATAAACAATATATTATGTAAAGAATAAAGAGAATCACCACTTAATACAATAATAACTCAACACTTCACAAATCATCAATGTGATCGGTGGATCTGGAACTGACTGTTTAACGCTGGTTCGCGAAATGTCGCGGAAGCAAGAGTCGCCACCGTCTTTTATTTTCTCCAAATGGAAAGGACAAAAGCACAAAAAAATTCCTTAAAGAGATTGCTCTCGGTTCGGGAGGTAGGTTATAGAAAGGGAAGGTGTTAGCACCCTTTCTATCCATGGTTATCCATGGGCTCTTAGATACTTGCTCACTTGTGTTTTCAAAAATGGTTTGTTTGCTTTTCAATGTGGGTTTTAAAAAGTTTCTTTGAAAATTCCAGTTCGACTCTTGTATCGGTCCTCAAGAGTGTTTAAAAAAATGCTTTCGAAAGCTTTTTGAAAATGTGTTGGTGTGAAAAGTATTTTTGAATTTGTTTTGAAATTAGAGCAAGTATCAAGAGTCGTCTACCTACCCTAAGGAATTCGTCTGTGTAAATGTCCTTTAAAGTAGTGCCATCCTACCATTGAGAGGTAGGTAGCACCACCGTTGAAGGTGTTCGGGTCAATTCGAGTTTTGGGACATGGTGATCACCAGAGCAATGGGAAGACACCTTAGAAGCTACCCTCATGCCAGGTTCCCGGATCATGAGGACTTACTAAGACATCCTCTACTCGACGATCACCTTTCGAGGCAAGGCAACAATGAGGCGTACCCTAGGGGTGGTGTGTGTGATTTGTGTGTCATGTTCATTTGCATTTATCTTGTTCATGTCAAAGTGATCTATGTGTTTGTTTTTTTATTTTAGACCATTCATTCTTGCATGCATTTATTTAACAGTTAAAGAAAGTTGCGAGAAATAAAAAGTTCTAAACTATTACAAAGGCGCGGGTCCACATCGCCAAATTAAAATCCAGGACCCGATTTGACAGAAAATAAAGAAATAAAGTAAAGTGCGAGAAATTTAATTTACACGGCTTCGGGAGAGCTACATTAATATTTACAAGAAAATAAATAAATAAAATGCGCAAAGAGAATAATAAAATCACAAGCGAGGGCGTTGGACCCTTTTTAAAGGAATTAAATAATGATTATTAAATTAATAAAATTAAAAAGAAAAAAGAAATTATTTTTTGAGTTTTTTGGAATTGTGAATTTTTAATGAGAATTAAATGAAATTAACTAATTAACCCTAATTCTACAACTTTTATTTATTGAGAAAAACATGTTAAAATGTAAACCTAAAATTAAATTAATTAATTAATGGCAATTTGATTTATAAAAATAAATAATTAATTATTAGTGAAAGGAAAAGAAAAAGGATAAAAATTGATTAAAAACCCTAATTCTACCAATGTTAAATTTATTAAGAAAAGATATTAAAATTAACCCTAAGTTTAAATCTAATTAATTAGTGAGGTTTATTTACAAAAATATTGGTTAAATAAAATATATTTAATTTTTATGACTTTTCTGATTTTTATATTATTTTTATGTTTTTTATGAAAATATTAGATCAAAGAATTAAAGGAAATTAATTAAAATAAAGAAAAGAAAAATATAAAAATAGAATAAAAGAAGCAAACCCTAGGGGGGTCTGTCCCCAAATTGGAGGGTTTTGTCCAGCAATCAGGCCCAATTATCCTTGGCCTTATTGACTTTCCAGGGTAGCATGCATATGCGTTGACTCCTGCCCATCATGTTCTTCCAATTATGGCCCTTTGATTCATCTCAGTAGGCACGTGGATGGCTTGATATTGTGGATGTATGATGGACGCTAGCTTGGAAATTACATAGAAGCATTGTTAGAAAAATAACATGGAAAGGGATGGGGACCTGGGATCGAACCCAGGTCCTGTTGGTTACCAATGCTATGCTTGCCACTGAACCACCAACGCGTTTTGGTTATATAATAGGAAATAAATAATATGAAATAAAACAAAAGTTAGTGGGGCGTTTTCGCGCGAAATTTGAACGATCCAATCACTGGCCTACACTTCATCATCTTCTTCATCGTTTGCGTTTTCCTGAAATAAAAAACAATTGGATTGCGGGGGTTTTGAACCCCCACTATATGACATATGCCAAAATAGCGAATAGCACATGGTAGCTCATAAATTGAGCGCGAGGTGTGTGTCCAAATCGTCCAAGCGTGCTGAGTTGAATGGCCTAGGTCTCACGTTCTAATTTTTCCTTAACTGGGAAACCCCAATTCAAAGCTTTGAAAAACCTAAAAGACAACAATGGCAACTTCGCGTATGGTGCATAAAAACTCAATCAAATTATGTGGTTAGCTTCAGAAAGGTCCAATTAGTATAAATCCATAAATAAAATGCCATGAGAATGCTTGAAAATCAAAACACGAATATGCATATTATATGAAAAAAATTGATTTATGTATACTGATTCAAGGTACTATGCGCGTGGAAAGCTATCCAATCAGACTCAGTAATGTCTTAGGAAGGTGATGGAGTGAATTTCTTGCCCTGAAAAGCCTTGCATGTGTGTTTTCAGTTTTGGAATTTCTTGTTAAAAACTCAACTTTTGCTATGGATTTCTGGCGCAGCTGGGAGCTCTCTTGGAATAGGGTTAGCTTTGCACTTATGTATGGAATGATTAGGGTAAGAATTCAGAGCCAAAGGATCCTTGCATTGATGTGGAAAATATTTGATTTTCAAGCCATAATTTTTCAATCTTTTTCACATGTTTTTGGTGCCAATCATATCCAATTACATGGATTCTTTCTAAATCAGATCATGCACGAAATCTTGAGACTATTTCATGCACAAAAATATTTAAAAAGTTAGGTTTTGTATTTTCCACATATTTATTTTAATTAAATGAATTATTAATCATTAAAAATCCAAATAAATAAATAAAAATGATGAAAAACTTCCCTTTGGGCCAAATGGTCGTGCACATGCCTTGGATAATGATTCTTGAAAGAAAAAGAGGCCCATTAGCATTTTTAAGATTTTTGAAGCAATGTTGACTTTTCAAAATATCCAAAAATTTCCCAACTTCCACAAGGCATAACTTGCTCAATTTTTAAGCTTTGCTCATGTTTTTGGACATTTTGGAAAGGTCTTTGAGTCCTCTAACCAATGCCTTTGGTCCCATTTCATTTTTATTTACCAATCTCAAGTTATGGCCTTTGACTTAAAGTCCCTTTTTGTTGACTTTTGAAAATGACCTATAATGTTGAAATTAATAACTTTTTGTGAGAGCATTTCTTGGACTTGAAGTGTGAAGAGGAGTTGTAGGAAATGTCTTTATCTTCAAAATGAGCTTTGGATGGAATTTTTCTGATAATCCATGTGGAAGTTATGCCCTGGTCAAGTTACAGTTGACTTTTTCAACTGTCCAAATATGGAAACTTTTGCATCTTGAGACTTTTTGAGCCAAGCTTTGAGAATCATGATCAAGAATTGATCAAATGATGTTTGTGACTTCAAAATAAGATGTTGACCAAAAATTTGAACTTTTGACTGTCAAGTGACCATTTTACCCCTACAGTTGACTGTAGTGCAATTAGGGTTTTTGACTGTGCAATTTTGTGTTGTGAGTCTTTGAAACTTGGTATGAGGATGTTTGACCATGTTTGTAGGCATGTGGGACTTGATTGGACCCTTGGAAACTTCATTTTCTTTGTCAGAACCAAAACCCTAATTTTGACTGTTTAGGAGGCCCTTGAACTGTGCAACCCTTGGGGAGATTTTGGAGCTTGACTTGGAAAATCTTGAAGAATATGGGAGGGCAAATTTTGGGGTACAACAGTTGCCCCTGTTCAATCTTCTTAGACCTGAGGATGCAGATTGGCTGACGTGCCTTTCGTAATCCGAAGGTGGAAGATGATTGAACACTAGAGTGCCCAGAAATTTGCGCTCACATAGTAGCAGTGTGATGTAGGGAATGGGCTTACAGATGCCATTTGGAGATTGATGGATAGGATGATGGGCTTATAGATGCCATGCTAAAATATGGTGAATGGTGGATGGGCTTATAGATGCCATCTGGATGTAGATCGCGTAAGAGATTCCTTAGTGAGAACTTGCGCCTGCAAAAGAAAAATGATTACCTGACCTGTTACGGGAGCTGGTCTTCAAATTCTTTATGTAGATGTGTCATGACTGGTTACAGGAGCTGGATCTGGAGCTTCAAACGGTGATGAATGAACCAGGGATGGTTACTACCTCAACAGGAACGCCGAGAGAACCTTGGATGACTTCAACCTCAACAGTAACCATTGAGAGAATCTTGGGCGACTTCAACCTCAACAGTAATCATTGAGAGAATCTTGGGCGACTTCAACCTCAACAGTAATCATTGAGAGAATCTTGGGAGACTTCTACTTCAACAGTAACGCTGAGAGAAACTTGGGATGATTACTACCTCCGCAGTATCGGGGAGAGAACCACAGGCGACTACAACCTCAACAGTAATCATTGAGAGAATCTTGGATAACTTCTTCTTCAACAGTAACGATGAGAGAATCTTGGGGCGATTACTACCTCCGCAGTAACGGGGAGAGAACCACAGGCGACTACAACCTCAACAGTAATCATTGAGAGAATCTTGGATAACTTCTTCTTCAACAGTAACGCTGAGAGAATCTTGGGGCGATTACTACCTCCGCAGTAACAGGGAGAGAACCACAGGCGACTACAACCTCAACAGTAATCATTGAGAGAATCTTGGATAACTTCTACTGAGTCTTTATCAGGAAAATCTGTTAGGGGTCGATTTAGCTGGACTAGAGAAGGCCTTTGACTGGATAAGAAACAGAAAATCTTAGGGTCGATTAACTGAACCGGTCTAGGTCTTGAAATGTCTTCAACTGGATAAGAAACAGGGAGATCTTAGGGTCGATCTGACTGAACCAGAGAAGGCCTTGGACTGGATAAGAAACAGAAAAATCTTAGGGTCGATCTAACTGAACCGGTCTAGGTCTTGAAATATGGCTGAGAACTTAACTGGATCTTTCCTGAAAGGTAAAGGTCAGTCATATGCAATGCATGATACGGATCAAGCAATGATGTTCTCAACATAAATGAGATTCGTAAGATACGATGTGTATATGCATGCTATAATGTATGGAAGTGCGATGTTTATGAATGTATCTTTTTGTCTAGGAAAGTAAATCCTTGACGGGTGCCGGGAAGTCACTCTTGGGCTGATGTTGAAGAGTAGATTTTTTGGCTTCCACTGGGGGTGATAGTTGCAAGAATACTGGTAGGAGAAGATGACTCTGTTGGGGAATAACTTGGCGAATGGATTACTCTGCGGGGAGAACAGTACTCTAACGATCTTGCTGGGAAGCAATACTCTGCGGGGAGAGGGATACTTTGCTGAGTGTTGATAATAACTTGCTGGGGATACCCTTGTTGTGTTGGAAGTGTTAATAGACTTCGCTGGGGATAAGAAGAACTGTGTCGACGGCGCTCTTTCCGGGGCTTTTGGCTGAGGATAACCCAGTTATATCCTGGTAAGGAAATAACTCTTTAAATAAAGCCGGGAGACGCGTTCGTGCTCTGCGAGGGATAAGCTTCCAGAATCTACTGGGGATAAGCTTACTGCTTGGGGAGATGGATTCCAACTTTCCTTGGGAACTAGATTGGACTCTCTTGGGGAAGTTTTGAGACGTATCGGGGAAGTGATTCTATCGAATGTTGGATATACCGCCGGGGAACAATCTTTAGGCCAAGACTGCCGGGGATGCTTGTTAAGAATGCGTATACTGCTGGGGAATGTTGAGATCTGCAGGAGGATACCCAACTTCCTTAAGGTTGATGATATAGCTTTGCTTGAGGAGAGTGTACTGACTTGTTGGCTCACTCTTTGGGGAATTAAGATATCTTGTTATGTTCTTCAGCCGAACCTACCTTGTTACCTTGGAGGACAGAACAATTAGATTGCTTAGACAACTCTTTATTGCCCCTGTTTCTAATGTTACCTGTAATTAATCCTTTGTTTCGTGCGCAAATATTTATGAGTTAGCAAATTATTGTCAATGCATATATCACAAATTGAACCTTGGACGTTCTTCGCAAAACAAAACAGAAAAGGAAAAACAATTGGCCATTTTAACTGAAAAGATATATTTGTATTGATTTTTGAATTTGCCTGTAATAGGCGTTTGTATACAAGAGGCTGACGTCCTAGTAAGAGAACGCCGCCGAACAAAAGAGTTTATACAAATTTTGTACCAGAGAAAATAAAACAGTTGTGTGAAATGAATGATCCCACTGGGTTTCAACTCTGCTATTTCCTTTATATCTCCGAGCGTCTCATCACTTGATGACCTTGGTTGAAGATGAAGCTGACTGATCGATGTCGTCTGAACTTGATTGTAGATACCGGATTCTGGATGCAAAGTGATCCAATGAGACATAGTATTACGCTTTTATCCCTAATTTTTGCCTGGACCGCCCTTTCGGGTTTTCAGTCCACCGGGATACCCATTTTTGCCCAAGCTGCCTTTTCAGGTTTTCGACTTGCCGGGTGTACAGATTTTTTTCATTTCATCCCTTCATTTTGCCCGAACCCTTTTGGTTCGCCGGGAAGCCCTAATTTTTGCCTAGACATGTCAGCCTAGCGGGTCTTTTTTCATGCGTAGTATCTTTTTACTATGTCTGCATTGGCGGGGTGAGGAAGGTCGTCACCATCCATGTTGGTTAGAATCATGGCTCCTCCTAAGAACACATGTTTTACCATAAATGGCCCTTCGTATGTAGGGGTCCATTTGCCCCTTGGATCACTCTGAAGAAGGATGATACGCTTGATTACCATATCCCCAACTTGATATTCTTGTGGTTTGACCTTTTTGTTAAATGCCCTGATCATTCGTTTTTGGTACGTCTGACCATGACAGATAGCAGCAAGCCTCTTTTCATCAATAAGGTTTAGTTGATCAAGTCGTGTCTGGATCCAATCATCTTCGTTCAGATCTGCATCCTTCATTATCCGGAGAGAGGGTATTTGCACCTCGATCGGTAAGACTGCCTCCATACCATAAACCAAGGAGAAAGGAGTTTCCCCGGTTGACGTCCTGGCTGAGGTACGGTACCCATGTAGAGCGAACGGTAACATCTCATGCCAATCTTTATAGGTCACTGTCATCTTCTGCACGATTTTCTTAATATTTTTATTTGCTGCCTCTACAGCCCCATTCATTTTCGGTCTGTAAGGAGAAGAGTTGTGGTGCTGTATCTTGAACTGCTCGCAGAGCTCAGTGATCATCTTGTTATTGAGATTGGTACCGTTGTCTGTAATAATTCTTTCAGGGACGCCGTACCGACAGATCAGATTATGCCGAATGAACCGTGCCACAACAGTCTTGGTTACCGTAGCGTAGGAAGCTGCTTCAACCCACTTCGTGAAGTAATCAATCGCTACCAGGATGAAGCGATGCCCATTGGATGCCGTAGGTTTAATCTCACCGATCATGTCTATGCCCCACATTGCAAACGGCCAAGGCGCAGTCAGAACATTCAAAGGAACTGGAGGAACATGCACCTTGTCTGCATAAATCTGGCATTTATGGCATGTCCGAGAATGTTGGTAGCAGTCAGCTTCCATCGTGGACCAGAAATACCCTGCCCGAAGGATCTTCTTAGCCATAGTGTGCCCACTGGAATGTGTACCAAAGGTCCCTTCATGTAGCTCTTCCATGATCCTTTCTGCTTCTGTCTTATCCACACAACACAGTAAGGTCGAATCATGGTTTCGCTTATACAGGATGCCGTTGCTAAGGAAGAACTTCGCTGCGAACCTTCTCAGAAACTTTTTGTCGTTGACAGATGCTCCTTCAGGGTATTCCTGAGCTTCCAAATATCTCTTCACTTCATGGTACCAAGGTTTCTCAGTCACCAACTCAGTCTCGAGATCACAACAGTATGCCGGTTCGTCCAGTTTCCAGATGATGATCTGGGGAGCCTCATTGTCCCATTTGACCTTGAACATAGAAGACATTGTAGCTAACGCGTCCGCCAGCTGATTCTCCTCTCTTGGGAAGTGTTCAAAGGTTATCTTTGTGAAGTGAGGGATCAATGTCAACACGCATTCTCTGTAAGGAATAAGATTCGGATGTTTCGTATCCCACTCTCCTTTGATCTGATTGATTACGAGAGCGGAATCTCCGAAGACACTCAGAAACTTGATCCTTAGGTCGATCGCAGCTTGAAGACCCATGATGCATGCCTCATACTCCGCCATGTTGTTGGTACAGTTGAAACATAGCCGGGCAGTGAGTGGAGTATGGGTGCCTTGAGGAGATATGATTATAGCGCCGATGCCGTTACCCAAAGCATTGGAGGCTCCGTCAAAGTGCATAGACCATCAGGATCCTTCCTCAGGTCCTTCATCCGGTCCAGGTACTTCATAATCAGTCACTATCATGATGCTCTCGTCCGGAAACTCGAAGTTCATTGACTGATAGTCGTCTACTGCCTGATGTGCCAAGTGGTCTGCCAATACACTTCCCTTGATGGCTTTCTGGGTCGTGTACTGGATGTCGTATTTCGTCAAGATCATTTGCCATCTTGCTATTCTCCCAGACAGAGCAGGCTTTTCAAATATGTACTTTATAGGATCCATCTTTGAGATCAACAAGGTAGTGTGAGTCAGCATATACTGTCTCAGCCAGCGAGCAGCCCATACCAAAGTGCAGCAAGTTTTCTCAAGCAGTGAGTATCGGGTCTCACAGTCGGTAAACTTTTTGCTAAGGTAATAAATGGCATGCTCTTTTCGGCCAGACTCGTCATGCTGCCCCAGCACACACCCCCATTGAGTTGTCAAGTACTGTCAGGTATAATATCAGAGGTCTCCCTTCCACCGGTGGCATAAGGATGGGTGGTTCTTGGAGATACTCTTTGATTCTGTCAAAAGCAGCCTGACATTCATCGTTCCAACGTACTACCTGATCTTTCTTCAGCAGCTTGAAGATTGGCTCACAGGTAGCAGTCAGGTGTGAGATGAACCGAGCAATGTAATTCAGGCGTCCTAAAAAGCCTCTGACTTCCTTCTCTGTCCTAGGAACTGGCATCTCTTGAATAGCTTTGACCTTGGCATGGTCCACTTGAATGCCCTTGTCACTTACAACGAAGCCTAGCAACTTTCCAGATCTTACCCCGAAGGTGCACTTGTTCGGGTTCAACCTCAGCTTGTACAGTTTCAATCGGTCAAACAACTTCTGCAGATGATCTAGGTGCTCTTCCTCAGTCTGGGACCTTGCGATCATGTCGTCAACATACACCTCTATTTCATGATGGATCATATCATGGAATAAAGCAACCATGGCACGTTGGTAGGTTGCCCCAGCGTTCTTCAGTCTAAAAGGCATGACCTTGTAGCAGAAGGTGCCCCACTGAGTAACAAATGTAGTCTTTTCCATGTCTTCAGGTGCCATCTTGATCTGATTGTAACCTGAAAAACCATCCATGAAAGAGAATACCTTATGCTGAGCTGTATTGTCAACAAGGACATCAATGTGAGGTAGAGGGAAATCATCTTTGGGGTTGGCCCTGTTCAGATCCCTGTAGTCAACACACATTCTGACCTTACCGTCCTTCTTTGGTACCGGCGCCACATTAGCAACCCACTGAGGGTAAGAAGTCACTGCAAGGAACCCAGCATCAAACTGTTTCATAACCTCGGCTTTGATCTTCTCTGACATCTCTGGACGCATACGGCGGACCTTTTGCTTAACCGGAGGGCAGTCTTCCTTAGTAGGCAAGTGATGGACCACAATATCGGTATCCAACCCGGGCATGTCTTCGTAGGACCAGGCAAAGATCTCCATGTAATCATGTAGCATCTTAGTCAACCGTTGCTTCACGCTGAGCTCTAGGTTGGCACCAATCTTTACCTCTTTTCTGTCTGCCTCAGTACCCAAGTTTATTGTTTCCACTGGCTCTTCATGTGGTTGAATTGCCCTCTCTTCCTGAAGCAATAGTCTTGCAAGCTCGCCAGGCACTTCGCAATCATCTTCACCTTCGTCTTCGGCTAAGTTGATCGGATTTTCGAAGTCATAACTGGCAGTAGCAGAGTCGTTATCAGTGAGATCCAGAGTGGATTGAAACCTGTATGAGTGAGTGTGTGTAAATACAGCTGTTTTGAAATATATATATAAAGGAAAGAAAGACAGAAAAGGAGCATAAGATTTGAAATGCGAGAAAATGTCCAAGATTTTCATTTATGATATATGAAATGACAATTTATGTGCCCTCACAAATAAAGCCAACGATGCCCCGGGTAAGACACCGGGCCATAGAGTTCAATTTATTGTTTATTACAAATAACAAAACAAAGAAGTTTATTACTGCGTAACAAAAGTAACAGGAGTATGGTCTTTGGCAATCCAATTGGTCAATCCGCCTTCAGTCGTCGGGTAGATCCAGCTATTGAATTCTGCTTCATCCACTTCATTATCCTCCCCAACAACATTCACTCCTGGATTGGTAATGAGCACAGGAGGTCTTCTGGTCTTTGCCTTCCGCATAGCTTTCTGTCCCTCTGCAGTAAAACCCAGCCCAAACTTGTCAGTTTTCTGTGTAAAGTCGGGAAGCCTGCCCCAGTTAGTACATTCACCTTTCTGAACCACAGCCTGGGCATCCTTCAGGGAAGCCATCTTCAAAGGAACATCCTCTTCGACCGCTGTTTCTGCTGCTGCTGAAATTGGAAGTACCTCCTCGAAATGCTGAAAGGGGGTTTCAATAAACTCCCTGTCCATCTCAATATATCTGAAGGAATTCAAATGGCTCACCATATACTCCTCCTCTCCCTGCACAGTGACAATCTTCCCTCTGACGGGGTATTTCAGCTTCTGGTGCAAGGTAGAGGTCACTGCCCCAGCTTTATGGATCCAAGGTCGACCCAGTAGACAAGAATACGATGGATGGATATCCATCACGTAGAAGGTAGAGTCGAAAACCTGAGAACCCACACGAATAGGAATGTCAACCTCTCCATGAACCATCCTCTTGGAACCGTCAAAGGCTCTGACGATAATATTGCTAGGTTTCAGTTCCAGGCCTTCACAATCCAAACGGTCTAAGGCCTTCTTGGGTAGCACATTTAGGGAAGAACCAGTGTCCACCAACACGTGCGCCAGAGTAGTTCCCCTGCATTCAATAGAGACATGCAGAGCATCATTGTGGTCTCTTCCCTTGGCAGTAAGGTCAGCATCTGAGAAACCCAAGCCATTGTCCGCTGTCAGATTTGCTACGCAATCAGTGAACTGAACTGCAGATGTTTCCTGTGGCACATGGGCCGTCTTGAGAAATGAAATCAAGGCCTTAGCATGGGCCTCTGAACACAGTAGCAAGGAGAGCATGGAGATCTTGGAGGGCGTATGCCCCAGCTGCTCGACAAAATTAAAGTCACTCTTTTTTATTATTTTCAGGATTTCCTCCATCTCTTGTTGGGAGGCCTCAGCATTTATAGGTATTGGTGCCTCCATCCGGGCAGGCTCCTCTTCAATCCCTTTGCCCCGAGCATTAGATGACTCGGCAGCAGGGGAAACAACTTGATCAGAAACAGGAGCAGGTATACTTGCAGGCGTTATAGTAAGGGGTCTTCGAACAGCGGGTGGGGCAATGTTAGGCGAGAAGAGCCTGCCACTGCGGGTAACCTTGGTTGGGCCAGTAATATTGCTGATACTGGTGCCAATGTTGAACTCTTGCTTGATTCCATTCACATACACGTCTGCCCCATAGTGCCAGGGGACAAATTTATCCGATTCGTAGGGGAGAGGCCCCGGAACAGTAATAACAACAGGTGCGACCGTCATGATTTGAACAGGCTTCCTTGGGAGAGCCTTGATTGGATTATTGAAGATTGTGACCACAGAAACTTCTTCTACCGGAACCAACTGAACAACAGACTTCTTAAACAGAATCTCCTTGCTATCCATTAGGCTTTGGATGCCCAACTTCAGCAAAGGACAACCAGATGGGGAAACAGCACAGAACAGGCAACCCTTACTGCAACCCGAAAATAAACCGGCCAGCAGTAGGTTCCTCTTGACAGTCTTCAAAGGAGTAGCTACATCATCCACCAAAACAGCGTATACATCTTCATTAACCGCATTTACTCCATGCCGGGGCATAGGAGCAGTTACCACATTCGGCCTTTCAGGCGCTTCAAACTGTATCTCTTTTGCGTCGATAAGGTCTTGCACCTTATTCCTTAATGCCCAACAGTCATCAGTGGAATGCCCCGGGCTATCGGAGTGATAAGCACAGCGGGCATTTGGATTGTACTTGGGGGAGGCAGTGTTCACAACTTTAGGGGCCTCTCTGACAGTCACTAGGTTGGTGGATAGCAACTGTGGCAAGATCTGCGACAAAGTCATGCTCAAACGGGTAAAATCTCTCCGGGGTCTTTCAGCCCTTGGTGGATTGGTTTGCCGAGGAGCGACAGCAGGCTTAGCTATCATCACCGCGTTGACAGATTGGCGGCGCTCAGGTTTCTCTTGTCGTCTAGAGCCATATACAGCACTGGCCTCCTTCTTGAAGGGTTTCTTCTCAGAACTTGTAGATGCACCCTTCGGAATCTTACCAGACTTCAACCCAGCCTCAATTCTCTCTCCAGTCAGAATAAGATCAGTAAACCCTGCAGATGAGTTACCGATAAGATGGTTGAAAAATGGCCCAGATAGGGTCCCCATGAACATGTCTACCAACTCCCGATCAGTCAACGGAGGCTGCACCCTGCCAGCCAGATCCCTCCACTTCTGAGCGTACTCTTTAAAACCTTCACTTGAACCTAACGACATACCCTGGAGTTGGGTACGTGTAGGGGCAAGGTCGGCATTATATTGATACTGCTTATAGAAAGCAGTAGCCAACTCCTCCCAGTTACGAACTTTGGTCCCATCCAGCTGATAGAACCATTCGAGATGAGTCCCTGAAAGACTCTCCTGGAAGAAGTGGATCCACAAGTTCTTATCCACTGAGTACGGTTGAATCTTCCGCACATAGGACCTGAGGTGTAGCTTGGGACAAGATGCCCCGTCATATTTAGTGAAAGATGGTGCTTTGAACTTATGAGGAATGATCACACCAGTAGACAAACCCAAGTCTCCGAAATCCAGCCCAGGCACTTGTTGGATCTCCATAGCATTCAATCTGTCTTCCAACTGCTTGTATCTGTCTTCTGCAGGAGGATACTGCTCCTCATCAAAATCAGTCTCGTTGTCGGAGACTACCGGACTAGGACCTTTTTCCCTTTGAGGAGTACCCTTTCCTATAGAAGAACTAGCCTCTTCATTTTGCAGAGTGTTGCCAAACCTTCGGCCCGAGTTGAAAAGAACAGTCCTTCTCTTCTTCTTCTTTTCCTTCTTCAGGAGCAGAGCCTTCAGCCCTTCTTGGCCCTGAGCCAAACCCATGATTAGTTCCTGAAATTGCGCATTCTGCGCCTGAAGAGCCTTGATGGACATCTCAGTTGATGATGAGTCAGGATTCATGATGCTGAAATAAACAGCGAAGAACGGTAAGCAACCTGAAAAGAAGAAAAACCTGCTATGCACATGATGAATGATATGTGTTTATGCAATGCATTCAGGGGTTCGAAAGTTCAAATTTGTTTTAGACAAAAAAGAACACACGTTATCATTAAGGAAATAATTGTTCAGTACATCAAAGCCTCATGGGCAAAATAATACAAAAGCAAATCAATCCCAAAAGACACTACGCATCCTCTTTGGAGCTATGTAGGTGTTGAGATTCCTCTCCTCATGCAACAGGCGGGTGAGCTCCAAGACCTTCTTTTCACTAGCATGTAGACTGGTCTCAAGAGAATTCCGTTCTTCCTTAAGCTGGATCCAGCTTTTCTGCATCTCTTCCCAGGATGTGGGAATGTCAGGGTGCTGAATGGTGTAGGACACTTCTCCTTCCAAGACTGGCTCTTTGATTACTGGGAGCATATGAGGATAAGGCATTACTAACTTCTGGGAGCGGGCTCGTACCCACTTGAGATAAGGTTCCAACGGGATGGAGTTCCTGTGCCCCAATGTCTTGATGTCTATCCTACTTGGCATCCTCCAGGCTCTGATAAATCTCTGGCGAAGTCCTTGAGTATCGTTGTCGAAGTCAAAAACTATGTCAGGAATTAACATATCATGAGGGCCATCCCTCCGAGCATAACCAAACTGTCTCCAAGCTAGGCATGGGTTGTAAGTAATACCTCCTCTGATTCCAAGTAAAGGAACATTAGGGTACTCCCCGCAACGATCAATGATAGTGACATCCTCTCGGGACTGAGGGCACCAATGTATATCTGCATGTGTAAGAGTCATCAACCGTTGTGACCATCTCAAACCCCGCTCGTTCTTCAAAACTGATTGTGGAAGGTGCGAAATAAACCACCTTCCCAGGAGAGGAGTGCAACACATAAGGACACCTCTTTTTCTCATGGTTCGAGTGTAACATGAGTAAAGGATGTCCCCTAACAACGTAGGTATAGGATTCCTTGACATGAAGATCTGGACAGCACTGATATCAATAAGCTGATCTGGGTTAGGGAACAACACCAAACCATGGACAAGGAGGGCCACCACCTCTTCAAAAGCTTGTAAGTCAAGGGAGTTCCAACATTCATGGGCCTTTTCAAACAGAAACCTGGCTAAGAACCCTTTGATACCACTTCTAACTTCCCAATGTCCCTTGAGGTCAGATGACTGTAGGTGTAAGGCTTTAGCAATCTCTTCAAGCTTGGGTTCCTTTTCCGTACCGTTGTAGGGTAGTTGATCAAGGATAGGAATCTTTAGGAGCCGGGAGAACTCCTCCAATGTAGGTACCAGCTGATAATCCAAGAAGGTGAAACAGTGATGCAGAGGGTCAAAGAATTGGAACAGGACCTTTATCATATCTTCCTCAATGTTGGTATTGACCAAGCTGATGAGTCTTCCATGTCTCTCACTGAATGAAGAGCTCTCGGGAATCCTGGATATAAGCTCCTTAAGTTGAGGAGGGACCCTTACAAGGCTGATTTGAATTGTCTTTCTGCGAACAGTTTCCATGTCCTACAAAACAAGAACAAAGATGAAGATTCGAACCCCTGAAATGGTTAGTCAATGCATATGATGCTGGATGATGTCATGATGCTATGATTAAACATACCACAGATATTTACAAAGACAAACATGTAAGGCACACAAGGCACACAAGACAAGCCCTTAGGGTTTAAGGCCAGCATGGGGTCTGGGTAGTACCCTCTTGAAGTTGGTGGGTTCAACCTGTCCTATTAGAAGTAACCGGGTTCTAAGGGTCCCAATATCACGGGATTGCTTTCATTGTTCATCGTTTCGATTTAGCCACTGAACTGGCGACCGAAATATTCCAGGAAAGCAACCCTCAATTGAGTGTAGTATCGAGTATCAACCAACCTCAGACTGCACCAAAGTCAGTTATCTCACTACCCTAAAGAGGCCAAGATAGTTCAATTAAGGTTCCTAAGGTCTGTTGATGCTTCACGACACCACGCGAAGGCCCCGTACTCTCCTTGACTGAACTCAAGGGTTACCGGTACACACCAAAGTGCCACATCAACGTAGCAGACTGTTTCAACCATGTCGGTATACCCCGCACAGTTCCCTCACAGCCTTGTTGCTACTTTCTAAGAAGGTATCCCCCAGATCCAGGTTAGGATCTATAGAACTCCCAAGACAGTCCCACAATAATAAAGCAAGCAAGGAAAGCAATTGAAAACACAGTTATGAACTAACCCTAAGGTACACCTCACTTTAAGTTTGTATCCCCAGCAGAGTCGCCAGTTCTGTGATCGGTGGATCTGGAACTGACTGTTTAACGCTGGTTCGCGAAATGTCGCGGAAGCAAGAGTCGCCACCGTCTTTTATTTTCTCCAAATGGAAAGGACAAAAGCACAGAAAAATTCCTTAAAGAGATTGCTCTCGGTTCGGGAGGTAGGTTATAGAAAGGGAAGGTGTTAGCACCTTTTCTATCCATGGTTATCCATGGGCTCTTAGATACTTGCTCACTTGTGTTTTCAAAAATGGTTTGTTTGCTTTTCAATGTGGGTTTTAAAAAGTTTCTTTGAAAATTCCAGTTCGACTCTTGTATCGGTCCTCAAAAGTGTTTGAAAAAATGCTTTCGAAAGCTTTTTGAAAATGTGTTGGTGTGAAAAGTATTTTTGAATTTGTTTTGAAATTAGAGCAAGTATCAAGAGTCGTCTACCAACCCTAAGGAATTCGTTTGTGTAAATGTCCTTTAAAGTAGTGCCATCCCACCATTGAGAGGTAGGTAGCACCACCGTTGGAGGTGTTCGGGTCAATTCGAGTTTTGGGACATGGTGATCACCAGAGCAATGGGAAGACACCTTAGAAGCTACCCTCATGCCAGGTTCCCGGATCATGAGGACTTACTAAGACATCCTCTACTCGACGATCACCTTTCGAGGCAAGGCAACAATGAGGCGTACCCTAGGGGTGGTGTGTGTGATTTGTGTGTCATGTTCATTTGCATTTATCTTGTTCATGTCAAAGTGATCTATGCGTTTGTTTTTTTATTTTAGGCCATTCATTCTTGCATGTATTTATTTAACAGTTAAAGAAAGTTGCGAGAAATAAAAAGTTCTAAACTATTACAAAGGCGCGGGTCCACATCGCCAAATTAAAATCCAGGACCCGATTTGACAGAAAATAAAGAAATAAAGTAAAGTGCGAGAAATTTAATTTACACGACTTCGGGAGAGCTACATTAATATTTACAAGAAAATAAATAAATAAAATGCGCAAAGAGAATAATAAAATCGCAAGCGAGGGCGTTGGACCCTTTTTAAAGGAATTAAATAATGATTATTAAATTAATAAAATTAAAAAGAAAAAAGAAATTATTTTTTGAGTTTTTTGGAACTGTGAATTTTTAATGAGAATTAAATGAAATTAACTAATTAACCCTAATTCTACAACTTTTATTTATTGAGAAAAACATGTTAAAATGTAAACCTAAAATTAAATTAATTAATTAATGGCAATTTGATTTATAAAAATAAATAATTAATTATTAGTGAAAGGAAAAGAAAAAGGATAAAAATTGATTAAAAACCCTAATTCTACCAATGTTAAATTTATTAAGAAAAGATATTAAAATTAACCCTAAGTTTAAATCTAATTAATTAGTGAGGTTTATTTACAAAAATATTGGTTAAATAAAATATATTTAATTTTTATGACTTTTCTGATTTTTATATTATTTTTATGTTTTTTATGAAAATATTAGATCAAAGAATTAAAGGAAATTAATTAAAACAAAGAAAAGAAAAATATAAAAATAGAATAAAAGAAGCAAACCCTAGGGGGGTCTGTCCCCAAATTGGAGGGTTTTGTCCAGCAATCAGGCCCAATTATCCTTGGCCTTATTGACTTTCCAGGGTAGCATGCATATGCGTTGACTCCTGCCCATCATGTTCTTCCAATTATGGCCCTTTGATTCATCTCAGTAGGCACGTGGATGGCTTGATATTGTGGATGTATGATGGACGCTAGCTTGGAAATTACATAGAAGCATTGTTAGAAAAATAACATGGAAAGGGATGGGGACCTGGGATCGAACCCAGGTCCTGTTGGTTACCAATGCTATGCTTGCCACTGAACCACCAACGCGTTTTGGTTATATAATAGGAAATAAATAATATGAAATAAAACAAAAGTTAGTGGGGCGTTTTCGCGCGAAATTTGAACGATCCAATCACTGGCCTACACTTCATCATCTTCTTCATCGTTTGCGTTTTCCTGAAATAAAAAACAATTGGATTGCGGGGGTTTTGAACCCCCACTATATGACATATGCCAAAATAGCGAATAGCACATGGTAGCTCATAAATTGAGCGTGAGGTGTGTGTCCAAATCGTCCAAGCGTGCTGAGTTGAATGGCCTAGGTCTCACGTTCTAATTTTTCCTTTACTGGGAAACCCCAATTCAAAGCTTTGAAAACCCTAAAAGACAACAATGGCAACTTCGCGTATGGTGCATAAAAACTCAATCAAATTATGTGGTTAGCTTCAGAAAGGTCCAATTAGTATAAATCCATAAATAAAATGCCATGAGAATGCTTGAAAATCAAAACACGAATATGCATATTATATGAAAAAATTTGATTTATGTATACCGATTCAAGGTACTATGCGCGTGGAAAGCTATCCAATCAGACTCAGTAATGTCTTAGGAAGGTGATGGAGTGAATTTCTTGCCCTGAAAAGCCTTGCAAGTGTGTTTTCAGTTTTGGAATTTCTTGTTAAAAACTCAACTTTTGCTATGGATTTCTGGCGCAGCTGGGAGCTCTCTTGGAATAGGGTTAGCTTTGCACTTATGTATGGAATGATTAGGGTAAGAATTCAGAGCCAAAGGATCCTTGCATTGATGTGGAAAATATTTGATTTTCAAGCCATAATTTATCAATCTTTTTCACATGTTTTTGGTGCCAATCATATCCAATTACATGGATTCTTTCTAAATCAGATCATGCACGAAATCTTGAGACTATTTCATGCACAAAAAGATTTAAAAAGTTAGGTTTAGTATTTTCCACATATTTATTTTAATTAAATGAATTATTAATCATTAAAAATCCAAATAAATAAATAAAAATAATGAAAAACTTCCCTTTGGGCCAAATGGTCGTGCACATGCCTTGGATAATGATTCTTGAAAGAAAAAGAGGCCCATTAGCATTTTTAAGATTTTTGAAGCAATGTTGACTTTTCAAAATATCCAAAAATTTCCCAACTTCCACAAGGCATAACTTGCTCAATTTTTAAGCTTTGCTCGTGTTCTTGGACATTTTGGAAAGGTCTTTGAGTCCTCTAACCAATGCCTTTGGTCCCATTTCATTTTTATTTACCAATCTCAAGTTATGGCCTTTGACTTAAAGTCCCTTTTTGTTGACTTTTGAAAATGACCTATAATGTTGAAATTAATAACTTTTTGTGAGAGAATTTCTTGGACTTGAAGTGTGAAGAGGAGTTGTAGGAAATGTCTTTATCTTCAAAATGAGATTTGGATGGAATTTTTATGATAATCCATGTGGAAGTTATGCCCTGGTCAAGTTACAGTTGACTTTTTCAACTGTCCAAATATGAAAACTTTTGCATCTTGAGACTTTTTGAGCCAAGCTTTGAGAATCATGATCAAGAATTGATCAAATGATGTTTGTGACTTCAAAATAAGATGTTGACCAAAAATTTGAACTTTTGACTGTCAAATGACCATTTTACCCCTACAGTTGACTGTAGTGCAATTAGGGTTTTTGACTGTGCAATTTTGTGCTGTGAGTCTTTGAAACTTGGTATGAGGATGTTTGACCATGTTTGTAGGCATGTGGGACTTGATTGGACCCTTGGAAACTTCATTTTCTTTGTCAGAACCAAAACCCTAATTTTGACTATTTAGGAGGCCCTTGAACTGTGCAACCCTTGGGGAGATTTTGGAGCTTGACTTGGCAAATCTTGAAGAATATGGGAGGGCAAATTTTGGGGTACAACAATCAACATCACAATTCAACATATACGACTCAAATATGCAACTCGAAACTATATGAATGCATGTGTTACCAACGGAGTAAAACTCCCAACATAAACATTTGCTAGTAATTTTGAGGCATAAGGAAAAGCCTTAAAATTAGAACATGGAAATCCAGGCCAACATAGGTGAGCATTCGCACCAACTTAGAACATGTCAATCCAATCTAACTTTAATGCTATGCTATGCTATACGACGATATAAACAACCACAACTCGACAATGCAACAACAACAACATAACAACGGTCGACATAACAACAAATCACACCGTTCAACATTGGACAAAGGCCTACAACACAACATGTCAACGGAATCAATAACTTTTCATGGCAACAACATATTCATTATATATTCACTAGCATTCAAACCATAAGGCTACCCACAAAAATAATTCATAATCACATTATCAATAGCGAATTCCACATTTACACAATGATATCTCGGAACAACAACACATTCATCGATCAACACAAAATAACACAACATTAGTCATAAGATCTATAATCAACAATGTCAATAAAGCGGACGAAATGACTTAACCAACTGTACCGGTAATTCAGCGTAATCGACATAATTTTAACAAAAAGACATATCCATAATTACCTACTAATTAAACTTAGTTACCCAATCAAATTTCGTTAAATTCCAGACAACTAATTATACCGCCTAATTCGGCTACTGATTAATGGTTCTACACAAAAATATAGTAGCTACTTAATCATTGTTTTGTTTAACTAATTGATGTTTTATTCCTTATCACCATATTTTATGTTTTGGTTTGCAGAAGAGTCAAACAGGACGAATCGGGACGGAAAAATTACATAAGTCTAAGTTTCAGAAAAAATTTCTACAGCAGCTGACACGGGTGGCCATGTTGCCTGACACGGCCGTGTCAGGAGAAGGAAAGGGGAAGGTGTGGTGTGCAGGGGCTGACACGGATGCCCGTGTCAGCTGACACGACCCGTGTCAGGAGGCCTGAAGCTTAAAAACTAGCTTTGCCTCCCTTTACACATGTGCCTTATTCTTGTTCATTCCTTGTTTCAATTTACCCATTTACCTTAGCTTAGCACTAATCCAACACAGTTCAAATACAAAAAATAATAACACAACTCAAATCAATCGTTAATTTCAATAGCAACACAACCAATTTCTTAGCACAACATTATAGTGAAACTAATATTCTAAACCCCAAATTAAAATTCATCATACTCCCATTTATTTAGCAAGAACCCCACCCTTACCTTGGATTGAGTGCAACTCTAAGAAACTTCAATGGAATTTCTAGGAATTTGACACTAGTAGCAACCTCCTCTTGTTCTTCTTCTCCTCTCAAAACCCTATTCCTCTTTCTCTTCTTTTTCCTGATAACACTAACTCTCTTTCTCCTCTATTCCTATTTCTAATACAATAATATTATTTCTCTTAATAAATATAAATGGGCCTAAGTGACATACCCTCTATTACTTCACAAAACCACAAATTAAGCCCAATCTCATATTTAAGCTTAATAATAAAATAATAACTCAACTTAATTCCACCAAATTAAATTCGATTATTTATCATGCCACTAAATAAAATAATTCCGACATCGACGATAAAAATTCAAATTAATATAAAATATTCAAAAATATTTAATTAAATAAATAATTAAATATCAGGGCGTTACAACTCTCCCCCACTTAAAATATTTTCATCCTCGAAAATAAAAGTTTACCTGGTTCAAATAACTCGGGATAGGAGTCTCGCATCTTGCTCTCCAACTCCCAGGTCATACTTTCTCCAGCAGCTCCTAACTAGACAACTTTCACCAAAGAAATCTTCTTTCCTCTTAGAATCTTCATCTTGCAATCTGTGACTCGCACAGGCAGCATCTCCACTGTGAGATTATCCTGTACTTGCACATCGTCCATCTGAATCATATGAGACGGATCAGGAATATACTTCTGGAGTTGCGATACATGAAACACATCGTGCAAATTGGCAAGATTTGGCGGTAACGCCACTCTGTAAGCAACTTTCCCAACTCTATTTGATATCTGATACGGGCCAATAAAACAAGGAGTGAGCTTCTTAGACTTCAGAGCTCTCCCAACACCAGTCACAGGTGTGACTCTCAAAAACACATGATCACTAGCTTGAAATTCCAAATCCTTCCTTCTCTTGTCATGGTAACTTTTCTGTTTACTTTGAGAAACCTTCATCTTATCTCGGATAAGCTTCACTCTCTCAGTAGTCTCTCGAACAATCTCAGGTCCAAGTACCACACTTCACCAGATTCATGCCAACACAACAGAGTCCTACACCTCCGACCATACAACGCCTCAAAAGGTGCCATCCCAATACTCAAATGGTAATTGTTATTGTAAGTGAACTCAATCAATGGAAGATAAGTATCCCACGAACCTCCCTGCTCAAGAACACATGCTCTCAACAAATCCTCCAACGAATGAATCATTCTCTCGGTCTAACCATCTGTCTGAGGATGATACGCCGTACTCAACCTTAACTTAGATCCCAATGCCTCTTGCAAACTTTTCTAGAAATCAGAAGTAAACTTCGGATATCTATCTGACACAATACACAAAGGAACACCATGCAACTTCATAATTACTCTGGTGTAAATCTCTGCCAACTTTGAAATCGGATATGTGATATTAATAGGTATAAAACATGTCGACTTTGTAAGCCTATCAACAATCACCCATATCGAATCTTGTCCTCTCAAGGTACTAGGTAATCCCGTTACAATGTCTATCGAAATGCTATCCCATTTCCATTCTGTAATCTCTAACGGTTGCATCAACCCTGCGAGCTTCTGTTGCTCAATCTTCGACTTCTGATAAGTCAAACAAGCATACACAAACTGTGCCATATCACGCTTCATTCCAGGACACCAAAACAAGCCCTTCAAGTCTTGATACATCTTTGTATCTCCTGGATGAATACTCAAACTGCTTGTATGAATTTCCTCAAGAATCACTTTCTTAATTTCTTCATCATCAGGAATGCAAATACGATCTCAGAATCTCAACACACCTTGCGCATCTATCTTGAAATTATCATTCTCAGATTGATCGATTCCCATCATCATATCCACCAACTTCACATCTAGATTTTGAGCCTTACTGATACTGTTGAGAAAGTCATTATTATTCTTTAACATTCCCAACATAACACTATGCGGTGTCACTTCACAAACCAAACTCAAATCTAGGAATTGCTCAATCAACTCCAACTCTTTAACCATCATTGCCGACAGGTTCAAAGTCTTTCGGCTTAAAGCATCGTCCACAACATTAGCTTTTCCTGGATGATAATTCAAACTGAAATCATAATCCTTCAGCAATTCTAACCACCTTCGCTGCCTCATATTCAACTCTTTCTAATCAAAAAGATACTTCAAACTCTTATGGTCACTAAACACTTCGAATCTAGAACCATAAAGATAATGCCTCTATATTTTTAACACAAAGACAACTGCAGCCAATTCTAAATCATGTGTAGGATAATTCTTTTCATGGGTCCTCAATTGCCTCGACGCATAAGCAACCACCTTACTATTATGCATGAGTGCACCACCTAACCCCATCAGACAAGCATCATAATACATAACAAAAGGTTCACCCGGATTAGGCAAAGTCAAAACTGGAGCTGACGTCAACCTCTTCTTCAACTCGGTAAAACTTTATTCACATCGACTATCCCACACAAAGGCTTTACCCTTACAAGTCAACTTGGTCAACGAAAGTGCCAACTTAGAAAAACCTTCGATAAACCGTCTATAGTAATTGGCTAATCCCAAGAAACTTCTAATCTCGGTAACCGACTTTGGAGTTTCCCATTGCAATACAACATCAACTTTAGAAGGATCCACGGTAATTCCACTACCATAAATGACATGACCAACGAAACTAACCTCATGCAACCAGAATTCACACTTGGACAACTTCGCATATAACTTATTCTCTTTCAAAACTTGTAATACAACTCTTAGGTGCTCTTCATGTTCTTCTTACAATTTAGAGTAAATCAGAATGTCATCAATGAATACCACCACAAACTGATCCAAATAAGTATGAAAGATACAATTCATGTACTCCATGAATACTCCCGGCGCATTAGTAACACCGAAAGGCATCACCAAATACCCGTAGTGTCCATACCGAGTTCTGAATGCGGTCTTCTAAATATCATCTTCTTTCACTCTAATTTGCTGATATCCTGGCATCAAATCAATCTTAGAAAACACACTTGCACCCACCAATTGATCCATCAAGTCATCAATTCTCGGAAGCGGATACTTGTTCTTAATCGTCACTTTATTCAACTATCTATAATCGACACAAAGTCTCATACTTCCATCTTTCTTCTTTACTAACAACACAAGCGCTCCCCGCGACGATACACTTGGTCTTACAAACTTTTTTCTCAAGCAACTCTTCTAACTGCTTCTTCAATTTAGGCAATTCAGATGTAGATATCCTGTATGGTGCCATAGAAACAGGTCTGGTACCAGGTACAAGATCAATTGCAAACTCGACTTCTCTTTCTGGCGGTACGTCAGGAATTTCATTAGGAAACACTTCAGAAAATTCTCACACCACCTGCAACTCATCAACCCTAACTTGGTTCTCAATACATAGAGACACCATCAATGAGAACATATGCGCTTTGTCTTGCATCAATTTCCGCAACAGTTTACTAGTCAATAAACCAACTTCTTCCTCTTCAGGAGTAGAAAACCTAAAAGACTTGTTATAGAAATTGATATTAACATAGTTATACTCTAACCAATTCATACCCAAGATCAGGTCTAACCCGCTTAACGGCAAATAAATCAAATCAATAGCAAAGTCTTTGCCGAAGATCGACAAAGGGCAATTCAAACACACACGAGAAGTAGCCACTGATCCCTTAGCCGGAATCTCGACGTCCTTTTCTCCATTCATAGAAGAAAACACAAGACCCAATCTTTCAACACAATTAGAAACAATAAAACAATGAGTAGCACCAGTATCAATAATAGTAATTAAAGGAGTACTATTAATGAAACATGTACCTCTGATGAGTCTGTCCTGATTAGCTGACGGAGTCCTAGCCAAAGCAAACACCTTACCACTAGCATGTGCCTTCTTTGGTTTTGGATAATGACTACCAATGTGTCCTTCTTCCCCACAGTTGAAACAAATCATATCCCTATGCTTGCAGTCAGATATCGCATGCCCAATCTTATCACAACGGAAACACCTATTCCCATCAGCAGTAGTGCACACATTACTCTTGTGACCAGGTTGCCCATATTTGAAACATACAACCCTAGTAGGAGCATCTCCCCCACTAGTCCTCTGACCATGAGCAACTCTTTGTTTACCCCTACCAGCATCATAAGGCTTGCCACGGTTCTGTTGATTCTTGCCTCTCTTATCATTAACAATCTTGTGACGAGAATTGTTATCCTCTTCAAAGATCCTGCAACTATCAACCAAATCAAAAAAGACACGAATCTTCTGATATCCAACAACCTTCTTGATTTCCGAGCGCAACCCATTCTCAAACTTGATGCACTTAGAAAATTCAGCACCTTCACCATCAAAATATGGATAGAACTCAGCTAGCTCAATGAACTTAGCAACATACTCAGTGACAAATTTATTATCTTGCTTCAACTCAAGGAACTCAATCTCTTTCTTACCCCGAACATCTTCAGGATAATACTTCCTCAGAAACTCCCTACAGAACACAATCCATGTGATTTCCTCATCTACAGCTTCCAACCTTGCACGCATCTCTAGCCACCACTCATTAGCTTCAACTGCTAGCATATGAGTGTCATATCGAACCTTCTGCGCTGGAGTGAAATCCATCACACAGAAGATCCTCTCAATCTCCTTCAACCAATCTAATGCTCCATCAGGATCATGCTTACCCTTGAACACCGGCGGATTCTCCCTTTGGAAAGTCGCCAAACTACGGGATCCAGCGTTCTCATCAGCATTAGGCTGATTCTGCATAGCCTGAGCCATCGCTTGCAGAGCAGCAGCAATCGCAACATTGTTCGTTCCATCCATCTTATCCTATTACTTCCACATAAACAAAGGTTAAGAAAACTAATAATACTCGATTTCTAAAAAACTATGACTCGATAACGTGACCGGACGGGCCGACTTGCTCTGATACCATTAATGTAACACCCCAATTCTACCCCAAGCAATTATCGGAAAATCAGAGTATAAAAATTTCCAACATAATCAGGATGTCACATATTCAACAAAAACGCATAAACATGTCATGCTTTTAGAATAGATACATAACACTTAAATAAGTGGAATGAACATAACTCGTGAATATAGTCTTTATAACATAAGCCAAACTTTGATCAATCGCGCAGTGGATTCATAATAATTCTCTAAATAAGATATAACATCTTTTGAATCATGAAACAACATCAATATAATAAACTCCTCAAATAACAACATAAGGTTCAATAATTAAACAACAAAATAGACAAGCGTTCATTTCCCCCTGAGTGCTACATATCTGAAAAAATGACACCGAACTCAAACTAACAATGCTATCGGCTACTCATCTTGGTTACCTGCATGTTACCAACAAAGGAGCAACATTCAAACAGAAGGGATGAGATATCAAACTATATAAATAGGGTTATGATAAACAATATATTAGGTAAATAATAAAGAGAATCACCACTTCATACAACAATAACTCAACACTTCACAAATCATCAACATCACAATTCAACATATACGAGTCAAATATGCAACTCGAAACTATGTGAATGCATGTGGTACCATCAGAGTAAAACTCCCAACATAAACATTTTCCAGTAATTCTGAGGCATAAGGCAAAGCCTTCGACTTAGGATATGCCAATCCAGGCTAACATAGGTGAGCATTCGTTCCAACTTAGAACATGTCAATTCAGGCCAACTTTAATGATATGCTATGCTATGTAATGATATAAACAACCATAACTCGACAATGCAACAACAAAAACAATATAACAACGGTCTACATAACAACAAATCACACCGTTCAACATTGGCCAAAGGCCTACAACACAACATGTCAACAGAATCAATAACTTTTCATGGCAACAACATATTCATTATATACTCACTAGGATTCACACCATAAGGCTACCCATAGAAATAATTCATAATAACATTATTAATAGCGAATTCCACATTTACACAATGATATCTCGCAACAACAACACATTCATTGATCAACACAAAATAACACAACATTGGTCATAAGACCTATAATTACAATGTCCATAAACCGGACGAAATGACTTAACCAACTGTACCAACAATTTGGCGTGATCGACATAATTTCAACAAAAATACATATCCATAATTACCTACTAATTAAACTTAGTTACTCGGTCAAATTTCGTTAAATTCCAAACAACTAATTATACCGCCTAATTCGGCTACTGATCAATTGTTCTACACAGGAATTTAGTAGTTACTAATCATTGCTTCGTTCAACTAATTTATGTTTTATTCCTTATCACCATATATTGTGTTTTGGTTTATAGAAGAGTTAAACAAGATGAATCGGGACAGAAAAATTGCATAAGTCTAAGTTTCAGAAAAATTTGCTACAACAGCTGACACGTGTGGCCGTGTTTCCTGACACGTGTGGCCGTGTTTCCTGACACGGCCGTGTCATGAGAAGTAAATGGGAAGGGCGTGGTGTGTAGGGGCTGACACGGGTGCACGTGTCAGCTGACACGACCCGTGTCAGGAGGCCTGAAGCTTAAAAACCAGCTTTGCCTCCCTTTACACATGTGCCTTGTTCTTGTTCATTCCTTGTTTCAATTTACCCATTTATCTTAGCTTAACACTAACCCAACACAGTTCAAATACAACAAATAATAACACAACTCAAATTAATCGTTAATTTCAATAGCAACACAACCAATTTCTCAGTACGATATTACAGTGAAACTAATACCCTAAACCCCAAATTAAAATTCATCATACTCCCATTTATTTAGCAACAACCCCACCCTTACCTTGGATTGAGTGCAGCTCTAAGAAACTTCAATGGAATTTCTGGGAATTTGACACTAGTAACAACCTCCTCTTGTTCTTCTTCTCCTCTCAAAACCCTATTCCTCTTTCTCTTCTTTTTCCTGATAACACTAACTCTCTTTCTCCTCTATTCCTATTTCTAATACAATAATATTATTTATCTTAATAAATCTAAATGGGCCTAAGTGACATACCCCCCTATTACTTCACAACACCACAAATTAAGCCTAATCTCATATTTAAGCTTAATAATAAAATAATAACTCAATTTAAGTCCACCAAATTAAATCTGATTATTTATCATGCCACTAAATAAAATAATTCTGACTTCGACGATAAAAATTGGAATTAATATAAAATATTCAAAAATATTTAATTAAATAAATAATTAACTATCGGGGCGTTACACAGTACGTACCAAGTTCATCCTACCGCACGTAGGGTCCAAACTCCCCTTCAAGAAACTTCGAGTATAAACTTTTCAAGCTTCGAATACTTAGGGCAATCTACGTCAAGTTCATGGTGAAGTCTAAAGTTCCTTCTAAGGGTACTTCCTCCAGATCCTGGAGATTGAGGGGCACATATTTTTCAAAATTCGAATGTTAAGACAATCCACTGCGAGGCTCAATCAAAAGGGAGTTGATTCACAATGGTTCCTTAAAATCAAGTATTTTTAAGAGTCTTTTAAATAGGGGCATAATACAAAATAATGGGTCATTCATGTTATGATCAAAGTGTTTCCAAGTTCATATCACTGAGAATCTCCTCCAAGATCCTACCAATAAATTAGGGAAATACATTCCACATAGAGGCAAGTTCTCTGCGTACTTTCATAACTGCCTGTGGGTCTTTCTCCTACATCAAGAAATCTTCAAGTTTAAATCCAGTATCGGGAAATCATGATAGCATAACATTTAACCATTATGTAACAAGCAAACTTTTTGCATAGGAAAACCTCTACACTTTAATCATCCACAACCCATCATAAGGGCACCATTGAAAAAGAATTCGATTCATAATCATAAAGCATAAGGCTACACAAATCATGCATCAGGGCTCCTCGATCCAGAATCAAGCTATACTTATCATCTCATCCATCTGACGAAATCCAATAGCATGGGTCGATCATATCTCAAAAAGCCCAATTACGCATTTGCATTTTGAAGTCCAAAGTCCATTTACACATATCCAAGTCACTCATTACATACATCAATCAATCAATACATTTCATGCATCAATCAAATTCACACGCATAGCATAATATCTTGTTTTGTGTGAAGACAATCATCATTTTCAATCAAGCTACAAATTCTCAATCGAATCTCAGCAGTAGATTCCCTGGTTGATCATAGCAGTTGGTTATCTGGAATACCTCGGCATAAGGTAATTCTCAACAAAATCTCGACAGTAGATTCCCCTGGTTAATCACGACAGTTGATTATCCGGAAGACCTCGGCAGAAGGTAGTTCACCAATTGAATCTCAATAGTAGATTCCCCTGGTTGATCACGACAATTGATTATCCATAAGACCTTGGTAGAAGGTATTCCAATTGAATCTCGGCAGTAGATCCCTCTGGTTGATCACGGAATTTGATTATCCAAAAGACCTCGGCAGAAGGTATTTCAATTGAATATATGTAGTAAGTTCTCCTGGTCGATCACGACAGTTGATCATCCGAAAGACCTCGGCAGAAGGTAATTCAAATTGAATCTCGGAAATATATTCTCCTGGTTGATCATGGTAGTTGATTACCCAGAAGACCTCGGCAGAAGTTAGTTTACAAACGAATCTCGGAAGTAGATTCCCCTGGTTGATCACAACAATTGATTATCTAGAAGACCTTGGCAGAAGGTAGTTTACAAATGAATCTCAACAGTAGATTCCCCTGGTTGATCACAGCAGTTGATTATCCAGAAGACCTCAGCAGAAGGTAGCTTACAAATGAATCTCGGCAGTAGATTCCCCTGGTTAATCACGATAGTTAAATATCCTGAAGACCTCGGAAAAAGGTAATTTCTCAACAGAATCTCGATAGTAGATTCTCCTGGTTAATCTCGGCAGATGAGTATCCAGAAGACCTTGACAGAAGGCAGTTCTCGACAAAATCTCGACAGTAGATTCCTTGGAAATCTAGGCAATTGATTTCCAAGTAAAAAGCCTAATAGCAAGCATGACGTACACATAACCATATCAAAATCTCAAACTCATTCACAACATTTGGTGCGCCTAGCATACAGAAACACCAAAGAGCATATGATAAATCATCAAAGTTTATTCTAGTTAAAAAACATTAGAAGAGCATCCACACCTATTTCTATGCCTTCACCTATGTCTACGACTATGCCAATGTCCACGCCAAAGTCCACGTCTACGTCCATACCCACACCTGCGCCTATGATACAGACATCAAGATCTTGTTGACACTTTTCACCAAATTCAAATCAACTTGGAGATACAATAATTAGCAACAAACAACATTGAGGAGTTGGTGACTACGAGAACCCGATGATTTAATAAAGGAGGATTATCAAAAACTAAATACTTGGGGCATACACATACAACCATTTGGGACATATACACACATAAGCATTTGGACATATGAGCATTTAAAACATTTGGGGAATACACCACACTTGGATAGCACATAAATTTAGGGCATTATGCATGTGTTGTACCCCAAATTTTGCCCTCTCTTTTCTCAAGACATTTCTCACCAAAGATCTCAAATGCTCAAGGATTCTCAAGGGTTTGATCAGATAAGCTCACCTTCTAAGCACTGAGCCTCCAAATTAGGGTGTTGTACCCCAAAATTTACCCTCTCATGTTTCCCAAGGTATTTTCTCTTATATAGGTGGTTACAAACACTTTGAAGACGTGAAAAACACAAGAAGGGGGGTTGAATTGTAAAACTTGAAATCAAATGCAGACAACACATTATTTTTATCCTGGTTCGTTTGATCTCAAACTACTCCAGTCCACTCGTCAAGGTGATTTCGCCTCTCTCCAACGAGGTCTTAATCCACTATATTCAACTGAATATACAACTGCTTTAACAACTGTTAAAGCCTTCTTGAGTCTAACCACAGACCGGTTTATCTCAAGGAAGTTTTCTTACAGATAAATGAACAAATGTGTGTTTGATGTTTTCTAAAAAAACTATATATCACAATTGTGATAATACACAATATTAAGCTTAGATGAAACTAGATTGCTAGAGCTATAGAGTAAGCAAGGTTGAAAGCTTTAGCAAAAATGAGAGCATGCGTGAGGATGATTAGCTTAGGCGTGTATATGCGTGTAGAGTATTAGCCATTTCTTTTCTCACTTACTTGTTTAAGTAGCCTAGGAATAGATACGTTGCTGTCCATAAATCCATTTTAATGCTCATAACATTATTTCCTTTTTGAGAAGATCTTTGTCTTGGAATAAAGCCGTTGGTAATTAATCTGTCTTGAATGCATAGTAACGTTGACGCTTCAGAGTGTTCTGCTAATGATGATCAGAGTGTTCTTGGCTTTAGCTTATTCTGACGCTTCTGAGTGCTGATGACATGGTTAGGATCTTGATCAGAGTCAGAGTATGTTATGCGCAGATTCTGTTCATCAGGCTTCAGCGTATAGCATATGTTATTTGATCTTCTGATGCTGACATATCTTCTGATGCTGATGTTGATACTGATATTCTGATGCTGATTCCATCAGAGTTTCTGTAAATACAAAACATAATTTTAAGTAGCATATATGTCTTATATAAATCTCATAATTCATTTAATCTTGTATTTTGTTATCATCAAAACTCTAACTGAGGGTTGTAGAATCAAACTATGTTCTAACAATCTCCCCCTTTTTTATGATGACAAAAACCAGATTTTTTCAATTAAAATAAAATGATAAAAGGTATCAGAGTTTAAGGATAGAGAGGAAACAATATCAAAGATAATCAAATAACGAATAAAAGTATCAGAGATAAGAAGATAAGGTATAAAAAGTATCAGAGTAATGAAGAGAAAAACTCCCCCTGAGTTGATTATTTCCCTTTAATTCCATGAGACCTTGAGCATCAGAACTTTATTTTTTCAGAGTTCATCAGATTCTTGTACCTGTAAGCTTTTCAGAAGAAAGAAATTCAAATAGATCAGAATGTTAGAATGTTTGATACTTATGTCTCAGTAATCCGTTATTGAAAAATATCACTCTTTCTCCCCCTTTTTGTCAGTTATCAAAAAGCACAAACAATTAGAGTTAAAATGATCAGAGCAAAAAAATGTTTGTATTAAAAACAGAAGCAATGATAGTTTAGAACAAGTAAAAATATTACAGACAAACATGTAAAGAAAACACAGAAAACACAGGAAAATTCTAAGAAGAAGGTGGAAGACGTGTGAACAGAGCTTCCAACATGCTCTTGATTTGATTGTTGGTTTCCTGTTGCTTAGATGCCATGTTTGCTATAGAATCAATCTTGATATCCTGCTTATCCATCCTTTCATTCATCAGCATATCAGATCTCTTCAAATCCTCCAGAGTCTGCCTGTCAAGAGAGGAAGCTTGAGGATCTTCAGATACAGGCTGCTTCTCAGAGCTTTCTGAAATAACTTCTTCTTGACCCAAGTCTTAAGCTGGAATCAACTGTTCTTCTGCAGGTTGAACTTTAGATGTTGGACGCTTTTCAGACCAAGGCGCAATGTCCAGATGGAGAACTTCTTCTTTAAGCAGCTTGCTCAGAACTGGACCTTCCATTTCCTTCAGCAGATTGTTGAAGTTCTGTTGATCCTGTCCATAGCTCTGGTCTTGCAACTTAAAGGTTTCAGCGCATACCCATCTTCTGAATTGTGTCCAGAGGAGGTATGATACAGCAGGATCCACCAGTTCCAGACTTGCTTGTTTCAAAGAAGTAATCCACTTCTGTATATCTGTTTCAAAGTTCAAAATGCTGGAACCAACATCTGATTGTTTTGGTTTAGGGATAGCAGTTTTGTTGTTTATTGCAGCAAGGCGTTCAAAGACTGTTAGATCAATGATAGTCTTGCTGTGGTCATCTGAATTTTTCTTAGGCGGGGGAGTGGGAGAGTCAGAAATTACGATTGGACTTGATGGGGTATTTGGTGGAGTTATTTCTGGTGAAGAGGGGAGTTGAGGAATATTCACAGTGGTACCACAGGGCAATTGAATGGCCAAAGGTTGTGGTTCAGGGGATTCAGAGGTTTGATCCTCAAAGGTTTGAGTCTCAGATTGTGGAGATTGTTCATGTTGAGGAGAGGGTGGATTAATATCTGGTTGAGAAGATGAAGGTTGTGGGATTTCTGGTTCTGGAGAGAGTGGAATTTCTGGTATTGGTGAGAGGGGAATATCAGGTTGTGGTGAGATGGGAATTTCTATGTTTGGATTTGGATTTTCTGGTTCGGGAACGGAAATGTGTTGGTCTATATCAGAAAGAAGTTGTGCAAGTTCTGGTTCTGGTATGGTTGCAGTATTTGGATTTTGTGGTTGGGAGCGAGATCTTCTGAGGGTTAATGATTCAGAAGGGTCAAAGTCTAATTCAAAATCATCGAAAGTTTGAGGAGTTGGGTTTTCAGATGGAGTTGGGATTGGAGTTGGAATAGGGATAGATGTGGAAACAGCAGTTGAATCTAAAACAGTTACAGAAACAGGATTACCTCTTTTCTTTGGAGTCTGTTGAGATGATCCTTCTGCAACAGCTTTTCTTTTCTTTGACTTCTTCAGAACAACCTCTGGTGCCTTCTGCTAAAGATCTTGAATATTCAGATTTGGTGTTGTACCGTCAGCTTTACAAGCATCCAAATATCTCAGAATGATTTGAGGTTTAGAGTCAATTTCTGAGAACATAGGGAAGTCGTCCAGAGGGACTCTTCTGCTGGAGATTTCAGCAAAAGGAGTGACGCTGGGCTCCTTCTTAATGTTCTCTATCAACTTCATTTTCTTCAGATTTTTGGCATTCAGCTGCTTGCCCACAGATGGTTCCAGAGTGCTGATTTCTTGTGCCTCTGTCAAATGTTCAATCAGCCTATTCTCTGTAAGAATGTCTGATATCAGTCTTCCCAAGGGTATTCAATCCCTTTTTGTACGTTCCTCTTCCCTTGTTTCCTTGACACTTGTTCTGAGATGGTTGAACAGAAGATGAGCTAGATTTATCTTGACCTTCTGAGAGATGAAATAGAGAAGAAACTGTTGATCAATGTTAATGTAATCAGGAGAGCTGGTAGGCTTCTTGTGGTTGAAACAACCCAGAATGATCTTGACCCAAATTATGTGCTTGTCCTTCAAGTCCCTTATCTTGCTGGAGGGAAGCCCCAACATGAAAATTTCCCTTGCAATTAGGGCAACATCTTGACACCTTTCTGCCATATTAGTGCAGTGAATACCACCTCCATTGTACCTTATCAGTCTTGCAATCAGGTCTTCAGTAAACACAATCTTCTTCCCAATGATGTAGGATGTAACTTGGTGATTTGAAGAAGAAGCGTGAATCCAAAATTCCTTTACCAGAATAGGAAATGTTGGACCCACCAGCCTGTCAAAGTACTTTTCCAAACCTTGAGCTTTAATCTCTTCAGATAAATCAAAACCATTCTCCTTGAGACTGTTGAAATCCACTATTATTTCAGACAGAACTTCAAGGTTCTTGATTGGAGTGAGAAGCATTCTGAGAGGTACTTCATATTGTTCAGAAGAAGCAGTTTTCTGGGAACCTAAAGAAGGATTGCTGGAAGAATCCATGTTCACACGAGGTTTTTTGAAAAAGATTGAAGGTTTTCTTGAGAAAGTAAGAACACAGAAAACAGAAATATTGAGAGACAACGAAAGTAAGGGTAAAAATTGTGAATGGTGTGAAGTGTTTAAATAGATTTCTAAAAAGTTTTTGAAAACATAAACGTTTAAGAGAGAGAAATAAATAATGATTATTAGCATTTAATGATAGCTGATTTTAGGGGATTCAGAAAGATACTTGAACGGTTACCCATGACATGTGTCTCAATGCATCCAATCAGCGCTTTGCCTTTTCAGAAACATGAACGCGTGTTCAGCCTCAGAAAATAGCTGGTGACTGGATGACACTTGTTTGCTTGAGTGAACAGCACTTCTATCCTTGAACTGAAGCGCTCAGATCTTCATGGATAGATTCTGATACAATCTGCATTTCTAAAATTCTGAAAGAGGATTGATCAGAAGTTCAGAGAAATAAGCACAATTCTGAAGGTTAATATATAAAATTAAAACAGTTTTATTCTGGACAGAGCTTCATGCTGAGATGTTTCAGAATGAAGTTGAACCTATCTTCATAAAGTGGTTTTGTGAAAATATCAGCCCATTGATGGTCTGTGTCAATAAATTTTAAATTTAAAATCCCTTTCTGAATATAGTCCCTAATAAAATGATGTTTTATTTCTATATGCTTAGCCCTAGAATGCAAAATTGGATTTTTACTTAAGCAAATAGAAGAAGTGTTGTCACAGAGGATAGGAATGTTACTCTCAAATATCTGGAAGTCCTCAAGTTGACTTTTCATCCAGAGCATTTGTGTGCTGCATCCAGCTGCTGCTATGTATTCAGCTTCTGTTGTTGATAGAGCAATTGTGGATTGTCTTTTGCTGGACCATGAGATCATATTTTCTCCCAGAAACTGGCAGCTTCCAGAAGTGCTTTTACGCTCTACTCTGTCTCCAACAAAGTCAGCATCACAGTATCCTACTAAGCTATAATCACTTGATTTTCTATAAAACAGACCCAGATTAGTAGTACCTTTCAGATACTTGAAAATTCGCTTAACAATTGTTAAGTGAGATTCTCTAGGATCTGATTGGAATCTTGCACAAATGCATACACTGAATAAAATATCAGGCCTTGAATTGTCAGATAAAGAAGAGAACCAATCATACTTATGTAGACCTTCTGTTCGACCTTTTTGCTTACCTCTTCTTTTTCCAGAATGCACGTGGGATGCATTGGAATCTTTGATGGCTTACATTTTGAGAGATCAAATTTCTTCAGAAGTTCTCTGACATATTTGCTCTGATGAATGTAAGTTCCTTCTGGGGTTTGATTGATCTGAATGCCCAGGAAGAATTTCAGTTCCCCCATTAGGCTCATCTCAAATTCTGCCTGCATACACTTAGCAAACTTTCTTCCCAGAGAGGGTTTAGTAGATCCAAAAATGATATCATCAACATAAATCTGACATACCAAGATGTCATTCTTAACTGTCTTACAGAATAAGGTTGTGTCCACTTTCCCTCTGGTGAATTCCTTTTCTAACAGGAAGTTACTCAGTCTTTCATACCAAGCTCTGGAAGCTTGTTTCAGACCATATAGTGACTTCTTTAGTTGGAAAACATATTCTGGATTTTTTGAACTTTCAAAACCAGGGGGTTGGTGCACATATACCTCTTCTTCTATATAGCCATTTAAGAATGCACTCTTAACATCCATCTGATACAAAGTGATGCCTTTATTTACAGTAAATGAAATTAAAAGTCTGATAGATTCTAACCTGGCGACTGGAGCAAAGGTTTCTGTATAGTCTATCCCCTCTTGCTGACTATAACCTTGTGCTACCAATCATGCCTTGTTTCTGATGACTTCACCTTGTTCATTCAGTTTTTTTCTGAACACCCATTTTGTTCCAATGACGTTGAATCCTTTTGGTTTAGGAACTAGATCCCATACATAATTCCTTGTGAATTAATTTAGCTCTTCTTGCATTGCTAGAATCCATTCATTTTCCCAAAGTGCTTCATCAACTGAAGATGGTTCAATCAGAGAGACAAGTCCCATGAGGGATTCTTCAGAGTTTCTGAAGCTAGATCTTGTTCTGATTGGATCTTCCTTTCTTCCTAAGATTGTTTCTTCTGGGTGATCCATGCTGCTTCTGGATGGTCTTTTCTGAAATTGATCAACAAAAGGTGCTGGATTGCTTGCAGTGCCTCTTTCTGATGTTGAGGGAGTGTCTTTGTTGAGAGCTTCTGATGACTTGTCTTCAGTACCTGTGAATTCAACTTCCATACCTGTAAGTAATTCATTCTGCTTTTACTTTTGAGAGTCAAGCTTATCATCAAAACGAACACTGATTGATTCTTCAACAATCTGTGTTTCTGTATTGTATACTCTGTACCCTCTTGAGCGTTCAGAGTATCCTAACATAATACACTTTTGTGCTTTAGAGTCAAACTTGTTCAAATAATTTTTAGTGTTCAAAATAAAACAAGTACACCCAAATGGATGAAAATATGAAATGTTGGGCTTTCTGTTCTTCCACAATTCATATGGAGTCTTTTCCAGAATAGGTCTTATAGAGATTCTATTCTGAATGTAGCATGCTGTGTTTATTGCCTCTGCCCAGAAGATCTTAGCAACGTTAGTCTCGTTGATCATGGTTCTGGCCATTTCTTGCAATGTTCTGTTCTTTCGTTTTACAACTCCATTTTGTCGGGGAGTTCTAGGACAAGAGAAATCATGCAGAATGCCTTTTTCATTAAAAAATGATTCAAAATCTTTGTTTTCAAACTCTCCACCATGATCACTTCTGACTTTGACGATTCTAAGATCCTTTTCATTCTGAACTTGGTTGCAGAAGGTGACAAACACAGGGTGTGACTCGTCCTTGTGTCTTAAGAACTTTACCCATGTCCATCTGCTATAGTCATCTACGATTACTAACCCATACTTCTTGCCACTGACTGAAGCAGTTTTAACTGGTCCAAATAAGTCAATGTGCAGAAGTTCTAATGGCTTAGAGGTGGAAACAACGTTTTTAGATTTGAAAGTTGGTTTTGTAAACTTGCCTTTCTGACATGCTTCACACAGAGCATCTAAATTGAACTTCAGGTTAGGAAGTCCTCTGACCAGATTGAGTTTGTTAATCTGAGATATTCTTCTCATACTAACATGCCCCAATCTTCTGTGCCAGATCCATTGCTCGTTGTTGACAGACAGAAGACACTTTACATTCTGACTTTTCAGTTCAGAAAGTTTTATTTTATAAATGTTGTTTCTCCTCTTTCCATTAAATAGGATAGTCCCATCTTTCTGACTAACAGCTTTGCATGAATTTTGATTAAAGATTATATCATAACCGTTATCACTTAATTGACTTATGGATAACAGATTATGCATTAATCCATCTACTAATAAAACATTACTTATAGAGGGAAGATTTCCATTACCTATTGTTCCAGAGCCAATGATCTTTCCCCTTTGATTGCCTCCAAAGCCTACGTGGCCTCCATGCTTAAGTTCCAAGCTTTGGAACATATGCCTTCTTCCCGTCATGTGTCGTGAGCAGCCAGAGTCCAGGTACCATGACTGGTGTTTCAGCTTTGCTGCTAAAGATATCTGCAACATGTATTATTTTATCCTTAGGTACCCATATTTTCTTGGGTCCTGATTTGTTAGTTTTACCAAAACTCTGGTTGAATTTTGGTTTGACAGAATAATTACTACTATTATATTTGATGTCGTGTGTGTGCCCATATACAAAGTGTGAGTTAAGTGGAGTTCGTTTAATAACTAAATCCATGGAATTCTTTGGTGTAAGTACCTTACCTTGGTATCCTATTCCTTTTCTTCCATTTCTGCTAACTCCATAGATCATTGAAGCCATTTTGCTTCTATCTATGTTTTTAGCTAGAAACTTCTGAAAGTTGTGATCATACTCCTTGATGATCTCATCAGCACTGCTGGGAGTTTCAGGAATTGTTTCATTCTGAGAGTTTTGCAATAGATTTTCTAATTTTGAAACTTTATCTTTCAACTCAGAATTCTCCAATTTGAGACTCTCAGTTTTATCAGAGTCAGAAGCAAGATTCCTTTTCAGGTTTCTGAATTTGACTATGATCTGCTGATATCTTTCTAGAATTTCATTAAGGCTTTCAGCTAGTTCAGCCTTAGTAAAGTTAATAGCAAAGTCAGGGAATACCTCTTTTGTGTCTGATTCAGAGTCTGATTCAGAAGCTTCACTGTCTTCTGTTATGTTTGCCATGAGAGCTATGTTTGCTCTCTCATCATCTGATTTTGAGTCAGCTTCAGATGTGTCAGAGTCATCCCATGTAGCCATGAGACTTTTCTTCTTTTCCTTGCCAAACTTCTTTTTGGGATTTTCCCTCTAAAGCTTTGGGCAATCACTCTTGTAGTGTCCTTGCTCGTTACATTCATAGCAGATGATGTCTTTGTTATTTGGCTTTCTGCTTCCTGAAGACCCTTCAGATCTTCTGTGTCCAGAGGAGGATTCTGGCCTTCTGTATCTGGAGGAAGATTCATTCTGATTTTCTGATCTTCTGGGATTCCTGAACTTTCTTTGCCTCTGCTTCCATAGTTGGTTCACCCTTCTAGAGAGGAGAGATAGTCCATCTTCTTCTGATTAGGACCCATCAGAGGTTTCTTCAACAGCCTGCAAAACTTTGGAGTCAGATTTTCTGTTAGATTTTAAAGCTAATGGTTTACCTTGCTTTTGAGGTTCATCTGCTTCTAGCTCTATCTCGTGACTTCTGAGGGAGCTGACAAGTTCCTCCAGAGAGATTTTGTTGAGATCCTTAGCTAGCTTCAGCGTTGTGACCATTGGCCTCCACTGTTTTGGCAAGCTTCTGATGATCTTCTTAACATGATCAGCAGTAGAATACCCTTTGTCCATAACTTTGAGACCATCCACCAGAATTTGAAATCTTGAGAACATCGTTTCAATTGATTCACTTTCTTCCATCTTGAAAGCCTCGTACTTCTGAATAAGCGCAAGAGCTTTTGTTTCTTTGACTTGAATGTTGCCTTCATGCGTCATTCTCAGAGAGTCAAACATATTCTTTGCAGTGTCTCTGTTTGATATCTTTTCATATTCAGAGTAAGAGATGGTGCTGAGAAGAATTGTTTTGGCTTTGTGATGATTTCTGAAATCACGCTTTTGTTGATCAGACATTGCTTTCCTGTCAATCTTCTGACCACTTGCATTCACTGGGTGCACGTATCCATCAGTCACCATATCCCACAGATCAACATCGTGGGCCAGAAAGAAGCTTTCAATTCTGTCTTTCCAGTAATCAAAGTTCTCTCCATCAAAGACTGGAGGTTTGCCACTGAATCTGTCTCTTTCTTCATTGTTGTCATTGCTGATGTTTTGATGTGGTCCTGCCATTGTGTTTTTCTAACGCTGGATCTTGTACTGACACGGTTAAGTGTTATAAGCTCAGAACCAGGCGCTCTGATGCCAATTGAAGATGTGAAAAACACAAGAAGGGGGGTTGAATTGTAAAACTTGAAATCAAATGTAGACAACACGTTATTTTATCCTGGTTCGTTTGATCTCAAACTACTCCAGTCCACCCGTCAAGGTGATTTCGCCTCTCTCCAACGAGGTCTTAATCCACTATATTCAACTGAATACACAACTGCTTTAACAACTGTTAAAGCCTTCTTGAGTCTAACCACATACCGGTTTATCTCAAGGAAGTTTTCTTACATATAAATGAACAAATGTGTGTTTGATGTTTTCTATAAAAACTATATATCACAACTGTGATAATACACAATATTAAGCTTAGATGAAACTAGATTGCTAGAGCTATAGAGTAAGCGAGGTTGAAAGCTTTAGCAAAAATGAGAGCGTGCGTGAGGATGATTAGCTTAGGCGTGTATATGCGTGTAGAGTATTAGCCATTTCTTTTCCCACTGACTTGTTTAAGTAGCCTAGGAATAGATACGTTGTTGTCCATAAATCCATTTCAATGCTCATAACGTTCTTTCCTTTTTGAGAAGATCTTTGTCTTGGAATAAAGCCGTTGGTAATTAATCTATCTTGAATGCATAGTAACGTTGACGCTTCAGAGTGTTCTGCTAATGATGATCAGAGTGTTCTTGGCTTTAGCTTATTCTAACGCTTCTGAGTGCTGATGACATGGTTAGGATCTTGATCAGAGTCAGAGTATGTTATGCGCAGATTCTGTTCATCAGGCTTCAGCGTATAGCATATGTTATTTGATCTTCTGATGCTGACATATCTTCTGATGCTGATGTTGATACTGATATTCTGATGTTGATTCCATCAGAGTTTCTGTAAATACAAAACATAATTTTAAGTAGCATATATGTCTTATATAAATCTCATAATTCATTTAATCTTGTATTTTGTTATCATCAAAACTCTAACTGAGGGTTGTAGAATCAAACTATGTTCTAACACACTTGCCTAAAGAAAATGAAATTTTTAAATGATTAGCAAAGTGTCTTTCGATTGGAAGTTAAACAGTGCCCTTCGATTTGCATAACAACAAGCTTCGAATGGGATCCTAAAACCCTTCGACCAAGCATTGGCCCATCAGCTTCGATTGTGCGTTGGTTCCTCTTCGAACAAGCCTTGGTCCAAGCTTCACAAGCAAGAATACCTTACAAGTTCCCTTCGATCCACAAGCAGTGGCCTCCTGCATGTGTATTCTGATTCACTAGGCAAAAAAAACTTCCTCATGCTTGCCTTGGTTTCACAAGGCAAAGTCCCATCAGCTTGCCTTTGATCTACAAGGCAAAAGGCCCTTTTTACTGGTCTTCAATTCACAAGACAAAGGGTTGCCTCAGACATGCTTCGATCTACAAGGCAAAAGGCCCTTTTTACTGGTCTTTGATTCACAAGACAAAGGGCTGCTTCAGACATACCTTCGATTCACAAGGCAAAGGCCCCCTCTTCAGCTTGCCTTCAACACACAAGGCCAAGACTCCTTCAGATTTTCCTTCAATCCACCAGGAAAAAGGATTCCTTCGACCCACAAGGCATTGGCTACCTTGGTGCCAACTTCGACTGGGAAATTGTCCCCTTTGAAATAGTTTTCCACACTTCAACATGCATGATAGTCCATTCGAAGAAGCATTTATTGGTCCTTTTGAAGGACACATGACTATTGAAAACAAGTTTGCTTTGTGATGAGTCTTGGTCCAAGATGCTTGCTGGCTAAAATCATGTACACTACCAAGCCCAAACCCCCTGCACAAGCACATTCCCGCCAAAGGAAGCTTCGACTGACCAGAATAAAGTCTTTCGATTGGGCTAGTGAAGTAGTGTCAGAGCAATCGAAGAGAGTGAACTTAGGGGTTGATTGAAGAAGCTAGAATATTGAGACTTTGTACAAATAGAATCAAGATCCAGAGTCAATCAAAAAGCAAAGATCTGAGGGGCTATCGAAGATTCCCTAATAAAGGAAACTCTGAACAGATTCGAATCTAGAGTCATCAAAAAGGACAAATGCTCTGACGAAGAGAATTCTGGGCAATTCGAATTGATGCAGATATTGATTTAATTAAAGAAAATTTGATAAGGGAAAACTCTAAATTTAGAATCATCAAAGATCTTAGCTATTCGAATTGATGTGGATGGACTCCATCTAAGGAGCTGAATCAGAGCCATTCGAAGGAGGAAATTAGAGCAATTTGAAGGAGGCAATCAGATTCATTCGAAGGAGGGCATTCGAAAGTCAAATGTGTCCAGGTCCATAGAAAATTTAAAAAAAGGGACAAGAAACCATGTCTTTGGCAAAGTTTCAAAATGATATTCATGGCCTTAAAACACCAACTTAATGGTTGTTTATGCCTTTACCCTTTTATCCCTTCCATCCCCTCTATATAAGGAGCACACTAGTAAGCTTCAAGGACGGCTAGAAAACACCTCAAGGAGTCACACAAAAATTGCAAAAATATCAAAAGTTGTCAAACTCCAAAACCACTTTTTCAAGCCTTCTCGTTGCAAAAATCCTTTTGATTCACTCTCAGTAAGAACACAAAGTAAGCTTGGATCAATCTCCATGATCGAAAATGCACGAAAACTGCATATCATAAAAAAATTTGCGTTTTTTTTCAAAGATCTGTTTCTTTTAATTTGTTTAGTTTTAGGTGTGATTGATGTTTCTAACGTGATTCTGAGTATTTCCTGAACAGGTCTGAACCGGTTGGATAGCCTCATGCACACAATATCTCCCTAAGACATTTTATCTTCGTTTTGGTATACTTTGATTCGAAACGTATGATCCAGCCATCTTTAGCCAAAAATAAGGGTGGATTTGGAATCAGGGGGTTCAATTTAGGGGGGACATGGATTTTCAGAGCTTTAAAAATCATGTTTGTGCATTTTTGCAAATTACAGGTCGCCGGAGAAGATGACCGGAGCAAGGGCTCCGACGCTTCTTCGGCCATAGTACTTATTCTTCTTTTTGTTTTATTTGTTTCATATTGATATCAGAAAAACAACATGGTCTAGTGGTAGCGCGCGTTATAAAGTCATATCCCTTGCAGATTCTGGGTTCGATCCAGGTGCAAGGGAATTTTATTTTTCTAACACACACTTTGCAGATCCTGTGTACTAAATCCAAGAGCGCGTATCATACCTTCCATCATCATTGCCATTGGATCTCATCAGCACCAGATCAAACGATCCAGATCCAGATGTCCATGATGGATCCTCAAGAGCCAATAACACTGGATTATGCGCAGAGCCTGGCTTAATTTCAATTGGGCCCAGCAATTTCAAATGATATCCCCTATTTTTCTTTTGCTATCAGGCCCATCTAGCATTTTTGTTGTATTGTTTTAGTTTTATTTATTTTTGTTTTCTTTATTTATTAATTAAACAAATAATCAGAAAAATCACAAAAAAAATATTAATTTAGTATTTTTTTAATTAAACTAATTTTATAAATAAATTAAATAAATATTTTAACTATTTTATTCATTTTAAAATGAATTAGAACTTAGGACTTGATTTAGCTTTAATTATTTTCTTTTCATGATAAAAACAACAAAAACTTAGATTTTAATTTTTTTTAGTTAATCTTGTTTTCTAATTAAATTTTAGACATTAATTTCACTTAGTTATTTTCTTAAAATAATTTAATATAAACAAAAAAATATTTTCTTATTTCATTTGGACTTGTTTTAGGCTTTAAACGTCTTTACCTTTCGCGCGTTATTTATTCTCGCATTTTTACATTAATGTACCTGTATACTGGATGTAATAGACTAATTAGGATTTCTACCGCTTCTTTATTTTTTTCTTCCCACAAGTTTTGTACATTGTAAATATCCCCCTCCCCGAAGCCATGTAATAGCGTAGGGTTATATTTTCGCATTTGACATTTTTCTGTACATATTAACTGTTAGAAATTAGGCTTGTATGAAAAGACTAATAACAAAAGGTTAGCAAACCTAACACAAAAAGATAAAAAATAATTGAACATAACACACATTGCACATATACACCTCTAGGGTACCCCACTTTGGTTGCCTTTGGAAATAAAACATTCATGTCCCTCGAAACAGGGACACTTTAGCAAAGACCCGTAAATCAAAAAGATCATAGTCTCTCGATAACCCTACAGTTTCCTTTCGGTAAATGATCTAGTCCCTAGACGAAATTGCTAAAGCGTCTCCACAAATTGCCTTTATGACTGTACGTCCCTTCGATTGTCCCTCAACATCCAACGATAGGGATACCTACTCACTAATAGTAGGATAGCACTGTCTAAAGGATAAGGAGGAAAAAAAACTTTTTTCGAGTACAAGTAGATAGTTGTTAGATGCTTACTCAAGTAAAACAGACTTTTACACTTACACATTTCAAAAATAAACTTTCAAAAAAACATTTTCTTTGTCAACACTCCTGAGGAATGATACAAGAGTTAACGCAAAGCAAATCTCTGCACTATGGCATTTCAAAATATTTTTCAAAACACATAAAGCACAAGGTACTTTTAAAATGAGCTAAGCATCTAAGAGCCCGTAGAGAACTACGGATGGAAAGGATGCTAACACCTTCCCTTTCCATAATCTACCCCCCTTACTCAGAAAATTCTCGAAAAGGTCTTTTTCTTTTCTTTTCACCCTTTCCTTAATTTGGATAAAAGAAAAGTCGGTGGCAACTCTTGCTTACCGCAACATTTGCAAACACAAACGTAAAACTAGTATAACTATCGATTCTACCACCGTATCACAGAACTGACGACTCTACTGGGGACATTAATAAAAAGTGGTGTTACCTTAAGAGTTAGTTCATTTTAAAACTGTTTTAATTGCTTGCTTTGTATACTTTATCCTTGGAGGGTTGTTTGGGTTGTTACTATAGATCCTACACCCGGATCTGGGGGCATCTTTGTAGGTAAATAGCAATAGATCATGGAGACTGTACGACATAGACCGATATGGTTAAAGTGATAGCTGTATTGGTCTGGCACTTTGGTTGGTACCGGTATCCCTTGTGTTGAATTGAGGAGAATACGGGGCCGTCGCGTGGTGTCATGAAGCACTAACGGACCTTAAAACCTTAGTTGAACAAACTTGTTCATTAGAAGTAGTGAGATAGTCGGCCTCAGTGTAAAGTTGGGGATTGGTTGATACTCGATATTACACTCATTGAGATTGGACTTTTGAGATGTTTTGGATGCAAGAAAAGATTGCTAAGCTGAAATCGTGCTCGATAAAGAAAGATCAGTGATATTGAGACTCCTTAGAACCCGGTTACTTTTCCAAGACAGGTTGAACCAACTAAACTTCAAGAGAGTATTTACCTATAAACTCCATGCAAGCCTAAACCTAAGGTCTTGTGTGTTTTTCTTGTGTGTGATTAATTTGCTTAAACATGACATCATGCATCAAACATCCATTTTGCATTACACTAACCATTTCAAGGACCAATGGAATTTATCTTTGTTCTGTTTTGCAGATCATGGCTTCCGCTCGTAGAAATACTATCCAAATCAGCTTTGTAAGAATACCTCTCCAACTCAAAGAGCTAGTATCAAGGGTCCCTGAAACTTCTTCGTTCACCAACAAATACGGTCAACTTCTCAATCTAGTTACCTCGGGCTTTGATGAGAAGATGATGAGTGTACTCTTTCAATTCTTTGACCCTAAACACCATTGCTTCACTTTCCCAGACTATCAGCTGGTACCCACCATGGAAGAATTCTCTCAAATATTTGGTATACCTATCCTTGATCAGATGCCTTTCACCGGTTTAGAAGAAGCTCAAAAGCCAAAAATCATTGCAGTAGCTTTGCATCTGAAACGGTCCGATATTGTATCCAACTGGGAAACAAGAAGTGGAGTCAAGGATTTTCTAGTCAAATTCCTATTAGAGAAGGCTCAACTATTTTAGGATAATTTGGATTTCCAAGATTTTGAGGAGGTTTTGGCCCTTCTAATCTATGGTTTAGCGTTGTTCCCTAATCCAGACTTACTCATATATATGAATGCTATCAAGGTTTTCCTCTCTCGTAACCCTGTGCCTACTCTACTCGGAGACATCTTGTATACCCTCCACACTCGCACCATGAAGAGAAAAGGGATTCTTATATGTTGTGTGTTGTTGCTGTCAAGGTGGTTTATTTCACACCTCCCTAAACCAGTATTGAAGAATGAAGAAGGTTTGGGTTGGTCACGAAGGATAATGTCGCTTTCTCACTCGGATATTCTCTGGTATTCTCGATCTATGGAGATATTTTTGTCATTGACCACTGTGGGGAATTCCCTAATGTCCCACTACTTGGCATTAGGGGAGGCATAACTTATAATACTTCTCTGACTTTGCGACAATTTGGTTATGCTCGAAGAGATGGTCCTCACGATATGCTTATCTAGGGCATTGTGTTTAACTATGAGGATGATGTTCAAGGGTATCGTCACATGTTTATACGAGCTTGAGGCATGGTAAACAGATTTGATACCAAGACCTTGGGGCCTAATACTTCCATCCCTATGGAACCTTATCTCAAATGGGTACGAGCTCGCGCTCAGAACTTCATAATGTCGTATATAGCCGTCTTATCAGTGGTTGTGGAGCCCATCACCGAAGGAGATGTTCCTTATATAGTTCTCCATCCTGACATGCCCATTGATCTTGAAGAGCTACAGAGATCCTGGATTCAGTTGAAGAAAGAACATGATACCTTTAGAGATCATTTCTATGTCAATGAGAAGAAAGTCTTGGAGCTTATGAAGCAACTTCACGAAGAAAAAAAGTCTTAATGTCTATCTCGTCACAAAGAGGAAGCGCACATGGGAAACCTGATTTCTTGGATTTTAGAATTTTTCAATCGTAAGCCTAAAAGGCAATTGTATTTTGAATTCTACTAATAAAATATTTATTTCATTTTGGTTCACAAATTTAAATTTCCCGAAATCCTTGAAAACATTTCATACATATATCATACATATCATTGCATAAACAAGTTTCAGGACAAACTTCTTAACTTCTTCATTGTTTATTTCAGCAATGGCTCTTGAAGAAACAGTTAAGGAGCTTCAGGCACAGAATGCTCAATTCCAAGAAATGTTCCTGAATCTGGCTAAGGGACAAGAAGATTTGAAAGCTCTGATTCTCAAGGACAAGAACAAGAAAAAGAGGCCATTGGGTGTTCTGAATGTGGGAAGAAGGTTCAAAGGACCAGTGAGGCAAGTTTCAGAGCTTGCAACTCTGTCAAAAGAGAGAGACAATCGGGAAGGAGAGCCAAGAGAAGAAGACCACGGTACAAGGGAGTCTGAAGAGGATGAAGCTGATTATACCGAGGAACAATACCCTCCTGCTGATGATAAGTACAAACAGCTGGAGGACCGTCTCAACACCATGGAAGTTCATAGGGTACCCGGCCTGTATTTCAAAGAGTTGGGGTTGGTTTCTGGAGTGGTTAGCCCGCAAAACAGTAAGCTTCGACTGGGCTCCTAAAACCCTTCGACCAAGCATTGGCCCATCATCTTCGATTGTGCGTTGGTTCCCCTTCGAACAAGCCTTGGTCCAAGCTTCACAAGCAAGAATCCCCTACAAGTTCCCTTCAATCCACAAGCAGTGGCCTCCTTCATGTGTATTCTGATTCACTAGGCAAAAAAAACTTCCTCATGCTTGCCTTGGTTTCACAAGGAAAAGACCCATCAGCTTTCCTTTGATCTACAAGGCAAAAGGCCCTTTTTACTGGTCTTCGATTCACAAGACAAAGGGTTGCCTCAGACAAGCTTCGATCTACAAGGAAAAAGGCCCCTTTTACTGGTCTTTGATTCACAAGACAAAGGGCTGCTTCAGACATACCTTCAATTCACAAGGCAAAGGCCCCCTCTTCGGCTTGCCTTCAGCACACAAGGCCAAGACTCCTTCAGATTTACCTTCAATCCACCAGGCAAAAGGTTTCCTTCGACCCACAAGGCATTGGCTGCCTTTGTGCCAGCTTAGAATGGGCAATGGTCCCCTTTGAAACAGTTTTCCACACTTTAACATGCATGATAGTCCCTTCGAAGAAGCATTCATTGGTCCTTTCGAATGACACATGACTATTGAAAACAAGTTTGCTTTGTGATGATTCTTGGTCCAAGATGCTTGCTGGCTAAAATCTTGTACGATGTCAAGCCCAAACCCCCTGCACAAGCACATTCCTACCAAAGGAAGCTTCGACTGACCAGAATAAAGTCTTTTGATTAGGCTAGTGGAGTAGTGTCAGAGCAATCAAAGAGAGTGAACTTAGGGGCTGATCGAAGAAGCCGGAATGTTGAGACTTTGTACAAATAGAATAAAGATCCAGAGTCAATCGAAAAGCCAAGATCTGAGGAGATTTCAAAGAATCCATGATTGGAAACTCTGAACATATTCGAATCCAGAGTCATCAAAAGGGACAAATTCTCTGACAAAGAGAATTCTGGGCAATTTGAATTGATGCAAATATTGACTTAATTAAAGAAACTCTGATAAGGGAAAACTCTTAATTTAGAATCATCAAAGATATGAGCAATTCGAATTGATGTGGATATACTCCATCGAAGGAGCTGAATCAGAGCCATTCGAAGGAGGAAACCAGAGCCATTCGAAGGAGGCAATCAGAGTCATTCGAAGGAGGGCATTAGAAAGTCAAATGTGTCCAGGTCCATAGCAAATTCAAAAAAAGGGACAAGAAACCATGTCTTTGGCAAAGTTTTAAAGTGACATTCATGGACTTAAAACACTAACTTAATGGTTGTTTATTCCTTTTCCCTCTTGTCCCTTCCATCCCTTTTATATAAGGAGCACACTAGCAAGCTTCAAGGACGACTAGAAAACACCTCAAGGAGTCACACAAAAATTGCAAAAATCTCCAAAGTTGTCAAACTCCAAAACCACTTTTTCAAGCCTCCTCGTTGCAAAAAGCATTTTGATTCACTCTTAGCAAGAACACATAGTAAGCTTGGATCAATCTCCATGATCCAAAACGCACGAAAACTGCATATCATAAACTTTTTGCGTTTTTTTCAAAGATATGTTTCTTTTAATTTGTTTAGTTTTAGGTGTGATTGATGTTTCTAACGTGATTCTGAGTATTGCCTGAACAGATCTGAACCGATAGGATAACCTCATGCACGCAATATCTCCCTAATCCATTTTATCTTCGTTTTTTTATACTTTGATTTGAAACGCATGATCCAGCCATCTTTATCCAAAAATAAGCGTGGATTTGGAATCAAGGGGCTCAATTTAGGGGGGTCACGGCTTTTCAGAGCTTTAAAAATCATGTTTGTGCATTTTTGCAAATTACAGGTCACCGGAGAAGATGATAGGAGCTAGGGCTCCGCCACTTCTCCGGCCATAGTACTTATTCTTCTTTTTGTTTTATTTGTTTCAGATTGACATCAGAAAAACAGCATGGTCCAGTGGTAGCGCGCGTTATAAAGGCATATCCCTTGCAGATCCGGGGTTCGATCCAGGTGCAAGGGAATTTTATTTTTCTAACACATACTTTGTAGATCCTGTGTACTAAATCCAAATGCGCGTATCATACATTCCATCATCATTGTCATTGGATCTCATCAGCGCCAGATTAAACGATCCAGATCCAAATGTCCATGATGGATCCTCAAGAGCCACTAACATTGGATTATGCGTAGAGCCTGTGCTTAATTTTAATTGGGCCCAGCAATTTCAAACGACACACCTATTTTTCTTTTGCTATCAGGCCCATCTAGCATTTTTGTTGTATTGTTTTAGTTTTATTTATTTTTGTTTTCTTTATTTATTAATTAAACAAATAATCAGAAAAATCACAAAAGAATATTAAGTTAGTATTTTTTTAATTAAACTAATTTTGTAAATAAATTAAATAAATATTTTAACTATTTTCTTTAATTTAAAATGAATTAGAACTTAGGACTTGATTTAGCTATAATTATTTACTTTTCATAATAAAAACAACAAAAACTTAGATTTTTTTTTTAGTTAATCTTGTTTTTTAGTTAAATTTTAGGCATTAATTTCACTTAGTTATTTTCTTAAAATAATTTAAAATAAACTAAAAAAAGATTTTCTTATTTCATTTGGACTTGTTTTAGGCTTTAAACGTCTTTACCTTTCGCGCGTTATTTATTCTCTCATTTTTACATTATTATGCTTGTATACTGGATGTAATAGATTAATTAGGATTTCTACCGCTTTCTTTATTTTTCTTCTCCCAAGTTTTGTACATTGTAAATATCCCCCTCCCCGAAGCCATGTAATAGCGTAGGGTTATATTTTCACATTTTATATTTTTCTGTATATATTAACTGTTAGCAATTAGGCTTGTATGAAAAGACTAATAACAAAAGGTTAGCAAACCTAACACAAAAAGATAAAAAATAATTGAACATAACACACATTGCACATATACACCTCTAGGGTACCCCACTTTGGTTGCCTTCGGAAATAAAACAGTCATGTCCCTCGAAACAGGGACGCTTTAGCAAAGACCCGTAAATTAAAAAGATCCTAGTCCCTCGATGACCCTACAGTTGCCTTTCGGTAAATGATCTAGTCCCTAGACAAAATTGCTAAAGCATCTCCACATGTTGCCTTTATGACTCTATGTCTCTTCGATTATCCCTTAACATCCAACGATAGGGCTACCTACTCACTAATAGTAGGACATCAATGTCTAAAGGATAAGGAGGAAAAGAACAAACTTTTTTCGAGTACAAGTAGATAGATGTTAGATGCTTGCTCAAGTAAAACAGACTTTTACACTTATACATTTCAAAAACAAACTTTCAAAAAAACTTTTGCTTTGTCAACACTCCTGAGGACTGATACAAGAGTTAATGCAAAGCAAATCGCCGCACTAAGGCATTTCAAAACATTTTTCAAAACACACAAAGCACAAGGTACTTTTAAAATGAGCTAAGCATCTAAGATCCTGTAGAGAACTACGGATAAAAAGAGTGCTAACACCTTCCCTTTCCATAATCTATCCCCCTACTCAGAAAATTCTCGAAAAGGTCTTTTTCTGTTCTTTTCACCCTTTCTTTAATTTGGATAAAAGAAAAGTAGGTGGTAACTCTTGCTTACCACAACATTTGTAAACACAAACGCAAAACCAGTATAACTATCGGTTATGCCGCCGTATCACAGAAACAGCGACTTTGTTGGGGACATGAATGAAAAGTGGGGTTACCTTAAGAGTTAGTTAATTTTAAAACTGTTTTAATTGCTTGCTTTGTATGCTTTATCCTTGAAGGGTTGTTTGGGTTGTTACTATAGATCCTACACCCGGATCTGGGGGCATCTTTTTATGTAAACATCAATAGATCGTGGAGACTATACGGTGTAAACCGATATGGTTGAAGTGATAGTTGTGTTGGTGTGGCACTTTGGTTGGTACTAGTATCCCTTGTGTTGAATCGAGGATAATACGGGGCCGCCGCGTGGTGTCGTAAAGCACTAACGAACCTTAAAACCTTAGTTGAACAAACTTGGCCATTAGAAAGTAGTGAGAAAGCCGACCTCGGTGTAAAGCTGGGGATTGCTTGATACTCGATACTACACTCATTGAGATCGGACTTTCGAGATGTTTCGGCCGCAAGAAAAGATTGCTAAGCTGAAATAGTGCTCGATAAAGAAAGATCAGTGATATTGAGACTCCTTAGAACCCAATTACTTTTCTAAGACAGGTTGAACCAACTAAATTTAAAGAGGGTATTTACCTATAAACATCATGCAAGCTTAAACCTAAGGTCTTGTGTGTTTTGCTTGTGTGTGATTAATGTGTCGGTTCTGCCACCGTATCACATAGGGTTTTGATTTTCTCAAGGAAAATTGGACTTTTGATGCCTCAAATGACTTTTATGGCTCATTATAGGTCTTCAATATTGCTCATACCAAGTTTCAAGCCTTGCATCACAAATTTACTCAGTCAATTGCTCAAATGACTAAAAATCAACTGCATTGGGTAAAAAGTCAACTATGGTCAATATACAGTCAAACTTCATGATTTTTGGCCAACAACAACATTTTTAAGTAATATTTATCAATTGACCAAGGTTTGATCACAATGCCTCAAGAAAAGCACTCAAATAATCAAAAGCGCAAAATTGTCAAAATAAGGGTTTTGACTGAGATTGACTGGTCATTGACTTTTGACCTAGTACATGACCTAATGTCTTGAAGTATGATCTCAAGGATTCAAACACAACATGTTGACCTAAATTCATGTCTCAAATCATTTCTCAAGATCAATGGATTGATAGTTGGATTTTGGATCAATTGATGAAAAGACAACTGATACACAAAAAGTCAAACTTTGACTTTTTAATCAACATTGAATTTCAAAGGTCAAGATTTATCAAGATACTCAAAAATATAAAACTTGATTATCAAGAATCAAGAAAGTCAAGAAAGTCCAAAAAAAGTCAAAGTTTTTAATACTTAGAAAATTTCTAAGTATTTTTAACCTTGATAATTTCAATACTTCATGACAATTTTTCACCAAGATGCAAGATGATTCAAGGAAAACTTTCAACATGAAAGTTGTAGATCATAATAAATTCTACAACTTTTTCCCTTAGGGTTGATATCCAAAAAATGCTTATATTTGAAGATATAGGCTCATGAAGTCATGACATTTTTCATAAAACACTTAGTGAAATTTTCAACAAGTTTAGGCAGATTTTTTACTTAACTTCTTGAACAATTTTCACCTAGTTCCAAGATTATTTAGCCAAAGTGGTCAACATGAAGGTTGTAGAAAATGTTTCAAGCTTTTCAAAATGTCCAAGAACTTGAATAGATCATTTTTGAGCTAGGAGATTCAAAGAGATGAAATTGGCATCCATTCTTGAATTACAAGTCATTTTCTTGATGAATACATAATCCAATCTCAATGTTATGCTGCATAATATTGCTTTTCGGGCCTTCTAACTTGTGTATCTACCCATAATTAATGGATTACACAAACTTTTGAGCTATGATCCAAGTGGTTTAAGCATTGTCCAAGTCAATTTGCCATTTTAGGGAGAAGTTAACATTACCATTCTTGAAAAGAAAGCTTTATGCACAAAGTCAATTCTTGAGCCTCTCACTTATTCCCTCTGATCACACTCCATCTACAAGGTCAGAAGTATTGTGCTTAAAGTGTTTAATCACTCTATGATCAAAGGTATAAGGCATTGAAACTTGATTTTTCAAGAAAATCACATGTTGAGCTTAACATGTGATTTTGAATTCTGATTAACTTGAGCATTCCAAACCTCTTCTCTATAAATATAGACACTATTTTCAAGCCAGGACACGGATAAAATAGCCCTAAAACTCACTCAAACTCCCAAAAAACTCATAATTGCACACAAACCTCCACTGTTGACATTTCTGACCAAAAACTCCAAACACTCAAATCCCTCGTGCGTTTTCACTTATAGTCATTTACAAAGCATCTATACATCATAAATAACTCATCCCCACCCTTGTTTCACAACTGTAACATCATCTTCCTTATCTTCCAAACTCAAAAACAGAACTCTGCACATTGACTTCTCCAACACGATTCAAGCACTTTCAGCATAAAGTAAGATTTGCATTAGCTTCCTAGGACTGCGGTGAAGCTATCCATATCATCACAACACTTCCAGGGGTGCTCAAACTCCATACACGATTTCTAGTTTTGAGGTAAGTTTTCTCAACTTTGAACTCTCTCTACAAGCATCATTAATGGTTACTTTGTGAATAAAAAATGTAGACATCATAGCCCTGAAGCTAAACATGCCCTTAGTTTTCATTTATGTTGCCTGAGTGATACGAATTTTGAGTTTGAACTTTCTGAAAAAATTAGGTTTTATTTGGTACCAATAGAAATTAATGTTCATCTTTGATTTATAGTTTAAGTTCTTTACATGGTTGAATTCATATTGAAAATGGAGTAAGTTTCATGTTTATACTTTTGCAAATGGTTGAGAAATGAGCAAGATCATAAATTCAAAAATCTTGTCAATGGAGGTTGGCGCGAGGTTAGGGATGAAGTGCAATCATGGAAGGGTTTATTTTATATTTATTGTAAAAAAATTTAATAACGAATGAAACAGCCACCCCAATGGCAGAGAAAGCGCGCGTAAGGCATTGATCTATAGGGACCTGGGTTCGAGCCCTAGTGGTACCCTTTTGTATTTTTTTCATATTTTTTTTGCAGATTCAACACATCAAGTGTAGCGCGCGTCCCATACATCTTCATGGCCAGACCATCAAATCATTGTGCAAGTGGATCCAACGCCTCACATGAGCCAGCCCAGGATGCATCATCAATGAACCAATCACACTTGATCACCAATGGGCGTTGGACTCTCCTTTTAGGCCTTGACTGAATTTGTTTTTCCACCCCCCCTGACTACTTCTTTAACACATGTCCATTCATCATTTTTTATTTTTGTTTTCTGACTCATACAAAAAAACATATTTGGGCCTAGCGCCCCTTTTGCTATTTTTAACCCCCATCTTACTTTTTAACACCCAGCCCATTTATTTTATTTCTTTTCATTATTTTTATTTATCAATCTATTTTATTTAAACCAAAATATAAAAAAAAACTTAAATAATTAGATTAAAATATTTTTAACACTTTATCTTATTTTTTCTAATTAAATTAAATTTTATTATTTCTCTTACATTGTAAAAAACATTTTCTTTATTAATATTAAACAACAATTATTTTCTAAACAATTTAAAATTAGACTTAAGTTTTATTTCAATTAACTTAAATTTTAGGTTTTGTTAATAATCAATTAATTTCTCTTGTAAATAAAATTGAGTAGTTTTAATTAGGTTAACATTAAACCTTTTTCTATCAAGAACCCTAAAAAACAATTTCTCGTTCATCTTTATATCTTGTACATGCTATTATTATTCATGATCAATGGTTTGTAATAGTAATTAGGGATTTATTGCTTTTCTCCCCCCATTCCCAAAGCATTGTAATAGCGTAGGACATTTAAATTCCGCAATTTATTGTTTTCCTTATTATTGTTAGTAAATAGGGTTTGCATGACAAGACTAAAATCAACCATAGCAAAACCCTAATTCAAAGATAAAATACATGAAAATAAAACACTTTGCACACATGCACCTCTAAGGTTAACCTCACTTGTTGCCTCAGGTTTAAACAGTCATATCCCTTGAACGAAAGATGTTTTAGCAAAGGCCCTCGATTAAAAGATCATAGCCCCTCGATGACTCTTCGATGTTTCATTCGGTAAATGATCTTAGTCCCTTACGACAATTTCTAGAACATCTTACAAGTTGCCTTCTATGATTGTACGATGAACCACGCGCATCCCTCACATCCAATGATATGGCTCTCTACCAACTAATGATAGACAAGCACTATCTAAAAGAGGATGAAAAGAACAAAGACTTTTTGAGTAGGTAGATTGCTCGTAATTCATTGCTCACAAACAAAACCATTTCCACACTTCACACTTTCAAAACATTTGTCAAAACAAACATTTTATACACATTCTCAACGATACGAGAATCATTACAAAATTGCCTTACATTGGCATTTTCAAAACAACTTTCAAACATTCCTTTTCGACAAATATTTTCAAAACCAACATTTTGTATACATTCTCAATGATACGAGAATCATTGCAAAGTTTTTCGAACTAAGACGTTTTCAAAGTGTTTTCAAACATACACAAAATACAAAGCATTTCAAAGTGAGCTAGCAATTAAGAGCCCGTAGATAACTATGGATAAAAAGGATGCTAACACCTTCCCTTTTCATAACCTACCCCTGAACTCAAGAAAATTCTCAAAAGATATTTCCTGTTCTTTTCACCCTTTCCTTTATTGGATAAAAGAAAAGTCGGTGGCGACTCTTGCTATCCACAAAATTTGTGATAAAACGCAAAACCAAAAGTCAGTTCTCCCATTGTATTACATGTCCTAATTATTTAAAGCTCAATTTTGAACTAATCTAATTGATTACGTTAATATCCCAATCGATTAGAAAAGTCAAAACTTTGCCTTGAGCTATTTTGACAACTTCCAATTCATATGGAACAACTTCAAGATATCCTTTAAGATATTTTATTGATAAAAATAATTTTGAAAATATTTTTAGTGTGTGTGATTTAACCATGTACTTTTACGAGAACGCCCTTATGTTTTACAAAGTATTCACTCAGACTAATTAAGGCATGGCTTTCTTTCACTTCAAGACTTCGTCAAATGCTTTCTTTAGTAGACACTTGCTTGAGTTCACTTGAGATAAGGCTTGAGCTTATATTCCATTTGGTTGCCATCATCGGATAGTTAAGTCTATTAAATTCTAATACTTATGTTTGTATCTTTATCCGCTTAACCGCATATGATTGACTTGTCAGAAGATATTTTTCATCATCAATTAGTTGTCATCCTCAAAAGTTGTTGTCCTTGTAAAAGCATATCACCTGCAAAACAAGGCTACACAAAATTTTCCTAAACAAATAATCTCACAAAACTTATGTTACTGGGTAAGTTCAAATAAGTTAATGGAAACAAAATTTTAGTATCATTTTTTTATAGTTTTTTTAGTCTTTATAAATATTAATTGAATTGCTTATTTACATATGTTCAAATGAAATACGTATTTAAGTAGGCTAATAAGTCAATCATACCTTCAAAAAGACTAGACTCAAACCAAAAAATAAGCATATCATAAGCTATTGGTTATGCTTAGGCTTTGATATTTAGCTCATCTCTAGTGGCCAACACTTTAGCCACTAGCTTATACAAAGATCCCACAAAAGAAATCAACCTAGATTCTTCCAAATGATAGGGAGATTTAACCTTGGGTATCAAAGTTAAAGTATGATGCAAAACTATAAGGTAGATATGCAAAGCAGTGAAATTGATCAAACATGACCCCTAAATAAACTCTAATGAGATTATAGAACCTTTTGAGAAATAAGAAATTGAATTCATCAGGACATGGACTCTTGTTACCATCCCAATTGGAAACAACATAATCTAACTCCTTGAGACTAAAAGGGGCCTTCAAAACAAGATTATCATCTTTCGAAAGAGAGTGGTAGACAACAATGTCAAGGCGGGGTCTACCAACATTCGATTCTGTAAAAATATCAGTGAAATGTGTAACAATCCCTTGCCTAATTTCTAACACCCCTTCAATACAACCTTCTCCAATCTTTAGGGCTAAGATAGTTTATCAGTGACCTTTTAACTGTTTTTCAAGAGTGTTTTATCTTCAAATCTTAAGAAGTTTGATATCCATCTGGTGCATTTTACTATTTTTCAAGAGTGTTTTATCTTTCAAATCTTAAGAAGTTTTATATCCATTGGGAGAGAGACCACAACTAGATGAGTTTCAGGAAGAGACTCCTGAAAGGATCACTCTACATGAAATCTTAACAGAGACACGACATGCATTGAAATATAGGAGGAAAAATAGGAACATTGGCGTTACATATACGTAATAGTTGTATTTTTATTTGTATTTTGTAAGCATTTACAAATTTTGCATGGTTAGTTGTATTTTATGAATGACTGGTGTATGGTTTACGCATGAGTTATGAAAATTTGTTCTTAGTTATGACTGGCTTATGTATATGATTTTTTGTAAATAATATATGATTTTCAAATGATATGAAAGTTTCTTCCAAGTAACTATCCAGATCAACCCCATTATTTTAAAATAAATATCCAACCAATGTGTAAAATACTATCCAAAAAGTATGTTAGGATTTTGAGCTCGAGATTCACTTCTTTGTTTAACACGCAAAAGTAAAACATAAAGACTATTATTCTAGTGATAATCCAAAGATTAAAATCCAAAAACATTTTTTTACTTAGTTGTGGTACCTTTATGATGAAATTTTTTATTGTATAATTGGTAAATCTGATTTTAATATCTGAACGGTGCAAAATGATATTTTTTGAGTTTCCATATGATCACTAATCTACATTTTTTAATTGCTCCTAGAAAAGTCCAAGTGATTATGTAATTGACATGTCTTTGAGGGATTGATCAATTTGTCATATGCCTTTAACATTTTTTATATATTTTTTAAGATTCTCTAAACCTTACTCCTTTTTTCCTCCTTTATCTTATGGCCCTTACTTTATGTTGCCTATTAGAAATTTTAGATGTGTTGTATTAAAGGGTATTTTAGTATTTTTAATTGTTTTTTATAACTTAATTATTAAGTTTATTCTATTAAGGCTTATGTGGCATTCCTTTTGTATATAAATAGACTAGTTATAAATGTCATAAATATACAAATTCCTCTTGCAGCTTTTACAACCGTCATTCTCTTTGCTCTCTTAAATATATTTCTTTATTCATAATTGATTCTTGTGTACTAACAATTAGTATCTAGAGCTCCGGTTTTGATCCACGGGGAAAGACACGGAAACACGAGTAAAATGTGAGGCGTTTGTGTGATTAATTTTGGTTCTGGGTTCGTGTTGAATCTTTGAATAAAATTTGAACATAATCATATTTTTTCTGATTCTGTGGGGTTGGGAAACATTGTGCTTGTAATATTTGAGTGAGTTGTACAAGGTTAAGGATGAACGGAAACGATAATATGAGTACCAAAATTCCTATTTTTGATAGAAAGAACTGGAACAGATGGATGATTCAGATGTACATGCTATTTGGTGCTCAAGATGCGCTTGAGCTTGTTACCAATAACTATGTTCCGGTTGCAGCAGATGTGACGAAAGAAGAGAAAAATGAACATAGAGATAAGAAGAAGAAAGGTCAGAAGGCATTGTTCTACATCCATCAGTGTTTGGATGTGAATATGTTTGAGAAAATTGCTTATTCGACGACATCGAAGAAGACATGAGACACACTGGTTAGATGCTATGGTGGTGACGCATCAGTGAAGAAGGTAAAGTTTCAGTCCTTGGGAAAGTAATATGAGAATCTCAACATGAAGAACAATGAGAAGGTTTCTGAGTATATCTCTAGAGTGATTATGATCACTAATGAGATGAAGGATTATGGAGAAACCCTTTATGAACAAGTAATTATTGAGAAGATATTGAGGCCACTTACTCCTCAATTTGATTACATTGTTGTAGCAATTGAACATTCTAAAGATCTGGAAACCATGAGAATAGAAGAGTTGCAAAGCAATTTAGAGGAGGATGAGTTGTATCTGACTGAAGGAACTTCTGAGAGAGAAGTTTAGCATGATCTGAGGCTTGTTTTGTCAAGAAAGACCAGAAGCATTCTTGGTCAGAAACCAGGAATAGACATGGTGATAGATTCCAGAAGTCAGAAACTTCTACTTCTGATGAGAAGAAACATCATAAGGGTAAGGAGAAGTTTGACAAGAATAAGGTTCAATGTTACTATTGTAAATAGTTTGGCCATTTTGCTAAAGATTATTGGTCAAATAAGGGAAGAAAATCATAAGAAGCAAATATATCCATAGGAGATTCTGGTGATGAACATGTACTACTGATGGCTTCTGAGTCTGATGGAAAATGCTTGGCAGACTGGTGGTATGTGGACACTGGATGTTCAAATCACTTGACTGGAAACAAACAATGGTTGATAGATTTTGACTCCAGAAGGAGGACAAAGGTCAGATGTACTGATGATAAATACTTTAATGCAGAAGGTATGGGAAATGTTAAAGTTAAAGTGAAGAATGGGAAGACCGTTATGATCAAGGATGTTTGGTATGTTCCTGGAATTAAGAGCAATCTGATGAGTGTGGGTCAACTCATTGAGAAAGGTTTCTTATTTATTATTAAGGACAATCGCTTGAAATTGTATGATGCTAATCAGAAGCTAATTATGCAATTAGAACGAGGAAGCAATAGGACATTCAAGATGAATATGGAGATAATAGAAGCAGGATGTCTTAGTTCAGAAGACACTGGAGCTGATAGTAAGTTGTGGCATAAGAGGTTGGGGAATCTGAACTATAGAAGCTTAGGGCATCTGAGTTTTAAGAAGCTCGTATGTGGCATTTCGAAGATTGTGAGGCCTGAGAAATTATATGAGGTATGCATGAAAGGAAAGCAACCCATATTTTCATTTGTGTCAGAATTAGCCCCAAGAGCAAAACATGCTTTGGGAGTAGTGCATTCTAACGTATGTTGACCATTTCTAAAACCTTCACTTGGAGGAAATAGATATTTTGTGTCTTTTATGGATGAGTTCACAAGAAAAACATGGGTAACACTCATAAAATTTAAACATGAGGTGTTTACCGAGATCCAGAAGTTCAAGGTGAAGGTGAGAAACAAAGTGGTCTAAAGATGAAGATTCTCAGAACGGATGGTGGAGGTGAGTATAACTCTACAGAATTCCAGAAGTTATATGATGAGAATGGAATTGAGCATGAGGTTACTTCTCCTTATACTCCTCAACACATTGGTCTTGATGAAAAAAGAAATCATACTTTGCTTGATATGACCAGAAGCATGCTGAAAGAGAAGAAGCTACCTCATAACTTGTGGGGAGAAGTTGTAGCCACGTCAACGCATGTGCTCAATAGGTGTCCAACAAAGAAGTTGAGGGAAATTGTTCCTTTAGAAAAATGGTCTGGATACAAGCAAAGTGTTAGTCATTTGAAGGTGTTTGGTTCTGTATGTTACAAACACATTCCAGAAGCTAGAAAGAAGAAGTTGGATGATAGAAGAAAAATAATGATTCTGGTGCGATACCATAGTACAAGTGCTTACAAGCTTTACTGTCCAACATCGAATAAAGTTGAAGTCAGGAGAGACGCCATTCTAAAAGAATCAGAAGTATGGGATTGGATAAAGTCTCAATCTATTTCTGAAGATAAGACAGAACTTGACAGTTCTAAAGAAGAGTCTGAGTCAACTGATGATTCTGAAAACTCTGAAGATGAGTCAGATGGTGAATCTGATTCTGATCCAAATTTTGATGATGATTCATAATTTGGTGGTGGTCATGCTTCTGGAAGGGAAAACTTTGAAGATGTAGGTTCTGGAGGAAAAGCTTCTGAAGATGGTCATGTTTATGGTGAAGGTCATGACTCTGAAGGAGGAACTTCAGAAGGTAGAGGTTCTGAAGACAATCCAACTTTTGCTGGTGGTCAAGTATCTGATATTGTTCCAGAATCAGAAAGAGTGTCTGAACAAGTTCAGAGGCCACAAATAATTATACAAATACCAAGAAGGTTTGCAGAGTTTAACATGTTACAAGACACTGAAGTAGATCCAGAAGGAGAAATTGTTTAGTGTGTCATGTTAGTAGACTCTGAACCTGTGAGTATTGAAGAAGCTCTCAAGAAAAAAATATGGCTGAATTCCATGAAAGAAGAACTTGAGGCTATAGAAATAAATAAGACTTTGAAGCTGACTAAGCTTCCAGATATGAAGAAAGCCATCAACGTCAAATGAGTTTTCAAGGTCAAATATAAGTAAGATGGATCAATTGGCAGACATAAAGCAAGGCTAGTGGCTAGAGATTTTCTTCATAAATCTAGGCTAGATTACTTTGAGGTATTTGCGCCTGTAGCTAAACATGAAATAATCAGACTGGTGATTGCTTTAGCTGCAAATAGAAATTAGCCTCTAATGCATCTGGATGTGAAGTCTTCATTTCTGAATGGTCCATTGCAAGAAGAGGTATGTGTGTTACAATTTTCTGGATTTGTGAAAAAGAATCAGGAAGAAATGGTGTACAAGTTACATAAAGCTCTCTATGGATTGAAGCAAGCGCCCAGAGCTTAGAATTTGAAGATTGATTCATTTTTCAAGAAGTAAGGTTTTCAGAAGTGTGAGATGGAAAATGAGTTTATGTGCAACATTCTGGAGGCGGTATGATTCTGGTATGTCTTTATGTTGATGACATATTGCTAACGGGAAGTTGTCCAGAAAGTATAATCAAGTTCAAGGAGGTACTGATGAATGAGTTTGAGATGATTGATCTGGGAAATATGGTATATTTTCTAGGGATGAAGATCTTGTACTCGGAGAAGGGCATCATTTTGCATTAGCTGAAGTATGAACTTGAGCTTCTAAAGAGATTTAAGCTGTAGAATTGTAAAGTTGTTGTTACACCATTAGAAATCAATCATAAATTGGATTCTGACTCTGATGGTGAAGATGTGGATGCTACAACCTTTAAACAGTTGGTTGGTTCTCTAAGGTATTTGTGTAATACTATACCTGATATTTGCTATGCAGTTGGAATGGTTAGTAGGTTCATGAGTAAACCTAAGTGGTTCCATTACCAAACCGCTGTCATGATTCTGAGGTATATCAAGGGAACTCTGAAGTTTTGAGTACTATTCCCTTCTGGAAGAAAGACAGATTCAAAGTTGATGAGTTATTCTGATTCTGATTGGCGTGGAGATAGACTTAAGAGAAGAAGTACTTCTGAATACTTGTTTAAGTTTCTGGGAGGTCCTATTTCTTGGTGTTCCAAGAAGCAATTCGTTGTTGCTCTATCAACGTGTGAAGTCGAGTATATTGCATGTGTTGTAGCTGCTTGTCAAGTTGTGTGGCTTCTGAATTTATTGCAGGATCTGAAGATCAACGTTGTTAACTCTCTGAAACTGATGATTGATAACAAATCTGCAATCACTCTTGTTAAAAACTCAGTACTACATAGGAGAAGCAATCATATTGAAACAAAGTATCATTTTCGCAAAAGTCAAGTCCAGGACGGAGTATTAAAAGTTGTGCACTGTAACACCTAGAAGCGGCTAGCAGATATCATGACAAAGACAATCAAGACTGATCAATTTCTAATTGTTTTTTATAACTTAGTTAATAAGTCTATTCTATTAGAACCTACGTGACATTCTTTTTGTGTATGAATAAACTAATTGTAAGTATCATAAATATACAATAAAATTTTACAGCCGTCATTATGTTTACTCTCTTAAATATATTCCTTTATTCATTGTTGACTCTTGTGCACTAACACGTGCAATACTGAATTACTAAAACTGATATGGTGATGCTTTTGTACACATTTATAACATAATGTTTTTTACCATCACGCTTAAATACAAGCATTCGTTGCTTGTCAGTTGTCAGATATAAACCGAGTAAAATTTGAATTAAGCTAAAATACATTTATATAAATTAAATTTTCTCGTGTTATATAACTAGCATAACACCCCACTAAAATATCACAGATGATTCCTCATGTTTTGCTGAATAACTCGTGGAAATTCCCTCAAAAAATGGTGCTTAATCTTTAAACTTGACATGCAAAGTGACTTTTCCCCAAGAGCAATTTTCTTCAGTCTTCAGTAAGAGGAGTTAAGAGTAGTTGTTGTGATTGTTTTCTCTGCATACCAATCAGATTCGAACACAAACTATGTCACTCCAGTGAGTTCAGTGTCCTCCATAGAAATACTATCCTTTATTCCTTGTATCATCTTAAGAACTTGCCACATAGCTGGCCTCTGCTCCGGTGATGTCGCACTGCAAATACTGGCGACTTCGGTGAGCATTTCTAACCGGTTATCTTCGCTAAAATCATCATCCCTCATAGCTCTAACCCAGTCTTGTAACTCCATTGGCGCAAGGAAAGGATGTTTGGAAGGATGTTTGCCCGTCAAAAGCTCCAACAGCAGCACACCAAAAGCATACACATCAGACTTGGAACTTGCCCTGCGGTAAGATTTTCGAACCTCGGGGGCTTGGTAGGCTGCAGAATCAGGATCTTCTGTGAATGAAGAATCCATAAGGAAGGCCAAACAATAGTCGGTTATGCAAGCTTCAAAGTCTCCTCCAAGAAGGACATTAGAGGATTTTAGATTTCCATGAATCAAGGACGAAACTTGATGTATATAAGCAAGTCCATGAGCTACATCTTCTGCTATTTTTAAGCATGACGTCCAATGCAGCGGCTTCGCTCTCGCTGATCTTGAACCTGCACTTGCAACAATTACATTAGTTTTTAGAAATAATCACCAAATATCAAATAGGGCATATCCAAATTGATTGATGCCAGTTTGAATGTAGGAGCATTAATAAGAATAAAACTTGATTTTTCTAAGAAAAAAAAGTAAAAAATATTGAAACAACAATGGAAAAAACATAGTAGTCAACTTAACATGCCAAACATTCAAATTCGATGAAACATTTAGCCTTAATAGTCAAACATAGTACAAAAACAACCCAACTTTGAAAATGTGAGTATTAATGACATACAACTCTCAAGCAAGCTGAATTCAACTCTCTCTCTCTGTTCACACATCTTGATTATAGCTTACATTTTGAAATATATTTTAAAGCAATTTTGATAAAACTTAAATACAAACCTTCCAATCTTTCATCCTTGACAGTGATTATCCTAAAAAACAAAGGAAGCTGAGTCCCAAAACCATATAAACAATAGAGGCAATGATAAAAGAAACAACAAGGACAACCAATAGCAAAACAACACAACACATCATCCATAAAATCAAACTCTAATTCCAACACCATGCCCCACAAATTTTGCCCACCCTGTTCTTCCATCTGTTCCTTTTTCATCACAATTAGGCATAATAACATACGTTGACTAAGTTTGAGTTCAGGGTTTGGGTTTTCTCTGTTTAGAAAATATGAGAACGGGTCGTTAATGTGGATTGTTTGGGATTTGGGTTTGGGTATGGGGAGCTAAAAACTGTCCTTGACCCGCCCCGTTACCTTGTCTAATCAGAATCCAAACCCATCTCCCGTTTCCACCGCTGCAGCGTTCCAATTACCGAATTTGACAGTACAAAATCAAATATCATAAGTGTAACAACTCACTAGAATTAGAAACTAAAAGTATCACATTGACATCACACACTAAATCATCATAATAATAAGGTAAATGCTGCAAAACACAAATGCTTAATAATGAATGAATACCATGAACAAGATTGAAGAGGCTTCCATTAGGTTGAAAATCATAGATAACAAGCCTCTCTCCTTTCGCTTGGAAAAAAGCCTTCAAAGGAACCAAATTAGGATGCCGAAGTCTCCCCACAATCTCCATATGCTTCTGAAATTCTTCACCACTCATCACACCACTTTTTCCGGCGTCCAGCCTCTTCACCGTCAATATCCCCTTTGAATCCATCACCGCCTTGTAAGTGGTCCCCACACTCCCTCTTCCCAAAAGCTCCGCCGAAGCTCTCATCAGCTGCTCTAACGTATACTCCTGCACCTCCCCACAGCAGAACACTAACTTCCCACTCCTATGCGCTTCCTCCATCATCTTCACCTTCGTAACGGCTTCCACTTCGGTTCTTGCCTCCAATCCCGCCACCGCCGGTATAGTTTCCGACGCCGATGATTCAGATTTTGATTTCGATATTGCTCCGGTGTTGTTTTTTCTAACTAACCCGATTATAATCAGCGTAAAAACTAGGAGAATCGCAACAGCAACTATTAAACCGAAAACCAAACCGGTTTTTTTATGGTTATTTTTCTTGGAAGGAGAAGGAAGCACGAGGATACCTTGCGATTCGGCGCTCTGACTCAACGGTGCAGAGGAAGAAACGGTGGCGTTTGATGAACCGAAGAATCTAGAACGATGAGTACATTGTTTGTGAATAATCTCACCGCAGAGACCGGGATTCTGAGAAAAAAACAGCGGTTTGAAGCGTGTGAGAGTTTGAGTGACAGGAACCGGACCGGTGAGGTTATTGGTAGAGACGTTAAATAGTTTTAATTCGGTTTGGTTGAGAGGAGGAAGAGGACCGGTGAAGGAGTTGGAGTCGAGTCGAAGCGAAATGAGACGGTCGAGGAGGGTTAACCGAAGCGGAAGTGAACCGGTGAGGTTGTTATGAGAGAGGGAGAGAGTAATGAGGCGGTGGAGGAAGAGAATGGAAGGAGGGAAAGAACCGGAGAAGTTGTTCCGGTCGAGGAAGAGTGATTTGAGGTTGATGAGAGGTGAGAGATCCGGGATGGGTCCGGATAAGGAGTTGTTACGGAGGCTCAAGACTCGGAGTTGGTCGAGGCGGGTTAGGGTGTTGGGAGGGAAGAAACCGGTTAGGGAGAAGCTTTGGAGGACGAAGCGGACTACTCTGCCCTGCGCGCATTTTACGCCTTGCCATTGGCAGTAGTCGTAGGGCTCGTTGAGTGTGTAGAGGAGTTTGTTGGTTTGGTCGGCGGTTTGTTTGAAGGAGAGTAATGATATGGCGTCTTGAGGGAGGGTTGAGTTTGTTGAGGAAGATACTGTGAAGGTGAGGGAGTAGAAGAAGAGAAATAGTATTAAACGAAGCATGGTTTAGATTTTAGAGAGGAAAATGTAAAACATGTTGTGGAAACTGGTAAGAAAAAGAACAAGAGTGAGCTTGTGTGTGAATGAAAAACAAGAGAGTGAGGTTGAAGTGGTGACAGTGTGCTAAGTGATAGTAGTGGTAGTAGTGGTAATGGCTAGAGGTAGAAAGTAGTGCGGAGCAGCTGGTTCAAGTAGTACTCACGTGAAAGTGGGGAACGGTGGAAATTTGTTTCGGATTTTACTTCGTTTCTATATTTATGTATGTATGTGTGTGAACTCAGTTTTATTTTTTTTATTTATTGCTTTTTCTCTTTCGTTTTCTTTCTTCCCATGAAAGAAAAGAAATTTTTTAGAATATGAATTTGGTGGCTTTTATGATACACAACTTGTTTAACTTTGTGTGACTAAAGTGTGAGTACACTGTTTATATAGTCAGATCCTAATCATATATTTTTTAAATTAGATTATAAATTTTAAATTAGTTATATGATTAGTCACTTTAAAATATTCGGATTTAATATATATATTTTCTATTTTGTTATTGATTAATATTATAAATTAACGGTTTAGATTTGTGAAGAATAATTTATAAATTAAATTTTAAAATAAATTAAAATTTCTTTTATATATTCATAAAATACATATTAATTTAAATTAAATATAATTAATTGATAGTGGGTTGTTATTAGTGTCAAATTCTATTTTTACTTCTCGCTAATAAATAGTTAAGTAATTTAATTAGACAATTAATCAATACTTAAAACAAGTTATTTTAAATAAATTTATAGATTAAAAACTGTTTTGGATTGGGTGTGTCCATGGTCCAAATCACCAGTAAGGCCCAATCTAAATCGTGCCACGTGCTATGTTGGGCATTAGATCTTCCGAGCATACCCGGTCACGGGCTATAGGACTAATACGATCATGTCCGTCGTTGCCCGCGACGAGAGACGTCCGCGACGAGAGACGCCTCAGACGAGGAACATCCTAATCCGAGCCTTGTTCGAACACCCTCCTCGTAGGGCAGACTCTCGATCCTCCAGGATGTTTCGGAGTCCTCAGAGCCCCGAGAAGATCGCGTCTTCACCCTCCTTATTCTTCGGAGAGCATCATCCAGGTAGGGGACCACATGCAGGTCCCCACTACTCACGTAGAACCTGGCAGTCCCTTTGTTGGGTCTGTTTTGGTCAACCCAATAAAGGGACCTTGACCCAGCGCTGGGGGCTATAAATATCCTCTATTTCAAGAGGGTCAGGTATTCATTCATTTCACACCTACATATAATTCACCTGCTCATTCGGTCTCTCACTTTATCATCAAAGTGTCTTGCAGGTACCCCCCCCCCCCCCATCTCTTTCAAATCCAGTTCGAACCAGTTGTGACGGTCCAACTCTGATCAGGTACGATCAGTGGCGCCGTCTGCGGGAACCTAAGCTTCCCCGTCTTACAAACTTATAAAGACCAAAGCTAAAACCATCTTCCACCGTCATGGTGTTTACAGTGATTTCTGGTAAACAACCGCTAGTCCTCCAAACTATCGAATAATCTTACTGACTGTTATTCAATCTCTCTGGTAACTCGCAGGATCGACTAGATTGATCCTAGGATGTGTTGGTCATTAGGGTAACTCTCATGATAGAACTGGTATTCATGGTTGGTATTTAGAATGTTGTGTAGGTGTTTAACTTACTTCGATTGCTCTATTAAAGATCTAAAGGCGTGCTCAAGTAAATGTGCGCGAAACTAAATTGCATGAATAAAGTTCAATTGTAAAGACATGTAAAAACTGCATAAAAGACAAGTGAACGACTTCGAAGCATAAAAACATGTAATGTAAAAGATTCTCTGGAATGTAAAAGATTCGAAATATGAAGAAAGCGTTTAAATACAAGAAAACAGTAAAATGACTTTAAGTAAAAAAGGTGTTCGAATGATAAAAGCTTGAAGATAAAGGCATGAAATGTATAACAGTTTCTGAAATGTAAAGTATTTGAAATGGAAAGAAAGCATTTAAATGTAAGGCATCAGTAAAAAGACTTCGAATGAAAACATTTTAAATGCAAAAGCTTTTGAATGGTATTGACATGAAGATAAAGGAAAATACTGGAAATGATAAAGAGTTTTCATTAAATCATAAACACTTGGTGTTATCATACGTACATTGCTCGTGCATTCGTTTCCCTAGCCATGTGGTATTTTGAATGTTTACTGAGTTTTTTTGTACAATAGATATGACACACGAAATCCTAATGCTAAGACTTCTATTTATACTACTTCGACCATAACGGTCTTACTATAAGATTTTGCCACGTTCAGAACATGCAGAGCAATGCCTCTCTCTTGCTTCCACGCGTCTTCGAATGCTCCAGCGTATATATTTCAAATTTCGAACATCCCGCTTGCATTTGAATTTCAAATGTTTTGGCACTTCTTCGCTTCGAACGCATTTCTTGGATACAGCCTTGTTAACATTTCGAGACTTCTTTGAATATATTCTCATAACTGTCACTCGAAGCTCCAAGTTTTGATATGCCCATTCGAAGCACTGCTTCTACCATTTTGAAACATGACATCTTGCTTTATTCCAATCGAAACGTCCAATTTGCTTCGCTTCTAATAATATCATCAAAATCTTCAGCCAACAAAATGCCCCTTTAAAATATGTATTTCGATTCCTTTGAGAAATACTTATTTTAAACATATACACAAGATTTTGATGCGACCTTCGAATCATCGTAACATTTATTGCGTATGACTCCAGTCACGTCAATCACAATGCTTTTCAGATTCCTTAACCGCCTTGAACCATTTCACAGCATGGTGCAGTTACAAAACAATGATTATCTTTAATCACGCCTATTACCAATATTAACTTTACGCCACCTCCTTTTCAAACCAACCCACGACTACCACGTATCACAATCTTACTCAGTGGATGCTTAAACTTCCACATTATAAAAACCCATCAACTTAGTCTTTTCTTTTCTTCCCACATTCTGAATCTTTTCTTCCTTTTTTCTCACCGAAACCCTAAACTTCCAACATTCTTCCAACAATGTCTTCTTCAACTTCATCTCAACTAAAAAAGGCTTCCAAAAAGAAAGGAAAGACCACAGGAACCACAATGGAAAGCAAGGTTGGCACCTACCAAGGTCAATCTGTTCTTGTTCCCCAGATGATCTCAAAAGAGAAAGAAATGCTTTATGCATCCCAGGTACTAATTCCTACTAACGCTGCTGGCAAGAGGTTAGCTTTAATGGGCCCTCTTACAGTCTTTGAAATCTTAAAAGACACCAGAAAAATTTTCCATGTTTGTTATAATTTCAAACCTCTGTTTAATAAAATGGATGCCCCTAAGACAATAGAGTCTTCTGATTCAACCACCGCGGAAAATCCAATCGTTCCCCATAAGGACCCTTTTGTACTAGATTATGTAAAGAGTAACTTCAAACCATTTCGATCTTGCCCCACCTCCGACACATCTTATCACAACTGGTTTAATAAGGTAGAAGCTAAGAAATCCCAGCAATGGGAAGAGTTAGGCATTTACAACTTGATCAAACTATCGAAACCAGGTTTTACTTATAGCCACCCATTGTTATTCGCGTCCCTATATTTTTGGGACAGTACTTACAATACTTTCCATCTCCCTGGTGGAATGATTACACCTACCTTTTTTTTGACATAGCAGCCATTACTGGGTTATCACCAATAGGAGAAACCTATATTCCTGACAATGAAGAGCATTCGAGTATTATTGACTTCGAAGTCAAGCTAGCAAGCTTTTCAAAGTTTATCAGCCACTATCACACTGAAGGAGACAGTGTGTCGGATGTGGAACACATTGCTTTCCTTACTTTATGGTTGTCAAGGTATGTCTTTTGTAGCAGATCCCTACAGGTAGCCAGTAGGTTTATTCCTCTAGCTAGAGATTTGCATGAGAATCGGAGGGTGTGTTTAAGCGAACTGCTATTAGTTGATCTTTACGAGAGTCTAAGGTCAGTTGTTTCGAGTCTGAAATCTCACACCTCCAAGAACATCCTGCTAGCTGGCCCTTTCTGGTTACTCTAGTTATGGCTAAATGCCATGTTCGAACCTTCACTATCAACTGCCAATACTATTGCTGAACAAGACCCTGAAATAACGGATAGGATCATCGAAGGCACTAGGCTGCGAAGACTAACCCCAAACGATGATAAGGATGACTTCAAAGTTCTATTCTCAAAATATATCATGATATTCTCCAAGAGGCATAAGTTCGAAGAGACCATGGCGCCTTTTGCTTCAAGGACTCATGGACCTTCATGGTTCACCATGGCTCTCTCAGAAGCTGTCAAAAGCAAAGAAATTCAAGATGTATGGAGAGCCTTTTTGCTACCCAGACTAATCTCTTCAAGAATTACTCCTGCTAAGAATCAAATTTTCCTTTTTGCTTATCAACCCAACTTCGTTTCGAGACAATTTGGCTTGTGCCAACTAATTCCTGAACCCCTATTCCCAACGGAAAATGCCATCACCTCTGGGCGAACCTTCAAGGCACGAGAAGCCAAACTACAGCAGGAACAATACCAAGGCTTCGCCCATTTTGAACTAATAACTTTCGAACCTACACACCTTACAGCAAAGGGGTTTCTGGAATGGTGGACAAAGTTCTATCAGACTTATATGTTCGATACTCTTACTATTCAGCAGAAACTAACTGATGCATTCGATGTGCAGGTACCATCCAAGAAAGGTATGTTCACTCATGCCAAAGAGATTAAGGCTTTTCAAAATTATTTTGAAACTACTTATGATCCCACACACTTGGAATCCACTGTGCATCAAGCGGCTGAGACCTTGAAGGAAAAACTCAAAGAAAAAGTTTCTAAGTTAAAACTTCCTTCAGGGTTGTCACCTGAGGATAGGTATAGATTGGCATTCGAAATGCATCCACCTAAATTTCCTAGATTACCTACCTCAGAACTGGCTCTGGCTTGGTTTCCTCCATACCCTTGGTGGTTCACTTGCAAAGAAATGTTCAAATATCTTCAAAAGAAACCAAAGCCATCTGAGACTGTGACATGGGCTCGACATTGGCTCCACGATTTCCCAGGATATCTTCGTTATGACCTTTCTGCCATGTCGATTAAATCTGATCAAGGCACAGGTGCGAATGCTTGGGAAAATCCCAAACGTTTCTCATTTTCTATATTTTTAACTTTTGCCTTAATTGTTTCGATTTTCAGCCATCAGAATAAAGACTGTTGCTTCAAAGTCAAAAGAAGGGAGTGCCTCTCAGGCCTCTGTCGAAACCACTGATAATGTGACTCTATCCAACCCAACAACAATTGCTGCAACAACAACAACAACAACAACAACAACACCAGTAATAACCAGTACTCCAACTCCACAGGTAATCACCTAGCCTTGATGTTTCGAATACACTAATGTTTCATGATTTGCATCTAACCTATTGTTTAAATCTTTTCAGACCAACAAACTTCCGCCAACCACTCCAAAGAAGCGAAAAACAAACACTACTGGGGAAGACCCCAAGGCTGGAGGGAATTTACCAGCTGCTTCGAAGAAGAAGCAGAAGAAGGAGATTTCCAAAAGTGTTGTACCAACTAGTGTCTCTGGACTCGATTCCAGGGATGCTGCTCCCTCACCTAAATCCAAAATTCCACCTTCGACCTCCAACGTAATGTTGGAACGCATAGCTAGCAACCTCTCTTCTGAGAGTCCACACGTAAATTGAACTTTAAATCTTTGACAAAATAATTTCTCATTACCTTGGTGCATGCTTTTAATATTCTTTTGCCTCTTGCAGGATATTTTAAATCCAGCTCTTACCACTTCGACCTCACCATCAAAAGCTGTTGCTCCGATCAACTCATCTCCTCAAGGGGATTCCAGCAATCTTGTACAGAACAAAGGTTCCTTCAATACGGCGGTTCTGGCTGGGGCTTCTGAGCAGCAAGATGATCAGAGTACTTCTCCTCCTCTAAAAGAAACAAATGAAGCAACGCTTCATGAATCTGCAGAGGCTTTACAAAGAACTTCTCTTCAAAAGTCCCCTCTTGAAACCCTTCAAGAGGATCCAAAGGACACTCACGCTGAAGGAGAGAATGTTGATTCTGATCAAAGAAACGAAGAATCTGCAGAAGAAGGGCCTGAGGAAGGAGATGCCAACGATGGTTCGACTGCTGGGACAGAGTCAAATGCAAATAGCAGCGAGAACGGAGATATCGAAGTGGTGGATTTGGATGACGATGAAGAAGATAATGAGCACGAACCGAATGAAGGTGATGGTGACGCAACCAATAAACCCATGGAAGTCGAAATGGACGTGACTCCCCTGCGTGTGGAACTCCCTCAACCGTCTTTGTCCCGAATGACTGACGAGGAGCTTGCTCTCTTGAGACGAAATGACCCTATTGGGTACATGAAGGCGAAGCTGGCTCAAAGGGATATTCCACCTGCTAGGGCTGGCACAAGTTCGACTAGCCATCCGTTGCCCACAGATGACAGAATTGTACTTCTTAACAGGATCAGGAGGACAATTCTTGATGTGGATTTGTTCAAAGTGCTCAAACAAGATAGCACAGCTTGCTACACTATGAAGGAGTTGCTTACAAAATTCAACCTTGCTACCTGCTCCTTGCCAGTTAGCTCTATCTTGTTCGATCTTCAATCTTTGCTAGACAACGTGACCGGGTACCTTCTCCAAGATGAATTTGCTGCCAGAAAGGTTCAAGAAAAACGAACTGCAATGGATGCTGCTTATGAGCATGCTTCGAAACTCTCTCAAGAAGCTGAGGATCAAGCCATGCATCTAAAGTAAGCAAAAACTGATTATGAGGCTCGAGCTGAGTCCATCCTTCTCTGGGAAAGGCAAATTCAGGAACTTCAACAGAAAGTTAAAGAGGCTCAAGAACAACAATTAGCCTACGAAACCAATACTGCTGGTAACCAATTCGAAGAGCTCCTCAACCAGGGGCTTGCAGAAATGGAAACTGTAGAACAACTCAAGGGAGAAGTGGCCACCTTAGAGGGAGCAAGACATTTTGCTCAACAAAGGCTTGAGTCTTTTCGAAGTACCTTTAACAGATTGAAGAATAATTCTTATTTCTAAATCTCAGTGTTGATTTGATTTAAATTATGCATTTTATATGTAATATTTGAACAACGCCATTTTGGCAACCCCAAATCTCCATTTTGGCATTTTTATGATATTCTGATTACGTTGTTACTATTCGAATCTCCTGCAGGCGTGGCTTATATTTCTTTAAATATTTCCCATTAACCTTTAGGATACGCTTATCATCCACCAGCTCTTCGATTTCATATGCATTGTTTGAGAATACCTTTATTATTCGAAAAGGCCCTTCCCAATGAGGTGACCATTTACCTAACGTTTTATTTTTCTTGTCCATGGCCAATATGACTTTCCAGACTAAGTCATTAATAGTGAATGCTCTCCTTTTCACCCTTTTGTTATATGTCCTGGCCACTCTTTCTTTTTGTCTCATCAAGATTTCCAATGCATGTAATCTAACTTCGTCCAACTCAACTAACTCATTCATCATCATCTCCCAATATAATGCAGCTGGAATTTCGTTTTGTCTTTGAATTCGAACTGATTGTAGATGAATTTCTACTGGCAGAACTGCATCATGACCAAATGTGAGTTGGAAAGGCGTGGTGTTAGTAGCTTCTTTAGGAGATGTTCTACAGACCCATAGTATTTGGTCCAAAGTTTTGTGCCAGTTCCTTGGCTTTTTACCAATATGTTTCTTAATTAACCCTATTATCACTTTATTAGTTGCTTCGACCTGACCATTTGCTTGAGCATAATATGGCGTTGATGTTAGTAATCTAAACCCCATTTCTTGGGCAAATTCTTGCATCTTTCTACCAGTAAACACAGAGCTTTGGTCTGTGGTTATGCTCTCTGGCAATCCGAACCTATAGATAATTTGTTTCTGTATAAACTCAATAATAGCCTCTTGATCAGCAACTATTAATGGTATTGCTTCGATCCACTTGGTAAAATAATCTATTCCTACCAAGATATATTTATGTCCTTTAGACGAAGCAGGATTTATTTCTCCTATTAAATCCAATGCCCATCCTCTAAATGGCCATGGTTTAATGATTGAATGTAACTCACTTGCAGGGGCATGTTGAATCCCTGCATGTTTCTAACACTCTTCGCAACCTTTAGCAAAGTCTATGCAATCTTTGAGCATGCTGGGCCAATACATGCCAAATCGAAATAACAGCCATTTCATTTTATGACCTGCTTGACGTGCCCCACACGCCCCATTGTGGACTTCTGACAATGCTAAGTATGCCTCACTTTCTCCCAGGCACTTCAGTAATATGCCTTCTTGGGTCTTTTTGAACAATTCGTTTCCCATGAGGACATATGACAATGCTCTATATTTTATCTTCCTATCAGCATTCAGAGTTGGGTTTGTTAAATAACTCACCAGTGGACTTCGCCGATCTGCATCTGATAAAGTGTTTATGGCTAATATTTTGAATCCCTGTTTCTCAGCATAACCCAGTTTCATACTCTCTAGATCTGATGGTGTGAATCTAGTAGCGATAACTCTACCCCTTAATTCAACTAAATCCTCAAAGTTTTTGGCATAAACTTTATAACCTGAAGCCAACTGTGCTAAGTCATTTGCTTCTTGGTTTTCTATTCTTGGTATATGTTGAATATCCATGTATTCAAATTTCCTAAGTAGCCTGTTAACTATGACGAAGTATATCATCAGGTTTTCCTTTATGCATTTATACTCCTTTGTTATTTGCTTGACCACTAATTCTGAGTCTCCTTTAATTTCGACTCTAGTTGCCCCCAATTCCAACAAAGCTTCAAGTCCAACAATGAGCGCTTCATACTCAGCTTCGTTGTTCGAGCAACGAGGACCATCTAATTTATACTTGAATTTTGTTGGAATTCCTTCAGGAGAAATTAGAAGGACTCCAACACCACTTCCATTCCTGTGGGTCGAACCATCAAAGTATAATTTCCATGGTTGCATTTCGACGTAACTCATGACAGTCTGCTCAACCAATGAATGGTCCACAATGAAATCAGAAATCACTTGGCCTTTCACAGCTTTTAAAGGCATGAAAGTCAAAGAATATTCTGTTAAGGCTAAAGCCCATTTACCAACTCTTCTATGCATTATTGGTTTCGAAAGCATGTGTTTAATGACATCGAAATGAGATGAAACATAAACATCAACAGGCTTTATATAATACTTGAGTTTCATACAAGAGAAGTACAAACAGAGACATAGCTTTTCTAAATTGCTATATCTGGTCTCTGCATCATTCAATACTCTACTTAAATAGTATATGGCTCTTTCGATGCCATTGCTATCTTCTTGTGCTAACATACTACCTATACTAACTTCAGAGGCAGATATGTACAATCTCATGGGCTTTCCCCATGAAGGTGGAGACAAAATGGGAGGCTGAGAGAGGTATCTTTTTATCTTGTCAAATGCCTCCTGGTGGGCTTCGTTCCATTCAAAGGCTTGGCCTTGCTTTAAACGAAGCAACAGAGAGAAAGCTTGGGTTCTTCCACTCAGATTCGAAATGAACCTTCTGAGAAAGTTAATCTTCCCTAGCAAAGATTGTAACTCTCTTTTTGACGTAGGTGCTTTCGTCTCCATTATGGCTTTGGTTTTGTTTTGGTTGATCTCAATCCCTTTCTTGTGAACCACAAAGCCAAGGAAGTCTCCAGCCTGCACAAAAAATGCACATTTAAGGGGATTCATCTTTAAGCCATGTTTTCTCATTCGTTCGAATGATTGGCTCAAATGATGCAAATGGGTTTCTGCAGATATAGATTTGATGACTATATCATCAATATACACCTGCATAAAGGTTTCAATGAAATCATGGAAAATCGAATTCATTTCCCTTTGATAAGTTGCCCCAGCGTTTTTTAAACCAAAAGGCATCACCACCCATTCCTAGGTGCCTAAGGCTCCTGGGCAACGAAATGTTGTCTTGGCAACATCTTCTTCAGCAATAAAAATCTGATTATACCCAGAGTATCCATCTGACATACTCAAGTATTCGAATCCTGCAGCAGAGTCTACTAGCATTTCTGCCACAGGCATGGAGTACTCATCCTTAGGGGTTGCAGTGTTTAAATCCCTAAAATCTATGCAGATTCTCAAAGAACCATTTTTCTTAATAACAGGTACTATATTTGCTAACCATTCGACATACCTTGTGGTTCTGATGAATCTGCAACGCAGCAACCTTTCGATCTCAGCTTTAATCTTTGTGAGAACCGCTGGTGCGAATATTCTAGGAGTTTGCTTGATAGGCTTCTTGCCATCTTTGATTGGAAGTCTGTGTTCGACTAACTCCCTCTTTAAACCAGGCATTTCGTCATAATCCCATGCGAAGCAATCGTTGTTTTTCTTGAGGACTTCGATCACTTCCTGCTTGAGGCCTGGGCTAAGTTTTGCACTGATGTAGGTTATTCTTTTCGTGTTTTCATCCCCTAAGTTCACTTCTTCGAGTGGATCATGCGCCAACATTTTGGCACATGAGTCTATGGGGTCCCTTTCGAAGCCTAAGGGTTATTTATCATAGATGGCGTCCAGCCTTTGATCTATCTCAAGTTCTTTAAAGGGTGAGCCTTTCGAGCCATCCCCACTTATTTCGTTCATCTTCATAGCCAGTTTATTCATTTCAGCCTCTAAGGCCGCCTTTGATTCGTTCTCAGCCATATAGGCCGAAATCCTTTCGAAAAAGGAGGACTCAGTCATGAGTAAGGTTGTCGAAGTCCCAGCCTGCTGGCCGTCTTTGTATAGTACTTTCGACTCCCTCGTCTTCACTGATTATTCTTCTATCCCAGTATAGGCCATCACGGCGAAGGGTCATATAGTAGTGGGCGTTTCTGGTTTCGTTGATTTCATCATTTGGGACACAAGGAGCAATCTTTGCCAGATGTTTGTCATAATTCCTCTTGTCAACTAAATTGACTGTTGACATGAAGTAACTCTGGTCAGCTTCAATGTTTTCCACGATCCCATCTTCTCTCCATAGAACTAATCGATGGTGCATTGACGAAGGAACTGCCCCTACGCCATGGATCCACTCCCTTCCCAGCAACAAGTTGTAGTTGGCCTTGGCTTCGATCACCATGAACATGGTGGGCCTACAGCTTGAGCCTATTGTCAAATCCAATTGAACCACCCCCAGTGTTTTGCCCACTTTCCCTTCATAATTGGATAGAACCATATTGTGGGGCTTGATGTCTCCTTCGCGTATTTCTAACCTTTTCAGCATGAAGTGGGGTATCAAGTTGACTGCAGCACCCCCATCCACTAGAACCTTATTCACGCCATGAGCACCAACCTTTTCCCGAATAAATAGTGGTTTAAGATGGTTCTTCATAGTTGGTTCTGGACGTTCGAAGAACGCATTCTGCTCCTCGACAGTCCCATTGTCCATCACATAGTAGCACACAGGCCTATGCTTCATCAGGTCTATGGTATCTTCTTCCTCATATTCATCAATTTCAGTTTCCTGTCCGAACTCACAGGGAAGCACAGATACCACGTTGCAGTTGAGGCTGAACGAAGACTCCCCCTCTGATTCGAAGTTGTCCGTCATCATATCTTCGTCTTCTTCTGGACCTGGAGTGTATTCCTTTGGTTCATCTAGTTGTACTTCAGAAAAGAGCCGTCTATTAACTGGGGGTTTGTCTTCCGTTTGATTTTTTGGTGTGGGTTTGTTGGTGCTAGATTCACCTTGGTTCTTTGTTGAAGTTGCCCCTTTATTTGCCACAGCTTCCCTCTCAGCCTTTCGAATCCTCTGTTGCCTTCGCCACTGGGATCTTGACATGGGGTTTCTTCCTTTGTAATTCTCTAATCTTACCTCTTCCCTCTTTGCTACGTTAAATTGCCTTCTATATGTCATAGCATGGCGTGCGTTTCGTTCAGCGTTTCTCCATTTGTCTTTGCCTTTGTCATTTCTGACTTGCAGCCATCTGTCTGTTGGCACTTCAGCAGGGATTTTGAACGTCACTCTTCGAGCACCCTTGGGATGAGGACTATCAGGCCTTCATTGTTTGTATTTGCTATCGAAACTTGGGCCCATCTGAACAGTTTCTTGATGGTTCCAGCAAGGGGCGAAGGGGACTGTTTCGAATGCTCTGGCCATGCTTTGATCATACACAACAGAACACCTTGGGCATATCAAGCATCTGGTTGCCCCTTTGTAGCAGCGAAACACAAATTCCAGCAAACTTTCTCCAGCCTTAGGATAACACCTGAATAACTGGTTATCCTGGCGCCAGTTGTTGCCAGTTCGCGCCCTTTGTACCCTCTCGAAGTTCGCAGTGATTCTATGATTGCAGAGGATGTTGCACCTAGGGCATAGTATCATTATTGTATCTCCCTTGTGGCACATCATGAGGTAATCCTTGAGACTAGCATCTCCAGCATGATTATCCTCCATTTTATACTTCTCTTTTTCTAAGTATCTCTCTACTTCCTCCATCTCAGAGCGAGGTCTCTCCATATCCACCATGTTTACCTCAATATCCTCCCCCTTAGCTTCATCATCTCCCCATCCTGTGGGTTTTATATCTTCAATGTGGACCTTTGAACTCTCTGGGGCAGAATATTTGACCAAATAGTCAAATTTTCCACTAGGTTCCCCTAAAGTGTCCCATATTTCTTTCTGAGGGGAGGTTGGCTTCGTGATTTGGACTTTCTCCAATTCCAGCCTCAGGCCTTCAGTGACCTGTGTCAACTCTTGGTTTTGGTTTTCCTGGCCTTCAGTAGCCTGGATTTCTTTTTCAACAGCTAAAGGTGATGCTTCCATCGAAGTCTCTGGTTGCTTGTGGACGTCTTCAGTGACCTCCTTATTGACTTCGACTATCACCTAGCTTTCATTTTCAGTACCTTTCTCTCCTATTGGGGCATCACTCTGGTCAGCTTCCGCCATGTTAATTTCTCCAATGCATGCAGGCTCGGAGTAATTGGTGTCTGCGATGTCCAAAGGATCTTCGTCCACTTTCATTTTTGCTTTATCAGCAAACTTCAGTCTGCCATCTTTGATTGCATTCTGAATTAGGTCCCTGAAAAGAAAACACTGTGAGGTTTTGTGGCCTAGGAAACTATGATATTTGCAAAATCCTCTTTTCTTTCTTTGATCTAAAGGAGGTATTTTGACATTTGATGGCACAATGAGTTGGCCATCTTTGACAAGTAAATCAAAAATCTCGTCACATTTAGTGACATCGAAGGTATAAACCTTTTTGGGTAATTTGTCACTTTTCTCATTTTCAACAATTTCTTTCCCTTTCATGGGAACTAATAATTTGCAGGAGTAAGATGGTGCCTGTTTTAATTCAGCGAGGTCGATTTCGACCTCTTCGAATTCGAATTCAGGGTAATCTTCTGCTTCCTCAGTTCCAACATAGGAGATCCTTTCCTTCTTGTTATTTTTAAAGACTCTGGCCTTTTCGGCCTTTAGCCTTTCGACCTGTCGAACCCTATCGGCTAATTGAGCCATATCCCTCAAATATTGAGTGTCTAGTTTCTTTCGAATAGAGTAATCCAAGCCGCCAGCGGCCATTTCGACTAACTCATGTTCAGGCACTACTGTGAAACATCTGGATTTCAAAAGCCTGAACCTATTCATATAATCATCTATGGGTTCAGTGAACTTTCTCTTGACACTGGCTAGTTCCTTCAGACTTATTTTTTATTGTCCCACGTAGAACTGTTCATGGAATAATCTCTCTAAAAGAGCCCAAGTATCAATGGACCCAGGAGGCAAAGTGGTGAACCATGTGAAAGCGTTCTTAGTCAGGGAACTTGGGAAATATTTGATCTTGAGGTCTTCATTATTGGTTATATCTCCCGCTTCGGTTAGATACCTGGCTATATGTTCGACTGTTGACTCATTGGTATCCCCAACAAACTTTGTAAACTTAGGGACTTTATATCCCCTTGGTAAATCAGTGTGCATTATGTAATCTAATATAGGGGAGGCATAATTTGGCCTTCTAATTCCTGTGTTGAGGCCATTCTGGGCCATGATTCTCTCTATCATGGTGGTTAAATTATTTTCTGCCAGGATGTTATCATTTCGAATTCTATGAACGACTGCATCAGCATCTTGATTTCGACCCACCATGACAACCCCTCTAGGTTGTTCTTCTCGAAACTCTGGGATTTCCAGCCTTTCGACCCTTGCCCCCGGTTCCATAATTTCCCTTTGTGGGCCTTGGATCATTGGGGCTTCTAGCCTTTGTGCCCTTGCCCCCATATTAACTTCCTCTCTGGCTGGTCTATAGGTTGGGTCGTTAGAAACTTGTTCTATAATAGGTACGTTCGCTTGAACTCCCGCCTGATTCTGCCTACGCCTCTCTGGGGGAGCAAAGAAATCTGCTATTCGACTCATGTTATCTACGTTTTCTCTGTTTGTCACAGTCATATTTTGTACTATTGGGGCAAATATTTCCTGCATAGTTTGTGCTAATACCCCTATCATATTATGGTTACTGTCATCCATCAATTGCCTAAAAGCCAACTGGTTTTCTGTGGTTAAAATAGGCATTGCACTATAACCCACTGACCCTTGGTTATTTGTCATAAACTGATTTGCCCCAGACCCAGACCCTAATTATGGTGATGAATTCGATGTGGAATTATATAAGCCTGCCATAAAAGATGTTGGCATTCCATAAGAGGAATTTATGGTTCTATTACCATCGAAACCGGGTGGTCTAGTTAGTGGGGTGGCGAAATGGGTTTGTGTCCCTGATGGTGGGACGAATCCCCCAGGATAACCAATGGTTCCAGTATTTCCTAGGATCGAACTATTAGTTGATATTCCACTTATTCCATTAGTGGCTATATTACTGGTAGAGGATGCAACAGACTATGCATTCGAAGGGATCACATTAGATGTTCCCATCGAAGCGGACATATTAGTGCCTGTTGTATGTGGGGCATTTTGTTACCCTTGTTGATTGTCAGAATTAGACATCTTGTCCAAACGTTTTCTTCTGGGTAAGGGTTGGTTGCTATTGGTTATTCTACCACTTCTAAGGTTCATAAAACAACAAACTTATCACTCAGAGTATTTTTACAATGGTTACGTCTCAACAATTTTTATTTTGTTCTAAATTCCGTAATGGCCAACTACTTGTCCCACCGGGTGTGCCATTTTGTTTACAGTGATTTCTGGTAAACAATCACTAGTCCTCCAAACTATCGAATAATCTTACTGACTGTTATTCAATCTCTCTGGTAACTCGCAGGATTGACTAGATTGATCCTAGGATGTGTTGGTCATTAGGGTAACTCTCATGATAGAACTGGTATTCATGGTTGGTATTTAGAATGCTGTGTAGGTGTTTAACTTACTTCGATTACTCTATTAAAGATCTAAAGGCGTGCTCAAGTAAATGTGCACGAAACTAAATTGCATGAATAAAGTTCAATTGTAAAGACATGTAAAAACTGCATAAAAGACAAGTGAACGACTTCGAAGCATAAAAACATGTAATGTAAAAGATTCTCTGGAATGTAAAAGATTCGAAATATGAAGAAAGCGTTTAAATACAAGAAAATAGTAAAATGACTTTAAGTAAAAAAGGTGTTCGAATGATAAAAGCTTGAAGATAAAGGCATGAAATGTATAACAGTTTCTGAAATGTAAAGTATTTGAAATGGAAAGAAAGCATTTAAATGTAAGGCATCAGTAAAAAGACTTCGAATGAAAACATTTTAAATGCAAAAGCTTTTGAATGGTATTGACATGAAGATAAAGGAAAATACTGGAAATGATAAAGAGTTTTGATTAAATCATAAACACTTGGTGTTATCATACGTACATTGCTCGTGCATTCGTTTCCCTAGCCATGTGGTATTTTGAATGTTTACTGAGTTTTTTTGTACAATAGATATGACACATGAAATCCTAATGCTAAGACTTCTATTTATACTACTTCGACCATAACGGTCTTACTATAAGATTCTGCCACGTTCAGAACATGCAGAGCAATGCCTCTCTCTTGCTTCCACGCGTCTTCGAATGCTCCAGCGTATATATTTCAAATTTCGAACATCCCGCTTGCATTTGAATTTCAAATGTTTTGGCACTTCTTCGCTTCGAACGCATTTCTTGGACACAACCTTGTTAACATTTCGAGACTTCTTTGAATATATTCTCATAACTGTCACTCGAAGCTCCAAGTTTTGATATGCCCATTCGAAGCACTGCTTCTACCATTTCGAAACATGACATCTTGCTTTATTCCAATCGAAACGTCCAATTTGCTTCGCTTCTAATAATATCATCAAAATCTTCAGCCAACACATGGCTGACCAGACTCAGGACAACCAGAACGTCTGTGTCATCGAGGCCAACAACAACCTCGCCGATAACAACGCTGGCGTCACCGCCCATGTCACTGCCCCCGGCGGCAACATCCCCGAAATCTCCAACTACCGGGATGGAGCCACGGCCTCGTCTTCATCAGTCCCTCCTCGACTCGAAGAAGATAATCTGGTTCCCCCAAACTATCTAGCCGCTCAATTCCATGAAGTTCTTGTCTCCACCGGGGCAGACGCCACGACCAGGGAACTATTTGCGACAATCAACCAGACCAACTATCTCATATTTGCCCAAGGGGAAAGATTGAGAGCACTAGAGGACGACCGAAGGCCCCCGAGGAGACACAGGAGGCCTCAATCCCCACCTCCTCGAAGAATGGAGGAACGTCCCTGATCTCCCCCGCGGAGACAGGACCGGGACATCTCTCGAAGCCTGTCGCCCCGACCACAAGGGCGGCGACCCACCTTGGAGAGAGAACCACTCATCGAGACCGGAAGGCGCAACCACAACCCTTCACGGCAAGAACGAAGACCTCCCGGAGACAGACACGGAGGAACATATCAACAGACACATCGCCCGAGGAACGTCCAGCACGACCAGGGCCATCGTGACTGACAATCCATCAGGTCCTCGTCCCTCTCCCTGGAACGAAGTGATGAGGACGACCCCCACGGTCCCCTATCACAAGCTATCATGGAGGTGCCCATTCCCCCGGGAATGGAGAAGCCTCTACACCTGAAAGAATATGATGGAGTTGTCGACCCGGTCGATCACATAGACGGGTTCGAGGCCATGTTGCACTACCATAACGTCAGGGGACCAATCAAATGTCAGTTGTTACCCACGACCCTCAGCAAAGTAGCTATGGATTGGTACAAGGGTCTCGCCCCAGAGTCAATTACCTCGTGGCGAAACTTGAAGAACCAGTTCATAAGCTCGTTCACTGTGTCACGGTGACATCCGAAGACCGAAGCAGCGCTCGAGGTCATCGTCCAGAGGCAGGATGAGACCTTGAGAGAATTCATCAACCGCTTCAACCGAGAAGCCATCCAGGTCCCTTGCGCAGACCATATGAAGAGATACCTGCTGGAGAGGGGCCTCCTCCCGGCATAGAATTCAGGAAAGCCGTGGGCATCGAACCACCCCGAACGTTCGATGCTCTCCTCGAGAAGGCCAGGGCCTGCATGGACTACGAGGAGAGGGAAGCGGCCAACAGAGCTCGTGACCCCAGGACTCGTGGATCCAGCAGCAACCAGCGCCAAGAGGCCATCCATCCTTGACGAACCGGGGAAAAAAGGAAAGACGACAAACCTCGGGACATCCGAGAGCAGAGGGGGCCTTCGGGTCGTTTCACAGAGTACACTCCGCTCACGGCTTCCCGCGAGCGCATCTTAGCAGAGTGTGCAAGTACAGACTTCAAAGATGGAGGTGTCAAGCACCCCCGACCAGCTCCTGCCAAACCCGGGGTAGACAGGAGCAAATGTTGTCAGTACCACAGGAGCCATCGCCATCTTACTGAAGACCGCGTCCACCTCAAGGATGCCATCGAGACCCTCATAAAAGGGGGGAGATTCTCCCAGTACTGGCAAAATGACGCTCCTCGTTGCGACGCCCGTGAGACAAGAGAAGCAGAAGAGGAGGCCTGACCATCTGACGAGTCGGTCCCTATCCAAACCGCCTTCTCCGTCACAAGACCCGGGGACTTCTACGTCCCCGACCACATGCAAGAACCGTTGTCGATGCACAACAGGTGGGAGCACTTTCCCTCCACCATGGTCATCAATGGTGGAGGGTTCAATGACCTGACCATAAATTCAGCCAAGAGGAAGCTGGACGAATTGGTCGACACGCCCCCCCCCCCCTCCCTCAAACGGTGACTTTTGAAAAGGTAAAGGGTAGGTCGAAACCTATCACCTTTTATCTCGAAGAGCTCCCCGGAGGGGCCCCCAACGCGGTCATTCCTCTGCTGATAAGAGCGAGAATGACCAACTTTGACGTACACCGCGTCCTCGTCGATGAAGGGAGTTCCGTCGACGTAATGTACAACCAACTATTCTGAACCCTGCAGCTCGATGACTCTCACCTCTCACCTTACGCGGGGTCAGACCTGCAGGGCTTTAACGACTCAACTTCCAAGTCTTGGGGATACGTCGAGCTCATGGTCACATTCGGCGAGGATACAACATAGACGTAGCCAGTCTCTGGAGAAAACGGAGGCCACTGAAAAAGCTGTAAAAGACCTCCTAGAGGAAAATTTTATTTCCGATGCCCGGTATTCAACTTGGCTATCAAATGTTGTACTTGTTAAGAAAAATAATGGAAAGTGGCGAATGTGCGTTGATTATACCGATCTCAATCGGGCATGCCCGAAAGATGCATTTCCTTTACCTAACATAGATATGCTGGTCGAAAACTCAGCCGGTTATAAAATACTATCGTTTATGGATGCCTATTCGGGCTATAACCAAATCCCAATGGCAGCAAGCGACAAGCATTGCACCACTTTCATGACCAGCTCAGGCAATTATTACTACAACGTAATGCCCTTCGGTCTAAAAAATGCAGGAGCAACATATCAACGGGTGATGAATAAAGTATTCCACAACCAAATCGGGGACATGCTCGAGGTGTATATGGATGACATGATCATTAAATACCGAGCAGACACCAACCATGCCGCTCACCTCAGGGAAGTCTTTGCTCAAGCAAGGCAATGCAAGATGATATTTAACCCCGAGAAGTGCACATTCAGGGTCAAGGCGGGGAAATTCTTCGGCTTCTACCTGACAGAACAAGGAATCGAAGCCAACCCCGACAAATTTCGGGCTTTCTCCGACCTCCCTATGCCTACATCAAAGAAATCCATACAAGTCCTGAACGGCATGCTCACCTTGTTATCCCGTTTCGTTGCGAGATCCGCTCAACACGCCCTCCCCTTCTTCAAGCTCCTTCGTAAAGAAGCAGCCTTCGAATGGACCGAGGAATGCGAGCAGGCGTTGCTCCATCTCAAACAAAGTCTATCTCAATCGCCCGTGTTATCACGACCCGTCAACGGGGAACCTTTATTCTTGTACCTGGCCATCTCGGTCGAAGCCGTCAGCACAACCCTCATTCGCGAGACGCCCGACGGACAAAAACCCGTCTATTTCACGAGCAAAGCGCTTCAAGGGCCCGAGGTCAGATACCAACAGATAGAGAAGGTAGCTCTGTCCCTCATCAATGCGGCGAGGAGACTCAGACATTATTTCCTCGCGCACACGATCATAGTACGAACTGACCATCCAGTGAAACAGCTCCTGGGTCGACCAGACATGGCAGGTCAAATGTTGAAATGGTCCTTGGAACTTTCTGAGTTTGACATTCAATATGAGAGTAGGAAAGCCCTAAAGGCACAAGCTTTGGACGATTTCGTCACAGAAATGACCGCACACAATCCCCTCACAGGAAAAGGGCACAAGTGGATCATCTTTGTAGACGGAGCATCCAGCCCGTTTGGAAGCGGTGCAGGGATCCTCTTAGAGAACGAGGAAGGTGTGGTGATCGAGCACTCGCTCACCCTCTCCTTCCCTACTTCAAACAACCAAGCGGAATACGAGGTCCTACTCGTAGGACTAAGACTAGCCGATGACCTAGGTTCCCATGAGGTACAAATTTTCACTGACTCTCAACTCGTCACTTCCCAAGTCCAAGGAGGTTATCAGGCTAAAAACAACAGCCTCATCGAATACCTGAACTTAGTCAAAGGATACATGAAGAAGTTCGACCGAGCAGAAATTTCGCACGTCCTGCGCGAGCAAAACACAAGGGTCGATATACTTTTGAAGCTCGCAAGCACGAGAAAGAAAGGGGGAAACAAATCTATCATACAAGAATCCCTATCTCGCCCGAGCATCGAAAAAACATTGATCCCACCCGAGGTGAACACCATCGGAGACAGTTCATGCTGGATGACCCCGATGTTCAACTTCCTGACAAAAGGTGAACTCCCTCCAGACCGAACAGAGGCAGCCGCGACCAAACGACAAGCGTGCTCCTACGTGGTGATCGAGCACAAACTATATCGCAGGGGATTTTCCATCCCACTCTTGAAGTGCATCGACGAATCCACAGTCCCCGAGGTATTACGTGAAATACATGAGGGTATTAACGACCAGCACATGGGTGGCAAGTCCCTGGCAAGGAAGGCTCTACGAGCGGGGTACTACTGGCCGACAATGCAACAGGACGCCAAAGACCACGTCAAGAGATGCGATAAGTGCCAGAGGCACGCCGACATGCATCTCGCCCCCCCCATATGAGCTGAATATATTGTCATCCCTGTGGCCATTTGTCTGGTGGGGGATGGATATCCTCGGACCATTCATATAAGGAATGTACCAAAACAAGTTCCTCATTGTGGTCGTGGATTACTTTACAAAGTGGATAGAGGCTGAGGCCCTTGCGAAAATCACCTCCCATAACATCCTCCGCTTCTACAAACGAAACGTCCTCGCCCGATTTGAAATCCCGCAGGTGCTGATCACAGATAACGGTACCCAATTCACCGACCAAGGCTTCCGAAGCTTCGTCGCCAAACTCGGTACCAAACAACATTTCACCTCAGTCGAGCATCCCCAAACCAACGGGAAAGCCGAGGCCGGCAATAAGGTCATCCTACGAGTACTTAAGCGCATACTGGGCGAAGCAAAAGGGGGGTGGGTCGAGGAACTACATAGCGTCCTGTGGGCTTACCGCACCACACCCCATTCGACAACGAGTGAGACCCCATTTTGACTAACATATGGCACCGAGGCGGTCATCCCCGTAGAGATCAGGGAACCCTCCAGGCGGACGGAGATGCCTCTCTACGAGGAAATGAACGACGAGGCCCTGAGGGATGAGCTCGACCTGGTCGAAGAAATCCGATCGGGAGCAGCCCTGCACGAGGCCACTTTGAAACAACGAGTAGCCCTGCGTCACGACGACAAGGTCATCAAACGCGAATTTCAGGTCGACAGTCTAGTCTTGCGAAGAAACCAGAAAGATTCCCGTGAAGGGAAATTGGCCACAAACTGGGAGGGACCTTATCGCGTCCAGGGCGCTACAGGCACCGGAGCATACTATCTCGAGCAGTTAAACGGAGAACCACTACCATGACCCTGGAATGCTGCAAAGCTGAAACAGTACTATAGCTAAAGCCCTCACCAACATGGACTTTTGCCGTCGAACATTCACCTTTAGTCAACAAAGGAAAAGTCTCGACCACGTAGGCGAGTCGAGGTACGGACCCTACCTACCAACCAACGAGGGGCATACCGTCGTTCACCCGATAAACCGAACGCCAATGCCCAACAGGGACACCTCAATCGAGCTTCACTGTCGAAGTACCCACATGGAAGAACACCCAGCTCACGATGGGCAGTTCACGCCACGGGCGTAGGACCCCGATCTAGGTCATACACCCTGAACTCCACTCCGCACATTCGACACATTTCGAAGTGCGTCGAACCGTCACGGGGGTTGGACGGATATCTCCACTCAAGCACAAACTTTATCAAGGGTTCATTATAAAAGTAACGGTCGAGCATATACCTAAATACTAGCAGGTAATTGCAAACAAAGAATCTATCGAAAAGGCAATCAGAAAACGGATTAATAATGTACCGACCACAACGGCCGGCGATATTCGAAATTATAGTCCGGGGCACGACGACCCAAAAAATTAAGAATAACACGGGCACGCAGGCCCCAAAAACAAACACGGGCACGTAGGCCCCAAAAAACAATATACGGGAGCGCAGACCCAAACAATAATAAAATGTTAATTAGTCCCCGGAGTGCTGACTTCCACATCAGGAGAGTCGGGGGGAGGCACAACCTGGCCGTCGATAATTTGGGACAGAACTCCAACCCCTTCGGTGTTCAAGCCCGGATTTAGCACGGATAGTTGACTCATCGTAACCTCAAACCCATCGGCCAAAGCGCCAATGCAATATGACTCTAGGAGGTGGATGCGAGCAATAAAATCTGAGCGCGTACGCAAGTCATCCATCCCCTTTGGCTCATCCTCGGCGGGCAGCATATCGGCTTTCAGGTCCTAAATCTCCCTCGACAACCGTTGGTTGTCGCACTCCAGTCGTTCCCTATCAAGCTGAAGGCAATCTCTCTCCTCGAGAGCCCTGTCAGCCCTCTCATTCTCCCCCAACAAAAAATCAGACTGTTCGCAGAACATTTTCTCAGAACGTTCGAGGGCTGCCTTCAACTTGTGAGACTTGGCCGCAAGAGTCGCCTTCTCTGACTCCAGCTCTCTAACACGGTCCGTGGAATCTGATCCTTCCCCCGCGAGGACCATAGCCATCTCGACCATCTTTACCACACCAACCATACTAGCAACAAGGTGTTTCCTCCGACCTTCCTTGTCAAGCCTCCTGATGATGTCGGCCTCATTATCAGACACGGTCAGGGGAAACCCTTCAAAGAAGTCTTTCTCCACGAAGCAAGGTGGTGGGACAAAAGCTCGGGCAGCAACATCCCCATCAGTCACTTCTGCCCCATCCTCTGGTCGACTCTGCTTCCTGCTGACTAGCGAAGATTGGTGCTCGGCGTCGGGAGAACTCGAGGACCCACTGGATCCTTCTCTGCCCGAATCAGCAGGCGGGCCCATCCGCGTGGCCTGTTGCGGTCTCACCAGTCTCTTATTTATCTTCTTGTCCTGGGTTAACTTCAACAATATTTCACGACGCTCCGCCATGTGACCTACAAGGGAAGCGAACCAGGGTTAGCTACGTACATTAAAAGCAATTAAAAAGGAATAACAATAAGAGCAAAGCAAGAAACCTAAGAGATCTACAGCCTGCCCGTAAGATTGGCACTCGACGAGCGCCTTGGTATTAATCGGACGCGCCTCGAACATCGGATAGCCATCCTCGTTAAGAATGTCGTCCCCTTCCCTAGTGACCCATCGAGCAGGAAAGAAGCCATCAACAAACTTGTTCAGGACGCCATAAGCTTCCTCGTCCTCAGCACTCATACCCCCAGCAGGAGTATAGTAGTGCCCAGGACCATGGTCGTAATGACCCGAGCACCAGTGAATGGGAAATCTGGAGATCTGCCCGACCTCGAGATTACCCTCGGCGTCCAAACATGGCTCCCCATCTTCGTCAACCACGGTGGCCGGTTCAAACAACGAATCTAAGGTCGTCTGGGTGGACGGTTGCAATATATACCATTTGTCTTTAAAATCCCGCACGAAGTCCATGTACATCCTAAACAGTCTCTTCGGCTACTTAAGGGACACCCAGCTGTGTTTCCCTCCTCGGGACTGCCGTTGTAAGTGGAAAACCCTGAAGAACCGGGGAATCGTCGCCCTAATTATCAGGAAACGACAAGTGAGCTCGAATGCCCGGAGAAAGGCAATCACGTTGGGGTGGAGTTGGGAGGGGGGCAGGTTCAGATGGTTGAATACCCCGACCTGGAAGTCGGTGAAGGGAAACTGAAGACCAAGATCTCTGAATACGATATCGTACATAGGGAATGCATCTTGTGTGAACTTCGAACAGATGCGAGCATCCCTCGTCGGCCTCATTATCTTGAAGTTCCTTTGAAATCCTTCTTGACTACCGCCATACTCGACGACGTTATAAGCTTGTCTACTACGATGGCTATAGACCAGAGATATTCCCCGGGGCTCAGCACCCACCCAATCCAGTGTGGGGTCATCGACGGTGTCGACCAAGGTAATAGTTTCTTCCGCTGTGCTTGTCTCCTCGACGTTATTACGCCCCGAGGACTCAGGAATATCAGCCATTTACCTGCAAAGTATAGGAAACCGGTGAATTCGACAGCAAATCCACTTGCCCGCCACAAAGACGGGGAGAAGTAAGCAATACTCAGATCGAGCTTACAACCATTCGCACGAGAAACGGGAAACAAGTGGATCTCAACCAAACACCGAGCCCCCAGCGCCACCCGCACATCAATCATGAACGACGCGAGCATAACATGAGTACCCCGGGTAAAGCACGAATCCCGCGACCAAGTTCATAATTTTGCTTTCTCGGTACAAGAATATTACGGGGAAACTAGCCTACGTACTAACGAAAGGATGAATCTCCCGGCCAAGTTCGTGAATCTACTAGCCAAAATGCATGAGTTTCACGGGCATGATCATGAACCATATGCCTAAACTTATGAATATCCCGGGCACAACCATGAATCAGGCGCCTAGCGCGCTTAAATCTATCGGGCATAATCCCCGGACACAAGTTTCTACTACTAAAACATCGTCAAAACTATCTACAATGCGAGAAATCAAAGGGAAAAGACACTTACTTGGAAGAAGATTTGAAGAGCGACGGTGGTGGAAGTAATCAGACGGTGAAATCCAGCATTGAGCTGCTTCATAACTTCTGCTTTGATCTTCTCTGACATGTCAGGTCTCATGCGGCGGACTTTTTGCTTTACTGGTGGACAGTCTTCTCTTGTGGGTAGACGGTGTACCACAATGTCTGTATCGAGTCCCGGCATGTCTTCGTATGACCAGGAAAATATCTCAACATTATCATGCAACAATTGAATTAGGCGCTCCTTGACACTCGGCTCTAGATTGGCACCCACTCTGATTTCCTTTTTGTCATCCTCGGTGCCCAAATTGATTGTATCCAACAGCTCCTCATGAGGCAGAATAACTCTTTCCTCTTGTTGTAGTAGTCTGGTCAATTCCCCTGGCACCTCACAATCTTCCTCACCTTTGTATTCAGCTTGGTAGACCAGATCTTCAGAGTCACTGAGGGCTATAGCAGTATCATTACCCATGGAATCCGGAATGGAAGGGTACCTGCATTTGTGAGTGTGGGTGTGTGTAAGAGTATAGCTGTCTTAAAACAATAAAATGTAAAAAGAAAGACAATGAGCACAAAAGGTTTATATATGAAAAAAGCGTCCATGATTCATTGAAATGACATATGAAAATGAAATAAAAACCCTTACAAATGGACCAATGTGCCTCAGGTAAGACACATGGTTGAAAATGTACGAATTGTTTGTGAATTATTACAAGTCCAACAGAAATGTAAAAGATAAATTACTGCGGTATGAAAGTAATTAGGATGAATTCTTTGGCTTCCCAGTTGCACAGTCCTCTGCCGACAGTAGGAAATATCCAATCTTCTAGGCTGCCATCTTCTTCACTGTCCTCTAGTGCATTAATCCCTTGGTGGCTGATCTTCATAGGTGGCCCTCCGGCATGGGCACGCCGCACAACCTTCTAAGCGGTTGAAGTAAATCCCAAGTCAAACTTGTCTGATTTGTAGGGAAAGTCTGGAAGCTGCCCCCAGATAGTGGATCCTCCTTCTTCCACTATTGCCTTTGCATCCTTTAGAGAAGACATCCGAGGTGGAGTTCTTGTGATCACAGGAGTTGAGGATACTGCTTTGGTCGCCGCTATTTCCTGAGAGACTTCTTCAAAATGTTGGAAAGGGGTCTCAATGAACTCGCCATCTAATTCCACATATCGGAATGAATTTAGATGACTAATCATGTATTCCTCTTCCCCATGGACAGTTATGATCTTCCCCTGGACGGGGTACTTCAGCATCTGATGCAAAGTGGAGGTGACAGCTTCGGCATTGTGAATCTAGGGACGTCCCAACAGGAAAGAGTAAGAAGGACGAATGTCCATCACGTAGAATGTTGAATTGAACGTCTGAGTTCCCACCTTGATCGGGATGTCCACCTCCCCATGGACCATCCCCTTAGAGCCGTCAAAAGCTCTCACAACTATATTGCTGGGTTTTAAAGTCAGCCCCTCACAATCCAACCTATCAAAGGCCTTTTTTGGCAAGACGTTCAGAGATGAACCATTATCTACCAAGACACGGGCTAGGGTCGTCTCCCTACACTCCACCGAGACATGTAGTGCATCGTTGTGTTTTCTCCCTTTGGATGTCAAGTCAGCATCGGAGAAACCCAGACCATTGTCAGCTGTCAGACTGGCCACACACTCTTGGAATTGATCCGCAGACGTCTCTTGTGGCACATGCACTGTCTTCAGAAACTTGACCAAAGCTTTAGCATGTGCCTCAGAGCACAACATCAATGCTAACATAGAGATTTTGGAGGGGGTCTGCACCAGTTGTTCAACCACATCATAATCACTCTTATTAATTATCCTCACGATTTCTTCCATCTCCTTCTTGGATGTTTCAGGAATAGCTAGTGATTGAGCCTTCGTCAGGACAGGCTCCTCTTGAACATTCTTTCCTTTATTCTCAGCAGCGGAAGTAGGGATAGGAATTGTATTTTCATTGTTGGTAGGTGTTGTACCCCAAAATTTTCCCTCCCATTTTCCCAATATTTTCTCATCACAAGGCCCTTGGAGCTCAAGATCCAGTTAGGGTTTCCTCTGCTCAAGACTTCTCCTAGCATTGTTGACCCAAATTAGGGTTTGTGTTTGCACAAAGATATTTTGACCTAAAGTGCCTAAGATGACTTTCATGCTTCATGTTGGACTCCCAAGTTTATCCATACCAAGTTTCAAGCCTTGATTCCAACCTTTGCCCAATCAATTGGACAGTTGACCTAGAAATCAGCTGTATTGGGGAAAAAGTCAACTATGGCCAATTAACAGTCAAAACTCATGATTTTTGACCCACATCAACATACTAAACTCATGTGGACCATTTGATCAAGTTTGGATCACAATTCCACAAGAAATTTGATCAGATCACCAAAAGGGCAAAATGGTCATTTTTAGGGTTTTGACTACACAAAGGCAATTTTTGACTGTTTGACCAAGCCAATGGCAAAACAAGCTCATATATGGACTCAAGGACCCAATGGAATTGTCTTGACAGGCTCAACAAGTTCAAAAAATCCCAAATGCACAAGATTGACAGTTGAATTTTCCAGTCAATTGATCAATTTTGACTGTATACTGAAAAGTCAAACTTTGACTTTTTGGTCAAAATCAAGTGTCAAGATTCATTTTTCATCAAAACATGCCAAATCATGAAACTTGTTCATCAAGAAATCAAGAATCACAAATTAGGGTTTGAAATGAAGATTTTTCATAACTTAGAATTTTTCTAAGTTATGAAAAACCCTAATTTTTTCCTAACTTTGTCCCACTTTCTCACCAAGATTCATTTGGATTCAAGCAAAAGTCAAAACATGAAAGTTGTATTCCATTGAAAAATCTACAACTTTGATTCACAAAGTTTCCTCAAAAGAAGCTTGTAGCTCAAGTTACAATTTTTGGAACAAGGGTACCAAACCATTCTTAACTTAGAGAAATTTTGACCTATTTTAGGCAAGATTTTTGCCTAACTTAAAGACCACTTTTCACATACTTCCACTTGGAATTTCAATTTGAATTACAAAGATGGATTGTAGTACACATTCCAAGCTTTCCAAAATGTCCAAGAACTCATCAAACAACCTCATGGTTAGAGAGAATCGAATTTGGCAAGTTGGGAAAAAGTCACTTTGATTCATGGCCATGTACATGTTCATAACTTGTGCAATTTTTCAAATCAGCTTGCACAACTTGATTACAGGTCCTATATCCCATTTGCACTCATAAATTAAATGCAAACCCTTTGTGTTCAAGCCTTGCATTGTGTGTTTAAGCATTACATGAAGGTTTAGTCCTAAAATAGAAAAAGCATTATGTCCATTTTTGAAAAAGTAAAGCTTTATGTCAATTTGCAAATCAAGAGGTACACAGCAAATCTCCTTGGCACAAGTTTTTGAGCTAATCCCACTGATCAAGGGCAAGCTTAGCAGCACATTAGAGGGGCCTCCATCAGTCTAAAACACAACTTGACACTTTGTTGCTTAAGTAAGAAGAAAACTTGCATAACAACTCCCAACTCTCATTCTTGTCAACAAGAGCTTAAGCAAAGATTGTGAACACTTTCTAAACACCAACCCTGACCTGAAACACAAGCCAACCACTTCCAATACCTTCTCAAACACAGAATCACCATAAAACTGTAAAAACAGGGCATAAGTTGCAGTTGGACTTCCATAGCTCATTTCCCTCGTGCACCTTGACCAAAAGCACTTCAAACACATCCCACACCACCCCTTGAAACTGTTCCAAACCCTAAACACGACCTGTAACACCCCTAGCTAACATCACCATTTTTATATTTTCTGTTTTGCAGTTGAAGTGCCATAACACGATTCACTTGGTTTTGAAGCAAACTAAAGGTTGGAATAGCATCCTGGGACATCAAGGAAGCTATACAAATCATTACCTTGCCTTGTAAGCATCTCCATTGTTGCACACGTTTCCAACTGAACAGGTAAGTTCATGAACTCTTATCTCTCTATCCAGGCATAGTTAGGTTTAGATTTGTGAAGAAATTATGTCACATTCATAGCCCTGAACATGCCCATATCATTAGTTTTCATTTATGTTATGTGTGCTTAGAGAATTTTAAGTCTGAATATTGAATAAAAACTAGGTCAGGAATTGGGGGAGAAGAAATTCTCTCTCATTTCTGAGAGTTAGGATGAGTTCTTTATATGTCCAGAATCGTGGTTTGATGCTTAACATTTTTCATGTTATGAGTTTGTGCTAAAAGTTCAGGAATCAAGATGTTTGAATCAGTGTAGGAGGCGCGCGTTTTTGACAAAATTTCTGGCCAGAGGTTGAAGAAGGTCCTTTGGGCTGGGCTTGTTTTATGTTTCTTATTTGCACCACATTTTCACTTTTGAACCCCCTTGGCCCATTGTGCTTATTTGAAACATTTTCTTGACTTTTCTTGTTGTTTCTGACTTATTTATTTTTTCTCATAATATTAAAAATATAAAAAATATTTTTCAAACCATTTTTGTATTTATTAGGCATTTATTTGTTTAAATTAATGTTTGTACATATAAATAATACATAAATATTCATTTATTTTAAAATACAAAAAATAATACAAACATATTTTATTTCTGATTTTTATTTTTTATGTTATCTCTTGAAAACATTGTATAAAAAAATATATACTTTTTTTAATATTAAATATTTTTATTCTTATACATATAATAAATATTCAATAAATAATGTAAATGTATATATGTTTATTAATATATTTAGAAAAATACAAAGAATTAATACATTTTTGTTTTTATTAATATTTTGACCTCAAAAATACTTTTTTATACAAAATACCTTCTTTTATTTATTTTGTGTATATAATTAATAAATATTGCATATATTATACAATAAATACTTTTATTTGTAAAAATTAGGGTTTTTGCCCTAAATGCATAAAAATACCAAAAATTAATTGATTTTATTTTTGCTTATTTGATACATGATAAATACTTTTTTACATACATATGAAAAACCTTTTTTTTTTTTTTTGCATTTTGCATATTTATCTTATTTTTATTTGAATATTGTGTAAATAAATACCTTGCAAAATTCCAAGTTTGATGTAATAGTCTAGGGTTTTAATTCTTGTCAAAATACCCCCATTTGAACATTTGTACCCCCCTTCCCATATATTGTGTTGTAATAACTTAGGAACTTTATTTTTCGCACTTTAAAGCTTTCTAATTATGCCATGTTAGAATTAGGGTTTGTATGCAAATCAATTAACCAAAAAAATAGTTTGACCTAAATTCAAGATAAACAAGCATGAAAATGGACAACACCAATCACACTTGCACCCCTAGGGTATTCCACTTGTTGCCTTCAATAATGGGCCATATTGCATGTTAGGTATCATTGGGCAAAACAAAACAATTCAAATGATCATAGTCCCTCGTTGACGCTTTCGAAAGTTGCCTAAAAATGATCAAGTCCCTTAAAGGAAAAATTGCCCAAAGATACTTGGCACCATTGCAATCATGGTCTAAACGATGACCCGCGCCTGTCCCGTTAACATCCTAACACAAGATTGTCCACCAAATGCAATGGTGGAACAAAATTGTTAAAAGGGTTAAAACATAACAAAAATCTTTGAGAACTTTAGGGTAGATAGCTCTTGAGTACTTGTCAACTTGCAAAACAAAAACACTTGCCTATTTTTCAAACCACACATCACTACACTTTCAAAATAACTTTCAAAAAACCTTGAAACATCTTTTTCAAAAAGACAAACACCTTTTGTAAAACATTCGAGTAAAGAATTGTTACAAGGGTTGCCTAGACAAGGCATCTTTTTCAAAGCATTTTCAAAACCATGCACAAAGCACCATTTCAAACAATTGAAAATCAAGGCAAGTTGATCTAAGCAAGTAACTAAGAGCCCATGGATAACCATGGATAGAAAGGGTGCTAATACCTTCCCTTTCTATAATCTACTCCCCGAACCCATGAAAACATCTCAAAAGGTTTTTGCTGTGCTTTTTAACCTTTCCTTTAGGATAAAATAAAAAGTCGGTGGAGACTCTTGCTCAACCGAAACATTTGCAAAAACAAAACGCAAAACCCTAGTCAGTTCTCCCACCGTATCACAGAACTGGCGACTCTGCTGGGGAATTTTTTTTAAAGTGGAGTAACCTTAGGGCTTAGATCACCCTCTTGCATGACTAATGGTTTGATTTGATTGCTTTATATCTTGGCTCTCTTGTTTGGGTTTGTAATCCTACACCCGGATTTGGGGAAACATTCGTAGATAGCAATACGTTGTGGAAACTGTGCGGGGTATACCGACACGGTTGAAGCAATAGCTATATTAGTGCGACATATTTGTGAGTACCGGTAACCCTTGAGTTCAATCAAGGAGAGTACGGGGCCGCTGAGTGATGTCACTAAGCACTAATGACCTAGAACGTTACTTGACCATCTTAGCCTTTTATTAGGGGTAGTGAGATGACCGGCTTTGGTGCAGTCCGAAGTTGGTAGATACTCGATACTACACTCATTGAGGGTTGTTTTCTTGGAATATTTTGGTCGCTAGTTAAGTGGCTAAACCAAAACAATGAACAATGAAAACAATCCAATGATATTGAGCTCCTTAGAACCCGGTTACTATTTATTGGACAGGTTTTTAAGCCAACTACACTCAAGAGGGTACTTACCTATGAAACCTCATGCAAGCCTGAAACTAGGGTTTGGTGTGATTTGCTTGTACATATGTTTGTGCATACATCATAAACATCATAAAGCATCATATGCATTCACTAACCATTTCAAGGGTTTAGATCTTCATCTTTGTTCTTGTTTTGTAGGTCATGGAAATTCTTCAAAGAAAAACCATCCAAGTCAACCTTGTGAGAATCCCTCCTCAACTCAAGGAGCTCACATCAAGGATTCCGGAAAGCTCACCCTTCAGTGAAAGACATGGTAGACTGCTCAGCCTGGTCAACACCAACATTGAAGAGGACATGATGAAAGTGTTATTCCAGTTCTTTGACCCTCTCCACCACTGTTTCACTTTCCCCGACTATCAGTTGGTGCCCACTTTGGAGGAGTTTTCTCAACTCCTGAGAATTCCTATCCTTAATCAACTACCCTACAACGGTACGGAAAAGGAACCAAAGCCTGAAGATGTTGCTCGAGCACTACATCTACAACCATCTGACATCAAGGGGCATTGGGAAACTAGAAGCGGCGTCAAAGGATTCTTAGCAAAATTCTTGTTTGAGAAGGCACAAGAATGTTGGAATTCATTGGACCTACAAGCCTTTGAAGAAATTGTGGCACTCCTTATCTATGGGTTGGTCTTGTTCCCAAATCCTGACCAGCTGGTAGATGTCAATGCCGTCAAAATCTTCTTATCCAGAAATCCAATACCAACATTGCTTGGGGACATTCTTCACTCATTTTACACACGAACAATGAGAAAGAGGGGTGTTCTCATGTGCTGTACTCCTCTCCTTGCAAGGTGGTTTATTTCACACCTTCCACAATCTGTCTTGAAGAATGACCAAGGCTCAAGGTGGTCCCAACGGTTGATGACTCTTACTCACTCTGATGTACATTGGTGTTCTCGGTCCAGAGAAAATGTCATCATCATCGATCGTTGTGGAGAGTTCCCTAATGTTTCGTTACTTGGCATTAAAGGGGGCATTACCTACAACCCTTGTCTAGCTTTGAGGCAATTTGGATATGCACGGAGGGATGGCCCTCACGACATGTTGATTCCTGACCTAGTTTTTGACTTCGACAACGATGCGCAAGGACTTCGCCAAAGGTTCATCAGAGCTTGGAGGATGCCCAACAAGGTTGATAGCAAGACACTGGGGCACAAGAACTCTATCCCTCTTGAGCCTTATCTCAAGTGGGTACGAGCCCGAGCCCAGAGTCTTTTGATGCCTTATCCTCATGTTCTCCCTGTGATTAAAGAGCCCGTTACGGAAGGAGAGGTTCCCTACACCATCCTATATCCTGACATGCCTACATCGTGGGAGGAAATGCAGAAGAGTTGGATCCAACTCAAGGAGGAACGAAACACTTTTGAAGCCAGCTTCTACGCCAGTGAGAAGAAGGTTCTAGAGCTTACCCGCCGACTCCATGAGGAGGAGACTCTCAACACCTACATCGCACTAAAGAGGATGTGCAACGTCTTTTTACCTTGAGAAGTTTTGTAATATTTGGCCCATGGGGCATTTATGTACTGACCAATTTCTTCTTATTAATATGACGTGCGTTCTCTTTTGTTTGCAACAATTTTGAATATTCTGAATCCTTGAATGCATTGCATACATAAGCATACCATTCATCATGTGCATAAGCAGGTCTCACACCAGGTTTCCTTATCTGTCTGCTGTTTATTTCAGTAAGATGGATCTCGAGTAAACAGTCAAGGACTTGCAGGCTCAAAATGCACAGTTTCAGCAACTCCTGATGACCTTGGCTAAGGGTCAGGAGGATCTAAAGGCCCTACTGGGGAATAAAGACCCAGTGAAAAAGAAGAAAAAGAGACTCGGGGTGGCTACTTTAGGGAGAAGATTTGAAGGAGAAGCCAGAAGAGTGCTTGAATTTCCTCCTACTTCTGAGGAGGGAACCAGTAAAGGGGGTGCGGCTGCGGTGCCTTCCGAGTCCGATATGGAGGAAGAGGAGGCTGAAAAGGATGAAGACTACTCTGATCAACAATACCATCCGGCTGATGATAAGTACAAAGGTTTAGAAGACAGGTTGGCAGCCATGGAGCTGCAGAGAGTGCCGGGTTTGGATTTCGAAGACTTGGGTTTAGTTGCCGGAATTGTGATTCCCCCAAAGTTCAAAGTGCCAGTTTTTGTGAGGTATGACGGGCTGTCCTGTCCAAAAATGCATCTCAGGTCCTATGTAAGGAAGATCCAACCTTACACCGCGGACAAAAACCTTTGGATTCACTTCTTTCAGGATAGCCTTTCTGGGACTCAACTTGAGTGGTTCTATCAACTGGATGGAGCCAGTATCCGAAACTGGGAAGACTTGGCCACCGCTTTTTATAAACAATATCAGTACAATTCTGATCTTGCTCCTATGCGTACCCAACTTCAGGGTATGTCACTAGGAACGGGCGAAGGATTCAAAGAGTATGCACAAAAATGGAGAGACTTGGCTGGAAGGGTGCAGCCGCCTTTGACTGACCGCGAGCTGGTTGACATGTTCTTGGGGACCCTGTCTGGTCCATTTTTCAACCATCTGATTGGTAACTCTTCCGCGGGGTTTACAGATTTGATCTTAACTGGGGAGAGGATAGAAGCCAGCATCAAGTCAGGAAAGATACAGAAGGGTGCCGCTGCAAGTGTTGAGAAGAAACCTTTCAAGAAAGAAACGACTATGGTATACTCTCAGAGAAGAACAAGGAAGACTGAGCGCCGGCCGATTGTGGGGGCCGTGATGATCCAAAACCCTTCAAGTGAGCAGCCTCACTACAACCAGTCCAGACCAAATCAACAACGGGTGGAACGGCCACAACGGTAGTTCACCCGCATTAATATGACGCCAGCGCAAGTGTTTCCCCATCTGTTAAATTTGAATCTCGCCACTATCAAAGAGGCACCAAAAAATGTGAATACGTCCTCTCCGCATTACCATCCTAATGCTAAATGCGCCTACCATTCTGACAGTGTCGGGCACGACACCAACGATTGTTGGGCACTCAAGCATAAAATCCAAGACCTGATAGAGGCGAAAGAGGTGGAGTTCGACACTCCAGAGAAGCCGAACGTGATATCTGCTCCGATGCCGAAGCACGGTCGAAATGTCAATGCTATTGAAGAAGATTTGTATGTTGCTGATGTCAATGATCTGATAACTCCGTTGTTAACCATCAAGTTGAATCTGTTAAGGGCCGGGATTTTCCCGGGATGTAAAGAAGATTGCTACTGTTGTTACTCTCTGCCGTTTGACTGTCCGTTACTGAAGAAAGGCATCCAAGGCCTAATGGACAGTCGAAAAATTTTGTTTGAAAAAGTTTCTGCTATTCCAACCCATACTGAAGATGTCTCAATTATAACCATTCACGCCAATCTTTCCAAGGCCGTCAGAAAGCCTGTTAAGATTACACCAGCCACGAAGTCCGTTCCTCTAAAGATAACAATGCCAGGGCTTGTCTCCTACGTATCTGAGAAGTCAATACCATGGAATTACGGCGGTGACGTCTACTACCATGGTATTAAACAAGTTGAAATAACTGAAGGAAGCTCGGATGAAGAAGAAGCCAGCATTGGAAACATTGCGGGCACAAGCAAAATCACCCGAAGCGGGAGAATATTTTCTCCAGAGATTGCCCCTCCAAAAGCAATCTTTGGACCCTCATCTGCTGCCAAAGTTATCCCTGCACCAATAAAACTCTCCGCTAGAACCCCATTGATTGAAGATGTTGTTGTTCCTAGTATTGTCCCTCCTACCTCTGCTGATAAAGGTAAGGGAGCCCAAGATGAGCTCGTCTGGACGAGGGCTCAACCCTTGGTCATCCCGGAAACCTCCAAGAAAGAAATGGAAGAGATCTTGAAGATAATTAAAAGGAGTGATGACGACGTGGTAGAACAACTGGGGCAAACCCCCTCGAAGATCTCCATGTTGGCACTACTGCTTTGCTCAGAAGCGCACGCCAAGGCTTTGATAAAATTCCTAAAGGCAGCCCATGTGCCCCAGGAAACCTCTGCAGACCAATTCCAAAATTACGTGGCCAGCCTTACTGCAGACAATGGATTAGGTTTCTCTGATGCCGACCTAACTCCTAAAGGTAGAAACCACAATGATGCTTTGTACATTTCAGTCGAGTGCCGAGGAACTACTCTCGCACATGTCTTGGTCGACACTGGTTCTTCGCTGAATGTACTGCCTAAGAAAGCTTTGGACCGACTAGATTGTGAAGGTTTAGAGCTGAAGCCGAGTGATATTGTTGTCAGAGCTTTCGATGGTTCGAAGAGGATGGTCCATGGGGAAGTTGATATCCCATCAAGGTAGGCACTGAGGTGTTTAGATCTACTTTCTATGTGATGGACATCCGTCCGTCATACTCTTGCTTGTTGGGTAGGACTTGGATACACAATGCCGGGGCAGTCACCTCTTCCTTACATCAAATGTTGAAGTATCCTGTCAAGGGAAAGATCATAACCGTCCATGGTGAAGAGGAGTATATGATCAGCCACCTGAACTCCTTTCGGTATGTGGAGGTAGAGGGTGAGTTCATTGAGACACCATTCCAGCATTTCGAGGAAGTCCCTCCTGAAATAACGGTAGCAAAGTTGGTAGCTGAAGTACCAAAGCAGATGGCCAGGATGGCATCTCTGGAAGACGCGAAGGCCGCAATAAAGGAGGGGAAGAATTCAGCATGGGGGCAGTTGCCTGATATTCCACATAAAACAGACAAATTTGGATTAGGATTCACTGCCGCGGGCCAGAAAGCTATGCGCCGTTCAAATATTGAAAGAGCGCCAATCAAGATTTCTCCTTACGGGATCAACGCTTTGGAGGGTGAGGACAAAGAGGACAACATTGAAGAGTGGATCTACCCAACTATCAAAGGAGGACTATGCAACTGGGAGGAAAAAGACTTTGTCCCCATTACTTTTATTAATCAGTAATTTATCTGTCAAACATTTCCTTTGGTCTGTAATAATTACTTTTTAACAATCCGTACACTACTTTTTTACCTCATTCCTTGCCCGGGGCATGTAGGTCCATTTGTAAGGGTTTTGATTATCTTCATATCCATATGCCATGTTTAATGATTCATTGGACGTTTTTCATTTGATAAACTGCTGTGTTCATTTTCTTTCCTTTTGCATTTTTTGTTTAAGGATGGTTATCCCTTACACACACCCACACTCACAAATGCAGGTACCCATCCACTCTGGATTCCATGGGTGACTATTCTGCTACATCCTTCAATAACTCTGAAGATCTAGTCAATCAAGCCGAGTATGAAGATGACGAAGGTTGTGAAGTACCAGGGGAACTAGCCAGACTTCTACAGCAAGAGGAAAGGGCCATCTTACCTCACGAAGAGTCATTGGAAACTGTCAACTTAGGAACCGAGGAAGACCGGAAGGAGGTGCAAGTAGGTGCCAATCTGGAACCAAGTGTCAAGGAACGCCTGATACAGTTGTTAAATGAGTACGTTGAAATCTTCGCTTGGTCTTATGAAGACATGCCGGGTTTAGACACAGACATCGTGGTTCACCGTCTCCCCACAAGAGAGGATTGTCCACCGATCAAACAAAAGGTCCGCCGAATGAGGCCTGACATGTCTGAAAAGATCAAAGCAGAAGTGATGAAGCAATTCGACGCTGGCTTTCTGGCTGTTACATCTTATCCTCAATGGGTCGCTAATATCGTGCAGTACCTAAAAAAGATGGCAAAGTCAGGATGTGTATGGACTACCGGGATTTGAATAGGGCCAGCCCCAAAGATGATTTTCTGCTACCACACATTGACATTTTGATCGACAATACAGCTCATCATAAAGTGTTTTCCTTCATGGATGGATTCTCGGGCTACAATCAAATCAAAATGGCCCCCGAGGATATGGAGAAAACAACCTTTGTCACACAATGGGGTACTTTCTGTTACAAGGTGATGCCGTTCGGACTGAAGAACGCCGGGGCAACTTATCAACGCGCCATGGTAGCTTTGTTTCATGATATGATACATCATGAGATTGAAGTTTACGTAGACGATATGATAGCTCGGTCACAAACAGAGGAGGAACACCTTGAACATCTAAAAAAGCTGTTTTCCAGGTTGAAAGAATATAAACTCAGGCTGAATCCAAGTAAGTGTACTTTTGGAGTTAGGTATGGCAAACTCCTAGGATTCATTGTAAGCAAAAAAGGCATTGAAGTCGATCCAGCAAAAGTAAAAGCAATACAAGAGATGCCTGCTCCCCGTACTGAAAAGGAGGTTAGAGGGTTCTTGGGGCGCTTGAATTATATTGCCAGATTCATCTCTCATCTGACTTCTACCTGTGAGCCAATTTTCAAACTATTAAAGAAAGATCAGGTAGTCGAATGGAACGACGATTGCCAAACTGCTTTTGATAAAATCAAGGAGTATTTTCTAGAACCTCCTATTCTGATGCCACCCGTCAAAGGAAGACCATTGATCATGTATCTGACCGTCTTGGATAACTCAATGGGGTGTGTTTTGGGCCAGCATGACGAGTCTGGTCGAAAAGAGCATGCTATTTATTACCTTAGCAAAAAGTTTACCGACTGTGAGACTAGCTACTCACTGCTCGAGAAAACTTGTTGCGCTTTGGTATGGGCTGCTCGCCGACTAAGGCAGTATATGTTGACTCATACTACCCTATTGATTTCCAAAATGGATCCTATCAAATATATCTTCGAGAAGCCTGCTTTATCTGGAAGAATAGCTAGATGACAAATGATCCTAACTGAGTATGACATCCAGTACACCACTCAAAAAGCTATAAAAGGGAGTGTACTAGCTGACCATCTGGCTCATCAAGCTATCGAAGATTATCAACCCATGAGATTTGACTTCCCAGATAAGGACATCATGAATTTGGACAACATTGAAGGTAACGGACCGTATGACGGACCCGAAAAGGGATCCCGATGGACCCTGTACTTTGATGGTGCTTCAAATGCGCTTGGAAACGGTATCGGTGCAGTGCTCATTTCCCCGGAAGTGTGTCACACACCTTTCACGACCCGACTTTGCTTCAGCTGCACAAACAACATGGCTGAATATGAGGCTTGCATATTTGGTCTCAAGGCTGCTATAGACTTGGGGATCAAATCTTTGATCGTATTCGGGGACTCGGCCTTGGTTATCAGTCAAATCAAAGGAGAGTGGGATACCAAGCATCCTAATCTTATCCCATACAAAGAACATATCTTGACATTGTTGCCTCATTTCAAGCAAATTACCTTCGAGAATTTCCCGCGAGAAGAGAATCAGCTAGCAGATGCTCTAGCTACAATGTCCTCCATGTTTAAACTCAACTGGGATAACGAGGCTCCCCAAATCACCATCGAGCGAATGGATGAACCTGCACATTGTCACGAGATTAATACCGAAAAAGTAGTGGAACAACCCTGGTTCCATGAAATCAAAAGGTATCTCCAGACTAGAGATTATCCCGAAGGAGCTTCCGTAAATGACAAGAAGTTCTTAAGGAAATGTGCTGCCAAATTCTTCCTGAGCAACGGCATCCTTTACAAACGAAGCCATGATTGTGTTTTACTCCAATGCGTAGACAAAGCTGAAGCAGAGTTGATCATGACTGAGATACACAGCGGCACATTTGGCACTCACTTGAGCGGGCATACAATGGCTAAGAAGATCCTAAGGGCAGGCTATTACTGGTCTACCAGGGAAGCTGACTGCCATCAACATTCCCGTACTTGCCACAAATGTCAGGTCTACGCTGACAAAGTTCATATCCCTCCGGTTCCTCTCAATGTTTTGACAGCTCCGTGGCCATTTGCAATGTGGGGCATTGACATGATTGGAGAGATCAAGCCCACGGCATCCAATGGACATCGTTTCATCCTGGTCGCCATTGACTATTTCACCAAATGGGTCGAAGCCGCTTCCTTCGCCTCTATTACTAAAAATGTGGTTGCCCGTTTCATCAAGCAAAATCTCATATGCCGGTATGGTGTTCCAGACAGGATCATCACGGACAACGGTACAAATCTGAATAACACGATGATCACCGCTTTGTACGAACAGTTCAAGATTTATCATCACAATTCTTCTCCCTATCGGTCGAAGATGAACGGTGCTGTTGAAGCTGCGAACAAAAACATTAAGAAGATCATTCAGAAAATGACAGTCACCTACAAAGACTAGCATGAGATGTTACCGTTTGCCCTACATGGATACCGTATGACGGCACGTACTTCAACCGGGGCAACCCTATTTTCTTTGGTATATGGCATGGAAGCTGTCCTGCCTATGGAAGTTCAGATTCCTTCTCTAAGGATTATGAAGGACGCATGTTTGAATGAAGATGATTGGATTCAGACCCGACTTGATCAACTCAATTTGATCGACGAGAAGCGACTCGCTGCTGTATGTCATGGTCAGACGTTCAAAAGCGGATGATCAAGGCCTTCAACAAGAAAGTCAGACGTCAGGTATATCAAGTCGGGGATCTCGTAATCAAGCGGATTATCTTGCCGCAAAGTGATCCCAGGGGCAAATGGACTCCTACATACGAAGGACCATTTGTGATCAAGAGCATATTTTCTGGTGGTGCAATGATTCTAACCACCATGGACGGCGACGATTTGCCGCACCCTGCGAACGCAGACATAGTCAAAAGATACTACGCATAAAATAACCCGACAAGTCGAAAACCCGAAAGGGCGGCTTGGGCAAAAATGGGCATCCCGGTGAACCGAAAACCCGAAAGGGCGGTTCAGGCAAAAGTTAGGGATAAAAATAAAAAAGAAATCTGTACACCCGGCAAGTTGAAAACCCGAAAGGACGGCTTGGGCAAGAAGGGGTTTCCCGGTGGATCGAAAACCCGAAAGGGCGATTCAGGCAAAAGTTAGGGAATTAAAGCGTATGACTATGTCTCGTCGGATCACTTTAAGGACAATTTCTTCATCAACCGGTTCCAAGCTTCTGATCAATCCAGCCATCGGGAGACGAAGCATTGAATGGACAGATATTCAGAGTTGTGAAGGCTATAGCGGAATGGAATCTCATGGAATTATTTCACATAGCCATCTTTCTTTTGTATAAATTTTTCAATATTTACGACGAAATCCTCTTACTAGGATGATTGTCTCCTTTGTACAAATATACTCATAGAAAGTTAATACAAATACTTTTCCAGAAATTTGCGTCGTTCCTTTTCTCTTTTCTTTTGCACTTATGTTTTATTTGAGAAACGTCCAATGTTTTGTTAAATAGGCATATGCATTTGAACATAATCATTTCCTTATGAATCAAGAAAGAGTGATTACTAGTAAGTTGAAGGTACGGTTAGATATCTTGATACCCTTTAAAAGGAAATCCGGAGCATATTTGAAATACGCATTCCTCAGTCAGAACTCAATTCCCCTCAGAGTCAAGTTTCAGTATCCCCAGCTGAACCAAGCTAGTGAACCTTTTCCCCACAGAGATACTTCCCACCAGGCTAAGGATGCTCAACCCTGCCCTCCCATCATGAGTCTATCAGGTTCTAAACTCCCCAGTAGAAATCATCAGAAATTCTCTTACCCTGCAAGTCACCAAGGAAATTCCAATTCCCCGCGGTGGTCCTAAGGCCCCTCAATGATTAAAGATCTGGTATTCCCCAGCAACAACCAAGGAATTATTCTTCCCGGCAGCAGTCAAGATGCTTTTATCTTCAGCCATCTAGGATTCATTTATCCTCCGCAAGACATCTCTCCAGCTTACATGCACATTCATTTACATTCACATCATATAACATACATTGCATCATGCATCATGACATCGCATATAACTAACTCTTTACCTTTTCAGGTAAGATCAGTCGACAGACAAAAATCATTATCTTCCGAGATTCTTTCTAGAAATGGTTCAAATGTGACCCAGACATGGCAACATTCTGATGCTTATTCCAGATGCATCCAGATGCAGTTTTACACGAACTTATCATCAGGAAACCCTACACCGATTCCTCCTCCACCTTCAAGACTTCTGAAAACAGTTCACAGGTTCTCCAGTAACGGATGTTAACCTATCGCTTGTTCAGATTCTTCTCAAGACTTCTGAAAACAGTTTATGGATTCTTCCCAACAACGGATGTTAATCTATCACTTGTTCAGATGCAATTTTTGAAAACAGTTTACGGACGCTTCCCAACAACGGATGCTGCTCTATTGCTTATTCAACTTCAAGACTTCTGAAAACAGTTTATGGATTCTTCCCAACAACGGATGACAATCTATCACTTGTTCAGATGCAATTTTTGAAAACAGTTTACGGACGCTTCCCAACAACGGATGCTGCTCTATTGCTTATTCAACTTCAAGACTTCTGAAAACAGTTCACAGGTTCTCCAGTAACGGATGCTAACCTATCGCTTGTTCAGATTCTTCTTCAGACTTCTGAAAACAGTTTACGGATTCCTCCCAACAACGGATGTTAATCTATCACTTGTTCAGACCCTTATCAAATTCTGAAAACAGTTTACGGATTCCTCCCAACAACGGATGTTAATCTATCACTTGTTCAGACGCATTTTTCTTTGAAAACAGTTTACGGATGCCTCCAGATATGGATGTCAATCTATTGCTTATCCAGACCCCCAGTTCGGAGACGGTCCAAAACATGGACACCTTTCTGATACTCATTCCAGATGGCATCTTTAAGCCCATCCCCGACAAGATTCTATCACCCCTCCAGATGGCATCTTTAAGCCCATCTCCAAATGGCATCTCTAAGCCCATTCCCACATCCATTGCTTTGACGAGTGCAAATTTAAGGGCACTCTAGTGTCCAATCTCCTTTTACCCTCGAGTCGCGAAAGGCAAACTTGCCAATCTAACTCTTCGGATTCAAGAAGATTGAACAGGGGCAACTGTTGTACCCCAAAATTTGCCCTCCCATTTTCCCAATATTTTCTCATCACAAGGCCCTTGGAGCTCAAGATCCAGTTAGGGTTTCCTCTGCTCAAGACTTCTCCTAGCATTGTTGACCCAAATTAGGGTTTGTGTTTGCACAAAGATATTTTGACCTAAAGTGCCTAAGATGACTTTCATGCTTCATGTTGGACTCCCAAGTTTATCCATACCAAGTTTCAAGCCTTGATTCCAACCTTTGCCCAATCAATTGGACAGTTGACCTAGAAATCAGCTGTATTGGGGAAAAAGTCAACTATGGCCAATTGACAGTCAAAACTCATGATTTTTGACCCACATCAACATATTGAACTCATGTGGACCATTTGATCAAGTTTGGATCACAATTCCACAAGAAATTTGATCAGATCACCAAAAGGGCAAAATGGTCATTTTTAGGGTTTTGACTGCACAAAGGCAATTTTTGACTGTTTAACCAAGCCAATGGCAAACCAAGCTCACATAGGGACTCAAGGACCCAATGTAATTGTCTTGACAGGCTCAACAAGTTCAAAAAATCCCAAATGCACAAGATTGACAGTTGAATTTTCCAGTCAATTGATCAATTTTGACTGTATACTGAAAAGTCAAACTTTGACTTTTTGGTCAAAATCAAGTGTCAAGATTCATTTTTCATCAAAACTTGCCAAATCATGAAACTTGTTCATCAAGAAATCAAGAATCACAAATTAGGGTTTGAAATGAAGATTTTTCATAACTTAGAATTTTTCTAAGTTATGAAAAACCCTAATTTTTTCCTAACTGTGTCCCACTTTCTCACCAAGATTCATTTGGATTCAAGCAAAAGTCAAAACATGAAAGTTGTAGTCCATTGTAAAATCTACAACTTTTATTCACAAAGTTTCCTCAAAAGAAGCTTGTAGCTCAAGTTACAATTTTTGGAACAAGGGTACCAAACCATTCTTAACTTAGAGAAATTTTGACCTATTTTAGGCAAGATTTTTGCCTAACTTCAAGACCACTTTTCACATACTTCCACTTGGAATTTCAATTTGCATTACAAAGATGGATTGTAGTACACATTCCAAGCTTTCCAAAATGTCCAAGAACTCATCAAACAACCTCATGGTTAGAGAGAATCGAATTTGGCAAGTTGGGAAAAAGTCACTTTGATTCATGGCCATGTACATGTTCATAACTTGTGCAATTTTTCAAATCAGCTTGCACAACTTGATTACAGGTCCTATATCCCATTTGCACTCATAAATTAAATGCAAACCCTTTGTGTTCAAGCCTTGCATTGTGTGTTTAAGCATTACATGAAGGTTTAGTCCTAAAATAGAAAAAGCATTATGTCCATTTTTGAAAAAGTAAAGCTTTATGTCAATTTGCAAATCAAGAGGTACACAGCAAATCTCCTTGGCACAAGTTTTTGAGCTAATCCCACTGATCAAGGGCAAGCTTAGCAGCACATTAGAGGGGCCTCCATCAGTCTAAAACACAACTTGACACTTTGTTGCTTAAGTAAGAAGAAAACTTGCATAACAACTCCCAACTCTCATTCTTGTCAACAAGAGCTTAAGCAAAGATTGTGAACACTTTCTAAACACCAACCCTGACCTGAAACACAAGCCAACCACTTCCAATACCTTCTCAAACACAGAATCAGCATAAAACTGCAAAAACATGGCATAAGCTGCAGTTGGACTTCCATAGCTCATTTCCCTCGTGCACCTTGACCAAAAGCACTTCAAACACATCCCACACCACCCCTTGAAACTGTTCCAAACCCTAAAAACGACCTGTAACACCCCTAGCTAACATCACCATTTTCATATTTTCTGTTTTGCAGTTGAAGTGCCATAACAAGATTCACTTGGTTTTGAAGCAAACTAAAGGTTGGAATAGCATCCTGGGACATCAAGGAAGCTATACAAATCATTACCTTGCCTTGTAAGCATCTCCATTGTTGCACACGTTTCCAACTGAACAGGTAAGTTCATGAACTCTTATCTCTCTATCCAGGCATAGTTAGGTTTAGATTTGTGAAGAAATTATGTCACATTCATAGCCCTGAACATGCCCATATCATTAGTTTTCATTTATGTTATGTGTGCTTAGAGAATTTTAAGTCTGAATATTGAATAAAAACTAGGTTAGGAATTGGGGGAGAAGAAATTCTCTCTCATTTTTTAGAGTTAGGATGAGTTCTTTATATGTCCAGAATCGTGGTTTGATGCTTAACATTTTTCATGTTATGAGTTTGTGCTAAAAGTTCAGGAATCAAGATGTTTGAATCAGTGTAGGAGGCGCGCGTTTTTGAGAAAATTTCTGGCCAGAGGTTGAAGAAGGTCCTTTGGGCTGGGCTTGTTTTATGTTTCTTATTTGCACCACATTTTCACTTTTGAACCCCCTTGGCCCATTGTGCTTATTTGAAACATTTTCTTGACTTTTCTTGTTGTTTCTGACTTATTTATTTTTTCTCATAATATTAAAAATATAAAAAATATTTTTCAAACCATTTTTGTATTTATTAGGCATTTATTTGTTTAAATTAATGTTTGTACATATAAATAATACATAAATATTCATTTATTTTAAAATACAAAAAATAATACAAACATATTTTATTTCTGATTTTTATTTTTTATGTTATCTCTTGAAAACATTGTATAAAAAAATATATACTTTTTTTAATATTAAATATTTTTATTCTTATACATATAATAAATATTCAATAAATAATGTAAATGTATATATGTTTATTAATATATTTAGAAAAATACAAAGAATTAATACATTTTTGTTTTTATTAATATTTTGACCTCAAAAATACTTTTTTATACAAAATACCTTCTTTTATTTATTTTGTGTATATAATTAATAAATATTGCATATATTATACAATAAATACTTTTATTTGTAAAAATTAGGGTTTTTGCCCTAAATGCATAAAAATACCAAAAATTAATTGATTTTATTTTTGCTTATTTGATACATGATAAATACTTTTTTACATACATATGAAAAACCTTTTTTTTGTTGCATTTTTCATATTTATCTTATTTTTATTTGAATATTGTGTAAATAAATACCTTGCAAAATTCCAAGTTTGATGTAATAGTCTAGGGTTTTAATTCTTGTCAAAATACCCCCATTTGAACATTTGTACCCCCCTTCCCATATATTGTGTTGTAATAACTTAGGAACTTTATTTTTCGCACTTTAAAGCTTTCTAATTATGCCATGTTAGAATTAGGGTTTGTATGCAAATCAATTAACCAAAAAAATAGTTTGACCTAAATTCAAGATAAACAAGCATGAAAATGGACAACATCAATCACACTTTCACCCCTAGGGTATTCCACTTGTTGCCTTCAATAATGGGCCATATTGCATGTTAGGTATCATTGGGCAAAACAAAACAATTCAAATGATCATAGTCCCTCGTTGACGCTTTCGAAAGTTTCCTAAAAATGATCAAGTCCCTTAAAGGAAAAATTGCCCAAAGATACTTGGCACCATTGCAATCATGGTCTAAACGATGACCCGCGCCTGTCCCGTTAACATCCTAACACAAGATTGTCCACCAAATGCAATGGTGGAACAAAATTGTTAAAAGGGTTAAAACATAACAAAAATCTTTGAGAACTTTATGGTAGATAGCTCTTGAGTACTTGTCAACTTGCAAAACAAAAACACTTGCCTATTTTTCAAACCACACATCACTACACTTTCAAAATAACTTTCAAAAAACCTTGAAACATCTTTTTCAAAAAGACAAACACCTTTTGTAAAACATTCGAGTAAAGAATTGTTACAAGGGTTGCCTAGACAAGGCATCTTTTTCAAAGCATTTTCAAAACCATGCACAAAGCACCATTTCAAACAATTGAAAATCAAGGCAAGTTGATCTAAGCAAGTAACTAAGAGCCCATGGATAACCATGGATAGAAAGGGTGCTAATACCTTCCCTTTCTATAATCTACTCCCCGAACCCATGAAAACATCTCAAAAGGTTTTTGCTGTGCTTTTTAACCTTTCCTTTAGGATAAAATAAAAAGTCGGTGGCGACTCTTGCTCAACCGAAACTTTTGCGAAAACAAAACGCAAAACCCTAGTCAGTTCTCCCATCGTATCACAGTAGGTACACTTGCAGGTGTAATCACTGGTACAAATGTAATCTTTGGAACGGCCACGGGTCCAAAGACTGCCCTTGGAGGGGCAATCTCTGGAGAGAAAATTATCCCACTGCGGGTAATTTTGCTTGTTCCGGCAATGTTACTGATGTCAGAATTGTCCTCTTCGGAGCTTTCCTCTTCGGAAGTCTGTTCAATCTGTTTGACACCATGGTAGTAGATTTCTCCACCATAGTTTCATGGTACCGTTTTATCTGATTTGTATGGGGTTGGCCCGAGAATTGTCATCTTAAGCGGAGTAGTCATTGGAGCAGATGTAATCCTAACGGGTTTTTTAGGAACCCTAGAAGGATTGGCGTATATGGTTATTATTGAAACTTCTGAAACTGGAATGGGTGAAACAAGAGCTTTCTTAAACAAGATTTCTTGGTTATCAATCAGTTGTTGGATACTTTTTTTCAACAGAGGGCAGTCAAATGATGAAGATAGGCAAATATGGCAATCTTTGTCACATCCTAGGAAGATATCAGCCTTCAACAAATTCAGCTTGACAATCAGGAGCGAAGTTAACAGTTCATCCACGGTGGCAACAAATAAGTCTTCCTCAACAGCACTGGCATTGTGTCCATGCCTAGGCATTGGAGCGGAGATAACATTCGGTTTTTCCGGTGCTTCAAACTCAACTTCCTTTGCGTCTATCAGATCTTGAATTTTGTTCTTCAGAGCCCAACAGTTGTTGGTGTCGTGCCCTGGACTTTCAGAATGGTATGCGCACCTGGAATTCAGATGGTAGTGGGGAGACGCAGTATTGGGATTTTTAGGGGCCTCTTTTAGCATGGCTAGATTTAACTTCAGAAGATGTGGTAGGACTTGAGCGGGAGTCATGTTAATCTTGGTGAATTGCCGTACTGGCCTTTCCATCCTTTGTTGATTGCTTCTTGGCTGGTTATTCCTTGGCTGATCATTCCTTGGTTGGTCTGATGCAAGCTTTTGAATTATAACGTCCCCCACCATTGATTGGTGCTCGGTTCTTCCCTGGTTTCTCCGCGAGTAGACAGCAGACATTTCCTTCTTTCTAGTGTAGAGCTTTTTTACAGCTGCATAGGTAGACGCGTCTTTCTGAATCTTCCCGCTTCTTATTCCGACTTCCACTCTCTCGCCAGTCAAAATCAATTCTGTGAACCCTGCAGAAGAACTTCCAATCAGATGATTAAAGAAGGGACCTGACAGAGTTCCCAAGAACATTTCCACTAGCTCCCTTTCAGATAAAGGTGGTTACACCCTTCCGGCTAAATCCCTTCACTTTTGAGCGTAGTCTTTGAAGCCCTCATTGGATACCATGGCCATACTTTGGAGTTGAGTACGGGTTGGCGCCAAATCGGCGTTGTATTGATACTGTTTATAGAAGGCTGCTGCCAAGTCTTCTCAATTATAGACATATGCCCTTTCCAACTGGTAGAACCAATCAAGATGCGTTCCTGATAAACTGTCCTGGAAAAAGTGAACCCACAAGTCTTTGTCAGAAGAATGTGGCTGAATCTTCCTGACATAAGACCTGAGATGCATTTTGGGGCAAGACACCCCATCATACTTGGCAAATAAAGGCACTTTAAACTTGGGAGGGATTACAATTCCTGACACCAGCCCTAACTCCTCAAAATCCAGACCCGGTACTCTCTGTACTTCCATAGCAGCTAGACGTTCTTCCAAGTGTTTGTATTTGTCATCGACCGGAGGGTATTGTTGTTCAGAGTAATCCTCCTCTTCCTCTTCTTCTGCCTCACAATCAGATGGCACTGCCATTTCCTTTCCTTTTCTTTCCCCTTCATCAGAAGTTGTTGTAAATTCCAAGGTCCTTCTGGCTTATCCCTGGAACCTTTTGCTCATGATAACCACACCAGCTGGCTTCTTCTTCTTTTTCTCTTTCTCTAGCAGAGTCTTTAGCTCCTCCTGCCCCTTGGCCAAGGTCAAGAGTAGGTGTTGAAATTGTGAATTCTGAGCTTGCAAGTCTTTAACCGTCTGTTCAATATCCATCTTGCTGAAATAAACAGTAGAAGGATGAGGAAACTTGTTGCAAAGACCTGTTATGCTTATGATGAATGATATGTATTCTTGCAATATTTTCAAGAATTTGAAAATTCAAATTTGTGTCAAACAAAAAGGAACACACGTTATATTAATAAAATAGAATTTGAGTACATCAATGCCCCTAGGGCAAAATAATACAAAATCCTAAGATAAAAAGACGTTGCGCATCCTCTTTGGTGCACTGTAGGTGTTGAGAGTCTGCTCTTCGTGAAGTAACTGAGTAAGTTCCAAAACCTTCTTCTCGCTTGCATAGAATTGGGCTTCGAAAGTATCGCGTTCTCCCTTGAGTTGTATCCAACTCCTTTGTAGATCTTCGAGTGATGTTGGCATGTCAGGATGTAGGATGGTGTATGGAACCTCTCCTTCCTTAACAGGCTCTATAATCACTGGGAGAATGGAGGGGTAAGGCATCATAAGACTTTGGGCACATGTTCGTACCCAAGCTCGGATGAACCTTTGACGAAGTCCTTGATTGTTGTTGTCGAAGTCGAAAACCAAGCCTTGAATCAGCATGTCATGTGGGCCATCCCTTCGGGTATAAACAAACTGTCTTAGAGCTAAGCAAGGGTTGTAGGTTATGCCTCCCCTAATTCCAAGTAGAGGGACATTAGGGAATTCCCCAAAACAGTCGATGATGATAATATTCTCTTTGGATCGAGAACACCAATGAATATCTGAATGTGTAAGTGTCATCAACCTTTGTGACCACCTCAACCCTTGCTCATTCTTCAAGACTGATTGGGGAAGATGAGAAATAAACCATCTTGCCAGGAAGGGAGTGTAACACATGAGAACACCTCTTTTCCTCATTGTACAAGTGTGAAAAGAGTGTAAGATATCTCTGAGCAATGTAGGCACCAGGTTGCGTGACATGAAGATTTTAACAGCACTCACATCTATGAGTTGATCAGGATTAGGGAATAAGACCATCCCATAGATGAGAAGATCTACAATATCCTCAAAATCTTGCAAGTTCAAGGAGTTCCAACAACTTTGGGCCTTCTCAAACAAGAACTTTGCCAAGAAGCCTTTGACACCACTTCTAGTTTCCCAATGGGTTGTGACATCAGATGAGTGCAAGTGTAGGGCTCGAGCAATCTCTTCTGGCTTTGGATCTATTTTTGTACCGTTGAAAGGTAGTTGATTGAGAATAGGAATCCTCAAGAGTTGAGAAAATTCCTCCAAAGTGGGCACAAGCTGGTAGTCAGGAAATGTGAAGCAGTGATGCAAAGGGTCAAAGAACTGGAAGAGAACTTTCATCATGTCTTCCTCTGTGTTGGAAGTGACTAAGTTGAGAAGACAACCATGCCTCTTGGTGAACGGAGAGTTCTCAGGAATCCTTGAAGCTAGCTCCTTGAGTTGTGGAGGAATTCTTACAAGGTTGACTTGGATAGTTTTCCTGCGAAGTGAATCCATAACCTACAAAACAAGAACAAAGATGAATTTCCAAAAATCCTTGAAATGGTTAGTGGGTGCAAATGATGCTCATGATGTCCATGATGTTATGAACAAGTATATATGTACAAGCAAATCACACAAGTTCCTAGTTTAGGCTTGCATGGGGTTTCATAGGTAAGTACCCTCTTGAAGTTTAGTTGGCTCAACCTGTCCTAGAAATAGTAATCGGGTTCTAAGGAGCTCAATATCACTAGATTGTTTCCTTGTTCATTGTTTCAATTCAAGCCTCTTGACTGGCGACCGAAATATTCCAAGGAACCAACCCTCAATGAGTGTAGTATCGAGTATCTACCAACTTCGGACTGCACCAAAGCCGGTTATCTCACTACATCCTAAAAGGCCAAGTTGGTCAAGTAAAGGTTCTAGAAGTTCATTAGTGCTTCATGACATCACTCAGCGGCCCCGTATTCTCTTTGATTGACTCAAAGGCTACCGGTACCCACAAATATGTCACACTAACATAGTTATTGCTTAGACCGTGTCGGTATACCCCGCACAGTTTCCACAATGTATTGCTATTTACCTATAATGTTTCCCAAATACGGGTGGAGGATTCAAACCCAAATAATAGAACCAAAGTGTAAAGCAAACAAGTCAAACAATTGTAAGCAGATAAAGGTGATATAAACCCTAAGGTAACCTCACTTTTAGAATTATCCCCAGCAGAGTCACCAGTTCTGTGATATGGTGGGAGAACTGACTTGAGGTTTTGCGTTTCATCGCAAATGTCGCGGTTTAGCAAGAGTCGCCACTGACTTTTATTTTATCCAAAAGGAAAGGTAAAAAAGCACAGGAAAGAACTTCGAGATGTTTTCTTGAGTTCCGGGGGTAGATTATGAAAAGGGAAGGTGCTAGCACCCTTTTCATCCATGGTTTTCCATGGGCTCTTAGTTACTTGCTTAGATCACTTGCTTTGCTTTTGAAATTGTTTGAAATGGTGCTTTGTGTGGTTTTGAAAGTATTTTGAAAAGAGGCCATCATTTTGGCAATCTTTGTAATGATTCTCGTTCGTAAGAATGTATACAAAGATGTTTGTCTTTTGAAAAATGTTTCAATGTTTTGAAAGGTATTTGGAAATGTTTTTTTGAAATGTGTGTGTGTTTGTTTTTGAAAATAGCAAGGATTGTTTTTAAATGTAGCAAGTAACTTAGAAGCTATCTACCTGCTCAAATGTCTTTCTTGTACATTTTCATTCCTTTGACATTGTTGACTTACCATTGATTTGGTAAGCAACCCTATCTTTGGATGTTAAACGGGACGAGCGTGGGTCATCGTATGACCATGATAACAATGTTGCCAAGTATCTTAGCATGTTTGGAGGGACCAAGATCATTTGTTTAGGCAACCTTTGTATAGCGTCATCGAGGGACTATGATCTTATTTTTGTATTGTTTTGCCAAGATACTTTGCATGCGTAACATGGCCATTTTTGTTTTAGGCAACCAAGTGGGTGAAATCCTAAGGGTGCTTGTGTGCAATGTGTGTCATTTTTCATGCTTTTGTATTGCATTATTTTGTTTTTGGTTCTTGTCATGCAAACCCTAGTTTTACTAAACATGGTATAAATGCGATAAATTGCGTAAATATAAACTAAGCTATTACAATAATTATTATGGGAGGGGAGATACAAGTTTTTGAATGGGGAAATTGCACAAAATAAACCCTAAAAATACTATTACAACCCAATTGAATATTGTGCGAATTAAATAAATGTACAAATATATAAAATTCAATAAAAATGTATTTATGTAAAATGTTTTGTATTTGATTTTTGTATGATAAAAATGATTTATTTAAGCCCTAAAAATAAGAGAAAAAATGTTATTATTTTTGAAAGGGTGAAACCCTAATTTTTCAATTAAAATAAAATATATGTTCTATATTATTTATTTTGTCCATTTTTTATACAAGAAAATAATAAATAATATTATGTACAAATATTAAAAATTAAAATATGTATGAAAATAAATATTTTATGTATATAAATAACATAATAAAAATGTATATTATTTTTAAATATATTTACAATTTTATAAGAAAATAAAGTTCTATTTATTCTAATAAACTATTTTTTATGCAAAAAATAATTAAAAAAATAAAATAAAATTGCAAAAAAAAAAAGAAATTATTTTGGGCATTTTTTATCATTAGAAAAAATATATGCAAGCAATAAATATAAAAATATGCAAGAAAATGTAAAAATATAAGAAAATAGTCAGGGGGGTGCAAAAGTAATCCAGGGGGTGTGAAAATCAAAAACAAAAAGGCCAGGCGCGCCAAAATGCCCAAGCCAGTCATCCCTGTCCTCCAACCATTCCTTCTGCGCGCGTGTTTTCGTTCAACCTGTAACTTGGTATTGCTTGCATAAAAACAAAAACTTATAACACAAAACATGTAGCATTTTATCTCACGATTCCAATGATATAAAATTTGTAACCTAACTCTCAAAGATCAGGGAGAATTTTAATGGCCCTAAATCGTGACCTAAATATTTCAGCAACTTCAAGCTTCAAATTCTCTTAGCTCAGTTAATATAAATGACAAGTATGCATATGTACAGCTTCACCATGTTATGGACTACATCTTTCCTTCACAAATCATGGCTTGAGGATGCCTAAATAGAGAGATAGAGATTTGAAAAATACCTCATTCATCTGGATTTGGATATGACAATGTCAGAATGTGTATTGACTACAGGGATCTGAACAGGGCCAGCCCCAAGGATGACTTCCCCCTACCTCACATTGATGTCCTTGTTGACAATACAGCTCAACACAAGGTGTTCTCTTTCATGGATGGTTTTTCAGGGTATAATCAGATCAAGATGGCTCCAGAAGATATGGAGAAGACTACCTTTGTGACTCAGTGGGGCACCTTCTGTTATAAAGTCATGCCATTCGGATTGAAAAATGCTGGGGCAACCTATCAGCGTGCTATGGTTGCTTTATTTCATGATATGATCCATCATGAGATTGAGGTATACGTTGATGACATGATTGCAAGGTCTCAAACTGAGGAGGAGCACCTTGACCATCTGAGGAAGTTGTTTGACCGACTCAAGTTATACAAGCTGAGGTTGAATCCCAACAAATGCACCTTTGGGGTAAGATCCGGAAAATTGCTAGGTTTCATTGTAAGTGATAAAGGTATTCAGGTGGACCCTGCCAAGGTAAAAGCCATACAAGAGATGCCGACTCCAAAAACAGAGAAAGAAGTCAGAGGCTTCCTGGGACGACTGAATTACATTGCCCGATTCATCTCACACCTGACTGCTACTTGTGAGCCAATCTTCAAATTGCTGAAGAAAGATCAAGTAGTGCACTGGAATGATGAATGTCAGGCCGCCTTTGAAAAGATAAAGGAATATCTCCAAGAGCCACCCATTCTTATGCCACCAGTGGAAGGAAGACCTCTGATACTATACTTGACAGTACTTGACAATTCAATGGGGTGTGTGCTGGGGCAGCATGACGAGTCTGGCCGAAAAGAGCACGCTATTTATTACTTGAGCAAAAAGTTTACCGACTGTGAGTCTCGTTACTCACTGCTTGAGAAAACTTGCTGCGCTCTTGTATGGGCCGCTCGCCGGCTGAGACAGTATATGCTGACTTACACTACTTTATTGATTTCAAAAATGGATCCTATCAAGTACATATTCGAAAAGCCCGCTCTGTCTGGAAGGATAGCGAGATGGCAAATGATCTTGACGGAGTATGATATCCAGTATACAACTCAGAAAGCAATCAAAGGAAGTGTACTGGCAGATCATTTGGCACACCAACCTGTGGACGATTACCAATCATTGAACTTTGATTTTCCGGACGAAGACATCATGGTGGTAACTGACTGTGAAGTACCTGGACCGGATGAAGGACCTGAGGAAGGGTCCCGATGGTCTATGCATTTTGATGGAGCCTCCAATGCTTTGGGTAACGGCGTCGGCGCTGTAATCATATCTCCCAAAGGAACTCATACTCCCCTCACCGCCCGATTATGTTTCAGCTGCACCAACAATATGGCAGAATATGAGGCATGTATCATGGGTTTACAAGCTGCAATCGACTTAAGGATCAAATTTCTAAGTGTCTTCGGAGATTCCGCTCTCGTGATCAATCAGATCAAAGGCGAGTGGGATACGAAACACACGAATCTTATTCCTTACAAGGAGTATGTGTCGACCTTGCTTCCCCACTTTGAAGAGATAACTTTCGAACACTTCCCTAGAGAGGAGAATCAGCTAGCGGACGCCCTAGCTACGATGTCTTCAATGTTCAAAGTTAAATGGGACAATGAGGCTCCCCGAATCATTATCTGGAAGTTGGATGAACCGGCATACTGCTGCGAGCTCGAGGCTGAGAAGGTGATTGAAAAACCCTGGTATCATGAGGTGAAGAGGTACTTGGAAGCTCAGGAATACCCTGAAGGTGCATCTGTCAACGATAAGAAGTTCATGAGGAGGTTTGCTGCAAAATTCTTCCTCAGCAACGACATTCTCTACAAACGGAATCATGATTCAACTCTGCTACGTTGTATGGATAAGGCAGAAGCAGAGAAAATCATGATATAACTGCATGAAGGTACATTTGGAACACATTCCAGTGGACACACCATGGCTAAGAAAATCCTTCGGGCAGGATATTTCTGGTCCACGATGGAAGCCGATTGTTACCAACACTCCCGAACTTGTCATAAATGCCAGATCTATGCTGACAAGGTGCATATCCCTCCGGTTCCTTTGAATGTCCTGACGGCACCTTGGCCTTTTGCAATGTGGGGCATCGATATGATCGGTGAGATCCGACCGACGGCATCCAATGGGCATCGCTTTATCTTGGTGGCGATCGATTACTTCACGAAGTGGGTTGAGGCAGCTTCCTACGCCACAGTAACCAAGAGCGTCGCGGCACGTTTCATCCGGCATAATCTGATCTGTCGGTACGGCGTCCCAGAAAGAATCATTACGGACAATGGTACCAATCTCAATAATTCGATGATCACTGAACTCTGTGAACAATTCAAGATACAGCACCACAATTCTTCTCCCTACCGGCCGAAGATGAATGGGGCTGTAGAGGCAGCTAATAAGAATATCAAGAAAATTGTGCAGAAGATGACAGTGACCTATAAAGATTGGCACGAGATGTTACCGTTCGCTCTTCATGGGTACCGTACCTCAGCAAGGACGTCAACCGGGGCAACTCCCTTCTCCTTGGTCTATGGCATGGAGGCAGTCTTGCCAATTGAAGTCCAGATACCCTCTCTCCGGATAATGAAGGATGCAGACTTGAGTGAAGATGACTGGATCCAGACTCGACTTGATCAATTAAATCTGATTGACGAAAAGAGGCTCACTGCTATCTGTCATGGTCAAACGTATCAAAAACGGATGATCAGGGCGTTTAACAAGAAAGTCAGACCACAAGAGTATCAAGTTGGGGACCTGGTAATCAAACGCATCATCCTTCCTCAAAGTGATCCCCGGGGCAAATGGACCCCTACATACGAAGGGCCATTTGTGGTTAAACGTGTGTTCTCAGGAGGAGCCATGATCCTAACCACCATGGATGGTGACGACCTTCCTCACCCCGCCAATGCAGACATAGTGAAAAAATACTACGCGTAAATAAAAGACCCGCTAGGTTGATATACCTAGGCAAAAATAAGGGCTTCCCGGCGAACCAAAAGGGTTCGGGCAAAAATAAGGGATAAAATGAATAAAAATCTGTACACCCGGCAAGTCGAAAACCTGAAAAGGCGGCTAGGGCAAAAATGGGTATCCCGGTGGACTGAAAACCCGAAAGGGAGGTCCAGGCAAAAGTTAGGGATAAAAGCGTAACACTATGTCTCATTGGATCACTTCGCATCTGGAATTCGGCATCAACTATCTGGCTCAGATTTCGGCATCGACCAATCAGCTTCATCTTCAACTAGGTAGCAAAGCGATGAGACATTTGAAGACATAAAGGCGATAGCAGAGTTGGAACCCAGTGGGATTGTTCACATAGCTGTTTTGTTTTCTTTTCAAAATTGTAAACTCTATATTATTTGGCGGCATCCTCTTACTAGGATGTCAGCCTCTTGTACAAAAACGCCTACTCACAGGCAGAATTCAAATCAATACAAATTCACTTGTCCATACAAATTACCATTGTTTTTCCTTTTTCTGTTTTGTTTTGCGAAGAACGTCCAATGTCCATTTTTGATATATGCATTTGACATTAAAATTGTTGACTCATAAATATTTTCATATGAAACGAAAGATTAATTACAGGTGACATTAGAAACAGGGGCAATAGGAAGTTGTCTGATGCAGTCTGGTTGCTTTGTCCGCCAAGGTACCCAGGTAGATTCGACCGAAGAATGTGACCAAATCATCTCAACTTCCCCGCAGGGTAAAACAAGATTCAGCAGTACTTTCCCCAAGCAGAGTTGACTCCCCGTCAATCCTGAAAAGGCACAACAGTCCCCGACAGGTCTTAAAGCTCATCCCCAGTAGATTCTGGAAGCTTGTTCCCTGTAGAGTACAGACGTCTCTCCCGAGTTTTATTTAGAGTTATTTCCTCACAAGGACTTATAACTGGGTTATCCTCAGCTATTTACCACGGAAGGTCGCCCTCGGCAAGGTTCTTTCATTCCCCAGCGGAGTTTATCATCATTATCCCCAGCGGAATCCATCATTAAAGTCCTCAGCAGGCCTCTCATCAAAACTTCGGCCAAGTATCTCTTCCACAGAGCAACTCCCCGGCCGGTCGTCAAAGATTTATTTTCCTAAGACGAAAATTACATTCATAAACATTTCGCATTTCCAATACATTTTGTTTACATACGTGATAAAGTGCATACTCACACTATCTCATGTTAAACATCATGACGCCATGCATATCATACATCATGACATTGCATACAACTTATGTTTTTGCCTTTACAGGGAAAAAGACAATCCCAAAGACGATTACCCTCAACTGTCACAATTCCAGATTCGATACCTGTATCAAGCCAGGGAACATCTGAGAGTGATCATTCCCAGACTCGATTCCTGTATCTAGCCAGGGCACGTCTGAAGAGTTCGAAGATTTGATTCCTGTATCCAGCCAGGGCACATCTATCAACTACAACATTTCCAGATTCGATTCCTGTATCCAGCCAGGGCATATCTGTTTACAACATTTCCAGATTCGATTCCTGTATCCAGCCAGGGCATATCTGTTTACAACATTTCCAGACTCGATTCCTGTATCTAGCCAGGGCACGTCTGAAGAGTTCGAAGATTCGATTCCTGTATCCAGCCAGGGCATATCCATTGACGACTATTTCCAGATTCGACTCCTGTATCTAGCCAGGGCACATCTGTGAGCAACCGATTATAGATTCGATACCTGTACCTAGCCAGGGCATATCTGCATAAGGAGATTGAAGATCAAACACCTGTAACAAGCCAGGGAAACATCAGCCTCTCCCAAATACACAAGTTCTCGCTAAGGAATCTCTTATGCAATCGACACTTCCAAATGGCATCTATAAGCCCATTCCCGACAAGGTTCTGTCACATCTCCAGATGGCATCTATAAGCCCATCTCCCTATCCATCACCTCTCCAAATGGCATCCATAGGCCCATTCCCGACATCACACTATTGAGACTCCAGCATGCGAGTGCAAATTTCCGGGCACTCTAATGTCCAATCTCCTTTTACCCTCGAGTCACGAAAGGCAAACTTGCCAATCTAACTCTTCAGGTCCAAGAAGATTGAACAGGGGCAACTGTTGTACCCCAAAATTTGCCCTCCCATTTCCTCAATATTTTCTCATCACAAGACCTTTGAAGATCAAGATCCAGTTAGGGTTTCCTCTGCTTAAGACTTCTCCTTGCACTGTGGACTCAAATTAGGGTTTGTGTTTGCCCAAGGATGTTTTGACCTAAAATGCCTAAGATGACTTTCATGCTTCATATTGGACTCCCAAGTTTCTCCATACCAAGTTTCAAGTCTAGATTCCAAGTTTTGCCCAGCCAATTGGACAGATGACCTAGAAATCAGCTGTATTGAAAAAAAAAGTCAACTGTGGCCAATTGACAGTCAAATCTCATGAAAATTGACCCACATCAATATTATGAACTCATATGGACCATTTGATCAAGTTTGGATCACAATTCCACAAGAAATTTGATCAGATCACCAAAAGGGCAAAATGGTCATTTTTAGGGTTTTGACTGCACAAAGGCAATTTTTGACTGTTTGACCTAACCAATGGCAAACCAAGCTCACATATGGACTCAAGGACTCAATGAAATGGTCTTGACACATTCATCAAGCTCAAAAGATCCCAAGTACACAAGTTTGACAGTTGAATTTCCCAGTCAATTGATCAATTTTGGCTGTACACTGAAAAGTCAAACTTTGACCTTTTGGTCAAAATCAAGAGTCAAGATTAATTTTTCATCAAAACATGCCAAATCAAGAAACTTGTTCACCAAAAAACCAAGAAATGCAAATTAGGGTTTTAAAATGGAATTTTTCATAACTTAGAATTTTTCTAAGTTATGGAAAACCCTAATTTTTCCCAACTTTGCCCCACTTTTTCACCATGATTCATTTGGATTCAAACAAAGGTCAAAACATGAAAGTTGTAGCTTGTTACATAATCTACAACTTTGATTCACAAAGTTTTCTCATTTGAAGCTTGTATCTCAAGTTACAATTTTTTGAATAAGGGCACTAAACCATTTTTAACTTAGTGAAATTTTAACCTATTTTGACAAGGTTTTCTACCCCACTTCAAGGCCATTTTCCATACACTTCCACTTGGAATTTCAATTTTCATTTCAAAGATGGATTGTAGTACACATTCCAAGCTTTCCAAAATGTCCAAGAACTCATCAAACAACCTCATGGTTAGGGAGAATCGAATTTCACAATATAGCAAAAACTCACTTTTGAATTGGCCATTTTTCATGTTCATAACTTGGCAATTTGAACTCAGCATGCTTTAGGTTAGATTACAGGTCCTTAAACCAAGTTGCACTCAATAATTTAATGCATATTAATTGTGTTAAGGTGTTGTTCTATGAGTTTGTACATTGTATGCAAGATTAATCCCAAACTAGATAAAGCATTCTTTCCATTTTTGCAAAAGATCACTTTATGTCCAATTGAGAATCCAACAAGTACATTGCAAATCTGGTTGGCACAAGTTTATGTGCTAATCACACTGATCAAGGAGGGATTATGCAGCATAGTGTGAGCTCCTCTACAGGCCTAGAAGCACAATTTGCCTTTGTTTGCTTAAGTGTGAAGTAACATAGCATAACTCATAACAACTTCCATCTCAGCTTACAAACACAAGAACAAACTTATCAAACAGATTCCAGACATCATACCCAAGCTTTTGCACGAGCCTTTGACCTCCAATCCACCCTCCATCTCAGAATCACTCTCAAACTGCAAAAACAGAGTTGCCTCTGCAGTTTGAGTGCCAACTTCTATTTCTCTCAAGCATCCTTGCCAAAACCAGTTCACATACCTTCCATACTATCTATGCAAGCTAACCATGACCTGAAACCTGACCTGTAACACCTCCAAGCCACTTCACCATTTTTGCTTTTCTGTTTTGCAGTTGAAGTTCACCAGCACGATTCAGGGAGTTTCAAGGCAAAGTAGAACTTGGAATAGCATCCTTACACTTCAAGGAAGCTATACAAATCATCATTTTACTCTGAAACATCCTCCATTGCAAAGCACGATTCCAACTGAACAGGTATCTTCATGAAGTTCTATCTCTCTTATTAGGCATTGTTAGCTTTAGGTTTGTGAAGAAAATATGTCACAATCATAGCCCTGAACATGACCATATAGTTAGATTTCATTTATGTTACGTGTGCTGCAAGAATTTTGAGTCTGAACATGGCATAAAAGTTAGGTCAGAAATTGGGGGAGAAGAAATTCTCCCTCATCTTAGAGAGTTAGGTCAAGTTCCTTACATGGTTGGAATCGTCTCTTAATGCTCTACACTTTTCATGTTATGAGTTTTGCTTGAAAGTCCAGGAATCCAGAGATAGAAAACGCGTGGGTGATGTTGTTCAGAGGTTGAAGATGACTGATTCTGGGCTGGGCCTGGAATATTTTCTTATTTGCACCACATAATTACTTTTGAACCCCCTGAGCCCATTTGCTTATTTCTTTGACTTTTTTTGACTTTTTCTTTTTTGATTGACTTTGTTTATTTTTTCTCATGACATTAAAAACATAAAAATATTTTTTCCATCATTTTTTTGAATTTATTGCATATTTATTTGATTATTTCTTTTGTTTGTACATAAATATTATATATGCTATTATTTAGAATAAATAGAAAAATAGTGTAAATACATTTTTTATTTTTGTTTATCTTCTGAAAATATTTCACATAAAATATATACTTTTTTTATTTATTTTATTAAATATTAAATATATATTATGCATATTTAGAATTTAATATATATATATATATATATATATATATATATATATATATATATATATATATATATATATATATATATATATATATATATATATATATATATATATATATATATATATATATATATATATATATATATATATATATATATATATATATATATATATATATATATATATATATATATATATATATATATATATATATATATATATATATATATATATATAGGTTAGAATATAAAAATATTTGAATTTTTCATTTTTATTAATATTTGATATAAAAAAAAATACTTTTTTATAATATACTTCATTTTACTTTTATTTTTGTACATAATAAATAAATATTTGTATTAAATTAAACAATAATACATTTTCTTTAATAAAATTAGGGTTTTGCCCTAAATTCAAAATACTTCAAAAATAATATCTTTTTTATTTTTACATAAATAACACTTTTTTTTCATACATGTACAAAACATTTTTGTATCTTGCATCTTTATTCCATTTTTATTTATTTAATTATTGTACATTAATTAAATTGTATAAATTCAAATTGATGTAATAGTTTTAGGTTTACATTACTTGTCAATATCCTCATTTGAACATTTGTACCCCCCTTCCCATATTTGGTTTTGTAATAGCTTAGTAAATTTATTTTCGCACTTTATTGCTTTCTAATGATAACATGTTAGAATTAGGGTTTGTATGCGAAAAACGACAAAAATAGTTATGACCTAATCTCAAGATAAACAAGCATGAAAATGGACACACAAATCACACTTGCACCCCCTAGGGTATTCCACTTGTTGCCTTTCAAAATTGGGCCATATTGCATGTTAGGTCTCTTTGGGCAAAACAAACAAATTGAATGATCATAGTCCCTCGATAACATTTTTCAAAACAAAAACAAATGATCAAGTCCCTTAAAGAAAATGCCCAAAGATACTTGGCACCATTGCAATTATGGTCTAAACGATGACCCACGCCCGTCCCTTTCACATCCTAAACACAAGATTGTCCACCAAATACAATGGTGGAACAAACTTGTTAAAAGGGTTAAAACATAGCAATAATCTTTTGAGAAATTTAGGAGTAGATAACCTCTTAGTTACTTGAATAAATCTTGCAAACTAAAGCACTTGCCTATTTCAAAAAACCACACATCACTACACTTTCAAAACAACTTTCAAAAACAAATGAAAACCTTTTCAAAAGACGTACATCTTTGTATACATCCCCACATGGATCATTACAAAGGTTGCCACCACATTGGCCTCTTTTCAAAACATTTTCAAACCCACACACTCAAGCACCATTTAAAACAATTGAAAACAAAAGGCAAGTGATCTAAGCAAGTAACTAAGAGCCCATGGATAACCATGGATGGAAAGGGTGCTAATACCTTCCCTTTCTATAATCTACTCCTCGAACCCAAGAAAACATCTCAAAAGGTTTTTTGCTGTGCTTTTTAACCTTTCCTTAGGATAAAATAAAAAGTCGGTGGCGACTCTTGCTCAACCGAAACATTTGCGAAAACAAACGCAAAATCTCAAGTCAGTTCTCCCACCGTATCACAGAACTGGCGACTCTGCTGGGGACAATAAATAAAGTGGAGTAACCTTAGGGTTTAGATCACCTTTGTTTTCAATTGTTTGCTTTGTTTGCTTTTATATTTGTGGGCTTTGCATCGGAGTTTCATAGATCCTAACCCGGATCTGGGAAATACCCTTTTTTAGGTAGCATAATCTGTGAGGGACCTGTCCGGCGTAGACCGACATGGGTGAAGCAGTGGCTACGTTGGTGTGGCATCTTAGTCTGTACCTATATCCCTTGTGTTGCAACGGGGAGAATATAGGTCTTCTAAGGGGTCATTAAACACCAACCAACCTTAGAACCCTAAATTGACCAACTTGGCTATTAGGACAGTAGCAGTATGCTACACTCATTGAGGCTAAACTCTCGAGATGGTTCTGGCCGCGAGAAAAGATTGCGATGCTGGAGTTATGACCGATTGAGGGTAGCCAATGATTTGAGATCCTCTAGAACCCGGTTACTTTTCGATAGGACATGTTTTAACCAACAAAACCAAAAGAGGGTAATACCTGAAACTCATACTGGCCTGAAACCTAAGGGTGTCTTGTGTGACTTGTGTGCCTTATTTACCTATGTGAATACTTGTGGCGTGCTTCATCATAGCATCATGCCATCATACCATTGCATGCATCCTGTATAAAGGACTAACCCATTTCAAAGACAAAAAAAAGTTTCATCTTTGCTCTGTTTTGTAGGACATCATGATGCCCGTGCGTAGGAATACTGTCCGGCTCAACTTTGTTCAACCACCAGTTTTACTCAAGGATTTGGTTGGAAGGATTCCAAACACTTCTTCCTTCATCAACAGACATGGTTCTCTCCTCGGCTTGGTCACTGCAAAGTGGGACCAACAACTGATAAGTGTTCTGACCCAGTTTTATGACCCTCTGTATCATTGTTTCACCTTTCAAGACTTCCAGCTGGTTCCTACCCTGGAAGAATTCTCTTATTTGCTTGCAATCCCTGTCTTGAAAAAAAATCTCCATTCACTGGTTTGGAAAAGACTCCTAGGCCTGAAGAGATTGCTGCAATTCTCCCCTTGACCAAAGAAGAGGTATTGTCCAATTGGGAAACTAGAAATGGGATCAAGGGCTTTTTGGTCAAATTTCTGGTTGGAAAGGCTAATGATTTCTGGAATGACTTGGACTTGAAGGCGTATGAGGATATTCTGGCTCTTTTGATCTATGGTCTGGTATTGTTTCCTAACCCTGACACCTTTATCAGTATCCATGTCATAAGGATATTCATGTCTCGAAATCCAGTACCCACCCTTTTGGGTGATATTCTACAACAACTCTATGCTCGTACTGCTCGAAAACGGGGAACTCCGTGGTGTTGTGCTCCTTTGCTAGTAAGGTGGTTTATTTCGCACCTTCCTAAGTTCGTGCTGAAGAATGAAGAAGGAAAAGGTTGGGCTCGGAGGCTAATGTCTCTCACTGATAATGACATCACCTGGACTCTCAGAGGTTTGGATGAGGTAGCTGTTATTGACCGTTGCGGAGAATACCCTAACGTTCCGTTGATTGGTATCCAAGGAGGAATCTCTTACAATCTATGCTTAGCTCTCCGTCAGTTTGGAAGAGCCAGAGGAGATGGGCCTCATGAAATGCTGGTTCCTCACTTCCATTTTGAGTTTCAGGCAGACAGTGACAAACTACGCCAGGGATTCATTAGAGCTTGGGACAGAATTCACAAAGCCGACCCACATGAGTTGGGACCAAAGACTTCTCTGCCATTGAAGCCCTATTGCAAATGGGTCCGCATCCGTGCTCAAAAGTTAGGTATGCCCTACGAAGCTGTTAGACCTCTCATCCTTGAGTCTCCTGATGAAGATGAGGTTCCTCCAACTGTCCTCCCTCCTCAGATACCCGCTGATTTTGACACGATGAAGAGATCCTGGGTGCAGCTAAAGGAAGAGCGGGATTTCTATCAGGAGAAATTCAACGAGCAGGAACGGAAGATCCAGAGGCTGACTAAGCAATTGGAGGAAGAGCGGGTCCTGAACAACTACATCAGCACTGAGAAGAGGAGGCCATGGGAGCATTGATGAGCTTTGGATTTTTCCCTTTATAGTTTTATTTCCTTTCCAGTATTTTTCATTCCTGTAATGCCTAAGGGCAAGTTGTTGAACAAATTGAAAATTTTAATCTAATGAAGTGTGTTTCCCTTTTGTCTACAAAGTTGAATCTTGTTTGTCTTTGAAAACATAAAACATACGCATTCCATTGCACCATATGCATAGCAGGTACCCTATTTCACATGTTGCTTAATCTCCTTCGCTGTTTATTTTGAACAGTCATCATGAATCCAGACTCCTCCAGTGAGCAAGCAATCAAGGCCCTTCAGGCCCAAAGTGCACAGTTTCAAGAGATGGTCCTAAGCCTAGCCCAAGGTCAGCAAGAGTTGAAGACTCTGCTCCTGAAGAAGAAGAAGAAAAAGAGGACTGCGTTGTTCAACACCGGACGCAGATTTGGGAACACACTCCATAATGAAGCTGATCCAACTACTTCTTCTGCTGAGAAAAACAGTCCCCAAGGGGGAGGAGCTCCTAGTCCCGCAGTCTCCGACAACGAGATGGACTATAACGACGAACAATACCCACCTGCTGCCGACAGGTACAAGCAATTGGAGGACCGCTTAAGCGCCATGGAAATTCAGAATGTGCCGGGGCTGGATTTCGGAGATTTGGGGTTATCTTCTGGAGTAGTAATTCCACACAAGTTTAAGGCGCCCGCCTTCGCCAAGTATGATGGGGTCTCCTGCCCAAAGATGCATCTAAGGTCGTACGTAAGGAAGATCCAACCTTATACGGCGGATAAGAACCTCTGGATTCACTTCTTCCAAGATAGCCTCTCGGGGTCACAGCTTGAATGGTTCTACCAATTAGATGGAACCAGCATCCGACACTGGGAAGATTTGGAAACCGCATTCTACAGACAATACCAGTACAATTCTGATCTCGCTCCTACGCGTACCCAACTTCAGGGTATGTCTCTAGGAACGGGTGAAGGGTTCAAAGAGTACGCACAAAAATGGAGAGATTTGGCTGGCAGGGTGCAGCCTCCATTGACTGATCGTGAGCTGGTTGATATGTTTCTAGGGACGTTGTCTGGTCCGTTTTTCAATCATTTGGTTGGTAACTCCTCCGCTGGGTTTACAGATTTGATATTGACGGGAGAAAGAATTGAAGCTGGCATCAGGTCAGGCAAGATACAAAAGGCTGCCTCCACAAGTGCTGAGAAGAGGCCGTTTAAGAAAGAAGCAAGCGCCGTCTATGGTCCTAGAAGACAAATCAAGCCCGAAAGTCGCCAAGCCGTCAATGCTTTGGTCATCTCGAAACCTGTTGCTGCTCCTCAGCAGTACAATCAACAAAGAAGTGAAAGGCCCAAGAGGCAGTATACTCGACTGAGTATGACCTTATCTCAAATTTTACCCCAACTGTTATCCACCAACCTGGTGACCCTCAAAGAAGCTCCTAAGGTCGTCAACACTGCGTCTCCTAAGTATAACCCAAATGCCCGGTGTGCTTATCATTCTGATAGTCCCGGGCACACTACTGATGATTGCTGGGCCTTAAGAAACAAAGTGCAAGATCTGATCGACGCAAAGGAAATTCAGTTTGAGGCGCCGGAGAGACCAAATGTTGTAACTGCTCCTATGCCCCAGCATAGAGTAAATGCCATTGAGGAAGAATTATATGCTGTTTCGATAAATGAAGTTGTCACCCCTCTGAAGACCGTCAAGAGGAACCTACTGCTGGCCGGTTTATTTCCGGGTTGCAGTGAAGGTTGCCTGTTCTGTGCTGTTTCCCTATCTGGTTGTCCTTTGCTGAAGTTAGGCGTCCAAAGCCTAATGGACAGCAAGGAGATTCTGTTTAAGAAGACTGCTGTTCAGTTGGTTCCGGTAAAAGAAGTTTCTGTGGTTACCATCTTCAAAAATCCAATCAAGGCTCTCCCGAAGAGGCCTGTTCAAATCACGACTGTTGCACCTGTGGTTATTACTATTCCGGGGCCTCTCCCCTACGTATCTGATAAAGCTGTCCCCTGGCATTATGGGGCAGACGTATATGTAAATGGAATCAAACAAGAATTCGACAATGGCGCCAGCATCTACGATATCACTGGTCCAGCCAAGGTCACCCGCAGTGGCAGGCTCTTCTCGCCTGACATTGCACCGCCCGCTATTCAAAGACCCCTCCTTATAACACCTACAAGTTTACCTGTTCCTGCTGCTGATCAAGTTGTTTCCCCTGCTGCCGAGTCATCTAATGCTCGGGGCAAAGGGATTGAAGAGGAGCCTGCCCGGATGGAAGCACCAATACCTATAAATGCTGAGGCCTCCCAACAAGAAATGGAGGAGATCCTGAAAATAATAAAGAAGAGTGATTTCAATGTTGTCGAGCAGCTGGGGCATACGCCCTCCAAAATCTCCATGCTCTCCTTATTACTATGCTCCGAGGCCCATGCTAAGGCCTTGATCTCATTTCTCAAAACGGCCCATGTGCCGCAGGAGACGTCTGCAGTCCAGTTCACTGATTGCGTAGCAAATCTGACAGCAGACAATGGTTTGGGTTTTTCAGATGCTGACCTGACTGCGAAGGGAAGAGACCACAATGATGCCCTGCATGTCTCTATCGAATGCAGGGGCACTACTTTGGCGCATGTATTGGTGGATACTGGTTCTTCCTTGAATGTTCTACCGAAAAAGGCTTTAGATCGTTTGGATTATGAAGGCCTGGAACTGAAGCCCAGCAATATCATTGTCAGGGCCTTTGACGGTTCAAAAAGGATGTTTCATGGAGAAGTTGACATCCCTATTCGTGTGGGCTCTCAAGTATTCGACTCTACTTTTTATGTGATGGATATACGTCCATCGTACTCTTGTCTACTGGGTCGACCTTGGATCCATAAAGCTGGGGCAGTGACCTCTACCTTGCACCAAAAACTGAAGTATCCTGTCAGGGGGAAGATCGTCACTGTGCAAGGAGAAGAGGAGTATATGGTGAGCCATTTGAATTCCTTCAGATACATTGAGATGGACGGGGAGTTTATCGAAACCCCCTTTCAGCATTTCGAGGAGGTGCATCCAATTTCAGCAGCAGCAGAAACAGCAGTCGAAAAGAATGTTCCTTTAAAGATGGCTTCCCTAAGGGATGCCCGGGCTGTGGTTCAGAAAGGTAATTGTGCAAACTGGGGTCAGCTTCCTGACTTCACTCAGAAGAACGACAAGTTTGGGCTGGGCTTTACTGCAGAGGCTCAGAGGGCTGTGCGCAAGGAAAAGATCAGAAAGGCTCCGGTGTTTATCTCCAACCCAAGGGTGAATGCTATTGAGGAGGATGTGGAGGAAGCAGAATTTGACAGTTGGATCTACCCGACTATCAGCGACGGACCAAGCAACTGGACGGAAAAGGATTTTACACCTATCACATTTGTCACGCAGTAATTGATTTCTTTTGATTTCCAAATTTGTAACAAACAATATGTTAAAACTTTGTTGGCTCGGTGTCCTACCCGGGGCATCGTAGCTCCATTTGTGAGGGCTTTTTGTATGACATTTTCATATATCATCAATCAAAACATTGGACGTTTGTTGCATTACAAATCTTGTGCTCTTTTTCTTTCTGTGTTATATATATTGCAAAACAGCTATATTTACACACACTCACTTATACAGGTTTCAATCCACTCTGGATCTCACTGGTAACAGCTCTGCTACCGCCAGTTATGACTTTTAGAATCCGATCAACTTGGCCGAAGACGAAGGTGAAGATGATTGCGAAGTGCCTGGTGAACTCGCAAGACTGCTACTCCAGGAAGAGAGAGCTATTCAACCACATGAAGAGCCGGTGGAGACAATTAACCTGGGTACTGAGACAGATAGGAAAGAGGTCAAGATTGGTGCCAATCTAGAGCTCAGCGTGAAGCAACGATTGATCCAGATGCTACAGGATTACATGGATATTTTTGCTTGGTCCTATGAAGATATGCCTGGTTTGGATGCCGACATTGTAGTTCATCACCTGCCAACCAAGGAAGACTGCCCTCCGGTAAAGCAAAAAGTCCGACGGATGCGACCAGAGATGTCTGAGAAGATCAAGGCCGAGGTTATGAAACAGTTTGATGCCGGGTTCCTTGCAGTGACTTCTTACCCTCAGTGGGTTGCCAACGTGGTGCCGGTACCAAAGAAGGACGGTAAGGTCAGAATGTGTATTGACTACAGGGATCTGAACAGGGCCAGCCCCAAGGATGACTTCCCCCTACCTCACATTGATGTCCTTGTTGACAATACAGCTCAACACAAGGTGTTCTCCTTCATGGATGGTTTTTCAGGGTATAATCAGATCAAGATGGCTCCAGAAGATATGGAGAAGACTACCTTTGTGACTCAGTGGGGCACCTTCTGTTATAAAGTCATGCCATTCGGATTGAAAAATGCTGGGGCAACCTATCAGCGTGCCATGGTTGCTTTATTTCATGATATGATCCATCATGAGATTGAGGTATACGTTGATGACATGATTGCAAGGTCTCAAACTGAGGAGGAGCACCTTGACCATCTGAGGAAGTTGTTTGACCGACTCAAGTTATACAAGCTGAGGTTGAATCCCAACAAACGCACCTTTGGGGTAAGATCCGGAAAATTGCTAGGTTTCATTGTAAGTGATAAAGGTATTCAGGTGGACCCTGCCAAGGTAAAAGCCATACAAGAGATGCCGACTCCAAAAACAGAGAAAGAAGTCAGAGGCTTCCTGGGACGACTGAATTACATTGCCCGATTCATCTCACACCTGACTGCTACTTGTGAGCCAATCTTCAAATTGCTGAAGAAAGATCAAGTAATGCACTGGAATGATGAATGTCAGGCCGCCTTTGAAAAGATAAAGGAATATCTCCAAGAGCCACCCATTCTTATGCCACCAGTGGAAGGAAGACCTCTGATACTATACTTGACAGTACTTGACAATTCAATGGGGTGTGTGCTGGGGCAGCATGACGAGTCTGGCCGAAAAGAGCACGCTATTTATTACTTGAGCAAAAAGTTTACCGACTGTGAGTCTCGTTACTCACTGCTTGAGAAAACTTGCTGCGCTCTTGTATGGGCCGCTCGCCGGCTGAGACAGTATATGCTGACTCACACTACTTTATTGATTTCAAAAATGGATCCTATCAAGTACATATTCGAAAAGCCCGCTCTGTCTGGAAGGATAGCGAGATGGCAAATGATCTTGACGGAGTATGATATCCAGTATACAACTCAGAAAGCAATCAAAGGAAATGTACTGGCAGATCATTTGGCACACCAACCTGTGGACGATTACCAATCATTGAACTTTGATTTTCCGGACGAAGACATCATGGTGGTAACTGACTGTGAAGTACCTGGACCGGATGAAGGACCTGAGGAAGGGTCCCGATGGTCTATGCATTTTGATGGAGCCTCCAATGCTTTGGGTAACGACGTCGGCGCTGTAATCATATCTTCCAAAGGAACTCATACTCCCCTCACCGCCCGATTATGTTTCAGCTGCACCAACAATATGGCAGAATATGAGGCATGTATCATGGGTTTACAAGCTGCAATCGACTTAAGGATCAAATTTCTAAGTGTCTTCGGAGATTCCACTCTCGTGATCAATCAGATCAAAGGCGAGTGGGATACGAAACACACGAATCTTATTCCTTACAAGGAGTATGTGTCGACCTTGCTTCCCCACTTTGAAGAGATAACTTTCGAACACTTCCCTAGAGAGGAGAATCAGCTAGCGGACGCCCTAGCTACGATGTCTTCAATGTTCAAAGTTAAATGGGACAATGAGGCTCCCCAAATCATTATCTGGAAGTTGGATGAACCGGCATACTGCTGCGAGCTCGAGGCTGAGAAGGTGATTGAAAAACCCTGGTATCATGAGGTGAAAAGGTACTTGGAAGCTCAGGAATACCCTGAAGGTGCATCTGTCAACGATAAGAAGTTCATGAGGAGGTTTGCTGCAAAATTATTCCTCAGCAACGGCATTCTCTACAAACGGAATCATGATTCAACTCTGCTACGTTGTATGGATAAGGCAGAAGCAGAGAAAATCATGATAGAACTGCATGAAGGTACATTTGGAACACATTCCAGTGGACACACCATGGCTAAGAAAATCCTTCGGGCAGGATATTTCTGGTCCACGATGGAAGCCGATTGTTACCAACACTCCCGAACTTGTCATAAATGCCAGATCTATGCTGACAAGGTGCATATCCCTCCGGTTCCTTTGAATGTCCTGACGGCACCTTGGCCTTTTGCAATGTGGGGCATCGATATGATCGGTGAGATCCGACCGACGGCATCCAATGGGCATCGCTTCATCTTGGTGGCGATCGATTACTTCACGAAGTGGGTTGAGGCAGCTTCCTACGCCACAGTAACCAAGAGCGTCGCGACACGTTTCATCCGGCATAATCTGATCTGTCGGTACGGCGTCCCAGAAAGAATCATTACGGACAATGGTACCAATCTCAATAATTCGATGATCACTGAACTCTGTGAACAATTCAAGATACAGCACCACAATTCTTCTCCCTACCGGCCGAAGATGAATGGGGCTGTAGAGGCAGCTAATAAGAATATCAAGAAAATTGTGCAGAAGATGACAGTGACCTATAAAGATTGGCACGAGATGTTACCGTTCGCTCTTCATGGGTACCGTACCTCAGCAAGGACGTCAACCGGGGCAACTCCCTTCTCCTTGGTCTATGGCATGGAGGCAGTCTTGCCAATTGAAGTCCAGATACCCTCTCTCCGGATAATGAAGGATGCAGACTTGAGTGAAGATGACTGGATCCAGACTCGACTTGATCAATTAAATCTGATTGATGAAAAGAGGCTCACTGCTATCTGTCATGGTCAAACGTATCAAAAACGGATGATCAGGGCGTTTAACAAGAAAGTCAGACCACAAGAGTATCAAGTTGGGGACCTGGTAATCAAACGCATCATCCTTCCTCAAAGTGATCCCCGGGGCAAATGGACCCCTACATACGAAGGGCCATTTGTGGTTAAACGTGTGTTCTCAGGAGGAGCCATGATCCTAACCACCATGGATGGTGACGACCTTCCTCACCCCGCCAATGCAGACATAGTGAAAAAATACTACGCGTAAATAAAAGACCCGCTAGGTTGATATACCTAGGCAAAAATAAGGGCTTCCCGGCGAACCAAAAGGGTTCGGGCAAAAATAAGGGATAAAATGAATAAAAATCTGTACACCCGGCAAGTCGAAAACCTGAAAAGGCGGCTAGGGCAAAAATGGGTATCCCGGTGGACTGAAAACCCGAAAGGGCGGTCCAGGCAAAAGTTAGGGATAAAAGCGTAACACTATGTCTCATTGGATCACTTCGCATCCGGAATTCGGCATCAACTATCTAGCTCAGATTTCGGCATCGACCAATCAGCTTCATCTTCAACTAGGTAGCAAAGCGATGAGACATTTGAAGACATAAAGGCGATAGCAGAGTTGGAACCCAGTGGGATTGTTCACATAGCTGTTTTGTTTTCTTTTCAAAATTGTAAACTCTATATTATTTGGCGGCATCCTCTTACTAGGATGTCAGCCTCTTGTACAAAAACGCCTACTCACAGGCAGAATTCAAATCAATACAAATTCACTTGTCCATACAAATTACCATTGTTTTTCCTTTTTCTGTTTTGTTTTGCGAAGAACGTCCAATGTCCATTTTTGATATATGCATTTGACATTAAAATTGTTGACTCATAAATATTTGCATATGAAACGAAAGATTAATTACAGGTGACATTAGAAACAGGGGCAATAGGAAGTTGTCTGATGCAGTCTGGTTGCTTTGTCCGCCAAGGTACCCAGGTAGATTCGACCGAAGAATGTGACCAAATCATCTCAACTTCCCCGCAGGGTAAAACAAGATTCAGCAGTACTTTCCCCAAGCAGAGTTGACTCCCCGTCAATCCTGAAAAGGCACAACAGTCCCCGACAGGTCTTAAAGCTCATCCCCAGTAGATTCTGGAAGCTTGTTCCCTGTAGAGTACAGACGTCTCTCCCGAGTTTTATTTAGAGTTATTTCCTCATAAAGACTTATAACTGGGTTATCCTCAGCTATTTACCACGGAAGGTCGCCCTCGGCAAGGTTCTTTCATTCCCCAGCGGAGTTTATCATCATCATCCCCAGCGGAATCCATCATTAAAGTCCTCAGCAGGCCTCTCATCAAAACTTCGGCCAAGTATCTCTTCCACAGAGCAACTCCCCGGCCGGTCGTCAAAGATTTATTTTCCTAAGACGAAAATTACATTCATAAACATTTCGCATTTCCAATACATTTTGTTTACATACGTGATAAAGTGCATACTCACACTATCTCATGTTAAACATCATGACGCCATGAATATCATACATCATGACATTGCATACAACTTATGTTTTTGCCTTTACAGGGAAAAAGACAATCCCAAAGACGATTACCCTCAACTGTCACAATTCCAGATTCGATACCTGTATCAAGCCAGGGAACATCTGAGAGTGATCATTCCCAGACTCGATTCCTGTATCTAGCCAGGGCACGTCTGAAGAGTTCGAAGATTTGATTCCTGTATCCAGCCAGGGCACATCTATCAACTACAACATTTCCAGATTCGATTCCTGTATCCAGCCAGGGCATATCTGTTTACAACATTTCCAGATTCGATTCCTGTATCCAGCCAGGGCATATCTGTTTACAACATTTCCAGACTCGATTCCTGTATCTAGCCAGGGCACGTCTGAAGAGTTCGAAGATTCGATTCCTGTATCCAGCCAGGGCATATCCATTGACGACTATTTCCAGATTCGACTCCTGTATCTAGCCAGGGCACATCTGTGAGCAACCGATTATAGATTCGATACCTGTACCTAGCCAGGGCATATCTGCATAAGGAGATTGAAGATCAAACACCTGTAACAAGCCAGGGAAACATCAGCCTCTCCCAAATACACAAGTTCTCGCTAAGGAATCTCTTATGCAATCGACACTTCCAAATGGCATCTATAAGCCCATTCCCGACAAGGTTCTGTCACATCTCCAGATGGCATCTATAAGCCCATCTCCCTATCCATCACCTCTCCAAATGTCATCCATAGGCCCATTCCCGACATCACACTGTTGAGACTCCAGCATGCGAGTGCAAATTTCCGGGCACTCTAATGTCCAATCTCCTTTTACCCTCGAGTCACGAAAGGCAAACTTGCCAATCTAACTCTTCAGGTCCAAGAAGATTGAACAGGGGCAACTGTTGTACCCCAAAATTTGCCCTCCCATTTCCTCAATATTTTCTCATCACAAGACCTTTGAAGATCAAGATCCAGTTAGGGTTTCCTCTGCTCAAGACTTCTCCTTGCACTGTGGACTCAAATTAGGGTTTGTGTTTGCCCAAGGATGTTTTGACCTAAAATGCCTAAGATGACTTTCATGCTTCATATTGGACTCCCAAGTTTCTCCATACCAAGTTTCAAGTCTAGATTCCAAGTTTTGCCCAGCCAATTGGACAGATGACCTAGAAATCAGCTGTATTGAAAAAAAAGTCAACTGTGGCCAATTGACAGTCAAATCTCATGAAAATTGACCCACATCAATATTATGAACTCATATGGACCATTTGATCAAGTTTGGATCACAATTCCACAAGAAATTTGATCAGATCACCAAAAGGGCAAAATGGTCATTTTTAGGGTTTTGACTGCACAAAGGCAATTTTTGACTGTTTGACCTAACCAATGGCAAACCAAGCTCACATATGGACTCAAGGACTCAATGAAATGGTCTTGACACATTCATCAAGCTCAAAAGATCCCAAGTACACAAGTTTGACAGTTGAATTTCCCAGTCAATTGATCAATTTTGACTGTACACTGAAAAGTCAAACTTTGACCTTTTGGTCAAAATCAAGAGTCAAGATTAATTTTCCATCAAAACATGCCAAATCAAGAAACTTGTTCACCAAGAAACCAAGAAATGCAAATTAGGGTTTTAAAATGGAATTTTTCATAACTTAGAATTTTTCTAAGTTATGGAAAACCCTAATTTTTCCCAACTTTGCCCCACTTTTTCACCATGATTCATTTGGATTCAAACAAAGGTCAAAACATGAAAGTTGTAGCTTGTTACATAATCTACAACTTTGATTCACAAAGTTTTCTCATTTGAAGCTTGTATCTCAAGTTACAAGTTTTTGAATAAGGGCACTAAACCATTTTTAACTTAGTGAAATTTTAACCTATTTTGACAAGGTTTTCTACCCCACTTCAAGGCCATTTTCCATACACTTCCACTTGGAATTTCAATTTTCATTTCAAAGATGGATTGTAGTACACATTCCAAGCTTTCCAAAATGTCCAAGAACTCATCAAACAACCTCATGGTTAGGGAGAATCGAATTTCACAATATAGCAAAAACTCACTTTTGAATTGGCCATTTTTCATGTTCATAACTTGGCAATTTGAACTCAGCATGCTTTAGGTTAGATTACAGGTCCTTAAACCAAGTTGCACTCAATAATTTAATGCATATTCATTGTGTTAAGGTGTTGTTCTATGAGTTTGTACATTGTATGCAAGATTAATCCCAAACTAGATAAAGCATTCTTTCCATTTTTGCAAAAGATCACTTTATGTCCAATTGAGAATCCAACAAGTACATTGCAAATCTGGTTGGCACAAGTTTATGTGCTAATCACACTGATCAAGGAGGGATTATGCAGCATAGTGTGAGCTCCTCTACAGGCCTAGAAGCACAATTTGCCTTTGTTTGCTTAAGTGTGAAGTAACATAGCATAACTCATAACAACTTCCATCTCAGCTTACAAACACAAGAACAAACTTATCAAACAGATTCCAGACATCATACCCAAGCTTTTGCACGAGCCTTTGACCTCCAATCCACCCTCCATCTCAGAATCACTCTCAAACTGCAAAAACAGAGTTGCCTCTGCAGTTTGAGTGCCAACTTCTATTTCTCTCAAGCATCCTTGCCAAAACCAGTTCACATACCTTCCATACTATCTATGCAAGCTAACCATGACCTGAAACCTGACCTGTAACACCTCCAAGCCACTTCACCATTTTTGCTTTTCTGTTTTGCAGTTGAAGTTCACCAGCACGATTCAGGGAGTTTCAAGGCAAAGTAGAACTTGGAATAGCATCCTTACACTTCAAGGAAGCTATATAAATCATCATTTTACTCTGAAACATCCTCCATTGCAAAGCACGATTCCAACTGAACAGGTATCTTCATGAAGTTCTATCTCTCTTATTAGGCATTGTTAGCTTTAGGTTTGTGAAGAAAATATGTCACAATCATAGCCCTGAACATGACCATATAGTTAGATTTCATTTATGTTACGTGTGCTACAAGAATTTTGAGTCTGAACATGGCATAAAAGTTAGGTCAGAAATTGGGGGAGAAGAAATTCTCCCTCATCTTAGAGAGTTAGGTCAAGTTCCTTACATGGTTGGAATCGTCTCTTAATGCTCTACACTTTTCATGTTATGAGTTTTGCTTGAAAGTCCAGGAATCCAGAGATAGAAAACGCGTGGGTGATGTTGTTCAGAGGTTGAAGATGACTGATTCTGGGCTGGGCCTGGAATATTTTCTTATTTGCACCACATAATTACTTTTGAACCCCCTGAGCCCATTTGCTTATTTCTTTGACTTTTTTTGACTTTTTCTTTTTTGATTGACTTTGTTTATTTTTTCTCATGACATTAAAAACATAAAAATATTTTTTCCATCATTTTTTTGAATTTATTGCATATTTATTTGATTATTTCTTTTGTTTGTGCATAAATATTATATATGCTATTATTTAGAATAAATAGAAAAATAGTGTAAATACATTTTTTATTTTTGTTTATCTTCTGAAAATATTTCACATAAAATATATACTTTTTTTATTTATTTTATTAAATATTAAATATATATTATGCATATTTAGAATTTAATATATATATATATATATATATATATATATATATATATATATATATATATATATATATATATATATATATATATATATATATATATATATATATATATATATATATATATATATATATATATATATATATATATATATATATATATATATATATATATATATATATATATATATATATATATATATATATATATATATATATATATATATATATATATATATATATATATATGTTTATTAAAATATTTAGGTTAGAATATAAAAATATTTGAATTTTTCATTTTTATTAATATTTGATATAAAAAAAATACTTTTTTATAATATACTTCATTTTACTTTTATTTTTGTACATAATAAATAAATATTTGTATTAAATTAAACAATAATACATTTTCTTTAATAAAATTAGGGTTTTGCCCTAAATTCAAAATACTTCAAAAATAATATCTTTTTTATTTTTACATAAATAACACTTTTTTTTCATACATGTACAAAACATTTTTGTATCTTGCATCTTTATTCCATTTTTATTTATTTAATTATTGTACATTAATTAAATTGTATAAATTCAAATTGATGTAATAGTTTTAGGTTTACATTACTTGTCAATATCCCCATTTGAACATTTGTACCCCCCTTCCCATATTTGGTTTTGTAATAGCTTAGTAAATTTATTTTCGCACTTTATTGCTTTCTAATGATAACATGTTAGAATTAGGGTTTGTATGCGAAAAACGACAAAAATAGTTATGACCTAATCTCAAGATAAACAAGCATGAAAATGGACACACAAATCACACTTGCACACCCTAGGGTATTCCACTTGTTGCCTTTCAAAATTGGGCCATATTGCATGTTAGGTCTCTTTGGGCAAAACAAACAAATTGAATGATCATAGTCCCTCGATAACATTTTTCAAAACAAAAACAAATGATCAAGTCCCTTAAAGAAAATGCCCAAAGATACTTGGCACCATTGCAATTATGGTCTAAACGATGACCCACGCCCGTCCCTTTCACATCCTAAACACAAGATTGTCCACCAAATACAATGGTGGAACAAACTTGTTAAAAGGGTTAAAACATAGCAATAATCTTTTGAGAAATTTAGGAGTAGATAACCTCTTAGTTACTTGAATCAATCTTGCAAACTAAAGCACTTGCCTATTTCAAAAAACCACACATCACTACACTTTCAAAACAACTTTCAAAAACAAATGAAAACCTTTTCAAAAGACGTACATCTTTGTATACATCCCCACATGGATCATTACAAAGGTTGCCACCACATTGTCCTCTTTTCAAAACATTTTCAAACCCACACACTCAAGCACCATTTAAAACAATTGAAAACAAAAGGCAAGTGATCTAAGCAAGTAACTAAGAGCCCATGGATAACCATGGATGGAAAGGGTGCTAATACCTTCCCTTTCTATAATCTACTCCCCGAACCCAAGAAAACATCTCAAAAGGTTTTTTGCTGTGCTTTTTAACCTTTCCTTAGGATAAAATAAAAAGTCGGTGGCGACTCTTGCTCAACCGAAACATTTGCGAAAACAAACGCAAAACCGCAAGTCAGTTCTCCCACCGTATCACAGAACTGGCGACTCTGCTGGGGACAATAAATAAAGTGGAGTAACCTTAGGGTTTAGATCACCTTTGTTTTCAATTGTTTGCTTTGTTTGCTTTTATATTTGTGGGCTTTGCATCGGAGTTTCATAGATCCTAACCCGGATTTGGGAAATACCCTTTTTTAGGTAGCATAATCTGTGAGGGACCTGTCCGGCGTAGACCGACATGGGTGAAGCAGTGGCTACGTTGGTGTGGCATCTTAGTCTGTACCTATATCCCTTGTGTTGCAACGGGGAGAATATAGGTCTTCTAAGGGGTCATTAAACACCAACCAACCTTAGAACCCTAAATTGACCAACTTGGCTATTAGGACAGTAGCAGTATGCTACACTCATTGAGGCTAAACTCTCGAGATGGTTCTGGCCGCGAGAAAAGATTGCGATGCTGGAGTTATGACCGATTGAGGGTAGCCAATGATTTGAGATCCTCTAGAACCCGGTTACTTTTCGATAGGACAGGTTTTAACCAACAAAACCAAAAGAGGGTAATACCTGAAACTCATACTGCCCTGAAACCTAAGGGTGTCTTGTGTGACTTGTGTGCCTTATTTACCTATGTGAATACTTGTGGCGTGCTTCATCATAGCATCATGCCATCATACCATTGCATGCATCCTGTATAAAGGACTAACCCATTTCAAAGACAAAAAAAGTTTCATCTTTGCTCTGTTTTGTAGGACATCATGATGCCCGTGCGTAGGAATACTGTCCGGCTCAACTTTGTTCAACCACCAGTTTTACTCAAGGATTTGGTTGGAAGGATTCCAAACACTTCTTCCTTCATCAACAGACATGGTTCTCTCCTCGGCTTGGTCACTGCAAAGTGGGACCAACAACTGATAAGTGTTCTGACCCAGTTTTATGACCCTATGTATCATTGTTTCACCTTTCAAGACTTCCAGCTGGTTCCTACCCTGGAAGAATTCTCTTATTTGCTTGGAATCCCTGTCTTGAAAAAAAATCTTCATTCACTGGTTTGGAAAAGACTCCTAGGCCTGAAGAGATTGCTGCAATTCTCCCCTTGACCAAAGAAGAGGTATTGTCCAATTGGGAAACTAGAAATGGGATCAAGGGCTTTTTGGTCAAATTTCTGGTTGGAAAGGCTAATGATTTCTGGAATGACTTGGACTTCAAGGCGTATGAGGATATTCTGGCTCTTTTGATCTATGGTCTGGTATTGTTTCCTAACCCTGACACCTTTATCAGTATCCATGTCATAAGGATATTCATGTCTCGAAATCCAGTACCCACCCTTTTGGGTGATATTCTACAACAACTCTATGCTCGTACTGCTCGAAAACGGGGAACTCCGTGGTGTTGTGCTCCTTTGCTAGTAAGGTGGTTTATTTCGCACCTTCCTAAGTTCGTGCTGAAGAATGAAGAAGGAAAAGGTTGGGCTCAGAGGCTAATGTCTCTCACTGATAATGACATCACCTGGACTCTCAGAGGTTTGGATGAGGTAGCTGTTATTGACCGTTGCGGAGAATACCCTAACATTCCGTTGATTGGTATCCAAGGAGGAATCTCTTACAATCCATGCTTAGCTCTCCGTCAGTTTGGAAGAGCCAGAGGAGATGGGCCTCATGAAATGCTGGTTCCTCACTTCCATTTTGAGTTTCAGGCAGACAGTGACAAACTACGCCAGGGATTCATTAGAGCTTGGGACAGAATTCACAAAGCCGACCCACATGAGTTGGGACCAAAGACTTCTCTGCCATTGAAGCCCTATTGCAAATGGGTCCGCATCCGTGCTCAAAAGTTAGGTATGCCCTACGAAGCTGTTAGACCTCTCATCCTTGAGTCTCCTGATGAAGATGAGGTTCCTCCAACTGTCCTCCCTCCTCAGATACCCGCTGATTTTGACACGATGAAGAGATCCTGTGTGCAGCTAAAGGAAGAGCGGGATTTCTATCAGGAGAAATTCAACGAGCAGGAACGGAAGATCCAGAGGCTGACTAAGCAATTGGAGGAAGAGCGGGTCCTGAACAACTACATCAGCACTGAGAAGAGGAGGCCATGGGAGCATTGATGAGCTTTGGATTTTTCCCTTTATAGTTTTATTTCCTTTCCAGTATTTTTCATTCCTGTAATGCCTAAGGGCAAGTTGTTGAACAAATTGAAAATTTTAATCTAATGAAGTGTGTTTCCCTTTTGTCTACAAAGTTGAATCTTGTTTGTCTTTGAAAACATAAAACATACGCATTCCATTGCACCATATGCATAGCAGGTACCCTATTTCACATGTTGCTTAATCTCCTTCGCTGTTTATTTTGAACAGTCATCATGAATCCAGACTCCTCCAGTGAGCAAGCAATCAAGGCCCTTCAGGCCCAAAGTGCACAGTTTCAAGAGATGGTCCTAAGCCTAGCCCAAGGTCAGCAAGAGTTGAAGACTCTGCTCCTGAAGAAGAAGAAGAAAAAGAGGACTGCGTTGTTCAACACCGGACGCAGATTTGGGAACACACTCCATAATGAAGCTGATCCAACTACTTCTTCTGCTGAGAAAAACAGTCCCCAAGGGGGAGGAGCTCCTAGTCCCGCAGTCTCCGACAACGAGACGGACTATAACGACGAACAATACCCACCTGCTGCCGACAGGTACAAGCAATTGGAGGACCGCTTAAGCGCCATGGAAATTCAGAATGTGTCGGGGCTGGATTTCGGAGATTTGGGGTTATCTTCTGGAGTAGTAATTCCACACAAGTTTAAGGCGCCCGCCTTCGCCAAGTATGATGGGGTCTCCTGCCCAAAGATGCATCTAAGGTCGTACGTAAGGAAGATCCAACCTTATACGGCGGATAAGAACCTCTGGATTCACTTCTTCCAAGATAGCCTCTCGGGGTCACAGCTTGAATGGTTCTACCAATTAGATGGAACCAGCATCCGACACTGGGAAGATTTGGAAACCGCATTCTACAGACAATACCAGTACAATTCTGATCTCGCTCCTACGCGTACCCAACTTCAGGGTATGTCTCTAGGAACGGGTGAAGGGTTCAAAGAGTACGCACAAAAATGGAGAGATTTGGCTGGCAGGGTGCAGCCTCCATTGACTGATCGTGAGCTGGTTGATATGTTTCTAGGGACGTTGTCTGGTCCGTTTTTCAATCATTTGGTTGGTAACTCCTCCACTGGGTTTACAGATTTGATATTGACGGGAGAAAGAATTGAAGCTGGCATCAGGTCAGGCAAGATACAAAAGGCTGCCTCCACAAGTGCTGAGAAGAGGCCGTTTAAGAAAGAAGCAAGCGCCGTCTATGGTCCTAGAAGACAAATCAAGCCCGAAAGTCGCCAAGCCGTCAATGCTTTGGTCATCTCGAAACCTGTTGCTGCCCGAACCCTTTCTATAATCTACTCCCCGAACCCAAGAAAACATCTCAAAAGGTTTTTTTGCTGTGCTTTTTAACCTTTCCTTAGGATAAAATAAAAAGTCGGTGGCGACTCTTACTCAACCGAAACATTTGCGAAAACAAACGCAAAACCTCAAGTCAGTTCTCCCACCGTATCACACAATGAACTTGAGATCTTTTAAACCATGTAATTAGGTCAAGATGATGCCATTGAACCCTTGAAATCATGTTTTAACCCAATTGGTCATTGGCTAGGTTAAAAATCAGAAATTGCCCTTTCTCAGTCAAAAGCCTAATTTTGATCATTTTGCCCTTTTGATGATTTGATCAAATTTCTTGAGGAGTTGTGATCCAAAATTGATCAAATGGCACATATGAGTCTAAATGTTATTGTGGATAAAAAATTATGAAGTTTGACTGTAAATTGGCCATGGTTGACTTTTTCCCCAATACAACTGATTTTTAGGTCAACTGTCCAATTGACTGATCAAAAAATGTGATTCAAGGCTTGAAACTTAACATGAGCAATCTTAGGGGTCCAAGATGGTGTATGGAAGTCACATGAAGCATTGATGGTCCAAAAATTCTTGTGCAAACTCAAACCCTAATCTTAGGTAATCAGTGCAAGATGAGGTATCTTGAGCTGGCCAAACCCTAATCTTGTCTTGAGTCCAAGAAGTCTTGTGAGGAAAATTTTGATAAATGAGAGGGCAAATTTTAGGGTACAACACTTAGTAACAGTGAACCACTCACCATAGGAGAGATACATGTTATTCTTCAGCTTTCTCTCTTTCCAAGATTTTTCTCCTTGAAAAATGTTACAACATTTGAAATGACATTTACCATGCCATTGGAAATGGTTCTTCTGAGATTGCACACTCCACTAGGCAAGAGAATATAGTTGGCATACCGTCCAAACAATCACTCCAATAATTCTTTAATAGCGCAATTCCAGAATTACCCCTCATATTCTCAATGTAACTTGCACCTCAAGTTATGATGAAAATAGTTTCAGATCTTCTTAACCATACCAAGTTTAGGAGTGTCAATATAAGACTGTAGCAAGATCCCTGACACACTGATGACAAAACTAATGACTTTGTTCTGCAAGTAGAATAAAATCCTTGTATCTTGATTGCAGTAGCATGTCACACTACAATTTCATGACATTCAGTTTGACATAACACTCTTTTAGTAATCATCACAATAAATTGAAAATATATCTTCTTTTAGCAATGTACCTAATCTTAGAGATATACCAGAATTCAATTAATTCTAATTTAAATGACCAGAATATCCTCCAATAATACGATCTTCTTCAGACTTGGAAAATAGATTTTTACTCTAAGACTCATAATCATTCAATATTCTATATCTGAAACATTTGACGATCACATAGCAAAATAAACTCTAAATAATGAACTCCATCTTATAATGCTTCCATGAGAGCTTCCTTATTCAGTGTCTCCTAGCCCTTTAGAATCTTCCACATAGTGGAGTAACAAATTGTTGTGAGATGTTCTAACATCTGGTTGAACATTCGTACCTTTCTCAATGAACATATCACTGATTTTGATCCTGAAGTTACTCATCACTAAAAGTACTTCTCTCAATAAAGTAACACAGAAATATACCTTGTTCTCATTCAAGGAGTGTACAAGACCCTTTGAAGACTTCATAGATAATAGATTCACTTTGTTAAAGGACACAAAATAGAATCATATACACCTTTCTATCCACCAGGATCCTCATCTTGCATTAAACCAATCAGAACCATATAATAGGTTCTAAAGCTTTTGCAACTATCTAATGTTGCACATTATGGTGTAAAATCTTGACTTGTTCTTTCTTTAAAAACCAACTAAGATAATAAATAATTAAATACTTATGAAATTTACAAATAGAAATAGTTCTTAAATCCTCAGAGGAACTTCAAACATCTCATTAGAGATTGAACATTCTTCCTTGATGACATATACCTTCAGACCTTGATCACATAACTGACTTATATTTATCATAATAGTCATCAGTCATTTAGTAAGAAGAAAAACCAATTACCAAAACTTAGAGAATCCATCTTGAATTATTTAGTTATCCAATATCCTTAAAAATTCACGTTTAGCATCAACAATAGAGTAACATTTGATTATAATGAGACTTAAATAAACCACCAAGAACACTTTTACTGCAATTAAGTGTCTGGAAATGTCAGTGTCAAAATACTGATCATCTTGGTTGGATATCTAATAAAGGTATGAGAGAAAAGGCAATAATCACATTCTCTGAGTATTAACCACTGCTAGGTCAAACAAAACTGAACTAGAACTTTAAGAGAGTAACTAAAATTGTTAAAATCAACTTATCACATAAGAATTATCTTCAATGCAAGTATATACATGTATCAAGAGTAAGCTGATGTCCAACATAAGGTTAGGACATTAAGATTGACATCCTTGACTTAACTTGCCTTTTATAAAACAATCTTTTGTCACTTTGAGTTTTCCCTTTGCCTATCATAGCTTGAAAACCCAAATACTTCCAATAATATTTCCACTTGAGGAACCTTCTTCAACAAAACTGAACTATTCTTACATACTTGATCTTTGATATAAAGTTTTTAGGATTGATAGATTCACTCCACCTTTCAAGTTATAGATGGTAGACACTCCTTCATTCTCTTAAGACATAAGAGAAGATAGAAATTACCTTCTACTTCTTTATGGTTGATAACACCTTTTATTCAAGATGCAAAGATCTTCGAATAAAACATCCTGCACATTACAAGATAATTCTTCAAAAACATAAATCTTCATTAGAAATTCATCTTCCAGTCAACCCAGAAATAGAGAACCTATACAGTTGCTCTTGAGATAAGCAGGGCATTCTGCTCCACAATGATTCAAGGTCATCACACTCTTATAAATTCTTAGACATTGATTTATACACCAATTCCATCCTTTCCTATAGCATCACAGACTTGCTAAAGTCAACACAGATGATATGACATGTGGTCACGACATATTGACAAATTTCTTCAACACCTGATAAGAGTTCCTTCTAAGGAACAAAATAATAAGAAACCGACCATCATAAATCTGAAACAAGCTTCTACAGAGTTGGAAACACATGCTCTTGTTCTTCAATAGCTGTAACTTTCATGTCAAATCTCTTGGAAAGAGACTTAAGTATCTTCTTCTTGATCAGTATTTCGTCTGATCTCTTTTCTCCCAAACACTAAGATGTGCCTTTATGACTGGACTTGAGAATTTCCCAAGTATCTTGGGACATAAGTGATACCGAGTCTAAAAAAGAAACTTACCAATTCCATTGATTATGGTATTGACAACTTCACTATGACCCTTACGCACAACCTGCTGCACATCCTTAAGTGAAACCATGGGATTCTCATTTCTTCTTATATTGTTAATGGATAGGGCTTGGAACTGGGTTCCAACAGCAGCTTCATCCGCCTCCACAATGTTGAAAGAGGAAAAATGAGATATCAATAATGCCTGTTCCCCATTTATGATCACTACTTTCCCTTCACGCGCAAACTTCAGTTTCCGGTGTAGAGTTGAAGTGACAGCCCCTGCCTCATGTATCCACGGCCTTCCTAGCAAACAACTATAAGCGGAAACAATGTCTATGACCTGGAAAGTTATCTGAAATAAATGTGGTTCTATATGAATAGGCAAGTCCACTTCACCAATTACAGATTTCCTTGATCCATCAAACGCTTTCACAATGATGTCGCTCGGGTGTATAGGCGTTCCTTGATATTTTAACTTCATAAGCATACTCCTCGGTATAACATTCAACGCGGATCCATTATCAATCAACACATTGGATAGTGAATCATTCTTGCAGTTCATGGAGATGTGGAGGGCCAGGTTGTGATTCCTTCCTTCATCTAGTAATTCATCATCGCAGAAGCTCAAGTTATCACATGACGTAATGTTCCCTATCACACTGCTGAATTAGTCTATTGGCATATCACTCTCCACAAAGGCTTGGTCCAGTACTCTCATCAAGGATTCTCTGTGAGCAGAGGAGTTCATCAATAAAGCCAGGATAGATATTTTTGAAGGAGTCTGCAGTAGCTGATCTACAATTATGTAGTCGCTCATCTTGATTATCTTCAAAATATCATCCACTTCTTTCTCTAACGCAACCCCACTAGTCTCACCCGTAGCCTTCTTGTGTTCAACATTCTCAGCAATTTTCTTTCCAACACTAACATCTCTGCGAACAACTGGTGCAAACACATGACCGTTGCGGGTCACCCTGCTATTTTCAGCAATATTCCCAACATCAGGTATTGGCTGGATAGGAACTTCCACTTCATCCTCTAAGATTGTAGCGTTGTATTTGTAAGGCACAACTTTATCTGATTTTTAGGGGATAGGACCCGACAAACTAATCACCAATGGGGTAGCAACTGGCTTGCTATAATACTCAATTTCAAGATGGGCGGGTGCCCCAAAATAAGGTACAATGACGTTTACCCCTTCTTCAACATAATCAGTCATTATTGAGTCATTTATGGAAAACAAATTCTCATCTGAGGAGAAATACTCATCTGAAGAGGCATACTCTTCATCCGACTCCTCTTCAGTCAAACGCACCTCAACCATATCAACTTCATGGTAATCATCCCTTTGACTTATAACCTTGATAATTCTGTTATCTAACAACAACTGAACACCCTTCTTCACGATTGAACATCCTCGAGAATCTCGACAGCAAACTCTATAAGATTTATATTGGTGTTCCACCTGACCAGACATATGGCAGAAGGTATCATGCAATTGCAGAAGGTCTTCATTCACATACTCTACATCAAAAATCCTGAATTCCCCAGGACATCCAGAAACCATATTCACTTCCTCTTCATACTCTACCCTAGGCCTGATTATGTGGATAAGGCCCCCATCCATCATATCTTGTAAATCAGCCTTTATCTTATCGCAACCCTGTATGTCTGTACTGCAAATAGCATAACCGGCATGGTCATGCGTATAGTAGCTAAATTCACAAAGTTCTGCATGCATTTTCACCAAATATCCTCTAACCAGATTAATATCAAAAATCTGGAAGTCTCCTGGACAACCGGCCACCATATTCACAACATTTACTCCCCCATGCTTGGGTAGAGGATTATCTTTCACATTAGGTCCCATATCCTTGAAAGATAGAATACCAGACTTCCCAAATTTCTACACCTCAGTCTTCAAAAGATAACAATTCTCAACATTATGCCATGGTGCTCCCTGATGAAAAGCACATGTTTGGTCTACCTTGTAATACCAAGGTAGTGGTGATGGTACAACGGGAGGTGGTCGAGTCTGAACCAACTTCTTCTGAATCAATGCTGGTAGTAACTCTATAGCTCATAGGAATAGGGTCATAAATCTCCCTTCTCTGATTATACCTTTGATTCCCCTGCTGGGATAGTCTCTGATACGCAACGGTAGTTGTAGTGGTACCTACAACTGGAGTAACTGAGGCGACTTGCTGATGACGCTGATAATTCCTTCTAGGAGTATTAACCCTCCTCTCTTGCATAATAGAATTTGCATCCCCTTCCTTCTTCTTGGTAAACCCATAAGATGGTTTCTTCACACCTCTAGAACTTTCACTCTTTTTAAACGACCCTCTCTTACAGCCTCTTCTAAGCGGATACCCATTCCTACCATTTCGGTAAAGTCACTTCGCACACTCGCTACCATCCTCTCATAGTAGAAAGCACCCAGCGTCTTCAAGAAAATCTTAGTCATCTCCTTCTCTTCCATGGGAGGAATCACCTGGGCAGATACCTCACGCCATCTCTGTGAATACTCTTTGAATGATTCCTTGTCTTTTTGAACCATGGCCCTGAGTTGATCACAGTAAAGCGCCATGTCCACGTTGTACTTGTATTGTTTGATGAATGCTTCTCCCAAATCATTGAAAGTATGAATATTGGCACTGTCCAAACTCATATACCATTTCAGCGCAGCACCGGTCAAACTATCCTGAAAAAAGTGAATCAGCAGACGCTGATCATCAATATGGGTAGACATTCTCCTCACGTACATCACCAGATGAGCACGAGGGCAAGTGTTTCCCTTGTACTTCTCAAACTCCGGGACCGTAAACTTAGCAGGTATCTTAACATTCGGGACCAAGCATAACTCATTCACATTCTACCCAAATAGCTCTTTTCCCCTGAGGGCCTTCATCTCTCTTTGCATCTTGACAAACTGCTCTTGAAAATCATCCATTTTGTCATAAAGACCCAAATCTTCACTCAGTGGAGGGAAATGATGACACACATCATCATTAACAAACGAAACCATATTTACCGGAGGAGGCGCAGTAGGAGCAGCATGCACCACAAGAGGTTCCAGAGTAACAATAGTCCGAACAATTGGAGTATCTTGAGGACCAAGAATGAAACCTTCAGGTGCAAAGTTCTCTGGCATTCCCCATGGATAACCTTGAGGCATGCGATTCTGAATAACAGCTGGAGTAGCAGATACGGGAACAGTCGGAGCTTCAATAGTTTCCCTTGTTGGTTGAGGTTGGACACTTGGTGGCTGATTCTAAGCAGCCACCAGAGCTTCCATCAGAGTAGTCAAATTGGCTATGCCGGCCTTCAAAGCAGAAACCTCCTCGCGCAGCTCGCGATTCTCTTATTCTAAATTGTCCATCTTCTTTCTGAAATTAGCCCGAGTGTTGTAGTGATGAGTCAACTTGCTGAACGAAGTAAAGAAGCTTGGTAAGACATTTGGATATGCATAACAAATGCAAGAAATATGTGCAATATGATGCATGATTTGTAATGCACATGATTTTAATATTTCAAGGGATTTAAAATTTATGGATATATTGCAAATATCAAAGTAATAACGCATTTGAAATACTGAAATTTTTTATTATAACAACTCCGAAATGGATTACAAGTTTCAATGATCCCAAATACAAGATGAAAATACAATCTAAAACCCTGAGGAGTAAAATCGATAGAGATCACTCTATACGCTGGCGCTTCCCCGTGAGCCTGGAAATCTGAGCCTTCAACCTTTGGTTTTCTTCCATATATTTGGTGGCAATTTCCTTCCAATCACCCGAATTAGGAAGTAAGTGATCAGCATCTGATTGAGGCTTAGGAGAAAATAAATCCCCTTGCCTCTCCATAGTCTTTACCGCTCGAATCTCAAGGATCTCAATCTAGTCATCTTTCTCCTTCAGGTCCACTCTATAGGAAATCTCTAAAGTTTGGAACTTGTTCTTCCAAGCATCCTTTTCCTGTTGCATCCTAACCAAAGCAAGTTGCAGCTCTTCTAGATCATATAATAAGGGAGGAGTGGTCTTCATAAATAAATCAGGCATAGGTGTTTCCCGGGAATACAACATCTTCAACTGAATAGCTCTTGTTTGGACCCACTAAAGATATGGCTCCAAAGAAACAGCACCCCTAGGTCCCAAATCCTTCCTACTCTTCTTATGAATCGGGAATTAGACTGATAGTCGGGAAAAGTAAAGTAATGATACATCGGATCATAGAACTGAACCAAGGTCGAGAGAATACCCTCCTTCATCTTTAGCTTCATGAGAGGAATAATGGATCCGTACTTCTTCCGAAAGTCTGCAGAACACTTGATCTCGGGAATTAGACTGATCAACTTATCTATCTTGGGATCCTTGAAACTGTATTTCCCGGTCTTTCTCTTTCCATAATCCATGGTTAAAAAGTACTTGAGATATTCACAAATGGTCAACCTTTAAATCCCTTGAAATATGATCTCTTCAAAAGATGCTTATGAGTGCATGGATGCATGATGCAACAATCACACACAAGATCACACATATAAGGTTCATAGGTTCAACGTCACGAGAATGAGGTTGAAGGTACTACCCATAAGGTATTGGTCTAAAAGTTATCACCTGCCAAACAAGGTTCTAGAGGTTCCCAGAGTCTACATCCTTCCATCGGATATTACCAACTTCTCGATTAACTCGGTAATTAGTAATATTCTCAAGAAAAACTCATTCGAGCATAGTATCGCGTGACAACTACTTCCAGATTACTCCATCATAGCTTCCGCACTACACCTAAAAGGCCAAGATGGGTTTGGTATTCTACGGTCCTTAGCTTTAGCAGGCTCTCAGGTCGAAAGCAGTATGTCTTCCCAATTACTCGGTAAATGACACTACAGTCAAAGGGGCCTCACTGAGTGGGGAATCTCATGCCTCCTTTTTTGGGATTACTCCCTCAAAGTTAACATGACTATATCGCCCGTCATATCCTAAAGTTTGCCCAAGTCCGGGTATAGGACTTATGAGTAATCACCAAGCACCCTAAAAACCAGGAAAATCCAGACATCATATAACAACATATAACACAAAAAAACAATAATAACACATATACAGATATAAACAAAGATAGGATCAACCCACTTAGGGATGGACCAACAAAAGGTCAATCTTTCCTTAGTGAAGTCGCCATTTTTCTGTAGCGGTAGAAATGTTTAAGACTAAGCCATTGGATTGACTAGACTTATATAAATCAAAATAAAAATCGCCACCGCGCTTTATTGTTTCCAAAGGAGTGGGAAAAGAGCGAAAAACCCAAAAAAGAGGGGGGAAAGATTCTAGGTAAGGGGGTTGGTTATGCAAAGGGAAGGTATTAGCACCCTAAATATCTACGGTACTCCGTAGGAACCTCTTTGTAAAACTCTGTATATTTTGGCTATAAAATGTTGTATATAAAAAAAATGGATGGTAGAGGTGAGAAAAGAAATATATTTTTTATGATTTTTGCATCCGCCGCGGTTGTAAACCTTTAGTGCCTACGTACCACCTTTTCGTGCAATAGGGGATCAGGATACACATAGTTCCTCTTTTTAAAATTTTTAAAACATAAATGTGTTTGTTGATTTTACGAGATAAAACATCATCGTCATTGCCCGTGTGGAAAACATACCTACTACCCACAATCATGAGAAAGGAGAATTTGCATCATCTTAAAGTGGAGGATATGGCTTGGATTTTAAAATCAACAATGCCTCACTCAACACCCAAGTGGAAAATATACCTCTTCACTACATATTGTAGAAGTATAGTTGTTTGCATCACTACAAGGATTGACAAGAGTTCAATCTTTTAAGAAAAGTTTAAAGGTAAAAGCCAAAGTGGCAAAATAGTTTGAAATGAGATTGATTGACTTTTAGTCTTCTCACAAAAAATGTCGAAGTATTATTAAGTTTATTGAAGTTTATTTATGAAAATGTTTGAAAATGTATGGACCTAAGTCCAAGTTTATTATGAAAGTGGTTCAAGTTTAAAAGCAAGAAAAGTTTTCAAAAAAAGAGGGAGAAGATTTTTGAAATTAAATAAAATGGGAGGAGAAGAAGAGGCTATCCTAAAGCATAAGGGAAAAGCTAGGGATAAGAACCATCTAACTGACAAGAAGCCAATACTTGACACTATGAGTCAAGATAGAATTCCCATTCTTTGGATTGAAGCCAGACAAGCAAAAATGCTAGACCTCTTGAGAGAACCAGACTTCAAGTGTATTAAGTCTTCATAAAAATTGGGCAGAGTAACGGTTGTATACATGTGCATTCCAGATTACAAACAAATGGTGTAATCACAATAACATGCACACAAAACAAACAAACAAACAACCCAATGTCTTGAGGTAAACCTCAAGAGCTCCAGACAAAATAATCAGATAAGATTACAAGGTCTCCAATCATAAGCCAAGGTTTCTAATCCTAAGTCCAAGAAGTCCAATGCTCCATAATGCCAAGGATAGTAACCAAATATTCCAAGTATCATTAAAAAATTTTAGGGTTTGTGTTGATTATTAGGTATCTTAAGAAAAGAAAATAAAAAAAACAACTCAAATGAGAAAAATAAAAATGACAAGAAAGTAAATACTCAAATGAGCAAAGATGAAAATGGCATGAAATAAATGCTAAAAAAAATAAATAGTGCATAAAAATAAAAGGAGAATATAAAAGAATAAAGGATAAAGTCAATTATTAGTGATTAGTGGTTAGTTGGATGACCATCTTGAAACTTGCATTTAGAACTAATTAGAGGATTGGTAGAACCAAAGCCTCCACACAACAAGTTGCATTTGCTTTTTGTCAAGTATATCATCCATTTGGAATCCTTATGAGTATCATTTAATAATCAACGATGTTTAAGTGATCCGCGTTGACCAAAGGTATTGTAGATCCATTAGAGGATTGGTAGAACCAAAGCCTCCACACAATGAATCTCAAGGTTATTGGATCAAAGAGATCAAATTAACATACTTGGGCTTGCAAACATAAGTTTGGGCCACGAATGATCATTTATTCGAATCGAGACAAAATTTAGCACTATGTTAAGCAATCGTAAGTGGACTTATGTAGAAGTCGCACCTATTTTGAGTCCAGTCAATAGCAATCTATGCACCATTTATTTTGGGACATGATATAGAGATCATGCTCCAACAACATCTAGTGCAATAAGAAGGGGATGAGATGAAGACGGGTGGGAGAGAATATACAAACCACTTTTGGATTAAATTTAATCAAACTATTATTAAAATTATTCATCCATTTTTAATGGAGTTAAACTCAAGACCATGGATCCAATGATGTTAATAAAGTTCATGATCAATAATTTAACCCAAGATCAGCCAGAAAATAATCACAAAATAATATTACATTTTAATATATACAAAAAGGTTTAAAAATAATGTTTAAAAATAGAAATAAAAGAGAAAAATATCAACCATGTTTGTTGTACCCCCAAAATTTGCCCTCTCATATTATCAAGATTTTCCTCACAAGACTTCTTGGACTCAAGACCAGATTAGGGTTTGCTCTGCTCAAGACATCTCCTTGCACTGATAACCTGAAATTAGGGTTTGAGTTTGCACAAGGATTTTTGGACCACCAATGCTTCATGTGACTTTCATACACCATCTTGGACCCCTAAGATTGCTCATGCCAAGTTTCAAGCCTTGAATCACATTTTTGCCCAGTCAATTGGACAATTGACCTAAAAATCAGCTGTATTGGGGAAAAAGTCAACCGTGGCCAATTTACAGTCAAACTTCATAATTTTTTATCCACAACAACATTATAGACTCATATGAACCATTTGATCATGTTTGTACCACAACTCCTCAAGAAATTTGATCAGATCACCAAAAGGGCAAAATGGTCAAAATTAGGGCTTTGACTGTAGAAAGGGCAATTTCTGATTTTTAACCTAGCCAATGACCAATTGGGTTCAAGCATGATTTCAAGGACTCAATGGCATCATCTTGACCTAATCACAAGGTTCAAAATATCTCAAGTACATATGATTGACATATGAATTTTCCAGTCAACTGATCAAAAATCAATTGTACATTGAAAAGTCAAACTTTGAATTTTTGGTCAAAATCAAGTGCCAAAGGTCATAATTCATCAAGATGTGTCAAAATGTGAAACTTGTTAACCAAGAAACCTAATTTTGAAAATTAGGGTTTTAATTTGAAATTTTTCGTAACTTAGAATTTTTCGAAGTTATGGAAATTTCTTATTTTTTCCCAACTTTCCATAACTTTTTCACCATGATGCAATTGGATTCAAAACAAACTTCCAACATGAAAGTTGTAGTCCTCCATGAAATCTACAACTTTGATTCACAAAATTTTCCCAAAAGATGCTTTTATATCAAGTTATGATTTTGTGAATAGGGGTCCATAAACTTTTTAACTTAGTGAAAATTTGCCCTAGTTTAGGCAGATTTTTGACCTAACTTCATGGTAACTTTTCTCCTAGTTCCAAGAGGAATATCAAAATTCATTTCAAATATGGATTGTATATCATGTTACAAGCTTTCCAAAATGTCCAAGAACTCTCCAAGATCATTTATGGTTAGGGAGAATCGAAGAAGGGAAAATGGCAATTTATCACTTTTGTTCAAGGCATTTTCACAATGGTTCAAGTTGCAAATCTGCCCTAGCATGCTTGTACTTGGCATTACAGGTCCTAATCCTTTCTACACTCCATAATTGAATGCTAATTCAGTGGACAATGGCTTTATTTTGATCTTTGGAGCATTGTACAATGAATTAATCCAAAAATGGCATAAAGTTCATAATACTACTTTGATAAAGCATGCTTTTTGTAACTTTGCATTTCTTGAGCCGTGAACCTGATCTTTTGTTGCAAGCAAGATCCACAAACATCAGGTAATGTTTACCAACTCCTTGCAGCCCTAGAACTAGCAAGTACAAGCTTTTGGCTTTGGTCACTTCAACTTTTCTTCAAAAGCAAGAAACTTGCAAAAGTCAATACAACTCATCCATATGATAAAGGCAAGCCTTGGCATCATTTGAAACGACTTTAGAACCTTATAACAAGCCAATACACGATTTTCTAACATCCAAAACACTCTCAAACACCAAAATCACACTTTTCTGCCCAAACATGGCATCATCTGCAGAACACTTGCCAACTTGAAACTTGCTCGTGCGTTTTGCCTTTTAACCCTTGAAACATCTTCCCTAAATCACATCCAAGCTATCCAAGCATTCATCTTGCAACTCTGAGCTCAGTTTCACACTTCACCATTTTCATTATGCAAAGTTGCAGGTTGACTCGTGTAAGGAGATTCAAGCATCTACAAGGCCAGCTAAGCATTGGAAAAGGTTGAGGGAACTTAGAGGAAGCTCACACGATCTTCAGGCCTCATTCAAAGTTCCCACATTGCCATATCCAAACTCAACTGAACAAGGTATTTTTCAAAGTTCTATCTCCTTATTTAGGCATCCTTAAGCTTTGATTTGTGAAGCAAAAATGTAGTCCTTAACTTGCTTAAGTTGTACATATGCATACTTTCCATTTATATTGATTGAGCTAAGAGTATTTGGCTGTTGAACATGCTGAAAAAACTAGGTCAGAAATTAGGACCATTAAAATTCTCCCTGATCTTTGAGAATTAGGTCATGAATTTTATATCATTAGAATTGTGAGTTCATAAGCTACATTTTTGTGTTATGAGTTTTTGATTTTATGCAAGCATTAGCAAGAACAGGATTTGAAGCAGAAGCGCGCGCGTTTGTTTGGCTGGAGGACAGGGACGATAGGTTCTGGGCCTGACGCGCTTGGGCCTTGCATTTCTGACTTTTCACACCCCCCTTGTTTCCTATTTGCACCCCCCTTTGCATATTTTGTTATTTTTCATATTTTATTTTTATGATTATGATTATTGACTTTAATAATTTTTTCTGAACATTAAAAAATCCCAAAAATATTCTCTTAATTTTTTTACATTTTATTTTTTATCTATTTTTTGCATATAAAAATAGTTTTATTTTAATAAATAGAAATCATTTTCTTAAAATAACTTGTAAAAAATATAAAAATATCATACATTTTTATTTTATTATTTTTCACATTTAAAATATTATTTTCATACATATTTCAATTTTTTTAACATTTTGTACACATTACTATTATTTTTCTTGAACAAAAATGAATAATATAGAATATATTTTCTTTTAAAACAAATTAGGGTTTCCCCTTTCAAAAATAATATTATTTCTTCTTATCTTCTAAGACTTAAATAATTTATTTTTATCATACATAAAATAAGTACAAAAACATTTTGCATCCATACATCTTATTTGCATATTTAAATAATTGTATGTTTATTTATTTATTATGCAATAAATTCAATTGGGTTGTAATAGTGAATTAGGGTTTTATTTTATGCAAATATCCCCCATTCAAACTTGTATCCCCCTTCCCATTATATTGTTGTAATAGTTTAGATTTACTTTACGCAATTTATCGTATTATATGCATGTTTAATAAAAACTAGGGTTTGTATGATAAGACAAAAAATCAAAACAAATAACATGACCTAATACAAGACAAAAATGCATGAAAAATGACAACACATTACACACAAGCACCCCTAGGGTTTCACCCACTTTGTCGCCTAAAAAGTGACCATGGTATGCATGCTAGGTATCTTGGAAAAACAAAACAAAACAAAAGATCACAGTCCCTCGACGACGCTAGATTTGGTTGCCTAAACAAAGAGGATCTTAGTCCCTAAAACTTGCTAAGATACTTGGCACCATTGCTATCATGGTCATACGATGACCCACGCCCATCCCGTTTAACATCCAAAGATAGGACTGTTTACCAATGCAATGGTAAAGCAACAATGTCAAAGGAATAAAAATATGTAGGAAAGACATTTGAGTAAGTAGAATGCTTCTAGTTACTTGATCGATTTGCAAACCATCCTTGCTATTTTTCAAAAAACAAACACACACATTTCAAAAACATTTCCAAACAACTTTCAAAAAAAATTGAAACATTTTTCAAAAGACAAACATCTTTGTATATATTCTTACGAACGAGAATCATTACAAAGATTGCCAAAACAATGGCCTTTTTCAAAATACTTTCAAAACCACACAAAGCACCATTTCAAACAATTGGAAAAGCAAAGCAAGTGATCTAAACAAGTAACTAAGAGCCCATGGAAAACCATGGATGAAAAGGGTGCTAGCACCTTCCCTTTTCATAATCTACCCCCCGAACTCAAGAAAACATCTCAAAGGTCTTTCATGTGCTTTTTTACCTTTCCTTTTGGATAAAATAAAAGTCGATGGCGACTCTTGCTAAACCGAAACATTTGTGATGAAACACAAAACCTCAAGTCAGTTCTCCCACCGTATCACAGAACTGGCGACTCTGCTGGGGAAGATCTTAAAAGTGGGGTTACCTTAGGGTTTTAGATTACCTTTGCATGCTTATCTTGTTTGACTTGTATGCTTTACATCTTGGTTCTATTGTTTGGGTTTGAATCCTCTACCCGGATTTAGGAAACATTCATAGGTAAATAGAAATACGTTATGGAAACTGTGCGGGGTATACCGACACGGTCTAAGCAATAGTTATGTTAGTGTGACATATTTGTGGGTACCGGTAGCCTTTGAGTCAATCAAAGAGAATACGGGGCCGCTGAGTGATGTCATGAAGCACTAACGGACTTCTAGAACCTTTACTTGACCAACTTGGCCTTTTAGGATGTAGTGAGATTACCGACTTTGGTGCAGTCCGAAGTTGGTAGATACTCGATACTACACTCATTAAGGGTTGGTTCCTTGGAATATTTCAGTCGCCAGTAAAGATGCTAAACTGAAACTATGAACACAGGAAACAATCCAATGATATTAATCTCCTTAGAACCCGGTTACTATTTACTAGGACAGGTTGAGCCAACTAAACTTCAAGAGGGTACTTATCTATGAAACCCCATGCAAGCCTAAACTAGGAACTTGTGTGATTTTCTTGTACATATATACTTGTGCATAACATCATGGACATCATGAAGCATCATATGCATCCACTAACCATTTCAAGGATTTTGGAAATTCATCTTTGTTCCTGTTTTGTAGGTCATGGATTCACTTCGCAGGAAAACGATCCAAGTCAACCTTGTAAGAATTCCTCCACAACTCAAGGAGCTAGCTTCAAGGATTCCTGAGAACTCTCCATTCACCGAGAGGCATGGTCCTCTTCTCAACTTAGTCACTTCCAACACAGAGGAAGACATGATGAAAGTTCTTTTCCAGTTCTTTGACCCTTTGCATCACTGCTTTACATTTCCTGACTACCAGCTTGTGCCCACTTTGGAGGAATTTTCTAAACTCTTGAGGATTCCTATTCTCAATAAAATACCCTTCAACGGTACGGAAAGAGATCCAAAGCCAGAAGAGATTGCTCAAGCCTTGCACTTGCACTCATCTGATGTCACAACCCATTGGGAAACTAGAAGTGGTGTCAAAGGCTTTTTGGCAAAGTTCTTGTTTGAGAAGGCCCAAAGCTGCTGGAACTCCTTGGACTTATAAGATTTTGAGGAGATTGTAGCTCTTCTCATCTATGGGATGGTCTTGTTCCATAATCCTGATCAACTCATAGATGTGAGTGCTGTCAAAATCTTCATGGCTCGCAACCCGGTGCCTACATTACTTGGAGACATCTTACACTCTTTTCACACTCGAACAATGAGTAAAAGAGGTGTTCTCATGTGTTGCACTCCTCTACTGGCAAGATGGTTTATTTCTCATCTTACCCAATTAGTCTTGAAGAATGAGCAAGGTTTGAGGTGGTCACAATGACTGATGACTCTTACACATTCAGATATTCATTGGTGTTCTCGATCCAAAGAGAATGTTATCATCGTCGACCGTTATGGGGAATTCCCTAATGTCCCTCTACTTGGCATTAGGGGAGGCATCACCTATAACCCCTGCTTGGCTCTGAGACAGTTTGGGTATGCCCGAAGGGATGGCCCACATGACATGCTGATTCTAGATTTGGTTTTTGACTTCGACAACGACGATCAAGGACTTCGACAAAGGTTTATCTGAGCTTGGAGGATGCCAAATAAGATAGACAGTAAGACCTTGGGACACACGAATTCCATCCCCCTTGAGCCTTACCTCAAGTGGGTACGAACCCGCCCCCAAAGTCTTATGATGCCTTACTCTTCTATTCTCCCAGTGATTATAGAGCCTGTTATGGAAGGAGAGGTTCCATACACCATCCTACATCCTGACATGCCAACATCACTCGAAGATCTGCTAAGGAGTTGGATACAGCTCAAGGGAGAACGCGATACTTTTGAAACCCAATTCTACGCAAGCGAGAAGAAGGTATTGGAACTTACTCGGTTACTTCACGAAGAGCAGACTCTCAACACCTACATTGCACCAAAGAGGATGCGCAACATCTTCTTATCTTAGAATTTTGTACTATTTTGCCCTAGGGGCATTGATGTGAACAAAATCTATTTTATTAATATAACGTTTTTTCCTTTTTGTTTAACACAAATTTGAATTTTTCTGAATCCTTGAAAGCATTACATAAATACATATCATTCATCATATGCATAAACAGGTCTTCACACCAAGTTTCCTTATCTCTCTGCTGTTTATTTCAACAAGATGGATATTAAACAAACGGTCAAGGACTTACAAGCTCAGAATTCACAATTTCAACAGCTACTCCTGACCTTGGCTAAGGGGAAGGAGGAGCTCAAGACTCTGCTAGAGAAAGAGAAAGAGAAAAAGAAGAAGAAGCGAGTCGGTGTGGCTATCCTGGGCAGAAGGTTTGAAGGTCAAGCCAGACAGACTTTAGATTTTCCATCAACCTCTGAGGAAGGAGAGAGAAAAGATAAAGAGACTGCAGTGCCATCTGAATCTGAAGCTGAAGAAGAGGAAGATGAGGACTACTCAGAACAACAGTACCCTCCGGCCGATGACAAATACAAAAACTTGGAAGAGCGTCTAGCTGCCATGGAGATACAGAGAGTACCTGGGCTGGACTTTGAAGAGCTAGGGTTGGTATCTAGAATTGTAATCCCTCCTAAGTTTAAGGTGCCACTATTCGCCAAGTACGATGGGTTGTCTTGTCCCAAGATGCACCTACGATCTTATGTCAGGAAAATTCAACCACATTCTTCTGACAAAGACCTGTGGGTCCACTTTTTCCAGGACAGTTTGTCGGGGATGCAGCTGGATTGGTTTTACCAGTTAGAGAGGTCTGATGTGCATAATTGGGAAGACTTAGCGGCCGCCTTCTATAAACAGTATCAATACAACGCCGACTTGGCACCAACCCGTAATCAGCTACAGAGTATGGCCATGGTGTCCAACGAGGGCTTCAAAGACTACGCCCAAAAGTGGAGGGATTTAGCCGGAAGGGTGCAACCACCATTATCTGAAAGGGAGCTAGTGGACATGTTCTTGGGGACTCTGTTAGGTCCTTTCTTTAATCACCTGATTGGAAGCTCCTATGTAGGTTTCACTGAGTTGATTCTAACTGGCGAGAGGGTGGAAGCCGGTATTAGAAGCGGAAAAATTCAGAAAGATGCATCTACCTCTGCTGTTGCAAAAAAACTCTTCACTGGAAAGAAGGAAGTGTCTGCTGTCTATGCCCAGAGGAATCAAGGAAGAACCGAACGATGACCAACTGTGGGGGCCGTTATGATTCAGAAGTCTGCATCAGACTAGCCGAGAAACAATCAGCCGAGAAATGATCAGCCGAGGAATAACCAGCAAAGGGTGGAAAGGCCTGTAAGGAAATTCACCAAGATAAACATGACTCCTGCTTAAGTCTTACCACATCTCTTGAAGTTGAATTTGGCCATGCTACAAGAGGCCCATAAGAATCCTAATACTTCATCTCCACACTACCATCCGAATGCAGGTGTCCTTACCATTCAGAAAGTCCAGGGCACGACACCAACACCTGTTAGGCTCTGAAGAATAAGATTCAAGATCTGATTGACGCAAAGGAAGTTGAATTTGAAGCTCCTGAAAAACCAAATTTTATCTCTGCTCCAATTCCTAGGCATGGACACAATGCCAGTGCTGTGGAAGAAGGTCTGTTTGTTTCTACTATGGATGAACTGTTAACTCCTCTCCTAACCATCAAGTTGAATTTGCTGAAAGTTGGGGTGTTCCCAGGTTGTGACCAAGATTTCCATGCTTGCCTGTCCTCCCCATTTGAATGTCCTCTATTGAAGAAAGGAATCCAACAATTGATTGATAACAAGGAAATTTTGTTTGAGAAAGCTCTTATCTCACCCATTCCAATTCCAGAAGTTTCAATAATAACCATATACGCCAATCCTTCCAGGGTTCCTAAAAAACCCGTTAGGATTACATCCGCTCCTATGACTACTCCGTTGAAGATAACAATGCCCGGGCCTGCCCCATACAAATCAGATAAAATGGTACCATGGAACTATGGTGGAGAAATATACTACCATGGTGTCAAACAAATTGAACAGACTGCCGAAGACGAGAGCTCTGAAGAAGACAATTCTGATATCAGTAACATTGCTGGCACCAGCAAAGTTACTCGTAGTGGAAGAATTTTCTCTCCAGATATTGCGCCACCAAAGGCAGTCTCTGGACCCGTGGCCATTTCGAAGATTACAGCTGTACCAGTGATTACACCTGCAAGTGTACCCGCCAACAATGACAATACAATTCCAATCCCTATTTCCGCTGCTGAGAAAAAAGGAAAGAATATTCAAGAGGAGCCTGTCTTGACGAAGGCTCAGTCACTAATCATTCCTGAAACATCCCAGAAAGATATGGAAGAAATTATGAGGATCATTAAGAAAAGTGATTATGATGTTGTTGAACAACTGGGGCAGACCCCCTCCAAAATCTCTATGTTAGCCTTGTTGTTGTGCTCTGAGGCACATGCTAAAGCTTTGGTCAAGTTTTTGAAGACAACGCACGTTCCGCAAGAGACTTTGGCTGATCAATTCCAGGAGTGTGTAGCCAGTCTGACAGTTGACAATGGCTTGGGTTTCTCCGATGCCGACTTGACCTCCAAAGGGAGAAAACATAACGATGCACTACATGTCTCGGTGGAGTGTAGGGGGACCACCCTAGCTCATGTTTTGGTTGATATTGGATCGTCTTTAAATGTATTGCCGAAGAAAGCCTTGGATAGGTTGGATTGTGAAGGCCTAACCCTTAAACCTAGTAATATCATTGTAAGAGCATTTGACGGCTCTAAAAGGATGGTCCACTGGGAGGTGGACATCCCGATCAAGGTGGGTACCCAGACGTTCAGCTCAACATTCTACGTGATGGACATCCGTCCTTCCTACTCTTGCCTGTTGGGATGCCCCTGGATTCACAATGCCGGTGCGGTCACTTCGACTTTGCATTAGATGCTCAAGTACCCTGTCCAAGGGAAAATCATAACTGTCCATGGGGAAGAGGAATATATGATTAGTCATCTGAATTCCTTCCGTTATGTGGAGTTAGATCGCAAATTCATAGAGACCCCTTTCCAACACTTTGAAGAAGTTTCTCAGCAAATAGCAGCAACCAAAGCGGTATCCTCAACTCCTGTGATCACAAGACCTGTGCCTCGGATGTCTTCTCTAAAAGATGCAAAGGCAGTAGTGGAAGAAGGCGGATCCACTATTTGGGGCCAGCTTCCATACTTTCCTTTCAAATCATACAAATTCAGCTTGGGATTTACCTCAATTGCTCAGAAGGCCGTGCGCCGCTCCCGTGCCGGAGGGCCACCTGTGAAGATCAACCACCAAGGGGTTAATGCACTAGAGGATAGTAATGAGGAAGGCAGCCTGGAAGACTGGATATTCCCTACCGTCGGCGGAGGATTGTGCAACTGGGAAGCAAAAGACTTTGTTCCGGTTACTTTCATACCACATTAATTTATCTTTTCTATTTCTGTTGGATCTGTAATAATTCACAAACAATTCGTACTTTTTCAACCATGTGTCTTATCCGAGGCATATTGGTCCATTTGTAAGGGTTCTTATTTCATTTTCATATGTCATTTTAATGAATCATGGACGCTTTTCATATTTAAAACTTTTGTGCTCATTGTCTTTATTTTACATTTTGTTGTTTTAAGATGGTTATGCCCTTACACACACCCACACTCACAAATGCAAGTACCCTTCCACTCCAGAACCCATGGGTAACAATTCTACTATAGCCTTCAGTGACTCTGAAGATCTGATCAGCCAAGCCGAATACGAAGGTGAGGAAGATTGTGAGGTGCCAGGGGAGTTGGCCAGATTATTACAACAAGAAGAAAGAGCAATTCTGCCTCATGAGGAGCTGTTAGAGACAATCAACTTGGGTACTGAGAAAGACAGAAAGGAAGTCAGAGTGGGTTCCAACCTAGAGCCAAGTGTCAAAGAGCGCCTAATTCAGCTGTTACATGAATATGTTGAGATCTCTGCCTGGTCTTACGAAGACATGTCGGGACTCGATACAGATATTGTGGTTCACCGTCTACCCACAAGAGAAGACTGTCCACCAGTCAAACAAAAAGTCCGCTGCATGAGGCCCGACATGTCAGAAAAGATCAAAGCTGAAGTTATGAAGCAGTTCAACACTGGATTTCTGGCTGTTACTTCTTATCCATAATGGGTTGCTAACATTGTTCCTGTGCCTAAGAAGGAAGGCAAAGTGAGAATGTGCGTGGATTACAGAGACTTAAACAGGGCTAGCCCTAAAGACGACTTTCCACTACCACACATTGACATCTTGATTGACAATACAACTCAGCACAAAGTGTTTTCTTTCATGGACGGATTCTCAGGCTATAACCAGATCAAAATGGCCCCTGAGGACATGGAAAAAACTACTTTTGTTACACAGTGGGGTACGTTCTGCTACATGGTGATGCCATTCGGACTGAAGAATGTCAGGGCAACCTATCAACGCGCCATGGTAGCTTTGTTTCATGATATGATACATCATGAGATAGAGGTCTACATAGATGACATGATAGCCCGATCACAAGCGGAAGAAGAACACCTCGACCATTTGCAAAAGCTGTTTGTCAGGTTGAAGGAGTACAAGCTACGACTGAACCCGAACAAGTGCACCTTCGGAGTCTGGTCTGGTAAACTCTTGGGATTTATTGTCAGTAACAAAGGCATCGAGGTTGATCCTGCCAAAGTCAAAGCTATACAAGAAATGCCTGCTCCTCGCACTGAGAAGGAGGTCAGAGGTTTCTTGGGACGCCTAAACTACATTGCTAGGTTCATTTCTCACCTAACATCTACCTATGAACCAATCTTCAAGTTGTTGAAGAAAGATCAGGTAGTTAAATGGAATGATGATTGTAAAGTTGCTTTCGATAAAATCAAGGAGTATTTGCTAGAACCTCTTATATTGATGCCACCCGTCGAAGGAAGACCGCTAATCATGTATCTGACTGTTTTAGATAACTCAATGGGGTGCGTACTGGGGCAGCATGACGAGTCTGGCCGAAAAGAGCATGCCATTTATTACCTTAGCAAAAAGTTTACCAACTGTGAAACCAGATATTCACTGCTCGAGAAAACTTGTTGCGCTTTGGTATGGGCTGCTCCCCGGCTAAGGCAGTATATGTTGACTCACACCACTTTACTGATATCTAAGATGGATCCGATAAAATACATCTCCGAGAAGCCTGCTTTGTCTGGAAGGATAGCCAGATGGCAGATGATCCTGACAGAATACAACATACAGTACACGACCCAAAAAGCTATAAAGGGGAGTGTGCTAGCTGACCATCTGGCTCATCAAGCTGTTGAAGATTATCAATCCATGAAGTTCGACCTCCCTGACGAAGACATCATAACATTGGACAACATTGAAGATCTCAGACCATATAACGAACCTGAACAAGGATCCCGATGGACTCTGTACTTTGATGGGGCATCCAATGCGCTTGGTAACAATATTGGTGTTGTGCTTATATCTCCAGAGGGTTGCCACACTCCTTTCACAGCCAGACTTTGCTTCAATTGCACTAACAACATGGCAGAGTATTAAGCTTGCATATTTGGACTCAAGGCTGCCATAGACTTGGGAATAAAATCTTTGATTGTGTTTGGGGACTCAGCTTTGGTCATCAGTCAGATCAAAGGAGAGTGGGATACTAAACATCCAAACCTCATCCCTTACAAAGAACATGTCTTGACATTGTTACCACATTTTGAGCAGATTACCTTCGAGCACTTTCCGCGAGAAGAAAATCAGCTAGCAGATGCTCTAGCTACAATGTCATCCATGTTTAAACTTAATCGGGATAATGAGGCTCCCAACTCACCATTGAACAGATGGACGAACATGCACACTGTCACGAAATTAATACCGAAGAAGTAGTGGACCGACCTTGGTTCCATGAAGTCAAAAGATATCTCGAGGTTCAAGAATATCCTGAAGGAGCTTCAGTCAACGACAAAAAGTTCTTAAGGAGATTCTCATCTAAGTTCTTTCTGAGTAATGGCATCCTGTACAAACGCAATCATGATTCTATTCTGCTCCGTTGTGTGGACAAAGTTGACGCTAAAAAGATCATGGCTGATCTGCATGAAGGTACATTTGGCACCCACTCTAGCGGGCATACGATGGCTAAGAAGATTCTAAGGGAAGGCTATTACTGGTCTACCATGGAAGCTGACTGCTATCAGCACTCCCAGACCTGCCATAAATGTCAAATCTATGCAGATAAGGTACACGTGCCCCCAGTTCCTCTTAATGTCTTAACAGCTCCTTGGCCATTTGCTATGTGGGGAATCGACATGATTGGAGAGATCAAGCCTACAGCCTCCAATGGACACCGCTTTATTCTAGTGGCCATTGATTACTTCACAAAGTGGGTCGAAGCAGCTTCCTTCGCATCAGTGACAAAGAATGTGGTTGCCCGCTTCATCAAGCAGAATCTTATTTACCGGTACGGTATCCCCGAAAGGATCATCACTGACAACGGTACAAATCTTAACAATACTATGATCACTGCCTTGTGCGAACAGTTCAAGATTCAACATCACAATTCATCTCCCTATCGGCCAAAGATGAACGGTGTTGTCGAAGCTGCGAACAAAAACATCAAGAAGATCATACAAAAAATGACAGTCACTTACAAGGACTGGCATGATATGCTACCGTTTGCTCTCCATGGGTACCGTACCACGGCACACACATCGACTGGGGCAACACCCTATTCTTTAGTTTATGGCATGGAGGCTGTTTTACCTATTGAGGTTCAGATCCCCTCCTTGAGAATCATGAAGGATGCTGGTTTGAGTGAAGACGATTGGATTCAAACCGGACTTGATCAGTTGAACCTAATTGACGAGAAGAGACTTACTGCTGTTTGCCATGGTCAGACGTATCAAAAGCGGATGATCAAGGCTTTCAACAAGAAAGTCAGACGTCAGATATATCAAGTCGGAGATCTTGTAATCAAGCGCATCATTTTGCCACAAAGTGATCCCAGGGGAAAATGGACTCCTACCTACGAAGGACCATTTGTGATCAAGAACATCTTTTCTGGTGGGGAGATGATCTTAACCACCATGGACGGCGATGATCTGCCGCACCCTGCGAACGCAGACATAGTCAAAAAATACTACGCATAAATGACCCGCTAGGTTGATACACCTAGGCAAAACAAGGGCATCCCGGTGAATCGAAAACCCGAAAGGGTGGTTCAGGCAAAAATTAGGGATAAACAAAAAAATTTGTACACCCGACAAGTTGAAAACCCGAAAGGGCGACTTGGGCAAAAAAGGGTTTCCTGGTGGATCGAAAACCCGAAAGGGAGATCCAGGCAAAAGTTAGGGAATTAAAGCGTATAACTATGTCTCGTCGGATCACTTTAAGGATAATCTCTTCACAGACAAAACCGAGGCTTCTGATCAATCCGATCATCTTCGGAAAAAGCAACGAATGGACAAGATATTCAGAGTTACGAAGGCTATAGCGGAATGGGAACCCCATGGGATTTTTACACATAGCTATCTTTCTTTGTATACAATTTTTCTCATTTTTATGACACCATCCTCATACTAGGATGACTGTCTCCTTTGTACACAAATACTTATTCAAAGTAAATACAAAGATACCTCTTTAAAGTGTAGAAAACCTTTTGTCTTTTTCTTTTTACACATGTGTTTTATTTGCAAAAACGTCCAACAATTTATTAATGAACATATGCATTTGAATATAATTACTGTTTACAAATAAACAGGAATGAAAAAGAACAATTACTGACAGGTTGAAAGGATAGGAAAACGTCTTTAGGCTATTCCAGGAGCAATCCCTACAATACATCATCTAGATCCCCAGCGGAGCTAAATTTCAAATCCTTAATCCTCATCAGAGTTAAAACTTCAAACTCCCAATCCCCAGCAGAGCCAAAACTTTGAACTACAGATCCTCAGCGGAGATGAAACTTTCTTCCCCAGTCAAGTCGAGATTTCCGATTATCAACCCCCAGCGGAAATCATCCAGTTTCTCCAAATTCCCCAGCAAGTTGCCTTAAAGTCTGAAAACCAACCAGATAACAGTTAACTTTTACTCACCAACCTAGGTTGATTCCCTAGTAGATTAGCATACAACCAAAACTCCTGAACTTACTCCTCAACAGTAATCCTTTTTCCCCATAAAGTTCTTATCTTTTCGACAGAGTGAAGATTCTCATTCTTGATTCCCCAATTGAAGTCGCCAAAGTTTTTATTGCTCTCCAGTGAAGTCACCAGAATAAAGATTCTCATTCTTAACTCCTTGCAGAAGTCATCAGAGTTTTCTCTATTTCCCAGCAGAACGAGGATTCCCTTTGTGTAATCCCCAGTAGACATCAACAAAGTTCTCTAGATTCCCCAAGCAGATTATTCAAACAGTTTGGCATTACTTTCACAATAGAATTTTTGTCAAATGCTCCAATTTTAAGACATGAAGGATCCTCATATCCCCAACAGTCGCCAAGGATTTCTCATCCTCATAAATCAAAGATTTTGAATCTCCAGCAGCGGTCAAGGATTTATTTTTCCCGGCAGCAGTCAAAGATTTTCTTATCCCCAGCTGTCAAAGATTTATTCTCCTCAGCAAAACAGCAAATCAGCTTACATGCGCATACATTACATTCATAATCATAAAGCACATTTATTGCATCATACATTTCATGCAACATAACTTTGTGTTTTAGCTAACATTTTACCCTTTTCAGGATAAGATTAACAGCTATTATTAACAATGTTCAAAGATTTCAGATACAGTACATAGACGCTCCAAACAAGGATGCCATTCTGATATTCATTCAGATTTCAACTTCAGATACAATACGGATACACTCCCAACACGGAAGTCATTCTGTCACTTACTCAGATTCTAGTTCAGATACGCTACAAACACGGATGCCATTCTGGCCCTTACACCAGTAGTTCGATTCTCCCCAGCTAATAGACGCTCCAGACACGGATGCTATTCTATTGCTCATTCAGACTCGACTTCAGATTTTCAAGTCCAGATACGCTCCAGACACGGTTGCCATTCTGTCACTTATTCTAACTCTTTCCCCAGCCCAGAGACGCTCCAGACATGGATGTCATTCTGTCGCCTATTCAAAATTCAGACCCAGATACAATACAGATACACTCCAGACACGGAAGTCATTCTGTTATTCATTCAGATTAAAATACAGATACATCTCGGATACGCTTCAGACTTGGATGTTATTCTTTTGCTCATTCAGATTTAGTCTTCAGATACAGTTCAGATACGTTCCAGATACGGACACCATTCTGATACTCATTCTTCTGACTTACAACTTACAGTTCAACAAACATTCTTAGATGGCATCTATAAGCCCATCTACCACAAGATTCTATCACCTCTCCAAATGGCATCTTTAAGCCCATTCCTTCAACTACACTTTGACGAGTGCAAATTTACGGGCACTCTAGTGTCCAATCATCTTTTACCTTCGAGTCACGAACAGAAAAACTCGCCAATCTAACTCTTCAGGTTCAAGAAGATTGAATAGGGGCAGCTGTTGTACCCCAAAATTTCCCCTCTCATATTATCAAGATTTTCCTCACAAGACTTCTTGGACTCAAGACCAGATTAGGGTTTGCTCTGCTCAAGACATCTCCTTGCACTGATAACCCGAAACTAGGGTTTGAGTTTGCACAAGGATTTTTGTACCATCAATGCTTCATGTGACTTTCATACACCATCTTGGACCCCTAAGATTGCTCATGCCAAGTTTCAATTCTTGAATCACATTTTTTCCCAGTCAATTGGACAGTTGACCTAAAAATCAGCTATATTGGGGAAAAAGTCAATTGTGGCCAATTTACAGTCAAACTTCATAATTTTTGATCCATAACAACATTATAGACTCATATTAACCATTTGATCAAGTTTGGACCATATCTCCTCAAGAAATTTGATCATATCACCAAAAGGGCAAAATGGTCAAAATTAGGGTTTTGACTATAGAAAGGGCAATTTCTGATTTTTAACCTAGCCAATGACCAATTGGGTTCAAGCATGATTTCAAAAACTCAATGGCATCATCTTGACCTAATCACAAGGTTCAAAAGATCTCAAGTACATAGGATTGACAGATGAATTTTCCAGTCAACTGATCAAAAATCAACTGTACATTGAAAAGTCAAACTTTGACTTTTTGGTCAAAATCAAGTGCCAAAGGTCATAATTCATCAAGATGTGTCAAAATGTGAAACTTGTTAACCAAGAAACCTAATTTTGAAAATTAGGGTTTTAATTTGAAATTTTTCGTAACTTAGAATTTTTCTAAGTTATGGAAATTTCTTATTTTCCCCCAACTTTCCATAACTTTTTCACCATGATGCAATTGGATTCAAAACAAACTTCCAACATGAAAGTTGTAGTCCTCCATGAAATCTACAACTTTGAATCACAAAGTTTTCCCAAAAGATGCTTGTATCTCAAGTTATGATTTTGTGAATAGGGGTCCATAAACTTTTTAACTTAGTGAAAACTTGCCCTAGTTTAGGCAGATTTTTGACCTAACTTCATGGCAAATTTTCACCTAGTTCCAAGATTAATCTCAAAATGCATTTCAAAGATGGATTGTAGAGCATGTTACAAGCTTTCGAAAATGTCCAAGAAATCTCCAAGATCATTTATGGTTAGGGATAATCGAAGAAGGGAAAATGGCAATTTATCACTTTTGTTCAAGGCATTTTCACAATGGTTCAAGTTGCAAATCTGCCCTAGCATGCTTGTACTTGGCATTATAGGTCCTAATCCTTTCTACACTCCATAATTGAATGCTAATTCAGTGGAAAATTGCTTTATTTTGATCTTTGGAGCATTGTACAATGAATTAATCCAAAAATGGCATAAAGTTCATAATACTACTTTAATAAAGCATGCTTTTTGTAACTTTGCATTTCTTGAGCCATGAACCTGATCTTTTGTTGAAAGCAAGATCCACAAACATCAGGCTATGTTTACCAACTCATTGCAGCCCTAGAACTAGCAAGTACAAGCTTTTGGCTTTGGTCACTTCAACTTTTCTTCAAAAGCAAGAAACTTGCAAAAGTCAATACAATTCATCCATCTGATAAAGGAAAGCCTTGGCATCATTTGAAACGACTTCAGAACCTTGTAACAAGCCAATACACGATTGCCTAACATCCAAAACACTCTCAAACACCAAAATCACACTTTTCTGCCCAAACATGGCATCATCTGCAGAACACTTGCCAACTTGAAACTTGCTCGTGCGTTTTGCCTTTTAACCCTTGAAACATCTTCCCTACATCACATACAAGCTATCCAAGCATTCATCTTGCAACTGTGAGCTCAGTTTCACACTTCACCATTTTCATTGTGCAAAGTTGCAGGTTGACTCGTGTAAGGAGATTCAAGCATCTACAAGGCCAGTTAAGCATTGGAAAAGGTTGAGGGAACTTCAAGGAAGCTCACACGATCTTCAGGCCTCATTCAAAGTTCCCACATTGCCATATCCAAACTCAACTGAACAAGGTATTTTTCAAAGTTCTATCTCCTTATTTAGGCATCCTTAAGCTTTGATTTGTGAAGCAAAAATGTAATCCTTAACTTGCTTAAGCTGTACATATGCATACTTTCCATTTATATTGACTGAGCTAAGAGTATTTGGTTGTTGAACATGCTGAAAAAACTAGGTCAAAAATTAGGGCCATTAAAATTCTCCCTGATCTTTGAGAGTTAGGTCATGAATTTTATATCATTGGAATCGTGAGTTCATAAGCTACATTTTTTGTGTTATGAGTTTTTGATTTTATGCAAGCATGAGCAAGAACAGGATTTGAAGCAGAAGCGCGCGCGTTTGTTTGGCTGGAGGACAGGGACGACAGGTTCTGGGCCTGGCGCGCTTGGGCCTTGCATTTCTGACTTTTCACACCCCCATGTTTCCTATTTGCACCCCCCTTTACATATTTTGTTATTTTTCATATTTTATTTTTATTTTTATGATTATTGACTTTAATAATTTTTTCTGAACATTAAAAAATCCCAAAAATATTCTCTTAATTTTTTTACATTTTATTTTATTTTTTATCTATTTTTTGCATATAAAAATAGTTTTATTTTAATAAATAGAAATCATTTTCTTAAAATAACTTGTAAATAATATAAAAATATCATACATTTTTATTTTATTATTTTTCACATTTAAAATATTATTTTCATACATATTTCAATTTTTTTTAACATTTTGTACACATTACTATTATTTTTCTTGAACAAAAATGAATAATATAGAATATATTTTCTTTTAAAACAAATTAGGGTTTCCCCTTTCAAAAATAATATTATTTCTTCTTATCTTCTAAGACTTAAATAATTTATTTTTATCATACATAAAATAAATACAAAAACATTTTGCATCCATACATCTTATTTGCATATTTACATAATTGTATGTTTATTTATTTATTGTGCAATAAATTCAATTGGGTTGTAATAGTGAATTAGGGTTTTATTTTGTGCAAATATCCCCCATTCAAACTTGTATCCCCCTTCCCATTATATTGTTGTAATAGTTTAGATTTACTTTACGCAATTTATCGTATTATATGCATGTTTAGTAAAAACTAGGGTTTGTATGATAAGACAAAAAATCAAAACAAATAGCATGACCTAATACAAGACAAAAATGCATGAAAAATGACAACACATTGCACACAAGCACCCCTAGGGTTTCACCCACTTTGTTGCCTAAAAAGTGTCCATGGTATGCATGCTAGGTATCTTGGCAAAACAAAAGATCATAGTCCCTCGATGACGCTAGATTTGGTTGCCTAAACAAAGATGATCTTAGTCCCTAAAACTTGCTAAGATACTTGGCACCATTGCTATCATGGTCATACGATGACCCACGCCCGTCCCGTTTAACATCCAAAGATAGGGTTGTTTACCAATGCAATGGTAAAGCAACAATGTCAAAGGAATAAATATGTGTAGGAAAGACATTTGAGTAAGTAGAATGCTTCTAATTACTTGATCAATTTGCAAACCATCCTTGCTATTTTTCAAAAAAATAAACACACACATTTCAAAAACATTTCCAAACAACTTTCAAAAAACATTGAAACATTTTTCATAAGACAAACATCTTTGTATATATTCTTACGAACGAGAATCATTACAAAGATTGCCAAAATGATGGCCTCTTTTCAAAATACTTTCAAAACCACACAAAGCACCATTTCAAACAATTGGAAAAGCAAAGCAAGTGATCTAAACAAGTAACTAAGAGCCCATGGAAAACCATGGATGAAAAGGGTGCTAGCACCTTCCCTTTTCATAATCTACCCCCCGAACTCAAGAAAACATCTCAAAGGTCTTTCCTGTGCTTTTTTACCTTTCCTTTTGGATAAAATAAAAGTCGGTGGCGACTCTTGCTAAACCGAAACATTTGCGACGAAACGCAAAACCTCAATTCAGTTCTCCCACCGTATCACAATGTTCAAATTAATCAAGAAATAAAAAGTAAGACCATAGAAAAATCAGAAAGGGCTCAAATAATTTTATAAATTTTTTGGTAATTTTTTAAAGTCAGAAACTATTTTTAAAATTAAAAGAAATGGGTAAAATAAACCAAAAATGATAAAAATAAATAGCAAAGTCAGAAACAAAAATAAAATAAGGTCATCAATGTTTGTCACAATATCATTGGATCATCCCATATTTTTTTCAGAATTTAAAAATACATAAAAGTATTTTTAAACATTTAAAACAATTCAAATAAAGTGTAAATTTATAAAAAATACCAAAACGAAAAATTAAATTGTGAAAAAATAAAAATAAAAAAGATAATAATCAAAAATATTTTTAATAATTTTTCAGATTTTTTGGACTTAAAATGAATTTTCTATGATTTTTTTGAAATTTAAAACAATTAAATATAAAAATCAAAAAAGAAAATAAAAGTAAAAAAATATGTAGACCATTGGATGAGAGTCAAAACGCGTTAGTAATCAAATCCAAGGGATATGGCGCGTTGTGCATATCATGGTCATTAGTGAATAAAGTACATAATCAAATATAAATCAGATTTTCAAAAATAACAAGTGGCGTGCCATCATTGGTTGGAAGATGACACGTTGGTCATCTTCAACCTCCAGCCAACTTGATTTGCAGGTCTCTCAAACTATAAAATCAGAAGCTCAGACCTATGTCATTCGCTTCGTCTCATCAAGACGAAGACAACCACACCCTCGCGCCAAATTTATATAAGTTATAGCTCAAGAAATTTGGAAGGAAAGTTTTGAAAAGGGATTTGAAATTTCATGGTCAAAATGTGTTTCCAGTAAAAGGTAAGTGTTGCGACCAGAACCAGGGCAATGAGAGCATCACAATGATATCAGAGTTTTGAAGAATTGATGAAGGAATCTACCTATTGAAGTTGAGTTGCAGAGCTCTGAAACTGGACTTCTATGGAGAAATATAGGGCACAATTCTTGAATATAAGTATATGGTTAGCTTCAAGGAAGATCAAGGAAGGTGAATTGATGAAGAAATTTGATTGAAAAAGGCTTGTGTATAGATTTTGAAGTTACTGAATTCTGAGTTGTGGAACAAGTTTGACAGGGTGATTCTGGCTATCTAAGCTTGAGAAAAATGAATGGGATAGTTCATGTATTTATAGGAGAAACAAATGGGATCAAAAGGAAGAGTGAATGATGCATTTTGGAGGGAATTCGTGCAATCTTGATGCATGAGTGAAGTGTGATCTAATTTTCACCAAAACTCATCCAATTCTTGCGTTTTGAGGTGCTAAACAATTCTGGAACTTCACTAAACGTGTTTAGAGGCAAATACGCGTGGAAAACTTGTGATTAGAAGCAAAACCAAACATTTCAAACTTCTAACTTGGTGAAAAATTCAGTTTTAAAGTGCCAACTTCTGACCAATGGTATTCTCAGCTCAAGGGGTCTTAGGGCATGATTCTTGATGCTTTAGAAAGATGAGTTTACCAGCTTTGAAATGGAAAAATAATGGAGACAAATGGATGCTTGAGCTAAAAGTTGCATTGAGTCAAAGTTGAGAAAAAAGGGTTGACTTTCCATACTTAATATTTCAAATTTTCCTTCAAAAATGACCTATAATGTCTTGCATCCAAACATAGCCTTCCACTTGGAATTTTCTCTTGACAAAAAAGATGGCATGAAGTAGATCTCTTTAATGTCATTTTAAAACTTGAACCATTCAAAATCTCCAAAAATTGAGAAAGTTATGACTTGTTGAAGTTGGCAAAATTTCATAAAATGACCTATAATATTTTGTATTCTTAAGGAAACTTCCACCCATTCTCTCACTTTGAACATAAAATAAAGCAAAATGTTCACATCTTCAAGATCATTATGGAAAAAGAATGTGCTCAAGGTGATAAAAATTGACCAAGTTATGCTCATTTGAAGTCAGACATGAAAAATTGGAGATTCATCTGGAGGACTTGTAATCTTTCTTCTTCATCAAGTTTCTTCCACATGAAAACTCTTTGGAAACTTTGAATTTATTTGTTTATAACCCTTTAAAGAGAATGATGTCTTTGGAATCACTCAAAAATACCAAAAGATGGGAAAGATATACTCCTTTGAAGTTAAAAACCCTAGCTCCTAGATTAAGAAACATGCCTTGAGGAACTTTGACAATTTTTGAACAAACTTCTTGTACAAAATCAAATGCTTTGTAAATATAAGTTGTTGAGGATGATAATGAGAACTCATAGCAACTACAACCACTTCCATATCTTGAGAATTGAGAGAAATATGCATTTGTGACCAAAACAAATCCAATGGTGAGGTTTTAAATTTTCAAGATTTATTGACTAGGGCATGGAAATAAACTCATGACCCATGGAGCAACTTGCTGAAACTTATTGCCTTTACCTACATGAGTAACAAGCAAGACAAACCAACATTGCATTAAAAGAAGAAATCAAGACAAAAATATTCATGATCACAAAAGAACACAAGTCAAGGTGCTTGGTGATTCCTCAAAGAGCAAAGCTAAATATAGGGAGGGGAACTAAGAATCCTAATGTGATCTTGTTGTGAATGAATCAACATGGTATGATGAAGGGATCTTAGAGGCAAAAATTGGGGTAAAATAGGGACACTGGGGCTCGAACCCGGGTCATAAGGGTGAACAAGCATGCGCTTTAACCACTGGGGTGGTGATACATTCGTTGTTTTATGCAACAATTATTCCATTTATTATAAAACCCTTTCTGAATGAACATCTTCTTCCTCGCGCCAGCCACCATTGATGCATTTTTTAATTTTCAAACTTGCCCATTTCCCAATCATTTCAGAAAGTGTAAACATCAAACTTGTTAGAATTTTCATCAATATTTCAACCATATAAATAACTTAAGCTAACACTCAAAGATGAACACGAATTTCTGTTGGTACCAAATTCTGACCTAATTTTTCTGTAACTTCAGCTTAAAAATTTGCATCACTCAGGCAATATAAATGAAAACTAAATGCATGGTTAGCTTCAGGGAAATGATGTCTACATTTTTTCTTTACAAAATAATTATTAATGATACTTGTATGAGGAATTCAAAGTTGATAAAACTTACCTCAAAACTGAAAACTGTGTTTGAGGGTTGAGCACTCCTGGAGGTGTGCTGATGATCTGGATAGCTTCACTGGACTCCTAAGAAGCTAATGCAATGCTTACTTTAGATTGAGAGTGGTTGATTCTTGCTCTAGATGTCAATGTGTAGAACTTTGTTTTTGGAAATGGAGGATAGTGATGAAGGTGTTATAGTTGTGTAATAGGGTCTTTGATAGGTTCCAAATGGTGTATGGAATATTTGTGATTGATTTAGAGTGAAAACGCACGAGTGGTTTGTGTATTTGGAATTCAAAGTCAAAAATGGAAAGTTATGGAGTTTTGGTGCAATTTCTAATTTCAGGGAGTTTAAGGGAGTTTCAATGCTCGTCAATTTGTGTTTTAGGTTGCAAATGACCTCTCTATTTATAGAGGAAAGGTTTGAAGGTTTGAAATAATTAGAAATAAGAAATCACATGTTATGGTATTGAAACTTATTTTTGAAGCAAAGTTGAAATTCATGGTTTCAATGTGAAGTACAAGAGCTTGTAGGTGGTTAACAGGTTGTAGGTATGTTGCTTCTTTCTTTGAAATGTCTTGGAGTCATAAGCAATAATGTATGGGCTCAGTGAGAGTTGACATTGTGTATAAAGCAACTTTTCAAGAATGGAAGTGTGAACTTTGTTCCATTAATGGCAAAATGGTTTGGACAATGGCTCAATAACTTGGATAATGGCTCAATCATTTGTGTAAATATATGATTATAGATAGATTTGCAAGTTTGAAGGCCTACAAAGCAATATTATGCAACATGCTTGAAGTTTGGATCAAGTGTTCCTCATGAAAAATGACCTATAATTCAAGAATGGATGCCTAACTTTTTCTCTTCGATTCTCCTAGCTCAAGTGTGATATCTTCAAGTTCTTGGACATTTTTGAAAGCTTGAAACATTGTCTATAACCTTCATGTTGACCACTTTGGCTAAATCAAATTGGAGCTAGGTGAAAATTGGTCAAGAAGCTAGGTCAAAAAAACTGCCTAAACTTGCTAAAATTTTCAATATTTTATGAAAAACGTCATGATTTTGTGAGCTTATATCTTCAAATCTAAGAATTTTTTGGACATAAAACCTCTAATATAAAGTTGTATAGTTCATCAAGATCTACAAATTTCATGTTGAAAGTTTTCCTTGAATCATCTTGCATCTTGGTGAAAAATTGTCATGAAGTATTGGAATTATCAAGGTTAAAAATACTTAGAAATTTTCTAAGTATTGAAAACTTTGACTTATTATGGAATTTCTTGACTTTCTTGGTTCTTGATGTTCAAGTTTTATATTTTTGAGTATCTTGATGAATCTTGATCTTTGAAATTCAATATTGATCAAAAAGTCAAAGTTTGACTTTTTGTGTATCAGTTGACTTTTCATCAGTTGATCCAAAATTCAACTATCAATCCATTGATCTTTAGAAATTATTTTAGCCATGAAGTTAGGTCAATATGTTGTGTTTGAATCTTTGAAATAATTCTTCAAGCCATTGGGTCATGTACTAGGTCAAAAGTCAATGATCAGTCCATCTCAGTCAAAACCCTAATTTTTGACAAATTTGCCCCTTTGATGATTTGAGTATTTTTCTTGAGGCATTGTGATCAACCCTTGGTAAAGTGATAAATATCACTTCAAAATGTTGATGTTGGCCAAAAATCATGAAGTTTGGCTGTATATTTACCACAGTTGACTTTTTACTCAATATAGTTAATTTTCAGTCATCTGAGCAATTGACTAAGCAAATTTGTAGTACAAGACTTGAAACTTGGTATGAGAAATCTTGGAGACCTATAATGAACCATGAAATTCATTTGAGGCATCCAAAGTTCAATTGTCCTTGAGAAAACCAAAATCCCAATTTGGAGGCTGAATGCTTAGGAGGTGAGCTTATATGATCCAACCCTTGAGAACTCTTGAGCATTTGAGATCTTTTGTGAGAAATGTCTTGAGAATAAAGAGGGAAATATTTAGGGCTCAACAGTGTGGATATAGATTATAATCAATTTTTATTACAAGTGGTTTTGTATATCAACACTACACAAAGAGAAATTATGAAAATTCACTTGCACGCCAAGTGTTTGATAAAATGGTCAAGTTAGTTCTTTGATTATTAGCCTTGGAAATAGAATTTCAAAGTGATTGTTTTCAAACAATAAGTAAGTGGATTTTTGATTTGAGTTTATATTAATCAATTACTCAATTTTATCTCATAGGTTTATATTTCATAATTTGTATATCCGAGTTTCCAATAAGTTGTTTTTTAGACGACTTATCAAGTTAATTGCTTCTGCATCAAAAAGTTTTGAAAACGAATTAAAGTCTAGATTTGTGTCTAGAAATATTTTTTTTGCGCCTCCATTCACCCCCACTCTATATATGTGTCGTTGTCTAACAAGTGGCATCAAGATCCTAGTTCATTCCGGCTTAAGAACAGTCTTTATAAAATGGCTTACGAACCTAACAGGGATCATAAGAGATCTCCAATTTTCACGGGAGAAAATTATACTCATTGGAAAGTATGCAAATTCATATTAAATCATATGAAAAAGGTGTTTAGGAAGCTATTCAAAATGGTCAAACAATGGTGACATGTGATGTTGATGGTATTACTATGCCTAAGCCGGAAAATCTATGAGATGAGAATGATAATAAAAAATGGTCTTACGATTGGAAAGATAAGAACATCATCATATTCGCACTTGGTGTTGATGAGTTCTATCACATTTCCCATTATCAAACCGCTAAAGCTATGTGGTAGACTCTACAAGTTGCCCGTGAGGGAACTAACAGGGTCAAACAAGCTAGGATTAATATACTCACTCAAGAGTTTGAACTCTTTCGCATGAAAAATGGTGAAACCATTGCAGATATGCAAAAGAGATTCTCTCATCTTATTAATTGTTCTAACTTACTAGGTAATCTTATTTCCAATTCTATTGCTACTAATAAAGTTTTGATATGTCTTACTAGGTGTTGGCAACCTAAAGTCACCGCGATCAAGGAAGCTAACAATCTAGAAACACTTGATCTCACGACACTTTTTGGTAAGCTTGAAGAACACGAGCAAGAACTAAATTGCTTGGAAATATGAAAATAAGCTTGAGAAGTAAAAGAATAATAAGGAAAGTCACAAGGAGAAAGTTATGAAGTACAAAGCTCTTAAGGATTCTAGCTCTAAATCCTCAAAAGAAGAGTACTACAATTATAAAAGAGACGATAATAATTCACATGTTTCGGAAGACAAAGAAATGAGCTTATTTGTAAAAATATATCACAAGTATATGAAAAAGAAAAAGGAAGAAACAAACAAAAAGAAATATTCAAGCCTTGATAAGAATAAAAAGAAAGATAAAACAAAGAATCATGGTAAATCTAGACAAGTCTATGTAGCTTGGGGAAGTGATGATGAATCCTCAAGTGGTGAAGAGTTTAGTGATGGTTCTAATGTCGATAATGTGTGTCTCTCAACTCATTTAAATGATAGAGAAAATAGAAGACTCAAACCATCCAAGTATGATGAGATATGTCTCTCAAGTTATTATCATGAAGATTACAAGGAAATTGCAACAGCTTCTGCAAGCAACTATGTTCATCATCATTGTAATCAAAAGGATAAGAATCACGAGGTAAAGTTTTGTCAAAATAACATATCAAATGAAAAATCTCATATTGATCTACTTGACGCCTTTGAAAAACTACATAAGGGAGCTATTGAAGTTTTTAAAATGTTAGCTTCAAATAGAAATATTTTCTCGCATTTGAAAACAAAGATTTTAGAAAATGAAAATAACATTGAAGCTTTAAAGAACTCCCTTGTAGGTATTCTAACGGTTAAGAATATGATGGATGACAATCCCTTTAATTTTGGTTGTGGTACTTGTCATATTTGGCAAAAAGAAGTGAAAACTTTTAAGGCTAAAATGACAAAAGCTCTATAACCAAAATTTACTCTTGCTGTAGACTTAACTAAGTTTGATAAATCTGTGAATTCTCCTTATGCTAAATATAGTTTTGTTAAAAAGAAAATTAAAAATAAAGTGAACGTCTTTCAAAATATAACTTGTTATCATTGTCGCATGAAGGGACATAAAATTGCAGAGTGCAAACTTAAGAAAATCTTAAGATCAAATGGATATCCTCAGTTGACACCTAAGTGTGATAATTATGTTACTCACACCCAATAGAAATTGGGTACCTAGTTCATCTTGTTAAAATTCTGCAGGAAAATTATTTTGATTGGACAAAAAAATCATATAGAATCAAGAAAAATGCACAATCAAGACAGTTATGTGACAACACATTTACAACATATTGACTTTGTGGAAAAGTGATCAAATGTGTTCCATAAAAACATTAACAAGTGAATCCATGATCAAGTGATCTCAATTCTACATGAAATATAAGGTGATAAGAAGTTGGAACTTTTGCATTATCATTTCACACCTAGCTACATTTGATTCTCATGTTCTTGAGTATCATGCAAATGCTTGTGTGTAGCTCCATTTGGTCGATGAGGTTGTATTGTTTCATTTTAATTTTTTTTTCAATATTTGATCTTTTGTTTATTGTATAATGTCTGTCCTTTAGTTAAATTTCACTTTCAAAATTTTCTAATTGAATCTGTGATTATTTCAAATTACATGTGTATAGTGAGTTTAATGACTAGTGTACCTATTATGTGTATTTTTTTGGCACTATAGAGAAATTCTTACTTATTAAATATAACTACGAATCACATTGTTCATTATGATTTAATACATCATGACATGTTCATTATTAATTTTTGTCCTAACGACGAGAATATAACAGAATAACCCTAAAGTAGATACAAAGATTCGAAGTTTTGACTCACTTTAGATAAAAGGAAAGGTATTAGGCACCCCTCATCTACCTTGTTCACAAGGATACTAGGGTTTAGGTTTAAGGTTTAGGGATAAGGTTTTAATTTTTTAGTTAGGGGAACTCGCCACGATTTTGAGTCGAATGCCTACGTATCCTCTTATGAGGAATCAAAGTCCTAATTCGTAGTTCGAAGTGTTGCTTCATATTTTTTATAGGATTGTGTATAGTTGATTTTGAATTATACTTGAACCTTGTATGGGTTGTAAGTTGAGTGATCGTAGACGTAGTTTGCAGTTAATTTTGAAAGTAATTTTCCTTAATCCTTTTTTGAAAATGTCTTTGAGGTTTTGATTATGTTAGTATAAAAATAGTTTGACCGTTGGTTAGTAATTTTAAATTTTGATTTGATTAGAGAATACGATAAGACATGGAGCGGGGGAGAGTTTGATAAAGTCTCCTCATAACATGGCCAGATACTGACCATGTGTCGCTCTTCATGGAGGATGTGGAGGGAGCATTTGGTGAGTTGTATGAATTTTAATGTTTTAATGTTTGAACAGTTTATTGATAAGGCGTTGAACAAATCAAAGAATATGGCGAATGTGTATCCACTAATTCTATTATTTATAATATATTTGAATTAATTTAATTGTGAAAAAGAGATTTTATTATTGTAATGCCATGAGTTTAATTCTATGGTTTTTGTATTATTAATAACCAAAATGAAATTAACATAATTAATGCATAATCTGATTAACTAAATGAAGAAACTAACCTAAAAATGTAATTGAAACCAATCTAACTAAGTATATAAAAGGGTGCGAATTACATTCCCCAAAGCCCATTTCTTAAAAAAATCAATTAAACATAAATTAAAAAAATAATAATAATAATTAAAACGAAAATAGCAGTTAGAGTGCTCCCTTACTGTTTGTATTTTCTTCCTCACCAAATTTACAAAGCAAAAGAAATTAACAATATAAATTTCCTTTTTGACTTTTCAAATCAACTTTCTAAACCACCGATCTTGCGACACATGGACATAATTATGTGATTAAAAGAACAACAAAATAGATGTAACACGAATGGCAGTAGAAGGTATTAGTAAAGAAGAAATAAGTAAAGGACAAACTCTATCTTGATATATCAGTAAAATAAAAGCAAAAACAAACCATGGAAAGAGAGAATCCAAAGCAAAACAGAGGGGCACTTTTTATCTCTATCACACGACACATCTCCCTTCTCTTATTCTCTTATGTGCTTCTTCCCAAACAAAGACATGGTCCTCTCTTTTTGCAACTCTGTCATAACAATAAAAATCAAGCAAAAATTAATTAATCCAACGCACATGTTAAACATCCTGCACTGATCGAAGACGAAAGAGAGGTGGTGATGGAAAAGAATCGGCCGAGGAATGAAAGGGAGCGGCACGAGATCTGGACTATAGCCGCTGGTGAGGACCTTGCAGAGTATTACATGATGCAAATAATTCAGTTTAGTTTGTTACTTAACAGTTAGTTTAGTTTGTTACTTAACAGTTTAGTTTGTTACTTAACAGTATATATAGTACTGTCTTGTACATTTCAAAATAAGAATAATACAATGAGTTTATTCCATTTTACTTTTTCTCTCTTGGCATTCCAAAGTTAACATGGTATCAGTTTGAATTTTCTTTTCCGCGCCTTTCTTTTTCCTTTCATCTTCTTCGCGCCTTCTTCTTCTTCGCGCCTTCACGCCTTCTTCTTCCTTTGCTGCATCAGCTTGATTATGGCGCTTCCTTACTCTGATTTTGCTACCAATCCTTCCAATCCTTACTACATGCACCCTAATGAGAATCCCTCTCTTGTTCTTGTTCAACCTGTTCTTGATACCAAGAACTACCAGATCTGATCTAGGTCGATGAAAGTGGCTCTTATCTCCAAGAACAAGATCAAGTTCGTTGATGGCACTCTTTCTCCTCCGCCTATCTCCGACTCTCTATACGAACCTTGGCTGCGATGCAACAATCTCGTCCTCTCATGACTTCAACGCTCGATTTATGAGGAAATTGCAAAATCTCTTCTCTGGTATGATCGTGCTTCTCTTGTATAGAAAAGTTTGGAAAATCATTTTTCTCAGGGAGATATTTTTCGCATTGCTGACATTCAAGAAACTGTTGCTCGTCTTCAACAAGGAACTCTCGATATCTCTTCGTTCTTCACGAAATTGATGACGCTTTGGGAAGAAATCGAGAACTTCCGGCCAATTCGTGATTGTACTTGCGCTATACCGTGCTCCTGTGGTGCTGCTTCAGACTTACGCAAATTCAAAGAACAAGATAAAGTTATCAAGTTCTTGAAGGGCCTTGGTGACCAATACGCTCATGTTCGCTCGCAGGTTATGTTGATGACCCCACTACCAACTCTTGATAATGTGTTTAATCTGGTTCTTCAACAAGAACGCCAATTCAACCTTCTTTCACCTTCTGCTTCTTCAATTGAGTCTCAATCGTCTGTGAATCACCTTTCTCAAGCACCTTCTCGTTCTTCTCACAACCCTGGTCGTGGTCGTGGTCGTGGTGGCCGTGGAAACCGACTCTGTACTCATTGCAACCGCACCAATCACACCATTGAGACTTGTTTCATGAAACATGGCTATCCCCCTGGATTTCAACAACGCAAGCCTACTACATCTGTGGGGAATTCTGTTGATTCTACAGTGAACTCGATTCAAGATGCTGCTTCTCCTCAACTTGAGGCATTATCTTCCTCTGCTTCCACATCAAACACCAGTCCAAGTGCTTTGTCTACGATTCAAGAGCAATACACTCAGATTCTGCAGCTCCTCCAACAGTCTAATTTGCAATCTCCTTCACCTCCCTCGATTAATTCAGTTTATACTGCTAATTATGTGTCCCATACCTCTCCTCATACTCCCTCTGGTAAGAATTCCTCGAATCTTCCTTGTCATAACTGGTGGATCATTGACACAGGTGCCACTGATCACATCACCCATATCTTTGCCAGTTTCCTTTCCACATACCACATTGCACCTAAATCTATGACAATGCCTAATGGTGACTCTGTCACTACAACTATTACTGGTTCAGTTTTACTATGTGATTCACTTGTCCTTCACAATGTTTATTACTTTCCTTCATTTCATGTCAATATTATCTCTGTCACCACTCTTTTTGACTCCACTTTATATGATGTGAAATTTTCCCCTAATTGTTGTCAAATTATGCAGTTGTCCCAATCCAAGATGACTAGATTTACAGCTAGGAGGATTGGCAAATTGTATGTTCTTGATGCCACCCCACCTAAGGCCATCTCTCCCACATATGGCTTTGTCAACACCTCCTCTTCTCCCCAACTAGAACCTGCTAAATACGATACTGCTACTATTTGGCATCTTAGGCTTGGACACTTAAGTCCTTACATACACAAATGTATTTCCTCTCAATTTCCTTTTGTCACCTACAATGACAATCATAAGCCCTGTAATACTTGCCATTTGGCTAAGCAAAAACATTTATCATTTACTCACAGTAATACTAAGTCTGTTGCCATCTTCGATATACTTCATGTCGATATTTGGGGCCCTCTTTCCACACCTTCCATATGTGGCCACAAGTATTTTTTAACCCTCGTAGACGATTACAGCAGGTTTACTTGGACAATTTTTATGGCCAACAAAAGTGAAACCAGAAACCATTTAATTCACTTCATATCCTTTATCGAAACTCAATTTAACAAGAAACTCAAGTGCATTCGTAGTGATAATGGTCATGAGTTTCTCATGACCACTTTCTACCTTTCTAAAGGAATCATTCATCAAAGGTCTTGTGTGGAAACGCCTCAACAGAATGGTATCGTGGAAAGAAAACATCAGCACATTTTGAATATTGCCCGTGCCCTCTCTTTCCACTCTCGCCTCCCTCACAACCTTTGGCACCTTTCCATACAACAGGCCATTCATATTATAAACCGTCTTTCCACTCCTCTTTTAAACAACCACTCTCCCTACCAAAAAATCCATTCTACTCCTCCCAGCCTTAACCATATGAGAGTCTTTGGTTGTCTTTCCTATTCTTCGACCTTGCTTAACCATCGCACTAAATTCAAACCAAGAGCAAGGAAATCTATTTTTCTTGGCTACAGTGAAGGCACAAAAGGCTACCTTCTCTATGATCCTATCACACATGAATTTTACATTTCAAGGAATGTATTCTTTTATGAAACTGTGTTCCCTTTTGCATCCATCCCACCTGCACCTAATCCTATAATTCCTACTCCTGACCCTCCTTCCCTTGATTCACCTGATATTTTCACCAACATTCCACCCATCTCACCTCCACCATCAAATGAACCTTCCTTTCCTACCTCTCTCCCCCAACCAGATTCTCCCACTAACCTCTCTTCTTCCTCAAATGACACTAACAACTCACATTGCCCCTCCCCTCCTGTGCCAACCAGAAAATCCAATCGAAATATTAAACCTCCAGCTTATCTATCTGATTATCACTGCAATTTGCTATCCCCCATGCTGCCAGCATCTGACTCAGGTTCCTCTAACTACCCTCTCTCTTCTGTATTATCTTATAGCCAATGTAGTCCTGATCACAAATTATTTTGTCTATCCATAAGATCTTTCACAGAACCAAAAACCTATAAACAAGCCTGCAAGTTTGATTGTTGGAACAATGCTATGAAATCTGAATTAGATGCTCTTGAATCTACAAATACTTGGTCTGTTGTTGATTTACCTGCAGGCAAACAATCGATTGGTTGCAAATGGGTCTACAAAATCAAGCATCATGCTGATGGATCCATCAAACGATACAAGGCCCGTTTGGTAGCAAAAGGATATACTCAGCTGGAGGGTGTGGATTATTTCGACACTTTCTCACCTGTTGCAAAGCTTACTTCTATTCGAACCCTTCTCTCAGTGGCTGCCATTAAGAATTGGCACTTGGAACAACTCGACATCAACAATGCCTTCCTTCATGGTGATCTACATGAGGAAGTGTATATGGATCTGCCTCCTGGATTCCTGCCCCCTGCTTCTTCGACCAACGAAGTCTGCACTTCTTCGACCAACAAAGTTTGTACTTCTTCTGCTTCTTCGACTAACGAAGTTTGCACTTCTTCGACCAACGAAGTTTGCACTTCTTCGACCAACGAATTTTGCACTTCTTCGACCAACGAAGTTTGCACTTCTTCGACCAACAAAGTTTGCAAATTGCATAAGTCATTATATGGCCTGAAGCAGGCTAGCAGACAGTGGTTTTCGAAATTGTCCACTGCCCTTATCTCTCTTGGCTACTCATATTCTTCTGCTGATCATTCCTTTTTCACAAAATCACATGACTCTTCTTGTACTGCCTTATTAGTCTATGTTGATGATATTGTCTTAGCCGATAATGATTTGCAGGAAATCCAATATGTCAAATGCTTCCTTGATTCCACTTTCAAAATCAAGGACCTTGGTAGGCTAAAATATTTTCTTGGTCTAGAAGTTGCCAGATCAACTCACGGCATTTTTCTCAATCAGAGAAAGTACGCTTTGGAATTGCTCGAAGACAGTGGCTTATTGGCTACTAAACCTTGCTCTACTCCCTTCGATTCCTCCTTGAAGCTTCATGATGATAACTCACCACCTTTCGAAGACGTCACAACTTATCGAAGGCTTGTTGGAAAACTTCTATATCTGACTACCACCTGACCTGACCTTGCATTCATCGTTCAACAGCTCAGCCAATTCATCTCACATCCTATGCAAGTTCATCATTCTGCAACAATTCGAGTACTCAAGTATCTCAAAGGTGCTCCTGCCAAGGGTTTGTTCTATTCATCTTTCTCTCCTCTCAAACTCTCTGGCTTCGTAGACTCAGATTGGGCAAGTTGTCCTGCTACCCGCAGATCCGTAACTGGATATTGTGTGTTCCTTGGCAATTCCCTCATATCCTGGAAATCCAAAAAGCAGTCTACAGTATCCAAATCAAGTTCAGAAGCGGAATACAGGGCCTTGGCAAGCTACACTTGTGAATTGCAATGGCTGCAGTATTTGTTCAAGGATCTCCACATCTCCTTTGATCAACCTAGCTCAGTCTATTGTGACAACAAAAGTGCTATCTACCTTGCTCACAACCCCACCTTCCATGAACGGACAAAACATATCGAAATTGACTGCCACGTCATTCGTGAGAAAATTCAAACTGGTCTCATCCACCTTTTACCAGTTTCTTCTGCTGCTCAATTGGCAGATGTTCTCACCAAGCCTTTGGCAGCTCCCTCTTTCGATTCTCTTGTTTCCAAGCTTGGTCTATTAGACATCCATAGTCCAGCTTGTGGGGGCTATTACATGATGCAAATAATTCAGTTTAGTTTGTTACTTAACAGTTAGTTTAGTTTGTTACTTAACAGTTTAGTTTGTTACTTAACAGTATATATAGTACTGTCTTGTACATTCCAAAATAAGAATAATACAATGAGTTTATTCCATTTTACTTTTTCTCTCTTGGCATTCCAAAGTTAACACAGAGCTTGATCGGAGTTGCTGCGGCTTCGTCGGAGGTGAGCGGTTGATGGAGATTTCGGCGGATCTACCGCGTTTGGGTGTCTATATGTGCGCGGAGTTGGAGTTTATATGCGTCGAAGATTCTTTGATGCATTTTCTTTTGCGAGCAAACAGACGGTACGTGCATAGAATTTCGTGTTCGAGATGTAGGTTCAAGCAAACATCTAAGCCTTTTGAACAGATCTTCAATTGTCCCTGTCACAAAAATAGCAGAGAAGGTATCCTAATCATCCCAACAATGGTACTAACCCATGTTACAAAAAGTTGTTTCTTTCCGTTTTGTTCTGCATCTCTTTGTTGGAACATGTGTAAAAAAGAAATTCATCTTTTACAGCTTATTGTTAGTGATTCTTTGAATAGATTTTGCTGTTAAATGTTTTGGAATTTAAGAAAGACAAAAAAGATGGATTGTTGGTAGCTTGAATGCAAAAAAATTAGTATGGTAAGGTTTATGTTTGTAAAAATTGTCAATGGTCTGAAAAAAATTCCACATGTTTGGAATAAAATTGAGTACGAAGATTATATTAATGTTTTGGAAAAGATGTTTATGTTTGTGGTAAAAATTGTGATGATTATTGATTGTATTTCTTAGTAAAATATTGTGAACAATTGTGGTAAAGATGAGACAATAAAACTAATTACGACCTATATCTATCAGCAAGAGTGCATAGATATCATATTGAGGTCAATGTTTGAATAATACTAATAAAGTAAAACTATCAGGTATAGCAGATATACGCACTAGTTGAAAACAAGATTAGAAAAAAAAGCGGTTTTTGACGTGAGAATGTGGGTATATTGTTGATTTAATAAAAAGAACCATCAAAATCATCATTTGGTTAAAATGATAAATAAATTGAAAAATAAAATTGAAAATAAAAGAGGTGGCCTCATATTTAATTATTGGTCAATAAAACTATAACACCAAAAAAATTTGTAACACCAAAAGCTTTTGAAAAGAAAATGTGTAAAATCGTAGAGCTCGCGGTTATTTGTTGGCCATCGTCTGATAAAGGCAACCAACATAAAATAAATCAAGAAGGAAAAAGTTAGTTGTGTGTAATTGAAAATTTGTGGATATTTGTTGATATTCTGGATTTGTTTCAAAGAGTTTCTGTTCAGAAACCCTAGAGTGAACCAAAAGTAAGAGAAAGGTTGAGATTGTGAAATTGTGATTTTCTGGATGGTCAATTATGTTGGACCATAGTCCTATTTATAGACTTAGAATTAGGTTAAAAAAACTTAGAAAGTAAGTTACCTAAAAACCAAGAGAAGCCCAAAGTCTGATCTCTAAAAAAGGAAAGAAAATTAGTAACGAAAAATAAAATAAAAAAGAAAATGTTAAAAGTGCAACACAAGAGATTCAAACTCGCGACCTCATAGTTGCAAGCTTCATTCCTTAACAACTCTGTCATGTTACTCATTTGAAATAAAAACCTAATTGAAAGTATATGAAAGTGAACAAATATTTGCTATTTAAAATATAAATAATTTGAAATAAACTATTATATATTTTTAAATGAACGAAATAAATTATTGTTAAAATGTTAGTAAAATGGAACCAAAGAATATTATAAAAATCAATGTTGAAAATATTTTGACCATAGAAATAAAGGGCAGGAAAATTTGGGGTATGAAACATGCATCACATTGCATAATCATAAAGACGAGTCTTGGCATTAAGGAGAGCCCATAAGTGTTTTTCGAAAACTGGTGAAATTTCTTCAGTATGTGTCGACACAAAAGTCGTACAGGTCGACACATAAATTAATTCTTTTTGGGTTTCTCTCAAATGGTTCAGTAGAGGTCGGCTCATAAGTTGGATGTGTCGAAACATAGTTATTTTTTGTCGACACGTGTATGTTGGGAAGGCTAAAATCTGATCTCTTCATCTCATTTTCTCTCTCACCTCCTTTATTGTTAAAAAAAAAACCTAAAGACAAACTTTTCATCTTCACACCTCTTGAAAAACGGGTCAAATCCATATCCTTTATCAAAGCAAAATTCATCAAATCTTTCCCATAAATCAATCTTGTGTTCATTATGGTCAAAAATCCAAACTTATTCTTCATTCAAAGGTGTCCACTTTCAAGATACATACGTTCATGGCATTTCATTCCTTTTCACTCACATTAGTATAAATTGATTGTTATCTCCATATTTTATGCATCTATCTTTTTCATGTTATCATATTCATAAAGTCTAGTAGCATTAAATTCTAAAACTCAAACTGTTTTGGTTTGGGAATTTCATTAAACACCCTACAGACAAGCTTGAAACTGTGATATTGTGAATGGGTCCTAGGATAGTAATAGGAAAAGGTACATGTTGTGGTAAAGGAAAGGTTGGGTCATCACTAAATATTGTTGAAAATGTGTTCAATCTGGTTAGTGAAGAATATTATGAATTCTTTGACGAAAAGTGACGTGGAAGACTTGTCACCAAACAACATTACTACAAGGTAAGAACTGCATATGAATTGCATATTCCTGAGGTTTGTAGCAGGCTTTATCATCACGTGGTTAACTACTTTCTTCAATTGACCCAATAATACAACGAGGACTTAAGTCACATCTTATATGTGAGACTTCTTAAAAGGGATGGTGTTGCATTCACCTTTGAAATTGGAGGTAAGGTCTATACCTTCACTAAAGAAATGTGGAAATCTCTTTTTGACATTACCATAGCAAATGAGCCGCAGGTTAGAGATTCAAGTTATCATCCTGACTTCAAGTGGAGGATGCACTCAAATGAACAATTGAAGGAATTACGTGATGATGCCAATAATTCTCCAATCACTACGGCATGTCTCAAAATGTTACCCCATATTTTACATTGGTTTGTTTCTCATATTTTGCATCCCAAGAGTGGTGGTTTCTCACGGGTAGAAAACTATGAGATGCATCTTGTGTTTGTTCTGCTCAACAACATCAAAATCAACTTGCCCTACTACTTCGTGACTAGAATATTTGTTATCAAGGAGGGCAACAAATTGACTGCTTTTTTCTATCCATTAGTGATAGCGAAAATCCTAAACTTCTTCAATATTGGCTTTCCCAATCTTTTAATGACTTATCCAAGTCCTATTTTGGAATTTACCAAGAGAACAATGCATAACTTGAGGTATCATTGGGATTCTACTAGGGAGGTGTACTACTATAAAACTCTCCAAACAAAGAGAAGAATTTACAATTATGATGATCTTGTTGAGTATCTGTATGGTGATGATCAAGAGAATGATGATGGTCCTGAAGACATTAGTGAAGTGCCACAAGGTGATACTCCAATGGCTGACGCGAACCATGAAGAAGATACAACCTGGCTAAATGTAATTGCTGCTTAATAGCATAACAATGAGGAGCCTTGGAATGACAATTGGCAACAAAATTGTTGGACTACCCAAGTAAATGAATACACTGGAGATGGAGGAAATTCCTATGACTATGGTTCTAACAAGTGAAGTAGCATAAATTCAGCTAGATCTTCATTATAAAGAATTTGTGGCATGGCAAAATGCTCAAGTGGAGTAGCATAATGAATTTCAAACATCTCAGGATGAGCAATTTAGAATGTCGAATGCTAGGATGGACAATCATGAATAAAATCTGGAGCTATTATCTTCTAAAGCAGATGCATAATTCTAATCTCTTCATGAAGACATTCTGAAGTCAGACGGAGTCTTACACAGAAAACTCAATAATCTTAACTCAATGCATGTGCACCAAGGTGATGTCGCTGCTGCATTTTATGATGAAATGCTTAGAAGGGGAAGAACTTATCAAATACATGGTGGTGGTGGTTCACGAGATCATTAGTGCATGTCATCCAAATGTGTCTTGTTTCGACAGTCATCATTTTTTGCATTTCTGTATCATGAACAATGTTATGTTTTGTTTTATGTTCCTGTATTCTGAGTTATATGTTTGAACAATGTTATGTTTTGATTAAATGTTTTTGACTTATTTTACTTTATGTAGCTTATTTTCAAAATGACCTATGTTTGATATATTAGTTTTACTTGTCATTTAGGTTGAAGAATATAATACTTCTCATAGTATTCCTTGTTTCTTTTTGGTGTTATCAAAGGGCGAGAAGATATATGCTATGATCAAGAGTGAAAGCATATATTCAGGGGGAGCATTGTAAAAGAAGTGAAAGGCATATCATTACATTTCTTCCATCATAAAAAAGGGGGAGTTTGTGAGTGAAATCTCTATCTCGTTTTGAAAGGGTTTTGAATGATATCAAAAAGACAAGTATATGAGTGTTTGTCTAAGCATTGCATGGCCTCTTAAATATATTGATGTATTAGTCCACTTGAGAATGGTTGGGAAGTCATCACAATGTTTGTTGAATCATTTGAGTCATTAAAACTAAGTTTTTTGAGTCATTTTTTGTTGCATGTGTCGACACATCCGAGTTTCAGGTCGACATATGTAACTTTGTTTTAAATCCTGTGAGCTTTTGTAAGGCACAGGTCGACACATGCATCATACAGGTCGACACATACTGAAAGAATTCTTAAATTGCAGAAATTCTTATTTTATGTGTTGACACACTCACATTTCAGGTCGACACATTCACTCACGTTTTAAAGCCTGTAGCTTCTAACTTGTTCAGGTCGACACATAAAGTATCTTAGGTATACACATAGAGTATCTTAGGTCGACAGATACCTCTTTTTCATAACGTATGTGTCGACACATACGGGTTTTAGGTCGACACATACAATCTGCTTTTGCCAAATATTCAACTTCTTCTTAATATCAAATTTTCCCTTCTTACCCTATATGTTCAAAACTATAAATACTCATTCATGCATCATTTATAACTTGATGATATAATAAAATTATCCTACTTTTTCTCTTCATCTTCAACCTTCCAATCTATGCATACACACCAACGTTACATTATGATGATGTTCCGTCGGGGTGCCGTCTAGATGAAGAATTGAAGATTTCCAATTGGTTTAGGTTGAGTTCTTGTAGGGGTCTTCATCTAGAAAAACCATTTGGTTTTTCCTCCAACATCATTTGTTGAATTAGGGGTTTTCGTGGAACATCGTGCGAGAAGAAATCATCCATGTGAAAAATACCTTAGAGTGTTTGAAATCTTTTAAAGGAACCTTAGAGTGGTTGAAATATTTTTAAGGAAGTAGCAAGAATTGGATGATAGAATCAGTGATCTTGTGTTAATAGTTTGCAATCGAATTTACTCGAGTGAAAAATCCCTTCGAGTGTTTGAAATCTTTGCAAGGAACCTTAGGGTGTTTGAAATCCTTTTATGGAAGTAGCTTAAGCGGAAAATAGGTTGCATCTATCGGTTGATTTGATCTTGCTTAAGATCAAAGGTTGGAAGAAGGAGCATCAACACCAAATTGGAGAATTTTGTATTGTTGTTTCTAACCCTTCCATTATATTAAACATTTTACATATAAGAATTATCCTAGTTCCATTGGAATTAGGCGTAGACGTACCTGTAATACGGTGGGAGAACTGACTTGGTGTTTGCATTTGTTTTCGCAAATGTTGAGGTTTAGCAAGAGTCGCCACCGACTTTTCTTTTATCCAAAAGGAAAGGTAAAAAAGCACAGGAAAGAACTTTCAAGATTATTTCTCAGGTTCGGGGGGTAGATTATGAAAATGGAAGGTATTAGCACCCTTTTCATCCATGGTTTTCCATGGGCTCTTAGTTACTCGCTTAGATCACTTGCTTTTGTTTTGACAGTGTGCTTGTGGTGTGGGCTTTGAAAGTGTTTTGAAAAATATCTTTGTAATGGTTCTCGTTTCTATAAGAACGCATACAAAGTTTTGTTTCGAAAGATAGTTCAAAGATGTGTTTGTGGATTGTGTTTTTTAGAGTGGTTTTGAAAAGACGTTTTGAAATGGTTCTCGTCTCTATAAGAACGTATACAAAATGTTTTGTCTTTTTTGAAATGTTTTGAGATGAAAGTGTTGGTGTAAAAAAATGTTTTTTGTCGTGAGCAAGCGGGCAACTAGAAGAGAATCTACCTACTCGAAAGGTCTCAAGGTTCTTTTCTTCCTATTTTTAATGTTGCTATCTTACCATTGATTTGGTAAAAAGCCCCATCGTTGGATGTTTTGGGACAGGCGCGGGTCAATTTTACAGTCATCGAAAGCAACTTATGAGACGTTTTTAGCAATTTTCGTGAGGGACTAGATCGTTTTATCGAAGGCAACATTGAGGGTCATCGAGGGACTACGATCTTTTTATCGAAGGGTCATTGCTAAAACATCCCATATTCGAGGGACATGACTGTATTTCCGAGGCAACGAAATGGGATTACCCTAAGGGTGCATGTGTGAATGGTGTGTTAGTTTGCATGCATTTTGTCTGGTATTTGAAAATCATCTATTTGTTGATTTTATCTTGCCATACATCCTATTTACTAGCAATATATGAAAAGCAAGTAAAAATGTGAAAACTAAAATCTAAGCTATTACATCACTTTTAGGGGGATGGGGGTACATATTTATGAATGGGGTTGCAAGTAAAATTAAATCCTAAGTTACTATTACAACCATATCGAAATGGATCAGAATGCGCAAGAAACGTAAATTGCTTATTTATTTAAGAAAAGAAATAAGTTTTGTTTAAGAAAATATTTTTTGGTCTTTTGTTTTAAGAAATAAAATAAAACATAAAAAAATGTTTTCAGTGTTTGTTGATTAATGAAATAGAAAGTGATGGCAAAAATAGTGAGAGAGAGAAAAAAAAGGAAAAATAGAATCAGCGTATTGCTGATTAAGTGAGGTCAGAAGTTCTGACTCTGATGCACTGCAAAACAGAAATCCGGTTAGTGAAAAAAAGTAAAGTCAAAAGTTCTGAGTCCACTGGGAGCACATTAGCTTTCAGAAGTTCTGATACCACCGACAACAGAGTAGATTTCATAAATTCTGATACCACTGGAAGCAGATCCCTCTCTCTATGCTAGTCAGAACATCTGCAACTTGGTCATTTCTCCACAAAACAGAAGATTTGCATATGACAGTTATGGCAGGTTTCATAGCATTCTGGAAACAAGAAATATCAGAATTATAAATCAGAGGCAAACATGAATTTGCTAATCCTAATTATGAGTTCTTATTTCTCCCAGAAGTTCTGAACTGATTTATTCTATACTTAGGCCGATAAATACGTGAAGCCTCAGAATATGTATAACGTCAGAAACATGATGTCTACATTGTATTTTGAACATGCAAGTCTGGTAATGCTTAAGTAACGTGATAAGGGTTAGCAAAAGCTTACCTTGCAGCTGGAGGAGATTCTGTGAACTGGAGGTTGGTCCTAAACTCTGGTGATGTTCTGAGCAACTTCTTCACGTACTCAGCTGGATGGAAGTTTGCAACTTCTGGAACATCCAAGGGGTGATATTCTGACTTCTTTGAGATGGAGATGAATGGAGAGTGTATGGCATTATGAGTACAGAAATTAGAATAGATTCTAATATGTGAATCAGCAATTGTGGGAATGGTTTTATTCAAGGAACAATGGAGTTTTTATGCTAGAATCAAATGCTAAGATTTTGTATTTTGGTGTTTTACAGCCTTTTTGGATTCTTGGGATTTTTGCAGGGATTCAAGGCTTTTTTCTTTCTTTTGGTGATTCTTTCTCTCTAAAAACCAACCCCATGAACGTGTGATGGAGCAAACTATTTATAGATAGATTTTCTGTGGTTTTTTTTGGGGGGGGGGGGGGGGAAACAAATGATTTTTAAACATTTTTGGCATATTGTCCCCCCCTTTTTTTTAATCACAGTTTTCGTATGCTGAATTGGTGCAAGGAAAACGCAGGCGTGGACTGGCTCAGTAGCACCTTGGAGCGTTGTGGCAGCTGGTTGCAGGACTGTGCCATAACAGGGCAGCAGGTTACTTAAACAAAGTTTTGGGATTTGGTGATGTTCTGATTGTAGAAGATCAGAAGCGTAACCTCCAAATGCTGAAGGGGGGTCTTCTGACCGGAGCGTTGAACATAGCCTCCATATGTTGAAGAATCATGTTCTGACTAAAGCATCCTGTTCTGACCAAAGAGCAATCGCTTCTGCATGTTCTGATTGAAGCGTTATGTTTGCAGCTTTTGACTGCACCTGCATAGAGGCTGGCTTAGAAGTTCTGAAATGTCATATTCTCTAGACACTTAGAAAATTTTCTAAATATTTAGAAAATTTGATTTTCAAAGTAACTTCTGACTTTTGATTTTTGATGAACCAATTTCATGCCTTAATGAAATATGATTCTTGGAACTTGATTTTTTTGATTCAAAAGTCATAGTTTGACTCCTTTGGTATGTAAATGACCATTTTGCCCTTGTGAACAATCCTCTTGAAAAATTTGTAATTTCAGATTTGCAATTGGATGGAAGCAAACTTAAGGGTCTAGGTTGATCTTTTTGAGAAATGAGAGGGCAAATTTTAGGGTACAACAGCTGCCCCTGTTCAATCTTCTTAAACTTGAAAAGCGAGATTAACGTGTTTGTCGTTCGTGGCTTGAAAGTAGAAGATGATTGAACACTAGAGTACTCAGAAATTTGCACTTGATGATGCGTTGGTCGATTGCGTAAGGAAATGGGCTTAAAGATTCCATTTAGAGAAGCGATGGAGAATCGTCGGAGATGGGCTTATAGATGCCATCCAAAGCTGATTGTTGACAGAAAGTTTGAACTCGATTTTAGCAGAAAACGAATCAGAATAAATCGTTGAGGGATTTATCTGAACTAGTAAGAATCTGGAAACGAATCAGAATAAACCGTTGAGGGATTTATCTGAACTAGTAAGAATCTGGAAATGAATCAGAATAAACCGTTGAGAGATTTATCTGAACTAGTGAGAATCTGGAAACAGATCAGAATAAACAGTTGAGAGATTTATCTGAACCAGTGAGGATCTGGAAACGAATCAGAATAAACTGTTGAGAGATTTATATGAACCAGTAAGAATCTGGAAACGAATCAAAATAAACCGTTAAGAGATTTATCTGAACCAGTGAGAATTTGGACGAATCAGAATAAACCGTTGAGAGATTCATCTGAACCAGTGAGAATCTGGAAACAAATCAGAATAAACCATTGAGAGATTCATCTGAACTAGTGAGAATCTGGAAACGAAGCAGAATAAACCGTTGAGAGATTTATCTGAACAAGTGAGGATCTGTAAACAAATCAGAATAAACCGTTGAGAGATTTATCTGAACCAGTGAGAATCTGGAAACGGATCAGAATAAACTGTTGAGAGATTTATCTGAACCAGTGAGAATCTGGAAAAGAATCAGAATAAACCGTTGAGAGATTTATTTGAACCAGTGGGAATCTAGAAACGAATCAGAATAAATCGTTGAGAGATTCATCTGAACTAGTGAGAATCTGGAAACGAATCAGAATAAACCATTGAGAGATTCATCTGAACCAGTGAGAATCTGGAAACGAATCAGAATAAACCGTTGAGAGATTTATCTGAATCAGTGAGAATCTGGAAATGAATCAGAATAAACCGTTGAGAGATTTATCTGAATCAGTGAGAATCTGGAAACGAATCAGAATAAACCGTTGAGAGATTTATCTAACTCAGTGAGAATCTGGAAATGAATCAGAATAAACTGTTGAGAGATTTATCTAAACCAGTGAGAATCTGGAAAGAAATATTTTGCTATGTAGATGGTCGATCAGTCTTTTCTTGTTGAAAATCTTTGTCTGTTGGAAATTTGTTGATGATAATTTCCTGTCGAATGACTCTTTCTTGCAAAAGGTGAAGAGTTAATTGTATGCAATGCTATGACGTATGCGATGCATGGTGTGATGTTTGCCTATCAAAATAAATGAGATTGCATTGTATGTACTTGAGTTGTCAATGCTATGACGTATGGATGCAAATGTATGGAATTAAAGATTGTTTGTGCCGTAGCGTTGTTGGAAGCGGGGAAAATAAATCCCCTCTGAAGCACTGGTGGGTGAATCCCCAAATATAAACTCTATAGTAGAAGGGAAAAATCGAACATTGCTCGTAGTCTTCGTGATATCCTGCTGGGGAAATCTGAGAAGTTGGGCAATTTACTGGGAATACTCTGGAGCGATAGATGGAAGTTTTGCTTTGTCAGGAATATGAGAAAGCTTGATACCAACAGGCTGCATACTGGGGATATGTTAGCGATTTTGTGGTAGGATGTATTTGCTTCCGCTCCTGCTGGAAAAGGTGCCTGCGGGGATCTTATGGAATGGCTTATAGATATTATCCTATTTCTTAAAGTCATTAGTAATTGTCTTTCCGTTTTTTTTGTTTATTTGTAACAGTAATCACGTTCAAATGCATATACTCAAAAATAAATCATTGGACATTTTTGTAAACAAGACACAGAAACAAAGAAAAATAGATGGTTTTGCACTTTCAAAAGGGATATCTTTGTATTAACTTGAATAAGTATTTTGTACAATGAGACGAACATTCTAGCGAGAGAATGTCGTCGTAAAAAATGAAAATTGATACAAAGAAAAGATAGTTATGTGAAATAATCCCATGGGGTTCCCATTCTGCCATAGTCTTCATGTCTCTGAATGTCTTGTCCACTTGTCGCCTCGGCGAAGTCATTTAGATCGATTTAGATTCGTTTGAGTTGATTGGTCGATGTTGAGGATGTACTACAAGATGATCCAACGGGACATAGTCATACGCTTCAATCCCTAACTTTTGCCTGGACCGCCCTTTTGGGTTTTCAGTCCACCGGGATACCCTTTTTTACCCAAGCCGTCCTTTTGGGTTTTCGACTTGCCGGGTGTACATATTTTTTTTTTAATTTTCATCCCTCATTTTTGCCTGAACCCTTTTGGTTCGCCAGGAAGCCCTTATTTTTGCCTAGGCCAATCAACCTAGCGGGTCTTTGATCATGCGTAGTATCTTTTAACTATGTCTGTATTTACAGGGTGCGGGAGGTCGTCGCCATCCATAGTGGTCAAGATCATTGCTCCACCAGAGAATATGCTTTTGATTACAAATGGCCCTACATACGTAGGGATCCATTTGCCCCTGGGATCACCTTGTGGAAAAATGATACGCTTGATTACCAAGTCACCGACCTGATATCCCTGATGTTTGACCTTTTTATTAAAAGCTCTGATCATGCATTTTTGGTACATCTGACCATGACAGATAGCTGTAAGCCTCTTCTCATCAATCAGGTTTAATTGGTCAAACCGAGTATGGATCCAATCTTCTTCATTCAAACCAGCATCCTTCATGATTCTTAGAGAGGGGATCTGGACCTCAATAGGTAAGACAGCTTCCATGCCGTATACCAGAGAATAGGGTGTTGCCCCAGTTGAGGTGCGAGCTGTGGTACGATACCTGTGGAGAGAGAACGGTAGCATCTCATGCCAGTCCTTGTATGTGACTGTCATTTTCTGTATGATCTTTTTAATGTTTTTGTTTGCAGCCTCGACAACACCATTCATCTTTGGCCGGTAGGGAGAGGAATTATGATGCTGAATTTTGAATTGCTCACACAAGGCGGTGATCATAGTATTGTTTAGATTCATACCATTATTATTGAGGATTCTCTCTAGGATACCGTAGCGACAAATGAGATTCTGTTTGATGAACTGGGCGACCACATTCTTAGTAACGGAAGCAAAAGAAGTTGCCTCAACCCACTTTGTAAAATAGTCAATGGACACTAAGATGAAGTGGTGTCTATTGGAGGCCGTTGGCTTGATTTCCCCAATCATATCGATTCCCCACATAGTAAAGGGCCAAGGAGCCCTCAAGACGTTTAGAGGAACCGGAGGTACATGCACTTTATCAGCATAAATCTGACACTTATGGCAAGTCCGAGAGTGTTGATAGCAATTTGCCTCTATGGTAGACCAATAATAGCCTGCCCATAGGATTTTCTTTTCCATCGTATGCCCACTGGAATGGGTGCCAAAAGTGCCTTCGTGTAATTCAACCATGATACTTTCGGCTTCAACCTTGTGTACGCACCGAAGCAATACAGAGTCATGACTGCGTTTGTACAAAATGTCGTTACTAAGGAAGAACTTAGCTGAGAATCTTCTTAGGAACTTCTTGTCATTCACCGAAGCTCCTTCTGGATATTCCTAAGACTCGAGATACCTTTTAACTTCGTGGAACCAAGGTCGATCCACTACTTCTTCAGTATCAATCTCGTAACAGTAGGCTGGTTCATCCATCCGCTCAATGGAGATTTGAGGAGCCTCGTTATCCCAATTAAGTTTAAACATAGATGACATTGTAGCTAATGCGTATGCTAGCTGATTTTCTTCTCGCGGGAAATGCTCGAAGGTAATCTTCTCGAAATGCGGCAACAATGTCAACACATGTTCTTTATAAGGGATAAGGTTGGGGTGTTTGGTGTCCCATTCCCCTTTGACCTGACTGATGACCAAAGTTGAATCTCCAAATACATCCAAGGATTTGATCCCCAAGTCTATAGCAGCTTTGAGACCGAAGATGCATGCTTCGTACTCTGCCATGTTGTTTATACAGTTGAAGCAAAGTCTGGCAGTAAAGGGAGTATGACATCCCTCCGGAGATATGAGTACGGCACTGATACCATTGCCAAGTGCATTGGATGCTCCTTCAAAGAATAGGGTCCATCGGGATCCTTGTTCAGGTTTGTCACATGGCCTGATTTCTTCACAGTTGTCTAATGTCATGATGTCTTCATCCGGGAATTCAAACTTCATGGACTAATAGTCTTCCACAGCTTGGTGAGTGAGGTGATCATTCAATACACTACCCTTTATAGCTTTCTGGGTAGTATACTGTATGTCATATTCTATTAGGATCATCTGCCATCTTTCTATTCTCCCAGAAAGAGCGGGCTTCTCGAAGATGTACTTTATCGTATCCATTTTAGATACCAACAGAGTAGTATGGGTAAGCATATAATGTCTCAACCGGTGAGCATCCCATGCCATAGCGCAACAAGTTTTCTCGAGCAGTGAATATCTTGTTTCACAGTCGGTAAACTTTTTGCTCAGGTAATAAATAGCATGCTCTTTTCGGCCAGACTCGTCATGCTGCCCCAACACACACCCCATTGAGTTTTCTAAAACAGTTAGATACAAGATCAATGGACTTCCCTCGACGGGTGGCAACAACACATGAGGCTCTTGCAGGTATTCTTTGATTTTGTTAAAATCAACTTGGCATTCTTCATTCCATCTAACTACTTGATCTTTCTTCAATAGCTTGAAGATTGGCTCACAAGTAGCTGTCAGGTGAGAAATGAACCTGGCTATGTAATTCAGACGTCCCAAGAATCCTATGACTTCCTTTTCAGTACAAGGAGATGGCATCTCTTGTATCGCTTTAACCTTGGCAGGATCAACCTCGATACCCTTGTTGTTGGCGACAAAGCCTAAGAGTTTACCAGACCGTACTCCGAACATGCACTTGTTTGGATTCAATCTCAACTTGTACTTCTTCAGCCTCTCAAACAGCTTCTGTAAGTGATCAAGGTGCTCTTCTTCCATTTGCGATCTGGCTATCATATCGTCTACATAGACCTCTATCTCATGATGTATCATGTCATGAAATAAAGCTACCATGGCGCGTTGATAAGTCTCCCCAACATTCTTCAGTCCGAATGGCATGACCTTATAACAGAAAGTGCCCCACTGTGTAACAAAGGTTGTTTTCTCCATATCCTCATGTGCCATTTTTATTTGGTTGTAGCCTGAGAAACCGTCCATGAAGGAAAACACTTTGTGTTGTGCCGTATTGTCAACTAGAATATCGATATGGGGAAGTGGGAAATCATCTTTGGGGCTTGCCCTATTCAAATATTTGTAATCCACACACATTCGTACTTTACCGTCTTTCTTGGGCACATGAACAATATTGGCAACCCATTGAGGATAAGAGGTAACAGCCAAAAATCCGGCATTGAATTGCTTCATGACTTCTGCTTTGATCTTTTCCAACAAATCGGGCCTCATGCGACGAACCTTTTGCTTTACTGGGGGACAATCTTCTTTTGTAGGCAGACGATGTACCATAATGCCTGCATCAAGTCCCGGCATGTCTTCGTACGACCAGGAAAAGATTTCAACATAGTCGTGTAATAACTTAATCAAGCGCTCCTTGACACTGGGTTCCAAATTGGCACCCACCTTGACCTCCTTCCTATCTTCCTCGGTTCCCAAGTTAACTGTTTTGACCGGCTCTTCGTGTGGTTGAATGGTCCTTTCTTCCTGTTGTAACAACCTGGCCAACTCCCCTGGAACCTCATAATCTTCCTTACCTTCATCGTCGACTTGGTAGGTCGGATATTCAAAGTCACAATTGGCCATAGCAGAACTATTACCCATGGGATCATGAGTGGATGTAGATCTGCAATTTTAATATATGAGTGTGTGTAAGAGCTTTGCTACCTTTTGAAAGAAATAAAATGTAAGAAAGAAAAGACAAAGAAAACAAAATTTGATGCAAAAACGTCCATGATTCATTAATGACATATGATAATGAAGTGACAACCCTCACAAATGGACCGTTGTGCCTCGGGTAAGACACAAGGTTTTAAAAGTCTGAATTTGTTTAAATATTACAAGCCTGAAAATATTAAAAGACAATTACTCTTGAATAAAAGTAATAGGAATGAAATCATTGGCCTCCCAATTGTTGAGCCCTCCTCCGATGGTTGGAAAAATCCATTCATCCATGTCACAACTGCCATCACTGTCTTCTATTGCATTGACTCCTTGATTGTTGATACGCAAAGGTGGTCCCCCAGCACGAGAACGTTGAACAGCTCTTTGGGCTTCTGAAGTGAACCCCAACCCAAATTTGTCGGACTTGTAGGGAATATCCGGAAGCTGACCCCGGATAGTACATCCTCCTTCTTCAACTACCGCTCGAGCATCTTTCAAAGAGGTCGTCTTCAGTGGAGGTCTGGTAATCTTCGGGACCTTTGGAGTAGACTTGGTTGCCGCGACCGTTGCTGGAACTTCCTCAAAGTTCTGACAGGGAGTCTCTATGAATTCACCATACATTTCAACATACCTGAAAGAGTTCAGATGGCTAACCATGTACTCCTCCTCTCCGTGGACGGTGACAATCTTCCCTATGATCAGGTATTTTAGCATTTGGTGTAGGGTAGAGGTGACGGCACCAGCACCATGGATCCAGGTTCGACCCAACAGACAAGAGTATGAAGGGCGAATGTCCATCACATAGAAAATTGAGTCAAAAGTCTGAGTCACAATTTTTATGGGGATACTAACTTCTTCGTGCACTGTCCTCTTGGAGCCATCAAAGGCCCTCACTATGATGTTGCTTGGTTTCAAGATAAGCCCCTCACAATCCAGTTGGCCGAGAGCATATTTGGGAAAAACATTCAATGATGAGCCGGTATCCACCAAAACATGGGCAAGTGTGGTGCCCCTGCATTCAGTGGAAATATGTAAGGCATCGTTGTGCTTCCTTCCCTTAGAGGTTAAATCAGCATCGAAAAAGCCCAATCCGTTATCAGCAGTTAGACTGGCCACACAGTTTTCAAATTGGTCGACGGAGGTCTCTTGGAGCACGTGAGCGGTCTTAAGAAACTTTACCAAGGCTTTGGCGTGGGTCTCAGAACACAAAAGTAAAGACAACAATGATATCTTCGAGGGGGTTTTCCCCAACTGCTCGACAATGTTGTAGTCACTTTTCTTGATTATCTTTAGTATTTCTTCTATCTCTTTTCTAGAAGCTTCAAGGATGACCTCGGGATGTTCTCTTGCTTGGGAAGGCTCAATCAAAGTCTCTTTGCCCCTTGTATCACTAACAGGGATAACAGTAGGAGTAGCACTAGGGGTGTCGGTAGGAGTGGCAGTAGGAATGATCACAGGAGTAGCAACGGTCTTTGGAGAAATCTCAGGTGAGAAGACTCTTCCACTTCTTGTTATTTTGCTGGTCCCAGTGATGTTACCGATATCGGGATCAATATCTCTCGCAACTTCGTCTTTAACATCCAACTGATCTTTCTTGACACCATAGTAATAAACGTCAGCCCCATAACTCCAGGGAACAGCTTTATCCGAGGAGTATGATATTGGTCTTGGCATAGTGATGATTAAAGGTGCAGATCTTGGAACAGATGTAATCCTGACGGGTCTTTTGGTGGAGACCCTGGGAGGATTGTCGAAAATGGTGATTATCAAAACATATTGATAAGAATTTTTGATAAGAGGTAGCTTTTCAAATAGGATTTCTTTGCTGGTCATCAGGCGCTGGACGCCTATCTTTAGTAACAAACAACTGTTCGATAGAGACTTGCACAAGCGGAAATTTTTATCACAACTCAGAAACAGACCGACCTGCAGTAGATTTTGTTTAATGGTCAACTAAGGGGTGATTAAGTCATTCACAGAGGAAACAAAACGATCATTGTCAATGGCGTTGATACCTTGGCCATGTCTGGCCATTGGCTCCGTTATTACATTAGGCGTTTCTGGTAGATCAAACTCAATCTCTTTCGCATCGATAAGGTCTTGCACCTTATTCTTTAAGGCCCAACAGTTGTTTGTATCGTGCCCCGGGCTTTCAGAATGGTAGGCACATCGAGAGTTCGGGTTATAGCGAGGAGAAGCGGTATTGGGGTTCTTGGGAGCTTCTTTTAAAGTTGTCAAATTGGTCTTCAAAAGGTGTGGCAAAATCTGACACATGGTCATGTTGACCCGGGTAAACCGTCTCATGGGCGCTTCTAGTTTGCGCTGATAATTTCGCTGTTGATTTGGCATAGGGTTAGAAATCATGACAGCCCCTACCGCCGAGCGACGGTCAGTTTTGTTTTGATTTCTATAGTCATATGCTGCACTGACCTCTTTCTTTCCAACAAAGGGCTTCTTCACCATACTCGAGGATGCATCTCTTTGAATTTTTCCACTTTTTATACCGGCCTCGACCCGCTCACCAGTCATGATTAATTCGGTAAACCCAGCTGAGGAAATCCCAATCAGGTGGTTGAAAAATGGTCCTGACAAGGTGCCTAGGAACATATCCACCAATTCTCTGTTGGATAGAGGGGGTTGGACCCTGCCTGCGAGATCCCTCCATTTTGAGCATAGGTTTTGAAATCTTCACCCGTTCCCATAGACATGCTTTGTAACTGCATCCTAGTCGAAGCCAAATCAGCATTGTACTGATATTGTTTGTAGAAAGCGGCGGCCAGCTCTTCCCAGTTGCGAATATTGGTCCCTTCCAATTGATAGAACCAATCCAACTGCGTCCCAGATAGACTCTCTTGGAAGAAATGCACCCACAAATTCTTGTCAGCAGTGTGGGGTTGAATCCTTCTGACGTATGACCTTAGATGTAGTTTTGGGCAAGAGACACCGTCGTACTTGGCGAAAATGGGGACCTTGAATTTTTGTGGGATGACAACCCCCAAGATGAGTCCTAATTCTTCAAAGTCCAAATCGGGTACCCTCTGAATTTCCATAGCATTCAAACGATCCTCTAGTTGTTTTTATTTATCATCTGCAGGAGGATATTATTCCTCAGAGTAATCAGGCTCTTCCTCTTCTTCGGATGCTGGGTCGTTGTTCACTTCCTGGGTTTGATTATCTCCTTCTCCAGATGATGTTGCAAAGTCCAAAGTTCTTCTGGCTTGTCCTTTAAACCTCCTTCCCATGATCACAACACCGGTTGATTTCTTCGCTTTCTTCTTCTTCTCTTTGGCCAACAGAGTCTTCAACTCCTCTTGTCCTTTTGTCAGAGCCAAGAGCATTTGTTGAAACTGGGCATTCTGCGCCTGAAGATCTTTCATAGTCTGTTCCACATATATCTCACTGAAATAAACAATAGAAGGATAAGGTGACCTGTTATGAGAAACCTGTATGATGTTATGATGAATGAAGATGCAATATGCAAATGATTTCAAGGAAATTTAGAGATTTAAACTTGTTTAAACCAAAAAAGGAACACATGTTATATTAAATAAAACCAAGTTTGAATACATCATGCCTCCTTGGGCTTACAAAGAAAGAAACAAATACAACAAAACTCCTAAGACAGAAAGACCGAACGCATCCTCTTTGGAGAAATGTAGGCATTCAAGTTTTTCTCTTCTTGAAGCAGTTTGGTGAGCTCCAGAATCTTCTTCTCACTGGCGTAATACTGGGCGTCAAAGGTGTCCCGCTCTTCCTTCAACTGAACCCAAGCTTTCTGCAGGTCTTCGAGAGAGGTTGGCATGTCAGGATGAAGAATGGTGTATGGGATGTCTCCTTCGATAATCGGGTCAATGATGATAGGAAGGATGGAAGGGTAAGGCATCAAGAGACTCTGAGCACGAGCCCGTACCCACCTAAGGTAAGGCTCGAGGGGGATAGAGTTTTTATGTCCCAAAGTCCTGCTGTCCACCTTGTTCACCATTCCCCAAGCACGTGTAAACCTCTGGCGGTAACCTTGGTCTTATTTGTCATAGTCAAACACCTGACCTTGGATGAGCATCTCGTGAGGTCCGTCTCTTCGGGAATACCTAAATTGTCGAAGAGCCAAGTATGGGTTGTAGGTGATACCTCCCCTAATACCAAGTAGAGGTACATTAGGGAACTCCCCACAACGGTCAATGATATAGATATATTCCAAGGATCTCGAGCACCAACGGATATCAGAGTGGGTGAGAGACATCATCCTTTGAGACCAAGTCAGTCTTTGCTCGTTCTTCAATGCTGACTGAGGCAGGTGTGAAGTGAACCACTTAGCGAGTAGGGGGATACAACACAAAAGGGTACCTCTTTTCTTCATGGTGCGGGTATGAAGGCAATGCAAGATGTCTCCTAGTAAAGTAGGTATAGGATTGCGAGAGAGAAAGACTTTGATGGCATTAACGTCTATGAAGTGGTCCGAATTGGGAAACAGAACCAAACCGTAAGTGAGAAGAGCTAGGACGTCTTTGAAAGCTTGGAAATCCATGTCATCCCAGAATGAACGAGCTTTTTCCAATAGAAACTTAGCTAGAAAGCCTTTAAGCTCGCTTCTTGTTTCCCAATTGGCTATGACGTCGGCCCTCTTCACATGTAAAGCTTCGGAGATGACTTCAGGTTTTGGAATCCCTTCTAGACCGGTGAACGGTATCTGATCAAGCACGGGCACCCCTAAGAGTAGGGAGAACTCTTCCAGCGTAGGTACCAACTGATAGTCCAGGAAAGTTAAACAATGATGTACGGGATCAAAGAATTGGAATAGTACACACATCATCTCTTATGGGAAGTTGGATGTAGCCAAACTGAGGAGTCGACCATATTTCTTGGTAAAAGGAGAATCCCCTGGCACTTTTGAGGCTAGCTCTTGAAGTTGAGGATGTGTTTTTACAAAGCTGATTCATATGGTGTTTCTTCGGAGAGAATTCATGTCCTACAAAACAAAAACAAAAATAAATTTCTAAATCCTTGAAATGGTTAGTGAGCATGCATATGATGTTTATGATGTTTATAATGTTTATGTACAAGCAGATATATACACACATAACAAACAACTCCCTATGTTTTAGGCTTGCATGAGTTTTGTAGGTAAGTACCCTCTTGAAGTCTAGTTGGCTCAACCTGTCATAGTAGTAGCGGAGGGTTCTAAAGGATCTTAATATCACCGACCTTTCTCTTAGGCATTGTCACAGCACAACAATCTTTTCTTGCGGCCAACCCGTATTCTCCTCAATTCACCACAAGGGATACTGGTACCAACCAAAGTTCCACACCAACATAGCTACTACTTCAACCGTATCGATCTACGCCGTACAGCTCCCTCACAGTTTATTGCTACTTCCCTAAAAGGTATTTCCCAGATCCGGGTTAGGATCTAAAGCAAGCCCAAACAAAAGAACCAAATGTAAAGCATAAAAATCAAGCAAAGAAAGCAAGTAAATGTGATCTAATCCTAAGATAACCCTACTTTAAAATTATTCCCTAGCAAAGTCGCCAGTTCTGTGATACGATGGGAGAACTGACTTGGTGTTTGCATTTGTTTTCGAAAATGTTGCGGTTTAGCAAGAGCCGCCACCGACTTTCCTTTTATCCAAAAGGAAAGGTAAAAAAGCACAGGAAAGACCTTTCGAGATTATTTCTCAGGTTCGGGGGGTAGATTATGAAAAGGGAAGGTATTAGCACCCTTTTCATCCATGGTTTTCCATGGGCTCTTAGTTACTCGCTTAGATCACTTGCTTTTGTTTTGATAGTGTGCTTGTGGTGTGGGATTTGAAAGTGTTTTGAAAAATCTCTTTGTAATGGTTCTCGTTTCTATAAGAATGCATACAAAGTTTTGTTTCGAAAGATAGTTCAAAGATGTGTTTGTGGATTGTGTTTTTGAGAGTGGTTTTGAAAAGACGTTTTGCAATGGTTCTCGTCTCTATAAGCACGTATACAAAATGTTTTTTCTTTTTTGAAATGTTTTGAGATGAAAGTGTTGGTGTAAAATTTTTTTTTTTTTCGTGAGCAAGCGGGCAACTAGAAGCGAATCTACCTACTCGAAAGGTCTCAAGGTTCTTTTCTTCCTCCTTTTAATGTTGCTATCTTACCAATGATTTGGTAAGAAGCCCCATCGTTGGATGTTTTGGGACAGGCGCAGGTCAATTTTACAGTCATCGAAAGCAACTTATGAGACGTTTTTAGCAATTTTCGTGAGGGACTAGATCGTTTTATCAAAGGCAACATCGAGGGTCATCGAGGGACTACGATCTTTTTAACGAAGGGTCATTGCTAAAACGTCACATATTCGAGGGACGTGACTGTATTTCCGAGGCAACGAAATGGGATTACCCTAAGGGTGCATGTGTGAATGGTGTGTTAGTTTGCATGCATTTTGTCTGGTATTTGAAAATCATCTATTTGTTGATTTTATCTTGCCATACATCTTATTTACTAGCAATATATGAAAAGCAAGTAAAAATGCGAAAAATAAAATCTAAGCTATTACATCACTTTTAGGGGGATGGGGATACATATTTATGAATGGGGTTGCAAGTAAATTTAAATCCTAAGTTACTATTATAACCATATCGAAATGGATCAGAATGCACAAGAAACGTAAATTGCTTATTTATTTAAGAAAAGAAATAAGTTTTGTTTAAGAAAATATTTTTTGGTCTTTTGTTTTAAGAAATAAAATAAAACATAAAAAAATGTTTTCAGTGTTTGTTGATTAATGAAATATAAAGTGATGGCAAAAATAGTGAGAGAGAAAAAAAGGAAAAATAGAATCAGTGTATTGCTGATTAAGGGAGGTCAGAAGTTCTGACTCTGGCGCACTGCAAAACAGAAATCCGGTTAGTGAAAAAAAGTAAAGTCAAAAGTTCTGAGTCCACTGGGAGCACATTAGCTTTTAGAAGTTCTGATACCACCGACAATAGAGTAGATTTCAGAAATTCTGATACCACTAGCAGCAGATCCCTCTCTCTATGCTAGTCAGAACATCTGCAACTTGGTCATTTATCCACAAAACAGAAGATGTGCATATGACAGTTATGGCAGGTTTCATAGCATTCCAGAAACAAGAAATATCAGAATTATAAATCAGAGGCAAGCGTGAATTTGCTAGTCCTAATTTTGAGTTCTTATTTCTTCCAGAAGTTCTGAACTGATTTATTCTATACTTAGGCAGATAAATATGTGAAGCCTCAGAATATGTATAACGTCAGAAACATGATGTCTCCATTATATTTTGATCATGCAAGTCTGGTAATGCTTAAGTAACGTGATAAGGGTCAGCAGAAGCTTACCTTGCAGCTGGAGGAGATTCTGTGAACTGGAGGTTGGTCCTGAACTCTGGTGATGTTCTGAGAAACTTCTTCACGTACTCAGCTGGATGAAAGTTTGCAACTTCTGGAACAGCCAAGGGGTGATATTTTGACTTCTTTGAGATGGAGATGAATGGAGAGTGTATGGTAGTATCAGTACAGAAATTAGAATAGATTCTAATATGTGAATCAACGATTGTGGGAATGGTTTTAGTCAAGGAACAATGGAGTTTTGATGCTAGAATCAAATGCTAAGATTTTGTATTTTGGTGTTTTACAGCCTTTTCGGATTCTTGGGATTTTTGCAGGGATTCAAGGCTTTTTTTCTTTCTTTTGGTGATTCTTTCTCTCTAAAAACTAACCCCTTGAATGTGTGATGGAGAAAACTATTTATAGATGGATTTGTTGTGGTTTTGGGGGGGGGGGGGGGGAAACAAATGAGTTTTAAACATTTTTTGCATACTGACCCCCTTCTTTTTTAATCACAGTTTTCATATGCTGAATTGGTGCAAGGAAAACGCAGGCGTAGACTGGATCAGCAGCACCTTGGAGCGTTGTGGCAGCTGGTTGCAGGACTGTGCCATAGCAGGGCAGCAGGTTACTTAAACAAAGTTTTGGGATTTGGTGATGTTCTGATTGCAGAAGATCAGAAGCGTAACCTCCAAATGCTGAAGGGGCATCTTCTAATCGAAGCGTTGAACATAGCCTCCATATGCTGAAGAATCATGTTCTGACTAAAACATCCTGTTCTGACCAAAGAGTAATCGCTTCTGCATGTTCTGATTGAAGCGTTATGTTTGCAGCTTCTGATTGCACCTGCATAGAGGCTGGCTCAGAAGTTCTGAAATGTCATATTCTCTATACACTTAGAAAATTTTCTAAATGTTTAGAAAATTTGATTTTCAAAGTAACTTCTGACTTTTGATTTTTAATGAACCAATTTCATGCCTTAATGAAATATGATTCTTGGAACTTGATTTTTTTTTATTCAAAAGTCATATTTTGACTCCTTTGGTATGTAAATGACCATTTTGCCCTTGTGAACAATCCTCTTGAAAAATTTGTAATTTCAGATTTGCAATTGGATGGAAGCAAACTTGAGGGTCTAGGTTGATCTTTTTGAGAAATGAGAGGGCAAATTTTGGGGTACAACAGTACCCACACGTGAGGACGATAGTGGGGAACTGTGTAGACAAATTCCTTGTGTATTTTTATTTTTCTACTTTTACTTGCTTTCAATTTTATCAATTTTTTCATCAAATAGCATTGTTATAGTAATTGTATTGTAAGAATTTTTCTCTCAAAATATGTTTTTGGAATAGGTGTGGATATAGCTTATAATCAATTTTGATTATAAGTGGTTTTGTATATCAACACTACTTTAAGAGAAATTCTGAAAAATTCACTTGCACGCCAAGTGTTTGATAAAATGATCAAGTTAGTTCTTTGATTATTTAGTCTTGGAAATAGCATTGCGAAGTGATTGTGTTCAAACAATAAATAAGTGGATTGTTGGTTTGAGTTTATATTAATCAATTACTAAATTTTATCTCATAGATTTATATTTCATAATTTGTATGTACGATTTTCCAATAAGTTGTTTTTTAGACGACTTCTCAAGTTAATTGCTTCCGCATCAAAAAGTTTTAAAAATGAATTAAAGTCTAGATTTGTGTCTAGAAATATATTTTTTTGCGCCTCTACTCACCCCCTCTAGATACACGTCATCGTCTAACACATAATGCGTCTGCGAATTTTTTTTATTTCAACGGTCAATCCCTCTTCATTCCACATCATTCTCCTCTCTCTCTCTCTCTCTCTCTCTCTCTCTCTCTCTCTCTCTCCAATCAATACCCATTAAACTCAATCAAAATATTTTATTATTTTGTAACCCCCCATCCTTTTCATAACCCTTCTCTCTCTAAATCATTATCATCTTCCCAAACTCTCTCACTCTCCCACAAAACTCCATTTACACCCAAATATAAAGCTTCAAACTTTATCCATTTCCACTACCAAAAACCCCATACCCCCTTCACAAAACCTTCCCCCATTCGACCTTCTCTTCCATATTCCAGGTACTCGGCCCAAGCATGTGGAGTGTTATAGGGTCCTCGGCAAGCAGAGAATTATTCTGACCAGGTATCCCTGTGAAATAACCCTCACCACTCTTGGTTTAAAAACTAAAGTCGATAGGTTGTTAAATAATATTGGTCTTTTGGATTTTATGACGAGGGACACTCCTACCTATGAGTGTATTACACTCAAATTTTTGAGCTCCCTCGATTTTAAAATTGAAAAAAATGGAAGGATGGTGTGAGGGTTTATTTTGGAACCCTTAAATTTCGGATCATGGATCAAGACATCCAATTGGAAGCCAAAGATTTGGGAGAAATTCTCAAACTCCAGTCGATGGACCCGATTATGTTCCCAAAGGGCTTGATTTTTTATGATTTTTGGTACTTTATAATCGGTCATCATGATTATACAGCGACTAATGCCAAGGCCTTCAGGATTCAAAATCATGTTTTTCGATACTTGTAAAAGGCATTGGCTTATACTTTGTTTGGCCGCAGTGATTCTACAAGTGTTGCTTCCCAACGATAATTATTTTTCATGATTTATGTGACTAACAATTATTTTGTTAATGTTTCCGCCTTTGCGGCTTATCATTTACATCATGTTGCTAAAGATGTTACAGGTGATATTTCAGTGGGCGGCATGATAACCCTGATCGTCGAACACTGTGAACTTATCTTCCATGCTGAAAATGATAATATGGTTATGGAAAAATACAAAGTGGACATGGAATCCTTGATCCACCAAAGTATGATTCATTGGGAGGGTAACACCTACTCGGTGATGATGGGCAGCACATCTATCATTGACCTTCCAAACCCAAGGAAAACAGGGGTTGATGTGAAAAAGAATTGGTTATACACTACTGCTACGAACTCCCTGGATAACTCTGAGGAGGACGAGGATATTATTTTTGCTAACATTGGTGTAGGTACAACTATAGATGATGAAACCACACAGCACACCCATCCCACCCACACAGAAATCGGCACCTCAACAGAAAGCCAAGATAGGTGGGATTGGGTGCAGAATGAGATTTGAGGCATGCAAGGAGAACAATCCCTCCAAGACACTATTTTGGATGACATGAGAGGCGATTAGACCTGCCAAAGAACCGCCCTAAACGATGTGCAAATGATGATCCAGTGAATGATGCTGCATTTCCCACCACCACCACCACCACCTCAGTGACACCCTCTATGAGTCACCCCCCTCTCATTGGCTAAAACATTGGGGACAATGTTTAGTTGAAGTTTGGGAGGGGAGATTTTACCTGTTTTTATTTGTTTTTTGCTATTTTCTTCTGTTAATTTCTCTTCCATAAAAGACCACTTTTTCAATACTTTTCCTGAACTAAGACCAAATTTTTTTCCAAAAGAGTTTTGATTTTGAGTCAACTGGGAAAGTATATAGAGTTAAAAGAATGAAAGGTTGAGGATTGGGAAACCAAAAAAGTTTGATAAAAGGATTTTTATCATAGTGACACGAGTTTGACATGTATAATTGTACCATAGTTCTTAGACCCTAAGAAGTACCCCCCAATTAGTTTAATTTGACAGTCTGGCATAAATTAGATTTGCATGCATGTATGGTTGATTGAGAAATAAAGAGAAAAATTTAATCAAAAAGACGAAAAGGCGGTAAAAGGCAACTAAAAGAGGTTGATCCCCAACGTCGTCCTAAGAAGAGGATAATATATAAACTTGTAAAGGTTTCGATAATTTCGTCAACACCAAAAAGATGAAAAGACGTAAAAGGCAACCAACCCTCTAAGTCGGATAACCCTCACCCGATTATTCAGCCCAACAGTTGTTGAACCCTAAACATCGTCCTAAATAAAGGACAATATAAAAACTTGAAAAGGTTTTGAAAATTTCATCGGTGGATAACAAATGTTGCATAAATGAAAAAATTCTCAATTAACCTTGTGCATGTGATGATTATTATAACTTCCATTGCCTTACTTTGATTGTCCAAATGAAAGGGAAGAAAAATCGGAGACAAGACTTAATTACAATGCATAGTCGGAGAGGTGTCCGAGTAGGGAAGCTAAGGTCCATGGTTTCACCTTGGTTTTTGTTCATGTAAAGACTCTTGGAGTTATAAGAGTATCAGAAGAACTAACCCTTAGCCTTTTTGAACAAAAGCTCACATATGAGTACTGGTTTGCTTTATCTTTCATGAACTCTTTCTTTCTATACTTTGCTTGGTCCAAAAATTTTCTTTGTGAGCCATGTTGCTTGAGGACAAGCAATAATCTAAGTTTGAGGGAGTTTGATAAGTGTGTTTTGTTTGTCTTATAAGTGTGTTTTAGTTGTGTTTTCGTCGCATTTTGTTTATGTTTCTTTCTTTTTCTACATTTTATGCTTGTGTTTTGTCATTTTCAGGCCTCTATGATTATACCGGAAGGAAAGGAGATAAAATTGAATGAAAGGCGAAGAAAAATGCAAAAGCCGGAAATCTCCAGTACTAAAACCAGAGCTCCATTGCGGGTACTTGTAACGCGTGTTATGGCCCGTAATGGTCCCTAGTCTGAAGACCCTTGTTTTCATGCCCTAACACAAATTTGTGTGGCCTATTACGGGTGCCTGTAACGCATGTTACGACTCTTAACAAGAATGCAGCTGACGCTTACCTTCTGCGCGCCCAGGCCAAATTACCAGAGGCCTGTTATAGGTGCCCGTAACACACATTATAGCCTGTAATGGGCAGACACTGCTTTATATTTTTATTTCCTTTCTCGGACGATTTTGTCTCTGATTTGGGGTTTCTGACATTAATGTTTAGGATGAAACATGGTAGCAGGGCATTGAATTTTATTTTATGGGATATTTTTATTTTGATGATTATAAAGATCTCTTTACAAGGGATTTAGGGGGCATCAAAGTTTTATCGTATAATTTTCTACTTTTCTTGCAAATTTCCACTTCTCTTTGTAAAAGTCTCATTGGAGAAAGTGGCCCTAATTTTCATCTATTGCAAGAACAAGTTTGTTATTCAGGTTCTATTTTATTTTTTTTCTTTATTATAATTGTGATTGCTATCATGTTGATGAACCAAAGAATTACTTTATTTGTTTTATTTCTCATCATGAGTGAGTAGTGATTTAGGGATTTGGGTTAATGAGACCTAACTCAGGACTATCTATATGACTATTCCTATGTGATACAAGGATTTTAACATAATATTATTTTAAAATTCTAAATTTATCTAACTTTGTTAAGAAAGTAAAAAGTTCTTAGGTACCGATAATGTTCCGAAAGGACTTGTATCGATACCCGAAAACAAATTGTTAGATAATCAAATCCGATGATACGAAGGTTCTCAAAAGAGATTGAGAAATGTATCATCATAATAGACTGCGTAATAACAACGAGGTTTTGATAAATGATTTTGAATAAGCGAAAGCTGGCGAATTATTTATCAAAATCAAAATAACACGCTGGCGAAAGTAGGTGTTATCTGTAAAATCTATTTTTCTATAATCCGCGCCAGAATCCTTGTAGCATGATTAGTTTGACCATATAGAGATGTTAGAGTAAGGGATTGTTGTACCCCAAAATTTGCCCTCCCATTTCCTCAACATTTTCTCATCACAAGACATTTAAGGATCAAGATACAATTAGGGTTTCCTCTGCTCAAGACTTCTCCTTGCACTGTGGACTCAAATTAGGGTTTGTGCTTGCACAAAGATGTTTTGACCTAAAATGCTTAAGATGACTTTCATGCTTCATGTTGGACTCCCAAGTTTACCTATACCAAGTTTCAAGTCTTGATTCCAAGTTTTACCCAGTCAATTGGACAGTTGACCTAGAAATCAGCTGTATTGGGGAAAAAGTCAACTGTGGCCAATTGACAGTCAAACCTCATGAAATTTGATCCACATCAACATTATGAACTCACATGGACCATTTGATCAAGTTTGAATCACAATTCCCCAAGAAATTTGATCAGATCACCAAAAGGGCAAAATGGTCATTTTTAGGGTTTTGACTGCACAAAGGCAATTTTTGACTGTTTGACCTAGCCAATGGCAAACCAAGCTCACATATGGACTCAAGGACCCCATGGAATTATCTTGACATGTTCATCAAGCTCAAAAGATCCCAAGTACACAAGATTGACAGTTGAATTTCCCAGTCAATTGATCAATTTTGACTGTATACTGAAAAGTCAAACTTTGACTTTTTGGTCAAAATCAAGAGTCAAGATTCATTTTTCATCAAAACATGCCAAATCATGAAACTTGTTCACCAAGAAATCTCAAAATGCAAATTAGGGTTTGAAAATGGAATTTTTCATAACTTAGAATTTTTCTAAGTTATGAAAAACCCTAATTTTTTCCCAACTTTGCCCCATCTTTTCACCATGATCCATTTGGATTCAAACAAAAGTCAAAACATGAAAGTTGTAGCTTGTTGCATAATCTACAACTTTGATTCACAAAGTTTTCTCATTTGAAGCTTGTATCTCAAGTTATGATTTTTTGAATAAGGGCACTAAACCATCTTTTAACTTAGTGAAATTTGACCTATTTTGACAAGGTTTTCTACCCTACTTCAAGGCCACTTTTCATACCCTTCCACTTGGAATTTCAAATTGCATTTCAAAGATGGATTGTAGTACACATTCCAAGCTTTCCAAAATGTCCAAGAACTCATCAAACAACCTCATAACTTGAGAGATTCGAATTTCACAAGTTGGCAAAAATTCACTTTTGGTTCTTCATCAAAGCATGTTCATAAACTTGGCAAATTTGAATTCAGCATGCTTAAGCTACATTGCAGGCCTCTAATCCCATTTTCACTCAATAATTCAATGCATATCCTTTGTGCTCTAGCATTATCTTGCTCATTTGGACAATACACACAAAATCAAGCCTAAACTAGAAAAAGCATATTATCCATTCTTGTAAAGTGCTACTTTATGGCAACTTTGCAAATCTATGAGGTACAATGCAGATCTTTGAGGCAAAAAGGCATGGACATTTCCCACTGATCAAGACTCAAATGTGCAGCATAGATTGGGGCATTGTACTGGCCTAGAAACCAAGTTGACATTTGCTTGCTTCACTTAGAAGTAACATCCATAACTTATGCCATCTCTCATACCAGCATACAAACACAAGAACAAAGTTGTCAAACACATTACACATAACATATCCAAGCTAACACACGAGCTCTTGACCTCCAAAACACCCTCCATCTCAGAATCATCCTCAAACTGCACAAACAGGGGTGCCCCTGCAGTTTGAGTGCAATCTCTCAATCCCTTCAAGCATTTCTGTCCAAACCTGTTCCTCTACCTTCCTTACAACATATGCAAGCTATCCAGAAGCTAAGGCACGATCTGTAGTTGCTCTAACCACTTCCACCATTTTCACATCTTTGACTTGCAGGTGAAGTTTTATAGCTTGATACAAGAAGGTTCAAGACAAAGTGAGCATTGAAAAAGCATCCCTGGACCTCAAGGAAGCTTTTCCAATCATTACATTGCACTGAAAGTCTCTCATTCTCCACATAGAAGTTCAACTGCACAGGTAAAAGTTTGAATTCGTATCTCTCTTATTAGGCATCTTTAGTCTTAAGTTTGTGAAGAAACAAAGTCCTACTCATAGCCCTGAACATGTACATAGCTTTACTTTTCATTTCTTTTATCTGAGTGAAGAGAATTTGAGCTCTGAAAATGGTAGAAAAACTAGGTCAGGAAAGAGGGGGAGAGAAATTCTCCCTCATCTTAGAGAGATAGGACATGTTCTTTATATGGTTGAAACCGTCTCTTAATGCTCTACATTTTTCATGTTATGAGTTTTTGCTAAAAAGCCAGGAATCCAGAGATAAAAAACGCGTGTTTTAGCTTGAAGGAGGATGTACAGAGGTTGAAGAAGGAGTGGTCTGGGCTGGGCCTGGATTTGTTTTCTTTTTGCACCCCATTTTCATGTTTACACCCCCCTGAGCCCATTTGCTCATTTTTTAACATTTTTGACTTTTTCTTTTTTGGCTGACTTTGTTTATTTTTTCTCATGTCATTTAAAAATTAAAAATATTTTTTTCATTATTTTTTGTATTTATTGCATATTTATTTGTTTATTTGTTTAGTTTGTACATAAATATATATATTTAACTATTAGAATAAATGAAAAATAATGTAAATACACTTTTTTATTTTTATTTACTTTATGAAAATATTTTACACAAAAAAATACTCTTTTATTTTATTTTATTAAAATATTAAATAAATATTTATTTCTAGAATAATACATATTTAGGGTTTAATATAAATATATATATATATATGATTATTAATATATTTAAGACAAAAATATAAAAATACTTGATTTTTTTATTTTATTTAATATTTGATACAAAAAATACCTTTTTCACAATTCACTTCATTTTATTTTATTTTTTTACAAATAATAAATAAATAGTAGAATTAAATTAGATAATAATACCTTTTATTTAAAAATTAGGGTTTTTCACCCTAGGTTCAAAATACTAAAAAATAAATACATTTTTATTTTCTTTTTCCTTTTACATAAATAATATTTTCTCATACACATAGAAACTTTCTTTTTACATTTCACATATTTATTTAATTTACATTTAATTATGCATTGCAAAATATCCAATTGTTGTAATAATTTAGATTTAAATTCTTGTCAATATCCCCATTTGAACATTTGTACCCCCCTTCCCATATTTGGTTGTGTAATAGCTTAGTAATTTTAATTTCGCATTTTTATTGCTTTCTAATGATAACATGTTAGAATTAGGGTTTGTATGCGAAAAAACGACAAAAAATAGTTTGACCTAATGCAAGATAAACAAGCATGAAAATGAACACACAAATCACACTTGCACCCCCTAGGGTATTCCACTTGTTGCCTTCAAATAAATGGGCCATATTGTATGTTGAACATCTTTGGGCAAAGCAAACAGTTTGAATGATCATAGTCCCTCGATAAAACTTTTTTTCAAAAAAACAAACAAAAACAAATGATCAAGTCCCTTAGAGAAATTGCCCAAAGACATTTAACGTCGTTACAATTATGGTCTAAACGATGACCCGCGCCTGTCCCTTTCACATCCTAACACAAGGTTGCCCACCAAATACAATGGTGGTGCAAACTTGTTAAAAGGGTTAAAGTATAGCAATGATCTTTTGAGAAATTTAGGAGTAGATAACCTCTTAGTTACTTGAATCGACTTGCAAAACAAAACATTTGCCTAATTTCAAAACCACACAACACTACACTTTCAAAACAACTTTCAAAAACAAATGAAAACCTTTTCAAAAGACATACATCTTTGTATACATCCCCACATGGATCATTGCAAAGGTTGCCACCACATTGGCCTCTTTTCAAAACATTTTCAAAACCCACACACTCAAAGCACCATTTAAAACAATTGAAAACAAAAGGCAAGTGATCTAAGCAAGTAACTAAGAGCCCATGGATAACCATGGATAGAAAGGGTGCTAATACCTTCCCTTTCTATAATCTACTCCCCGAACCCAAGAAAACATCTCAAAAGGTTTTTGCTGTGCTTTTTAACCTTTCCTTAGGATAAAATAAAAAGTCGGTGGCGACTCTTGCTAACCGCAACATTTGCGAATACAAACGCAAACACTAGTCAGTTCTCCCACCGTATCACAGAACTGGCGACTCTGCTGGGGATTATTTTTAAAGTGGAGTAACCTTAGGGTTTAGATCACCTTTGTTTTCAATTGCTTGCTTTGTTTGCTTTTACATATTGTGGGCTTTGTATCGGAGTTTTATAGATCCTAACCCGGATCTGGGGAAACCCTTTTAGGTAGCAACAAGGCTGTGAGGGAACTGTGCGGGGTATACCGACATGGTTGAAGCAGTCTGCTACGTTGATGTGGCACTTTGGTGTGTACCGGTAACCCTTGAGTTCAGTTAAGGAGAGTATGGGGCCGCCGCGTGGTGTCATGAAGCATCAACTGACCTTAGGAACCTTAATTGAATCATCTTGGCCTTTTTAGGGTAGTGAGATAACTGACTTTGGTGCAGTCCGAGGTTGGTTGATACTCGATACTACACTCAATTGAGGGTTGCTTTCCTGGAATATTTCGGTCGCCAGTTCAGTGGCTAAATCGAAACGATGAACAATGAAAGCAATCCAGTGATATTGGGACCTTTAGAACCCGGTTACTTTTGATAGGACAGGTTGAGCCCACAAAACTTCAAGAGGGTAATACCCAGACCCCATGCAGGCCTAAACTCTAAGGGTTTGTGTGACTTGTATGCCTTACCATGTTTGCCTTTGTGAATGTTTATAGTGCATTTAATCATTACATCATACAAACATCATGAGCATTGACTAACCGTTTCAAGGGTTTCGAATCTTCATCTTTGTTCTTGTTTTATAGGACATGGAAACTGCTCGCAGAAAGACAATTCAGATTAGCCTTGTAAAGATCCCTCCTCAGCTTAAGGAGCTTCTGTCCAGGATTCCCGAGGGTTCTTCATTCAGTGAGAGACATGGGAGACTCATCAACTTGGTTAACACCAACATTGAGGAGGACTTGATAAAGGTCCTGTTCCAATTCTTTGACCCTCTGCATCACTGCTTCACCTTCCCGGATTATCAGTTGGTGCCTACATTGGAAGAGTTCTCCCGACTTCTGAAGGTCCCTATCCTTGATCAACTACCCTACAACGGTATGGAAGAGGAACCCAAGCTTGAAGAGATTGCTAAAGCCTTGCACCTACAGACATCCGACCTCAAAGGACATTGGGAAGTTAGAAGTGGTATCAAAGGGTTCTTAGCTAGGTTTCTGTTTGATAAGGCCCAAGAATGTTGGAACTCTCTTGACCTACGAGCTTTTGAAGAAGTTGTAGCCCTCCTTGTCTATGGTTTGGTGTTGTTCCCTAACCCAGATCAGCTTATTGATATCAGTGCTGTCCAGATCTTTATGACCGGGAATCCTATACCTACACTGTTGGGGGACATCCTTCACTCATGTTACACTCGAACCATGAGGAGAAGGGGTGTCCTTATGTGTTGCACTCCTCTCTTGGGAAGGTGGTTTATTTCGCATCTTCCACAATCAGTTTTGAAGAACGAGCGGGGTTTGAGATGGTCACAACGGTTAATGACTCTCACGCATGCAGATATACATTGGTGTCCTAGGTCCAGGGAAGACGTCACTATCATTGATCGCTGTGGGGAGTACCCTAATGTTCCTTTATTTGGAATCAAAGGAGGTATAACCTACAACCCATGCCTGGCTTGGAGACAGTTTGGTTATGCTCGGAAGGATGGCCCTCATGACATGTTAATTCCTGACATAGTCTTCGACTTCGACAACGATACTCAAGGACTTCGTCAGAGATTTATCAGAGCTTGGAGGATGCCAAGTAGGATAGACAGCAAGACACTGGGGCACCGGAACTCCATCCCGTTGGAGCCTTACCTCAAGTGGGTACGAGCCCGCTCTCAGAAGTTAGTAATGCCTTACCCTCACATGCTACCTGTAATCAAAGAGCCAATCTTGGAAGGAGAAACATCCTACACCATTCAACATCCCGACATGCCCACCTCCTGGGAAGATATGCAGAAGAGCTGGATCCAACTTAAGGAAGAACGGAATTCTCTTGAGACCAGTCTACATGCTAGTGAAAAGAAGGTCCTGGAACTCACCCGCCTGCTGCACGAGGAAAGGAATCTCAACACCTACATCGCGCCAAAAAGGATGCGCAATGTCTTTTTGCCTTAAAGAGTTATTTTGTAATATTTGGCCCATGAGGCATTTATGTACTAACGAATTTCTCCTCATTAATATGATGTGCGTTCCTTTTTGTCTACAACAAAGTTTGAATGTTCTAAATCCTTGAATGCATTGCATACATGCGCATTCCATTGCACCATATGCATAGCAGGTACCCTATTTCACAGGTTGCTTAATTTTCTTCGCTGTTTGTGTGCACAGTCATCATGAATCCGGAATCATCCAGTGAGCAAGCAATCAAGGCCCTTCAGGCCCAAAGTGCACAGTTTCAAGAGATGGTCTTAAGCCTAGCCCAGGGTCAGCAAGAGTTGAAGACTCTACTCCTGAAGAAGAAGAAGAAAAAGAGGACGGCGATGTTCAACACCGGACGCAGATTTGGGAACACGCTCCACAATGAAGCTGATCCAACCACTTCTTCTGCTGAGAAAAACAGTCCCCGAGGGGGAGGAGCTCCTAGTCCCGCAATCTCCGACAACGAGACGGACTATAACGAGGAACAATACCCACCTGCTGCTGACAGATACAAACAATTAGAGGACCGCTTGAGCGCTATGGAAATTCAGAACGTGCCAGGACTGGATTTCGGAGATTTGGGATTATCTTCTGGAGTAGTAATTCCACACAAGTTTAAGGCGCCTGCCTTCGCCAAGTATGATGGGGTCTCCTGCCCAAAGCTGCATCTGAGGTCGTATGTAAGGAAAATCCAACCTTACACGGCGGATAAGAACCTCTGGATTCACTTCTTCCAGGACAGCCTCTCGGGGTCTCAGCTTGAATGGTTCTACCAATTGGACGGAGCTAGCATCCGGCACTGGGAAGATTTGGCAACTGCGTTTTACAGACAATACCAATACAATTCTGATCTCGCTCCTACGCGTACCCAACTTCAGGGTATGTCTCTGGGAACGGGTGAAGGGTTCAAAGAGTACGCTCAAAAATGGAGAGATTTGGCTGGCAGGGTGCAGCCTCCATTAACTGATCGAGAGCTGGTTGATATGTTTCTGGGAACGTTGTCTGGTCCGTTTTTCAATCATTTGGTTGGTAACTCCTCCGCTGGGTTCACAGATTTGATATTAACAGGAGAGAGAATTGAAGCTGGCATCAGGTCAGGCAAGATACAGAAAGCTGCCTCTACAAGTGCTGAGAAGAGGCCGTTTAAGAAAGAAGCAAGCGCCGTCTATGGCCCTAGAAGGCAAGTCAAGCCCGAAAGTCGCCAAGCCGTCAATGCTTTGGTCATCTCTAAACCTGTTGCTGCTCCTCAGCAGTACAATCAACAAAGAAGTGAAAGGCCCAAGAGGCAGTATACCCGATTGAGTATGACATTATCTCAAATTTTACCCCAACTGTTATCCACCAACCTGGTGACCCTCAAAGAAGCTCCTAAGGTCGTCAACACTGCGTCCCCTAAATACAACCCGAATGCCCGGTGTGCTTATCATTCTGATAGTCCCGGGCACACTACTGATGATTGTTGGGCCTTGAGAAACAAAGTGCAAGATCTAATTGACGCAAAAGAAATTCAGTTTGAAGCGCCGGAAAGACCGAATGTTGTAACGGCTCCTATGCCCCAGCATAGGGTAAATGCCATTGAGGAAGAAGTGTACGCTGTTTCGGTAGATGAAGTTGTTACCCCTTTGAAGACTGTTAAGAAGAACCTACTGCGGGCCGGTTTATTTCCGGGTTGCGGCGAAGGTTGCCCATTCTGTGCTATTTCCCTATCTGATTGTCCCTTGCTAAGGTTAGGCATCCAAGGCCTAATGGATAGCAAGGAGATTCTATTCAAAAAGACTGTTGTTCAATTGGTTCCGATGAAAGAAGTTTCCGTGATTACCATCTTCAAAAATCCAATCAAGGCTCCCCCAAAGAAGCCTATTCAAATCTTGACAGTTGCGCCTGTGATCATTACTGTTCCAGGACCCCTCTCCTACGTGTCTGATAAAGCTGTCCCCTGGCATTATGGGGCAGACGTATATGTAAATGGAATCAAGCAAGAATTTGATGCTAGTGCCAGTATCTGCGATATCACCGGTCCAGCTAAAGTCACCCGCAGTGGCAGGCTCTTCTCGCCTGACATTGCGCCGCCCGCTATTCGAAAACCCCTCCTCATAAAACCTGCAAGTTTACCAAGTCCTGTTGCTGATCAAATTGTGTCCCCTGCTGCCGAGTCATCAAATGCTCGGGGCAAAGGGATTGAAGAAGAGCCTGCCCGTATGGAGGCACCAATACCCGTGAATGCTGAGGCCTCCCGACAAGAAATGGAGGAGATTCTGAAAATAATAAAGAAGAGTGATTTTAATGTTGTCGAACAGTTGGGGCATACACCCTCCAAGATCTCCCTGCTTTCCTTATTACTATGTTCCGAGGCCCATGCAAAGGCCTTGATCTCATTTCTCAAGACGGCCCATGTGCCGCAGGAGACGTCTGCAGTTCAGTTCACTGACTGCATAGCAAATATGACGGCGGACAACGGCTTGGGCTTTTCAGATGCTGACCTAACCGCAAAAGGGAGAAACCACAATGATGCCCTGCATGTCTCCATTGAATGCAGGGGCACTACTCTGGCACATGTATTGGTGGACACTGGTTCTTCTTTGAATGTTCTTCCGAAAAAGGCTTTGGATCGTCTGGATTATGAAGGCCTGGAGTTGAAACCCAGCAATATCATCGTCAGAGCCTTTGATGGTTCCAAGAGGATGGTTCATGGAGAGGTTAACATCCCTATTCGTGTGGGCTCTCAAGTGTTTGACTCTACCTTTTACGTGATGGATATACGTCCATCGTACTCCTGTCTGTTGGGTAGACCTTGGATCCACAAAGCTGGGGCAGTGACCTCCACCTTACACCAAAAGCTGAAGTATCCCGTCAGGGGGAAAATTGTCACTGTGCAAGGAGAAGAGGAGTATATGGTGAGCCATTTGAATTCCTTCAGGTACATCGAGATGGACGGAGAATTTATTGAAACTCCCTTCCAACATTTCGAGGAGGTACATCCAATTTCAGCAGCTGCGGAGACAATGGCCGAAGAGAATGATTCCCTGAAGATGGTTTCCCTAAGGGATGCCCGGGCTGTGGTTCAGAAAGGCGATGGTGCACACTGGGGTCAGCTTCCTGACTTCACTCAGAAGAACGACAAGTTTGGGCTAGGCTTTACTGCAGAGGCTCAGAAGGCGGTTCGCAAAGAGAAGATTGGAAAGGCTCCGGTGTTTATTTCCAGCTCAAGGGTGAATGCTATCGAGGAGGATGTGGAGGAAGCTGAGTTTGATAATTGGATCTACCCGACTGCCAGCGACGGACCAAGCAACTGGACAACAAAGGATTTTACCCCTATCACATTTGTCACGCAGTAATTGATTTCTTTTGATTTCCAAATTTGTAACAAACAATATGTTAAAACTTTGTTGGCTCGGTGTCCTGCCCGGGGCATCGTAGCTCCATTTGTGAGGGCTTTTTGTATGACATTTTCATATATCATCAATCAAAACATTGGACGTTTGTTGCATTTCAAATCTTGTGCTCTTTTTCTTTCTGTGTTATACATATTGCAAAACAGCTATATTTACACACACTCACTTATACAGGTTTCAATCCACTCTGGATCTCACTGGCAACAGCTCTGCTACCGCCAGTTATGACTTCGAAAATCCGATCAACTTGGCCGAAGACGAAGGTGAAGATGATTGCGAAGTGCCTGGTGAACTCGCAAGACTGCTACTACAGGAAGAGAGGGCTATTCAACCACATGAAGAGCCTGTGGAGACAATTAACTTGGGTACTGAGACAGATAGGAAAGAGGTCAAGATTGGTGCCAATCTAGAGCTCAGCGTGAAGCAACGATTGATCCAGATGCTACAAGACTACATGGAGATTTTTGCTTGGTCCTATGAAGATATGCCCGGTTTGGATGCCGACATTGTAGTTCACCATTTGCCAACCAAGGAAGATTGCCCTCCAGTAAAGCAAAAAGTTCGACGAATGCGTCCAGAGATGTCTGAGAAGATTAAAGCTGGGGTGATGAAACAGTTTGATGCGGGTTTCCTTGCGGTAACTTCTTACCCTCAGTGGGTTGCCAATGTTGTGCCAGTGCCGAAGAAGGACGGTAAAGTCAGAATGTGTGTCGACTACAGGGATCTGAACAGGGCCAGCCCCAAAGATGATTTCCCCCTACCTCACATCGATGTCCTTGTTGATAATACAGCTCAACACAGGGTGTTCTCCTTCATGGATGGCTTCTCAGGGTATAATCAGATCAAGATGGCTTCTGAAGATATGGAGAAGACTACATTTGTAACTCAGTGGGGGACCTTCTGTTATAAGGTCATGCCATTCGGATTGAAAAATGCTGGGGCAACCTATCAGCGTGCCATGGTTGCTTTATTTCATGATATGATCCATCATGAGATTGAAGTATACGTTGATGACATGATTGCAAGGTCTCAAACTGAGGAGGAGCACCTTGACCATCTGAGGAAATTGTTTGACCGACTCAAGTTATACAAGCTGAGGTTGAATCCCAACAAATGCACCTTTGGGGTAAGATCCGGAAAATTGCTAGGTTTCATTGTAAGTGATAAAGGTATCCAGGTGGACCCTGCCAAGGTTAAAGCTATTCAAGAGATGCCGACGCCAAAAACAGAGAAAGAAGTCAGAGGTTTCCTAGGACGACTGAATTATATTGCCCGATTCATCTCACATCTGACTGCTACTTGTGAGCCAATCTTCAAATTACTGAAGAAAGATCAAGTGGTACGCTGGAATGATGAATGTCAGGCCGCCTTTGAAAGAATAAAGGAATATCTCCAAGAGCCACCTATTCTTATGCCACCGGTGGAAGGAAGACCTCTGATACTTTACTTGACAGTGCTTGATAATTCAATGGGGTGTGTGCTGGGGCAGCATGACGAGTCTGGCCGAAAAGAGCACGCTATTTATTACTTGAGCAAAAAGTTTACCGAATGTGAGTCTCGTTACTCGCTGCTTGAGAAAACTTGCTGCGCTCTTGTATGGGCTGCTCGCCGGCTGAGACAGTATATGCTGACTCACACTACTTTATTGATTTCAAAGATGGATCCCATCAAGTACATATTTGAAAAGCCCGCTCTGTCTGGGAGAATAGCGAGATGGCAAATGATCTTAACAGAATATGATATCCAATATACAACTCAGAAAGCAATTAAGGGAAGTGTACTGGCTGATCATTTGGCACACCAACCTGTGGACGATTATCAATCATTGAACTTTGATTTTCCGGACGAAGACATCATGGTGGTAACTGACTGTGAAGTACCTGGACCGGATGAAGGACCTGAGGAAGGATCCCGATGGTCTATGCATTTTGACGGAGCTTCCAATGCTTTGGGTAACGGCGTCGGTGCTGTAATCATATCTCCCAAAGGGACTCATACTCCACTCACCGCCCGATTATGTTTCAGCTGCACCAACAACATGGCAGAATATGAGGCATGTATCATGGGTTTACAAGCTGCGATCGATTTGAGGATCAAGTTTCTAAGTGTCTTCGGAGATTCCGCTCTCGTGATCAATCAGGTCAAAGGCGAGTGGGATACGAAACACCCGAATCTTATTCCTTACAAGGAGTATGTGTCAACCTTGCTCCCTCACTTTGAAGAGATAACTTTTGAACATTTCCCCAGAGAGGAGAATCAGCTAGCGGACGCACTAGCCACGATGTCTTCAATGTTCAAAGTTAAATGGGACAATGAGGCTCCTCAAATCATAATCTGGAAGTTGGATGAACCGGCATACTGCTGCGAGCTCGAGGCTGAGAAGGTGACTGAAAAACCCTGGTATCACGAGGTAAAGAGGTACTTGGAAGCTCAGGAATACCCTGAAGGTGCGTCTGTCAACGACAAGAAGTTCGTGAGGAGATTTGCTGCAAAATTCTTCCTCAGCAACGACATTCTCTCCAAACGGAATCATGATTCAACTCTGTTACGTTGTGTGGATAAGGCTGAAGCAGAGAAAATTATGATGGAACTGCACGAAGGTACATTTGGGACCCATTCCAGTGGACACACCATGGCTAAGAAAATCCTTCGGGCAGGATATTTCTGGTCCACGATGGAAGCCGATTGTTACCAACACTCCCGGACTTGTCATAAGTGCCAGATCTATGCTGACAAGGTGCATATCCCTCCAGTTCCTTTGAATGTCCTAACGGCACCTTGGCCTTTCGCAATGTGGGGCATCGATATGATCGGTGAGATCCGACCAACGGCATCCAATGGGCATCGTTTCATCTTGGTGGCGATCGATTACTTCACGAAATGGGTCGAAGCAGCTTCCTATGCCACAGTAACCAAGAGCGTCGTGGCACGATTCATCCGGCATAATCTGATTTGTCGGTACGGAGTCCCAGAAAGAATCATTACGGACAATGGTACCAATCTCAATAACAAAATGATCACTGAACTCTGTGAACAATTCAAGATACAGCACCACAATTCTTCCCCCTATCGGCCGAAGATGAATGGGGCTGTAGAGGCAGCCAATAAAAATATCAAGAAAATTGTGCAGAAGATGACAGTGACCTACAAAGATTGGCACGAGATGTTACCGTTCGCTCTTCATGGGTACCGCACCTCAGCAAGGACATCAACCGGGGCAACTCCTTTCTCCTTGGTCTACGGCATGGAGGCAGTCTTGCCGATCGAAATCCAGATACCCTCTCTCCGGATAATGAAGGATGCAGACTTGAATGAAGATGATTGGATCCATACTCGACTTGATCAACTAAATCTGATTGACGAGAAGAGGCTCACTGCTATCTGTCACGGTCAAACGTATCAGAAACGAATGATCAGGGCATTTAACAAGAAAGTCAGACCGCAAGAGTATCAAGTTGGGGACCTGGTAATCAAACGCATCATCCTTCCTCAAAGTGATCCCCGGGGCAAATGGACCCCTACTTACGAAGGGCCATTTGTGGTTAAGCGTGTGTTCTCAGGAGGAGCCATGATCCTAACCACCATGGATGGTGACGACCTTCCTCACCCCGCCAATGCAGACATAGTGAAAAAATACTACGCATAAATAAAAGACCCGCTAGGTTGACATACCTAGGCAAAAATAAGGGCTTCCCGGCGAACCAAAAGGGTTCGGGCAAAAATAAGGGATGAAATGAAAAAAAATCTGTACACCCGGCAAGTCGAAAACCTGAAAGGGCGGCTTGGGCAAAAATGGGTATCCCGGTGGACCGAAAACCCGAAAGGGCGGTCCAGGCAAAAGTTAGGGATAAAAGCGTAACACTATGTCTCTTTGGATCACTTCGCGTCCGGAATTCGGTACCAACTATCTGGCTCCAGATTTCGGCATTGATCAATCGGCTTCATCTTCAACTAAGCAGCAAAGCGATGAGACATCCGAAGACATAAAGGCAATAGCAGAGTTGGAACCCAGTGGGATTGTTCACATAGCTGTTTTGTTTTCTTTTTCAAATTGTAAATTCTATACTTTCGGCGATGTCCTCTTACTAGGATGTCAGCCTCTTGTACAAAAACGCCTATTCACAGGCAAAGTTTAAATCAATACAAATTCACTTGTCCATACAAATTGCCATTGTTTTTCTTTTTTCTATTTTGTCTTGCGAAGAACGTCCAATGTTCATTTTTGATATATGCATTTGACATTAAATTGCTGATTCATAAATGTTTGCATATGAAAAGAGAGATTAATTACAAATGACATCAAAGACAGGGGCGATGTGGAGTTGTCTAATGCGGTCTAGTTGTTTTGTCCACCAAGGCACCAAGGTAGGTTCAACTGAAAATGTGGCCAAATCATCTTAGCTCCCCGCAGAGTAAAACAAAGTTCAGCAGCACTTCCCCCAAGCAGGAGTCGATTCCCCGTCGATCCTGAAAAAGGCACAACATTCCCCGGCAGGTCTTAAAAGCTCATCCCCAGTAGATTCTGCAAGCTTATCCCCGGCGAAGTACGAACGTCTCGCCCAAGTTTTATTTAGAGTTATTTCCTCACAAGGACTTATAACTGGGTTATCCTCAGCTAAAAGCCACGGAAGACCGTTCTCGGCAAAAGTTCCTTCAATCCCCAGCGAAGTCTATCTTTGGTATTCCCCAGCGGAGTTTATCATCATTATCCTCAGCGGAATCCATCGTTAAGGTCCTCAGCAGGCCTCTCATCAGAGCTTCGGCCAAGTATCTCTTCCGCAAAGCAGCTTCCCAGCCATTCGTCAAGGATTTATTTTCCTAAGATGAAATTACACTCATAAACATTTCACATTTTCATACATCTTACTTCCATACAGGATGAAACGCATACAACATCTCATGTTGAACATCATGACATCATGCATATCATACATCATAACATTGCATACAGCTTACGTCTTTGCCTTTTCAGGAAAAAGACAATCTCAAAAACGACTACCTTCAACTGTCACAATTCCAGATTCGATACCTGTATCTAGCCAGGGCACATCTGAGAGTGATCAGTTTCCAGACTCGATTCCTGTATCTAGCCAGGGCACGTCTGAAGAGTTCAAAGATTCGACTCCTGTATCCAGCCAGGGCACATCTATCAACTACAGCAGCTCCAGATTCGATTCCTGTATCCAGCCAGGGCATATCTGTTGACCACATTTCCATATTCGACTCCTGTATCTAGCCAGGGCACGTCTGAAGAGTTCGAAGATTCGATTCCTGTATCCAGCTAGGGCATATCTATTGACGACCATTTCCAGATTCGACTCCTGTATCCAGCCAGGGCACATCTGTGAGCAACCGATTGTAGATTCGATACCTGTATCTAGCCAGGGCATATCTGCATAAGGAGACTGAAGATCAAACACCTGTAACAAGCCAGGAAAACATCTGTCTTTCTTAAATACACAAGTTCTCGCTAAGGAACCTCTTATGCGATCAACACTTCCAAATGGCATCTATAAGCCCATTCCCGACAAAGTTCTGTCACTTTTCCAGATGGCATTTACAAAGCCCATCTCCCTATCCACCATCTCTCCAAATGGCATCTATAAGCCCATTCCCGACACCACATTGTTGAGACTCCAGCATGCGAGTGCAAATTTCCGGGCACTCTAGTGTCCAATCTCCTTTTACCCTCGAGTCACGAAAGGCAAACTTGCCAATCTAACTCTTCAGGTCCAAGAAGATTGAACAGGGGCAACTGTTGTACCCCAAAATTTGCCCTCCCATTTCCTCAACATTTTCTCATCACAAGACATTTAAGGATCAAGATACAATTAGGGTTTCCTCTGCTCAAGACTTCTCCTTGCACTGTGGACTCAAATTAGGGTTTGTGCTTGCACAAAGATGTTTTGACCTAAAATGCTTAAGATGACTTTCATGCTTCATGTTGGACTCCCAAGTTTACCTATACCAAGTTTCAAGTCTTGATTCCAAGTTTTACCCAGTCAATTGGACAGTTGACCTAGAAATCAGTTGTATTGGGGAAAAAGTCAACTGTGGCCAATTGACAGTCAAACCTCATGAAATTTGATCCACATCAACATTATGAACTCACATGGACCATTTGATCAAGTTTGAATCACAATTCCCCAAGAAATTTGATCAGATCACCAAAAGGGCAAAATGGTCATTTTTAGGGTTTTGACTGCACAAAGGCAATTTTTGACTGTTTGACCTAGCCAATGGCAAACCAAGCTCACATATGGACTCAAGGACCCCATGGAATTATCTTGACATGTTCATCAAGCTCAAAAGATCCCAAGTACACAAGATTGACAGTTGAATTTCCCAGTCAATTGATCAATTTTGACTGTATACTGAAAAGTCAAACTTTGACTTTTTGGTCAAAATCAAGAGTCAAGATTCATTTTTCATCAAAACATGCCAAATCATGAAACTTGTTCACCAAGAAATCTCAAAATGCAAATTAGGGTTTGAAAATGGAATTTTTCATAACTTAGAATTTTTCTAAGTTATGAAAAACCCTAATTTTTTCCCAACTTTGCCCCATCTTTTCACCATGATCCATTTGGATTCAAACAAAAGTCAAAACATGAAAGTTGTAGCTTGTTGCATAATCTACAACTTTGATTCACAAAGTTTTCTCATTTGAAGCTTGTATCTCAAGTTATGATTTTTTGAATAAGGGCACTAAACCATCTTTTAACTTAGTGAAATTTGACCTATTTTGACAAGGTTTTCTACCCTACTTCAAGGCCACTTTTCATACCCTTCCACTTGGAATTTCAAATTGCATTTCAAAGATGGATTGTAGTACACATTCCAAGCTTTCCAAAATGTCCAAGAACTCATCAAACAACCTCATAACTTGAGAGATTCGAATTTCACAAGTTGGCAAAAATTCACTTTTGGTTCTTCATCAAAGCATGTTCATAAACTTGGCAAATTTGAATTCAGCATGCTTAAGCTACATTGCAGGCCTCTAATCCCATTTTCACTCAATAATTCAATGCATATCCTTTGTGCTCTAGCATTATCTTGCTCATTTGGACAATACACACAAAATCAAGCCTAAACTAGAAAAAGCATATTATCCATTCTTGTAAAGTGCTACTTTATGGCAACTTTGCAAATCTATGAGGTACAATGCAGATCTTTGAGGCAAAAAGGCATGGACATTTCCCACTGATCAAGACTCAAATGTGCAGCATAGATTGAGGCATTGTACTGGCCTAGAAACCAAGTTGACATTTGCTTGCTTCACTTAGAAGTAACATCCATAACTTATGCCATCTCTCATACCAGCATACAAACACAAGAACAAAGTTGTCAAACACATTACACATAACATATCCAAGCTAACACACGAGCTCTTGACCTCCAAAACACCCTCCATCTCAGAATCATCCTCAAACTGCACAAACAGGGGTGCCCCTGCAGTTTGAGTGCAATCTCTCAATCCCTTCAAGCATTTCCGTCCAAACCTGTTCCTCTACCTTCCTTACAACATATGCAAGCTATCCAGAAGCTAAGGCACGATCTGTAGTTGCTCTAACCACTTCCACCATTTTCACATCTTTGACTTGCAGGTGAAGTTCTATAGCTTGATACAAGAAGGTTCAAGACAAAGTGAGCATTGAAAAAGCATCCCTGGACCTCAAGGAAGCTTTTCCAATCATTACATTGCACTGAAAGTCTCTCATTCTCCACATAGAAGTTCAACTGCACAGGTAAAAGTTTGAATTCGTATCTCTCTTATTAGGCATCTTTAGTCTTAAGTTTGTGAAGAAACAAAGTCCTACTCATAGCCCTGAACATGTACATAGCTTTACTTTTCATTTCTTTTATCTGAGTGAAGAGAATTTGAGCTCTGAAAATGGTAGAAAAACTAGGTCAGGAAAGAGGGGGAGAGAAATTCTCCCTCATCTTAGAGAGATAGGACATGTTCTTTATATGGTTGAAACCGTCTCTTAATGCTCTACATTTTTCATGTTATGAGTTTTTGCTAAAAAGCCAGGAATCCAGAGATAAAAAACGCGTGTTTTAGCTTGAAGGAGGCTGTACAGAGGTTGAAGAAGGAGTGGTCTGGGCTGGGCCTGGATTTGTTTTCTTTTTGCACCCCATTTTCATGTTTACACCCCCCTGAGCCCATTTGCTCATTTTTTTAACATTTTTGACTTTTTCTTTTTTGGCTGACTTTGTTTATTTTTTCTCATGTCATTTAAAAATTAAAAATATTTTTTTCATTATTTTTTGTATTTATTGCATATTTATTTGTTTATTTGTTTAGTTTGTACATAAATATATATATTTAACTATTAGAATAAATGAAAAATAATGTAAATACACTTTTTTATTTTTATTTACTTTATGAAAATATTTTACACAAAAAAATACTCTTTTATTTTATTTTATTAAAATATTAAATAAATATTTATTTCTAGAATAATACATATTTAGGGTTTAATATAAATATATATATATATATATATATATGATTATTAATATATTTAAGACAAAAATATAAAAATACTTGATTTTTTTATTTTATTTAATATTTGATACAAAAAATACCTTTTTCACAATGCACTTCATTTTATTTTATTTTTTTACAAATAATAAATAAATAGTAGAATTAAATTAGATAATAATACCTTTTATTTAAAAATTAGGGTTTTTCACCCTAGGTTCAAAATACTAAAAAATAAATACATTTTTATTTTCTTTTTCCTTTTACATAAATAATATTTTCTCATACACATAGAAACTTTCTTTTTACATTTCACATATTTATTTAATTTACATTTAATTATACATTGCAAAATATCCAATTGTTGTAATAATTTAGATTTAAATTCTTGTCAATATCCCCATTTGAACATTTGTACCCCCCTTCCCATATTTGGTTGTGTAATAGCTTAGTAATTTTAATTTCGCATTTTTATTGCTTTCTAATGATAACATGTTAGAATTAGGGTTTGTATGCGAAAAAACGACAAAAAATAGTTTGACCTAATGCAAGATAAACAAGCATGAAAATGAACACACAAATCACACTTGCACCCCCTAGGGTATTCCACTTGTTGCCTTCAAATAAATGGGCCATATTGTATGTTGAACATCTTTGGGCAAAGCAAACAGTTTGAATGATCATAGTCCCTCGATAAAACTTTTTTTCAAAAAAACAAACAAAAACAAATGATCAAGTCCCTTAGAGAAATTGCCCAAAGACATTTAACGTCGTTACAATTATGGTCTAAACGATGACCCGCGCCTGTCCCTTTCACATCCTAACACAAGGTTGCCCACCAAATACAATGGTGGTGCAAACTTGTTAAAAGGGTTAAAGTATAGCAATGATCTTTTGAGAAATTTAGGAGTAGATAACCTCTTAGTTACTTGAATCGACTTGCAAAACAAAACATTTGCCTAATTTCAAAACCACACAACACTACACTTTCAAAACAACTTTCAAAAACAAATGAAAACCTTTTCAAAAGACATACATCTTTGTATACATCCCCACATGGATCATTGCAAAGGTTGCCACCACATTGGCCTCTTTTCAAAACATTTTCAAAACCCACACACTCAAAGCACCATTTAAAACAATTGAAAACAAAAGGCAAGTGATCTAAGCAAGTAACTAAGAGCCCATGGATAACCATGGATAGAAAGGGTGCTAATACCTTCCCTTTCTATAATCTACTCCCCGAACCCAAGAAAACATCTCAAAAGGTTTTTGCTGTGCTTTTTAACCTTTCCTTAGGATAAAATAAAAAGTCGGTGGCGACTCTTGCTAACCGCAACATTTGCGAATACAAACGCAAACACTAGTCAGTTCTCCCACCGTATCACAGGGATCATGACCCTAAATCCTGTTGGTTTTTTATTAATTCCCAATTTATTTTCAATTAAGTTGTTTTAAAAAAGTGCTTTTAAAATAAGCTATTTTTACTCAAGTGATTTTTCACTTAATTTTGTTTCTCCCTAACTATTCGATTGATCTAACTTTACAATGATATAATATAAATTGGTAATTAACCGTCGGTCCTTGTGGTTCGATAACTCTTTTTACTACTTTGACATTAGTTATATGCTTGCGGCGTGTCAGCATACCCATCGGGGACTTCTCATCCACGTACATTCGGGCACGTCTCCTTCACGTGCCCACTAAGAGTATGTGGTCAATGTTCCTCTGAATATCATTAAGTCATCCTACTCCCGAAAAGAACGGGTCTTCACCTCCGAGAATCGCATGGCAGTTGAAGCAAGATAGAGACCAAGAACTAGTCTCCTCTACCCACGTAGGATCCTAGCAGTCTCCATTATGGAACTGGGGATCCAGCACAAATGGAGACTTTAGCCCAGCGCTAGGGGCTATAAATACCCTCTTTCATTAGAGGGTAAAGTACACTTTTTCTACTCACTTACTTGCAATACTTCGACTTTACTCTGAACCTCACTCTGGCATCAGAGTATCTTGCCAGTACCTCCCCCCCCCCTCATTCTCTTTGACAACTGCAGAAGTGCAAGTGTAGCAGGTCATTCATGATCCCTTCTAGTCAAGTACGATCAGTGGTTCCATTTGTGGGAAACAATTGCTTCCCCGTATTTCTCTAACTCAAAACCAAAGTAAACTCTTTTCAACTTTCCGATCAACATGGCCAACCAGCACGACGACACCAACATTGACGCTACTGTTTTTGCCCACAGCGAGAACAACAATAACAACAACAATTAAACAGCTGGTCAAAAGCAAGGTGATCCCAGGGACAGGCGAACCATGTCCTCCTCGGCCACGGAGCACCCCCTCGACACCCACCAACATATTGACCAACCCAGTGACTATTAGAAAATCCCAGTGCTGATCCCATCAAAATGAACACATTGGGAGCTGGAGAAGGGTCGGTGAGTCCGCTCCCCCATAAGATGACGCCAGGGACCAGAATCTCGCAGCCTGTTCCTGCGATGATGAGAGGTTCGTTTCTTCTCTCCCACATGAAGACATCAGCGGGACGAGTCCCATAGCCTCTCTTCTCGTCGAATCGGGCAAGGCCCTTCACTGGAGAGACCCCTTTCTGAAATCACCAAGAAGCGTGAACGCACACCATCATGCAAAAAGAGAAGATCCCTTGCTCCTATGAGGAACAAGGGCAAAGACCAGTCAGAAAAAACGAGGAGTCAGGCAAGAAATTCTCTGTACTGTAGAGGCCCCCGGTTTGACTCATATCCATCTTGCTCTCCATACTGAAGCGATGAAGACGACTTCAGCTGTCTATTGTCCCGGGCGATCATGGAGGCCCACATTCCTAAAGGGATGGAAAAACCTCCACCATTAGCAACCTACGATGGTGCCACGGACCCTGACGATCACCTCAAGAGGTTCGAGGCGATTCTCCACTACCACAATATCAGGGGTGTCACCAAGTGCATATTATTTCCCATGACTCTAAAGAAAAGTGCCATGTCATGGTTCAAAAGCCTCACCCTAGAGTCGATCACTTCGTGGAAGGTCCTGAAGACACACTTAAGCAGGTACTTGACATCCTCCCAACAACGCCCTAAAATCGAGGCGTCCCTCGAGGCCATCATTCAGGGAAATGAAGAACCCCTTTGAGCATATATTGAGTGGTTCAACCGCGAGGCCATCTAAGTCCCCATGACCAGCTGCATGAAGAGGTATGTGCTCGAGAAGGGGTTGTGCCCTTGCAACAACTTCAGAAAAGAGGTCGGTATCGAGGCTTCCAAGTCGTGAGAGGACCTCCTTTCCAAAGCTCAGTCCTACATCACGTACGAGGAGAAAGAGGCGGCCGACAGTGCCCGGGACTCGAGGATTTAGGATAACACCAGAATCTCGAAGAATGACGATATTGTGGTTCCCTGTAAAGGCGAGGATAAAAGGAGGTATGACCGACCTTGCGACTCTCGCAAACACAGGGGGAATGCGGGTCGTTTCACCGAATATACTCTGTTGACCGCTCCCTACGACCGGATCCTCGCGGACTGTATCAACTCTAATTTGAAGCAACTGGAGTTAGACTTCCTAAATCGACTCCCCTGAAGCCCAATATGGATAAATCCAAGTTTTTCCATTTTCATAGGAGTCACAGCCACGTGACAGAGGACTGCAACCACCTCAAGGATGCCATCGAGACTCTAATTCGGGAAGGCCTCCTGAGATAATACACTAATAAGAGAGAGGCTCCTCGACAAGACACTCGCGAGAAGAAGAAGTTCGAGGAAGACACCTCGCCCTTCGACGATGAACCCCTGTAGATAGCCATGTGTGTCTCTCTTCTGGGGGATTTCTTCATCCCGTCAACATGCCCATCTCTACCCAGAGCACCTGGGAAGGATTCCTCACCTCCATGGTCATATCCGATAGAGGATTCAACCAGACGACTGTCAGATCAGTGAAAAGAAAGTTCGAGGAGCTGATCGATGGAAGATCGGAGAAGAACACTACTCTTGAGAGGTTTTGGGGAAATTTTGAACCTATTAACTTTTATCTTGAAGAACTTCCTGGCTCAGTTCCAAACGCTAGCATCCCTCAACTAGTGAGAGAAAAATGGCGAACTTCGTCGTATACCGCATCCTGGTAAATGAGGAAAACTCTGTCGATATCATGTATGCAGACCTATTCACCACTCTCCAGCTCGACCACACTCACTTGACACCATACATGGGCTCTAACCTACAGGGTTTCAATGGCGCGGCCACTAAACCTTGGGGTTACATCGAGATGATGGTCACCTTTAGGGAAGAAGCAACGGCCAGACAAGTTACAGTCTATTTCCTGGTCATTGACTTCCCATCTCTCTACAACTGCATCTTGGAAAGGACAACTTTGGGGATTTGACCGCCGTGTCCTCTACGGTCCATTTGAAGATGAAGTACTACACCAAGAGGGGTCACATCGTCACTATGCACGAGGATATTGAAGTCGCCAGAAGATGCTTCAACGTAATTGTTAAAGGACATAATTTAATTGATACAATGCCAAATACAACCAACAAACAAGCCCGGATTGTCGATGACAAGCCAACCGCCACACTTGTCGAGCAAAAGCTGCCATCCCACATCAGCTCTGTGGACCTCGACACATGCTTCACCAAAGAGAAACTAAAGGAAGAGATGAGGGAGGAAGGAGATGCCTGGCCCGCTAAAAACAGGGATCCTCTCCATCCCATGCGCCCCATTCCAGATGGGGACTTTGAAGTCATCCTCCTCGGTGACAATCTGACCAAAGGGGTGAAAATCAGTAGAGAACTCCCCGACCTGGCGAGGAAGTAACTCAAAGAATTCCTAAGAGAGAATGCTGACCTGTATGCGTGGAGTACCGTGGAGATGCCTGGACTCGACCCCAAGGTCGCCTGCCATCAGCTAACCGTCGATCCAGCCGCTAGGGCAGTAGTTCAACATAGGCGTAGGTAGTCTCTAGAGAAAACAGAGGATGCAGAAATAAACTGTAAAAGACATTCTAGAGGCAAATTTTATTTCTGAGGCCCAGTACACAACCTGGATGTCTAACTTTGTATTAGTAAAAAAATCTAATGGAAAATGGTGTATGTGTGTTGATTATACCGATCTCAATAGGGCATGTCCCACGCATACCCACTGCCTAACATAGATAAAGTGATAGATAATTTTGTAGGTTATAAACTTTTATCATTCATGGACACGTACTCGGGCTACAATCAAATCACAATGGCAAGGAGCGACAAATAGTGCACCCTGTTCATGATTCAGTCGGGCAACTATTACTATAATGTAATGCCCTTCGGCCTGAAGAACACCGACGCTACTTACCAACGGATGATGAATAAAGTCTTCCGAGCAGAAATTGTAGATACACTCGAGGTTGATATGGAAGAAATGATCATCAAGTCTCGAGGAGAAACCTATCACACCACACACCTTAGGAAGGTCTTCGACCAGGCGAGGAAGTGCCAGATGAGATTCGAGTTCACCTTCGACGTACGGGCGGACACGTTCTTTAGTTTCTACTTAATCAAATGAGGAATTAAGGCCAACCCCGACAAATGCAGATCCTTCTCTGAGTTCCCCAAAACAAACTCAAAGAATTCCATCCAATCCCTAAATGGGATGCTCACCTCGCTATCGCGCTTCATTGCAAAATGTGCCCAACATGTGCTCCCATTTTTCAAACTACTGCGCAAGGAAGCAACATTTGAATGGACTGAGGAGTGCGAGTAGAATCTCCTCCATATTAAACAAGTACTTTCTCAATCACCAGTACTCTCCTGTTCAGAAGACGATGAGACTCTATACCTTTGTTTAGTTGTCTCAACCGAGGCTGTTAGCATGGTCCTCATCCGAGAAACTGTTGAAGAGCGAAAGCCAATTTACTTTACGAGTAAAGCCATGCAAGGGCCCGAAGTCAGGTACCAGCAAATTGAGAAGGTTGCACTAGCCCTCAATAATGTGGCGATAAGACTAAGACACTATTTCTTGGCCCACACGATCCTGGTATAATCCTATCAGCCTATAAGGCAACTACTTGGTCGTCCAGACATGGCCGGCAGAATTCTGAAATGGTCGTTAGAGCTATCGGAGTTCGACATCCAGTACGAAACCCAAAAGTCCCTCAAATCGCAAGTTATAGATGACTTCATCGCAAAAATGATCATATTTGCCTCCCTAACAAGCGACACCAACAAATGGACCATCTTCATAGACGGAGCTTCCAACTCGATGGGAAGTGGTGTGGGCATCATCCTTGAAAATAAGGAAGGTATCCTGATCGAGGTTTCACTCGCTTTATCTTTCCTGACTTCTAACAACTAAGCCGAATATAAAACCTTCCTCGCAGGGCTACGTCTAGCTGAAGACTTGGGCACGTAGGAAATAGAGATCTTCACCGACTCTTAACGCGTTGCCTCTCAAGTCCGAGGAGAATACCAAGCCAAGAACGACCAGCTCATCGAGTACTTACCTCTCGTAAAAGAAAAGATGAACAAGTTCCTCTCCGCAGAAGTCAAGCATGCTCTTTACGAGCACAACACTCGAGAAGATATCTTATTGAAGCTGGAAAGCACAAGGAAGAAAGTCGGGAACAAATCGGTCATCCAAGAAATCCTCCCTCAATCGAGCATTAAAACACCCTCTACGATGATTGACGTGAACACCATCGGGGATCAGTATTGTTGGATGACTCTGGTGTACCACTACCTCACCACGGGGATGCTGCCTTCCGACCTAAAAGAAGCCAGTGTGACTAAGAAAAGAGCATGCTCCTACGTCTTGCTCGTGTAAAAACTCCACCGAAGAGGATTCTCCATCCCACTCTTGAAGTGCGTCAATGAGGTCAGTTCCCCTCATGTCTTGCGGGAAATTCACAAAGGAATCAATGTCCAACACCTAGGCGGAAGATCCTTAGCGCGAAAAGCCCTATGGGAAGGGTACTACTGGCCCACCATGCAACACGACGCGAAGGAACACGTTAAAAAATGAGATAAGTGCCAGTGCCTTGCAGACATGCACTTGACACCTCCGAACGAGCTAAAATCTATATCCTCTTCATAGCCCTTCGCCTGGTGGGCGTGTAGCGGTAGAAATGTTTAAGACTAAGCCATTAGATTGACTAGACTTATACATATCAAAATAAAAAAATCTCCACTGTGCTTTATAGTTTCCAAAGGAATGGGAAAAGAGCGAATAACCCAAAAAGAGGGAGAAAGATTCAAGGTAAGGGGGTTGGTTATGCAAAGGGAAGGTATTAGCACCCTAAACATCTATGGTACTCCACAGGAATCTCTTTGTAAAATCTGTATATTTTGGCTATAAAATATTGTATGTAAAATAGATGGTGGAGGTGAGAAAAGAAATATATATTTTATGATTTTTGCACCCACCGCGGTTGTGAACCTTTAGTGCCTACGTACCACCTTCTGTGCAATAGGGGATCAGGATACACGTAGTTCCTCTTTAAAAAAATTTAAAATACAAGTGTGTTGGTTAATTTTATGAGATAAGACATCATCATCATTGTCTGTGTGGAAAACATACTTACTACCCACGATTATGAGAAAGGAGAATTTGCATCATCTTAAAGTGGAGTATATGGCTTGGATTTTAAAATCAACAATGCCTCACTCAACACCCAAGTGGAAAGTATCTCACTTCACTACATATTGTAGAAGTATAGTTGTTTACATCACTACAAGGATTGACAAGAGTCCAATCTTTTGAGAAAAGTTTTTAAAATAAAAAGCCAAAGTGGAAAAATTGTTTCAAATGAGATTGATTGACTTTTAGTCTTCTCACAAAAAAATGTCAAGGTATTATTAAGTTGATTGAAGTTTATTTATGAAAATATTTTGAACATGCATGGACCTAAGTACATTTTTATTATGAAAATGGTTCAAGTTTAAAAAAACAAGAAGAGTTTTCAAAAGGAGGAAGAAGATTTTGAAATTAAAGAAAGTGGGAGGAGAAGAAGAGACTATCCTAAAGCATAAGGTAAAAGTTAGGGATAAGAACCATCTAACCAACAAGAAGCCAATACTTGATATTATGAGTCAAGATAGAATTCCCATTCCTTAGATTGAAACTAAACAAGCAAAGATACTAGATCTCTTGAGAGAACCAAACTTCAAGTGTATTAAGTCTTCTCAAAAATTGGGCAGAGTAATGGTTGTATACGGGTGAATTCCAGATTACAAACAAAGTATGCAATCACAATAACCTGCACACAAAACAAACAAATAACCCAATGTCTTGAGGTAAACCTCAAGAACTCCATACAAAATATCAATTAAGGTCACAAGATCTCCAATCATAGGCCAAAGTTTCTAATCCTAAGTCCAAGAAGTCCAATACTCTATAATGCCAAGGATCGTAACCAAATAGTCCAAATATCATTAAAGATTTTTATGGGTTCATGTTGGTTATTAGGTGTCTTAAAAAAGAAAAGAAAAGCTCAAGTGAGAAAAATAAAAATAACAAGGATATAAATGCTCAACTGAGCAAAAATAAAAATGGCATGAAATGTAATGCTTAAAGTAAATGATACATAAAGCATAAAAATAAAAAAGCATAAAATAAAAACAATTTAATAATTAGTGATTAGTTGGGTGACCATCTTGAAACTTGCATTTGGAACTCATTAGTAGATTGGTAGAACCAAATCCTCCACACAACAAGTTGTATTTTCTTTTTGTCAAGTGTATCATCCATTTGGAATTCTCAAAAGTACCATTTAATGATCAATGATGTTTAAGTGATCCGTGTTAACCAAAAGTGTTATAGATCCATTAGAGGATTCGTAGAACCAAAGCCTCCACACAATGAATCTCAAGGTTATTGGATCAAAGAAATCAAATTAACATACTTGGGCTTGCAAACATAGGTTTGGGCCACGAATGATCATTTATTCGAATTCGGACAAAATATAGCGCTATGTTAAGCAATCGTAAGTGGGCTTATATAGAAGTCACACCTATTTTAAGGCCGGTCAATAGAAATCTATGCACCATTTGTTTTGAGACATGATATAGAGATTATGCTCCAATAACACTTACTACAATAAGAAAGGGATAAGATGAAGAGGGGCGAAGAAGAATATACAAACCACTTTTGAATTAAATTTTTTATCAAACTATTATTAAAATCATTCATCCATTTTTGTAGAGTTGGACTCAACACCGTGGATCCAGTGATGTTAATAAAGTCTATGATCAAAAATTCAACCCAAGATCAGCCAGAAAATAATCACAAAATAATATTGCATTTAATATATACATTAAAATGGTTTTAAAAATGTTTTAAAATAGAAATAAAAGAGAGAAAAATCAACTATATTCAAATTAATCAAGAAATAAAAAGTAAGACCATAAAAAAATCAGAAATGAATTAAAATAATTTTATAAAATTTTTGGTAATTTTTTAAAGTCAGAAACTATTTTTAAAATTAAAATAAATGAGTGAAATAAACCAAAAATGACAAAAAAATAGCAAAGTCTGAAATAAAAAATAAGTGAGGTCACTAATATCTGTCACAATATCATTGGATCATTCCATATTTTTTTTCAGAATTTAAAAATGTATAAAAGTATTTTTAAACATTTAAAATAATTCAAATAAAGTGAAAATTTATAAAAAAATATAAAAACATAAAATAAAATTGTGAAAAAATAAAAATCAGAAAGAGAAAAATCAAAAATATTTTTCATAATTTTTCATATTTTTTGGAATTGAAATGAATTTTCTATGATTTTTTGAAATTCAAAACAATTAAATATAAAAATCAGAAAAGAAAAATAAACTCAAAAATATGTGGACCATTGGATGAGAGTCAAAACGCGTTAGTAATCAAATCCAAGAGATCTGGCGCACTGTGCATATCATGGTCATTAGTGAATAAAGCATAAAATCAAATATAGAATCAGATTTAAAAAAACCAAGTGGCACACTATCATTGGTTGGAAGATGACACGTTGGTCATCTTCAACTTCCAGCCAACATGAATTGCAGGTCTCTCAAACTGTAAAATCAAAAGCTCAGACCTATGTCATTCGCTTCGTCTCTTCAAGACAAAGACAACCACACTTTCGCGACAAATTTATATAAACTATAGCTCAAGCAATTTGGAAGGAAAGTTTTGAAAAGGGATTTGAAATTTCATGGTCAAAATGTGTTTATAGATAAAAGCAAGTGTTGCAACTAGAACCAGGGAAATGAGAGCTTCACAATGATATCAAAGTTTTGAAGAGTTGATGGAGAAATCTACCTATTGAAATTGAGTTGCAGAGCTCTGAAACTGGACTTCTATGGATCAATATAGGGCACGACTCTTGAAGGTAATTGTATGGTTAGCTTCAGGGAGGATAAAGGAATGTGAATTGATAGAAATATTGGATTGGAAAAGGCTTGAACACTGATTTCGAAGTTATAAAAATTGAGTTATGGAGCAATTTTGGCAGAGAGATTCTGGCTGTTCAAGCTTAAGGAAATGAATGAGGGATGACCCTCTATTTATAGGGAATTAAATGGAATATTCAAGCGTGTGAAATGATGAAGTTTGGAAGGAAATCGTGTGAACCTGATACACGAGTAAGGTGTGATCTTTTTTGCATCAAAACTCATCCAATCCTTGCGTTTTAAGGCTCTAATCCACTTTGGAAACTTGGTTAAATATGTTTAGATCACAAACACGTGCTAGTTTGATATTTAGAAGCCAAAACATGAATTTCAAATTCCGACTTATGAAGAAACTTCAGCTTCAAGTTACCAAGTTCAAATCAATGACATTCCCAGCTCAAGGGGTCTTAGGGCATGTTTCTTGATGCTTTAGAAATATGAGATTACAATATTTGCAATGGGAAAAGAATGGAATCAAATGGATGTTTGAGCTGAAAGTTGCAATGAGTCAAAGTTGGGGAAAAATATTGACTTTCCATACTTAGAAATATTTCAAATTTTTCTTCAAAAGTGACCTAATGTTTTGCATCCAAACATGGTCTTCCACTTGGAATTTGCTCTTGACCAAAAAAGATGGCATTAAATAGACCTCTTGAATGACATTTTGAAACTTGAACCATTCAAAATCTCCAAAAATTTAGAGTTATGAATTGTTGAAGTTGGCAAAAAATCATGAAATGACCTATAACCTTTTGTATCCTTAGGGAATCTTCCATCCATTTTCTCACTTTGAACATAAAATAAGGAATAAAGTTCACATCCTCAAGATCATTATGGGAAAAGAATGGGATCAAGGTGATAAAAATCGACCAAATTATGATCATTTTAAGTCACACATGGAAAATTGGGGGTTCATCTGGAGGGCTTGTAATCTTTCTTCATCATCAAGCTTCTTCCACATGAAAACTCCTTGAAACCCTTTGAAGAGAAGGATGTCTTTGGAATCACTCAAAAATACCAAAATATGAGCAAGATATACTCCTTTGAAGTTCAAAACCCTAGCTCCTAGATCAAGAAAATGCTTTGAGGAACTTTGACAATTTTGAATAACCTTCTTGTACCAACACTTTTGCTTTGTAGATAGAAGTTGTTGAGGATGATAATGAGAACTCATGGCCACCAAAACCACTTCCATATCTTGATAATTGAGAGAAATATTCACTTGTGACCAATGGGAACAAAGCCTTGTACAACCATGACAACTTCCTCAATCAACCCCTTGTACTTTTAATCAATCTTGATAACTTTGAAATGTAGTGACCCAAAATAAAAGAAAAACAAGTCAAGGTGCTTGGTGATTACTAAAAGAGAAAAGCTAAAAATAGGGAGGAGAACCAAAAGTCCTAATGTGGTCTTGTTATGATTGAATCAAATATGGTATGATGAAGGGATCTTAGGGGCAAAATTTTGGGTACAACAACTGCCCTTATTTAAGTTTCTTCTATCCGGAGATGCGAAGGTTAAAAATCTTCGTGTCGACGCGATCGAAGATACTTAAATATAAAACAAACCCTATTTTTGGCCCTAATATGTCATGCAATACTTATGAGTATGAATGTATATGAACAACTTCAAAGCAACGTAAAACACCACTAGGGATGTAGTAAAGAAAATAAGGAATCAAAAGAGAAACTCGACCATGAAAATAAATCATTGGTGGATCAAAAGACCCGACTCAAAGAGGATGGTAAAAAGTCAAAGGATACACTAACTTTTACTGAAGGCGAGACTACCAATGTTCACTGAAGGTAGTAAGAGAAAATAAATAACAACACTGACGTTCACTGACAGTGAGCTACCAATGTTTACTGAAGGTAGAGAGAAAAAATCATCGACGTTCACTGACGATGAACTACCAACTTTCACTGAAGGTAGAAGAAAAAATATATCATAGCATCGCCGTTCACTGATGATGAACTACCAACGTTCACTGAGGGTAGCAAAAAGATAACAATGACCAACTTTCACTGATGGTGACCTACCAACTTTCACTAAAGGTAGAGAGAAAAGAAATATCATAGCACCGCCATTCACTGACGGTGAACTACCAACGTTCACTGAAGGTAGCAAAAAGATAACAATCACCAACTTTCACTTAAGGTGACCTACCAACTTTCACTGAAAGTAGAAGAGAAGAATATATCATAGCATCGTCGTTCACTGAGGGTAGCAAAAAGATAACAATCATCGACTTTCACTGAAGGTGAACTACCAACTTTCACTGAAGGTAGAGAGAAGAATATATCATAGCATTGTCGTTCACTGATGATAAACTACCAACGTCCATTGAGGGTAGCAAAAAGATAACAATCACCAACTTTCACTGAAGGTGAACTACCAACTTTCACTGAAGGTAGTAAGAAAAAGAATATCATAGCATTGTTGTTCACTGACAGTGAACTACCAACATTCACTGAAGGTAGCAAAAAGATAACAAGTTTTCCCAAAATTCCGGCGTTTCACCTAGAAAGGGTCTTAACTTCTTCTTTAACCAAAGCATTCCTCCTGGAAAGGGTAATATAAGTTGTCTCAAATAAAGAGACTACCACTTGCTATTATGGGCAGGATTGTAAAAATGACTTTCTAGGGAAAGCAATATGGCTTCTTGGGGAAAGAAACACAACTTCCTGGGGAATGAATCACGACTTTCTGGGGAAATGCCAATATATTCCTGCTGAGGAGATAAAGTCTTATCAAACCAAAATAAATGCACATTCTTAAACCAAGGTTCGAAACTTGCAGAAATCCAAAGTAATAATGTTGCTGGGAAATAAATATTCAAACCAGAAATAAACTGGAGTAAAACAGTCAACCATAATACATCCTTTGAGAAATAAACTAAAGAGGGAAATCCAATATATCCAAGACAAAGAGCTGTACAGGAAGGCTAAAGAAAAAATCTTCCATGAGGGATAACTCAGTGGGGAAATTGAAAGAATATACACTTTCTGCTTAAGGCCGACACTCTATTGGAGAGAGGACAACACAATTCCGCAAAATAGGGTAATATGTCAGTCAAAATATTAACGAATGTTAAAAAAAATGATTTGCTAAATTTAGCTATGCATGATGTATGTATGAATGTATGAGAGTTATCATGTATATGCTGACAAAACAGACATATAACACTGGGAGTAACCAGGCAAAACCAACTCGGGCACAAACAACACTCGGCTAAATCACATCCAAGATGAGCATTCCACAAGAAAGATAAGCACCAACTAAGGAACATAATCCTATTTCACGGCTTAACTTCACTGGGAAAGAACATAATCTGAAAATAATCAAATCATAGCGACAAAATAATATGGATACATGGATATAACATCCTTCTCCAGGCTTCACCGAGGAATAGCACTCAGACTTCAATGGATAAAACAAATGCTTTCACAGTCCTCACTTCTATTAGGGATTGCAATACTGGTTTTAAACAAGGTAGATGGAAACCATATCGGCAAAACATCAACTGAGGATTTCGAGCTGACTTCATTGAGTAAATATCATACAAACTTCACTAGAGGAGATAACGCCTCATCATTGAGATACCAACTGGGGACCTCGTGCTGACTTCAATGGGGAGGCCCACACCACATCAAAGGGAGAAAACCAAAATACATTCTACACCGGGGAAAACAAAGATAAGTTCTTCAATATTGAGAGTAAGCATTGCAACAACTTTTCTGGGGAAAAAGCATGAAACCTCGTGGGGATTATAATTTGGGGAGTTAAGAAGTTAAACATAACAGCAAGAAATCAAAATTATGGGGATTTTAAACCAAACCCAGCACCTGGCGGGAGAAAACCCAAAAAGTTGATAACCAATTTGACACTTCTTAAAAGAATCAATGCCCCTGCCTGATTATCGGCCAATCAAATAGAATGCAAGTACAACCAAAAGGGATATGCTTCATAAATGAATCAAATCTCAGAATGCACAGGGAGAAAAGACTTCTATCAAATAAGTGAGGTCTTCACTAGGAAATTATGGATTGAGTCTTCATATCATATCAACTTATTCCAACAAAAGATGCCCTAGGATAGCTTTCCTGGGGAATCAAGAAGTCAACATATAGAAAGAGGTCAAACTCTGGGGGATTTTAAATCAAACCCCATACTGGGCAGGTGAAAACCCAAAAGTTGACAATTGTCTCAATACTTTTTAGAAAATATACTGCCCTAATTCGGTTGCCTGGGAAATAAATACCAACAATAATGCCAACACTTCTAAAAAGAGTAACATTTTGCAAATAGTTCCATCTCAGCACACCAAGGGAATAAGACCTTTCATCATATGAGAGAAGATTTCACTGGGGAATCTGGGAGAGAGGCCTCAAACCAAGCAAACCCAAAAATCAGAAAATGAACCAACACTTGACTGGGGACACTGGGATTGCAAATCCGATATTATACCTTACTCCCATTGGTATTGTCTTCAATATGCAATAAACACGCGCATACCAGCGAAAATGACCTGAGACGACCTTCCCTGGGAAAACAAAACTTCTCAAAACTACTGGAGTTCGTCCATTCCTGGGATCACCACTTTTCTTTTCCTCTTGAATCACAAAATATAAAGCAAGAGTAAGTTATAAATTCTTTTTGAAAAACAATTTTGTTATTTAATCCCTTTGCTTTGAAAATTATTATCAATAATAAATGGAGTCTTTGTAAGATGAATAAAAATAAGAACTACAAAGAATTGGGGTAAAAGCTCAAATTTTATTGATAGAATGGTAGTCTGCGAATGGCGAGACTCCATGGATGATTACAAAGTTTGGAAAATGGTAATATATAATGGAAAAGATACATTGAGATACAATGACCATTATTCCCTCTAACAACTTTGAAATCCTGAGTAGCAGCTCCCGTTGAAGTATGGTGAGGACCCAAGAAGATTGTTGCTTCAATGACCAAGTCTTGTCTGATGTAGTTACTTGCCAAGAAAGTCCCTAACTTTTGACTAAGCTGCCCTTACGGGTTTTCAACTTAGCGGGAAATTTTATTCTTTTATGTCTCTAATTTTTGCCTAGACTGCCCTTTCGAGTTTTCGGCCTACCGAGATGCTCCTTTTTGCCTAAGCCGCCCTTTCCGGTTTTAAACTTAGCGAGTTATTCTTTTATTTCTTTAGGTGGAGTATTTCTTGACTGCATAAGCATTCATGGGACGTGGGAACTCCTCACCATCCATAGTTTCAATAATTAATGCACCGCCAGAGAAGGGTTTCTTGAAAACATATGGGCCTTCAAAATTGGGAGTCCACTTGCCTCTAGAATCATTGTTAAAAGACATGATCTTCCTGAGCACGAGGTCGCCTTCTCTGAATTCACGAGGTTTGACCTTCTTATCAAAAGCTTTCTTCATTCTCTTCTGATATAACTGCCCATGACACAAAGCCGTCATTCTCTTCTCTTCGATCAAATTAAATTGGTCAAACATGTTTTGGACCCATTCAGCCTCTGACAACTTGGTTTCCATTATCACACGCAAAGAGGGAATCTCAACCTCTATTGGGAGCACTGCTTCCATTCTATACACAAGGGAGAACGGGGTTGCTCCTGTTGAAGTACGGACAAATGTCTGATATCCATGTAAAGCAAAAGGGAGCATTTCATGCCAATCTTTATAAGTAACAACCATCTTCTAGATGATCTTCTTGATATTCTTATTAGCAGCTTCAACAACCCCATTCATCTTCGGCCTGTACGGAGATGAGTTGTGATGGACAATCTTGAATTCTTCACAAATTTCCGACATCATCTTGTTGTTCAGATTCGAGCCATTGTCGGTGATAATTATGCTCGGTACACCATACCGACATATAAGATTATTCTTAATGAAGCGTACAACCACCTGCTTAGTAACATTAGCATATGAAGCAGCTTCCTCCCATTTGGTGAAGTAATCAATTGCTACCAAGATAAAACGGTGTCCATTTGAAACTTTGGGTTCTATCATACCGATCATGTCAATACCTCACATAGAGAAAGGCCACGGGGAAGAAATAACATCTAGAAGTGTCGAAGGCACATGAATCTTGTCCGCATAAATCTGGCATTTATGGAACTTCTTGGCAAATTTGTAACAGTCAGATTCCATTGTCAGCCAATAGTAACCTGCCCTTAGCATCTTTTTAGCCATCGAATGTCCATTGGCATGAGTGCTAAATGAACCTTCATGAATCTCATGCATCAACATGTCTGCTTCGTGTCTATCCATGCATCTGAGCAAGACCATGTCATAATTTCTCTTGTACAACACATTTTCACATAGGAAAAAGCTGTCAGCTAATCTTCTCAATGTCTTTCTATCTTTACTCGAAGCGCCAATCGGGTATTCCCGAGTCTGAAGAAAATGCTTGTTATCATAATACCAAGGTTTCTCATCTTCTATCTCTTCTGTTGTAAACACATGAGGGGGCCTATCCAGTCGCCGAACTATAATTCGAGGTATATCATTCCACTTATTCACTTGATACATAGAAGCCATAGTTGCCAGAGCATCCGCCATTTGATTTTCGTCTCTGGGGATGTGATGAAATTCAACTTTATTAAAGAAGGGTAACAATCTTCTAGAATAATCTTTGTAAGGGATCAAGTCGGGGTGACGAGTATCCCAATCTCCTTTAATCTGATTTATTACCAAAGCTGAATCGCCATACACATCTAGAATTTTAATTCTGAGATCAATAGCTTCCTCGAGACCCATGATGCAAGACACATATTATGCCATATTATTAGTACAATCAAATGCCAACCTTGCAGTAAAAGGAATGTGTGACCCATGTGGAGTGACAATTACAACACCAATTCCTTTACCATAAGCATTCACAGCTCCATCAAATATCATGCTCCAGTAAGATTCAGGATCAGGACCTTCCTCAAGCAATGGTTCATCACAATCTTTCACTTTCAGAAACATCACATCCTTATCAGGGAAATCATACATCACAGACTGATAATCATCAATTGGTTGGTGAGCAAGAAAATCTGCCAACACGTTGCTTTTAATAGCTTTTTGAGTGTGATATTCAATGTCATATTCAATTAACAACATCTGCCAACGGGCAATTCTCCCAGTAAGAGAAGGCTTTTCAAAAATGTACTTGATTAGATCCATTTTAGAGATCAACCAAGTAGTGTGATTCAACATATACTGCCGCAAACATTTTGCTGCTCAGGCCAGAGCACAACATGTCTTTTCCAGCATGGAATACCATAACTCACAATCAGTAAACTTTTTACTGAGATAATAAATGGCATACTATTTCTTCCCTCTATCATCTTGTTGTTCCAGAATACAGCCCATGAAGTTATCTAATACCATCAGATACATAATCAATGGTCTTCCTTCAACAGGAGGGAGCAAGATAAGAGGTTCAAGCAGATATTATTTAATACTTTCAAATGCCCTTTGGCAGTCATCTACCCACACACAACCTTGATCTTTCTTTAACAACTTAAAGATCGGTTCACACATTACAGTCATGTGGGAAATGAATCTGGAGATGTAATTCAAACGCCCGAGGAACCCTCTGACTTGCTTTTCAATGCTCGGTGCTGGAATTTCTTGAATTGCTTTAACTTTATCAAGGTCAACTTCAATCCCTTTCTGGCTAACAATGAAACCCAACAATTTCCCTGACCGAACACCCAAGGTACATTTATTTGGATTCAAGCGGAGATGATACTTCCTCAAATGCTGAAACAACTTCAACAAATATTCTACATGCCCTTCTTCAGTATGGGATTTAGAAATCATATCATCAACATATACCTCGATTTCCTTGTGCATCAGATCATGGAATAGGGTTGTCATAGCCCTCTGGTACGTTGCACCAGCGTTCTTCAACCCGAAGGGCATCACTCTGTAACAGAATGTTCCCCAGGGTGTGATAAACGTTGTTTTTTCCATGTCCTCGGGCTCCATCCTTATTTGATTATACCCGAAAAATACGTCCATGAACGAGAAAACTTTGAATTTTGTTGTGCTATCCACTAACATATCAATGTGTGGCAATGGAAAATTATCTTTTGGACTAGCTTTATTTAGATCTCTGTAATCTACACACATGCAAACTTTTCTGTCTTTCTTCGGTACTGGGAAAATATTGGCAATCCACTAAGGGTACACTTATGTCACAAGAAAATCGGCATTAATCTGCTTTAGAAATTCCTCTTTGATCTTTACTCCCATATCTGGGTGAGTTCTTCACAACTTCTGTTTGATTGGTGGGCACTCTGGCTTCAGCGGCAAATGGTGCTCTATAATATCTATATCTAGACCAGGCATATCCTGGTAAGACCAAGAAAAAATATCCATATATTCTTTCAACATCTCGATCAACCTCCTCTTCACATCAGGATGCAGCAATGCTCCAATCTTAACTTCCTTCAGATATTCTTCTGAACCCAAATTAATTACTTCTAATGGATCTTTATATGGCTGAATGGAATTCTCCTCGCACTCATGCAACCGTGAGACCTCTTCCGAAATATCATCATAGTATTCTTCTTCGGCCCCATACACAGGACATTCAAAGTTGGGAGAGGGTGCAGGGTCATTGTATTCAACGAGTTTTTTAATTAATCTGCACATATGATTTATGATTGTTTTTAGAAACTGACACATATAACAAGTGATCATGCAGATTGAATTTCAGTTATTATTTATTTTGAAAGGTTTTTTTTTATTAACATTTTCCAAGAAAAAGCAAAAAATAAAGACACAATTTGAGAAACAAAGACAACTTTTATTATTGATTTTAAAAATCAAAGCAAACGATGAGCCAATACAATATCAATACTTTCACCTTGGGCAGAGTGAAAGCTTTTCAAAAATATTAACAAAAATAAATTACTTTGAAACATGTATGCAAGAGGGAACATCAATGGTGATCCAGTTCTGAACCCTAACTCCGTGCGTCACATAATTCGGTATTTTTGGCTCTGCTTCATCTTCCACAATTGCATTAATCTCAGAAACAGTTGGATGAAGATAACCCCCACTATGAAAGGTATCTTGATACTTGCCTGCAGCAGACTTCAGCTTCATGCTCTTACCTTTATCATTCTTCACAGAAAACCCCATGCCAGTTCTATTATTATTTATAGATGGATTAACAATCTGTCCCCATATTTCACTATGGCCATTACGTACAACCTGTTGAGCATCCTTAAACGAAGCTATATAATTCTCATTTCCTCTTATATTATCAATGGATAAAGCTTGGAACTGGGTTCCAACAACAGCTTCATCCACCTCCACAATGCTGAAAGAGGACAAATGAGATATCAATAATGCATGTTCTCCATTTATAATCACCAATTTTCCTTCACGTACGAACTTCAGCTTCTGATGTAAAGTCGAAGTGACAGCTCCTGCCTCATGTATCCACGACCGTCCCAACAAGCAGCTATAAGCAGGTATAATATCCATGACCTGGAAAATAATCTGAAACAAATGTGGGCCTATATGAATAGGCAAGTCCACTTCACCAATAACAGATTTCCTTGATCCATCAAACGCTTTCATAATTATGCCACTCGGGTGCATGGGCGTTCCTTAATATTTCAACTTCATAAGTGTGCTCCTCGGTATAACATTCAATGCATCTCCATTATCAATAAGCACATTGGATAATGAATCATTCTTGCAGTTCATGGAGATGTGGAGGGCCAAGTTGTGATTCCTTCCTTCATCGGGCAGTTCATCATTGCAGAAACTCAGGTTATTACATGATGTAATATTCTCCACTACACTGCTGAATTGGTCTATAGGCGTGTCACTCTCCATGAAAGCTTGGTCCAATACCTCCATCAAAGATTCTCTGTGAGCAGAGGAGTTCATCAATAAGGCCAAGATATGTATTTTTAAAGGAGTCTACAGTAGCTGATCTACAATTTTGTAGTCGCTCATCTTGATTATCTTCAAAATATCATCCACCTCTTTTTCTATCGTAGCTCCACTAGATTCACCCACATCCTTCTTGGGCTCAACATTTTCAACAACTTTCTTTCCAGTACTAACATCTCCATGAACAACTGGTGCAAATACACGACCACTGCGGGTCACCCTGCTAGTCTCAGCAATATTTCCAATATTAGGCATTGGCTGGATGGGAACTTCCACACCATCCTCTAAAATTGTAGCATTAGATTTGTAAGGTACATCCTTATCTAACTTGTAGGGAACAGGACCCGACAAACTAATCACCAATGGAGTAATAGCTGGCTTTCCATGATATTAAACTTCAAAATGGGCGGGTGCACCAAAATAAGGCACAATAACATTTACTCCCTCTTCAACACAATCAGTCATTACAGAGTCATCTCTGGAAAACAAATCCTCATCTGAGGAGAAGTACTCATATGCAGAGGCATACTCATCATCTCACTCCTCTTCGGCCAAACAAACCTCAATCATATCAACTTCATGGTAATCATCCCTTTGACATGTAACCTTGATAGTTCCATTATCCAATAGTAACTGAACATATTTCCTCGTAATTGAACATCCTCGGGAGTCTCGACAGCAAATTCGGCAAGATCCATACTGATGTTCCACCTGACCAACCATGTGGCAGAAAGTAGCATGCAATTGTACAAGATCCTCATTCATATACTCCACATCAAAGATTCCGAACTCTCCAGGACATCCAGAAACCATGTTTACTTCCTCTTCATACTCTGCCCTAGGCCTGATTATGTGGATGAGGCCCTCATCCATCATCTCCTGCAAATCAGCCTTTATCTTGTCACAACCCTGTACATACATACTGCAAATAACACAACCAGCATGGTCATGCATATAGTAGCTAAATTCACAGAGGTCTGCATTCATTTTCACCAAATATCCTCTTACCAATTTAACATCAAAAATCCGGAAGTCGCCTGGACAACCGGCCACCATGTTCATAGGATTTGTTCCTCCATGCTTTGGTAGAGGATTATCTTTCACATTAGGGCCAACATCCTTGAAAGATAAGATACCAGACTTCACCAATTTCTGTACTTCAATCTTCAAAGGGTAGAAGTTCTCAACATTGTGCCCCGGTGCTCCCTGATGAAAGGCACGTGTTTGGTCCGCCTTGTAATACCAAGGCAATGGTGATGGTACAACGGGAGGTGGTCGGGTCTGCACCAACTTCTTCTGAATTAACGCCGAGAGTAATTCTGTATAACTCATAGGGATAGGGTCATAACTCTCCCTTCTCTGATTATATCCTTGATTCCCCTGATGGGATGGTCTCTGATAAGCAACGGTGGTGGGGGCTACACCAACAACTGGAGTAACTGAGGCGACTTGCTGATGACGCTAATAATTTCTTATAGGAGGATTAAACCTCCTTTCTTGTATGACAGCATTCGTATCTCCTTCCTTCTTCTTGGCAAACCCATAGGATGGCTTCTTTGTATTTCCAGAACCTTCACTTTTTGTTAAACGGCCCTCTCTTACAGCCACTTCTAAGCGGATACCCGTGCCTACCATTTTAGTAAAGTCACTTGGTGCACTTGCTACCATCCTTTCATAGTAGAAAGCACCCAGAGTTTTCAAGAAAATCTTAGTCATCTCCTTCTCTTCCATGGGAGGAATCACTTGGGCGGCTACCTCACGCCATCTCTATGCATATTCTTTGAAAGATTCATTGTCCTTCTAGACCATGGCCCTGAGTTGATCACGGTCAGGCGCCATGTCCACATTGTATTTGTATTGTCTGATAAATGATTCTCCCAATTCATTAGAAGTATGGATATTGACGTTGTCCAAACTCATATATCACTTCGGTGCAGCACCAGTCAAACTATCCTGAAAAAAGTGAATCAGCAGACGCTAATCATCAGTATGGGTAGACATTCTTCTTACATGCATTACAAGATGATGAAGGAGTGAAAAACACAAGAAGGGGGGGTTGAATTGTAAAACTGAAATCTAAAGCAATTGACAAGATATTTTTATCCTGGTTCGTTTGATCTCAAACTACTCCAGTCCACCCGTCAAGGTGATTTCGCCTCTCTCCAACGAGGTCTTAATTCACTATATTCAACTGAATATTACAGACTGCTTTAACAACTGCTAAAGCCTTCTTGATTCAAACCACAACCCGGTTTGTCAAGGCAACACTTTCTTACAAAGGTATAAAACAATGTGTGTGAATGTTTTCTACAAAACTTTATCACAATTGTGATGTATACACAAATGAAGCTTAGAAACTAGATTACTAAACAGAATGAATATCAGAGTTTGGTTTAGCAAAACTGGTAGAATGAAGATTATGGTTCAGCTTTGTGCGTGTAGAGATTTGGAGAGCATTAGCCATTATAATCTTCGAAGCCTTGTTTATATAGCACTTGAGAAGATGAACGTTGAATGCAATATTCTTGATTCAATGCTAATAACAAGCTTTCCTTTTTGAGCAGATCCTGTCTAGAATGAGGCTGTTGGAATTAATTAGCTTTCAATGCACAGTACCGTTGCTTCTTTAATGCACGTTCTGGCTTGGCTCATTCTGATTCTGCTTCGCTGCTGATGAACTATTGTGTTTCTGTATCAGAGTGTTTGAGCGCAGTCTTGTTCATCAAGCTTCAGCATGTGCGTGAGTTGATCATCTGATCTTGACGTTCTGATGTAGCAACTTCTGATGCTGGTGTATGAAAACAAATTCTGATGCTGAATAACGTGATTTTGCTTATATCATTCAGAGTATCTGCAAGTCAGAGCATAATAATTTTAGGCAGCAGATAGTTCAAACATGAAACATTTAAATACTATATCTTTTCACTTTGTTATCATCAAAACTCAAATATAGGGTAGTAGATTCAAACATTGTTCTAACAATCTCCCCCTTTTTGATGATGACAAAAACTAGATATTTTAAATGAAAGATAACGTGAAAAGGTATCTGGAAAAATGTATCAGAGGTAAAGAAGTACGGAGAATTCAGAGTTAAGAGATACTCCCCCTGAGTTTATTACTTCCCTTTGATATACGTGTTCTTCAGGATCAGATCTTTTTCTTTCTTTGAACATCAGATTATCAGAGTCTTTGACTTATCAGAGAGCAGAGCTTCAGAGCTTTTCTTGTCAGAGCTTTGCTTTGGATCAGAGTATTAGGACGATCAGAACTTCATATTGATCAGAGCAACATTGATCAGAGCTTCTACATTTTGATCAGAGCTTCTAGTCTTCAGAGTGTCCAGGAGCTTCCTTGTGCCTGTAGACTTTAAACAAAACAGAAAAACATTTCAAGTAATAGAGTTAGAATGTTTGAGAGTTTCTGTCTAGTTAGCCCGTTATTGATTTTAAATATCATTCTTGTTCTCCCCCTTTTTGTCAGCAATCAAAAAGTGTTGGTGATGTGCTAAAACAATTAAGATCAGAAAAACTAATCATATTAAGATAGTTCAGAATCAGAGCAAGAAAATATTACAAAAACTTAATCAAAACAGTACATCAGAAAATGAAGAAAACATGAAAAATGTTATGCATGAAAAAAGATTTAAGGTTGAGGAGGCATGCGTGTGAACAGGCTTTCCAGCATAGCTTGAATCTTTTCAGAAGTTTCATTCTGTTTCTGCACCATGCTGACAACAGAGTCAATCTTACTGTCCTGCACATCCATTCTTGCTTTCATCTTCTGATCATTCTCTTCCATCCGCTGCTGTAGATGCAAGTCATTCAGCCTTAATTCTTCCAGAGTCTGCCTGTCCAAGGCAGCTTGAGAAGCATCAGAAGGAGGAGGCTTCTCAGAACTTTCAGCGACATCTTCTGCTGGATTTTCTTCAGCCTGAATGGTCTTGTCTTCTTCTGAAGGTTGCACCTTAGCAGCTTGCTGTTTCTCAGACCAAGGTTCAGAGTCCAGAGGGAGCACAACTTCCTGAGGTAGCTGACTTTCAACTTCCTTCAGCAGCTTGCTGAAGTTCTGTTGTGCCTGCTCATAGTTGACATCCTGCAACTTGAGGGCTTCAGCACGTACCCATAGTCTGAACTGTGACCAGAGCTGATCAGAAGCAGTTGGGTCAATCATCCCAGGGCAAACTTGCTTCAAAGAAGCAATCCATTGCAGCACACCTGTTTCAAAATTCAAGATACCAGAGCCAACATCTGGTTGCTTTGGTTTTGGGATGGCAATTTTGTGTCTTAGATCAGCAAGACGTTCAAGACTTGTTAAGTCAATGAAAGTTCTGCTGGGGTTTTCAGCGGTTTTCTGAGAGGCTGTTTGTTTTGGAGGAGGGGTATCAGAGTCAGATATTTCTATTGGAGTGGTTGGAGTTTTTGGAGGTGTCGATTCTAAAGAGGATGGCAACTGGGGCCTGAAAACAGTGGTTCCACATGGCAACTGGATTGCCAACGGTGATGGTTGAGGTGAGTGAGGGTCAGAATGATGAGGAGAAGGGGTTTCATAGTGGTGAAACTCTGTTTGTGGTGAAGGTGGATTTATTTCTGGTTGGGGAGAGGGAGGTGGAATCTCTGATTGCTCAGGGATCAGAGGTTCTTCTGTGAGTGGTTGTTGTTGTTGTTCTGGTTGTGGAGGGGGAAAATTTTGTGGTTCAGAGTGTGGTTGAGCAGAAGCATGTTCACGCTCAATATCAGCTAGCACTCGGTCAAGTGCTGGTGTTGTTGAAACTGTTGGTTGTTTGGGGATTTTGGTTCTGGGTCTTCTGAGTAGTAAGGCCTAAGAAGGGTCTTCTGGTATGGTTTCATCAATAGTAGGGATTGAGATGGATATTCTGTGGGAGGTTTGAGAAGGGGCAGCAGATGTTGGAATAGTAGATGAAATTAAAACAGGGGCAGCAGATGAAATACCTCTTTTCTTTGGAGTCTGATGAGATGATCCTTCTGCTGGCGCTTTCCTCTTCTTTGTCTTCTTCTGAGTCACTTCTGGTTGGGGTTGACTCAGATCTTTGATCTTCAGCTTTGAACCTGTATCTTCTGCCTTGTACGCATCTGGGTACCTGAGAAACATCTCTGGTTTGGATTCCATTTCAGAAAATACCGGAAAATCACTCAGAGGCACTCTTCTGCTGGAGATATCAGCAGTTGAAGTAGCTCTGGGTTCCTTCTGAATATTTTCTATCAGCTTCATCTTTTTCAGGTTCTTAGCGTTCAGCGGTTTCCCAATGGTTGGTTCAATAGTGCTCAGCTCCTGAGCTTCAATCAGATGTTCAATCAGCCTATTCTCTGTCAGAATATCTGATATAAGCCTTCCAAACGGTATCCAGTCCCTCTTGGTTCTTTCTTCTTCTCTTGTCTCTTTCACACTGGTTTTGAGATGGTTGAACAGGAAGTGAGCCAGATTGATCTTTACCCTCTGATCAATAAAGTAGATCAGAAACTGCTGATCCACGTTTATATAATCAGGAGAACTTGTTGGTTTCCTGTGGTTGAAGCATCCCAAAATAATCTTAGCCCATACTCTGCAGTGATCCTTCAGATCCTTAATTTTGCTGCTGGGCATTCCAAGAGTGAAAATCCTGTTGGCTACCACACCTACATCAGCGCATCTTTCGGCCATGTCCACACAACGGACTCCACCACCACTTTGACCGATTAGCTTTGCAATGAGATCTTCAGAAATCACAATCTTCTTTCCCATAACAGAAGAAATGACTAGATGTTTTGAAACCTTGGCGTGAATCCAAAATTCCTTGACTAGCGCTGGGAATGTTGGTCCAACCAACCTATCGAAATACCTCTCCCACTTTTGAGCCCTAATTTCTTCAGTTAGGTCAAATCCATTTTCCTTCAAGCTTTCAAAGTCGATGATTAACTCAGAGAGCACTTCAAGGTTCTTTACCGGAGTAAGGAGAGTTCTGAGTGGCACCTGATATTGCTCAGAAGTTGCTTTCTTCTGATTGCCTGCAGAAATGCTGGAGGATGCCATTGTTCACACTAAAAAAGCTTTGAGAATGAATTGAGAGAAAAGGTTTGCAAGAACTCAGAAATATGCAGAAAATGCTTGAGTGTTAATGAGAAAGCGTAAAGAATAAGAATGAAGGATTAATGTGCTTAAATAGAGTTTTCATAATTATTTTGAAAAGTTAAACGTTTTTAAGAGAGAAAAAAAAATCATGATTGCCATTTAAAAGAATGATTACTTTTCATTAAATGCTTGCTGATTTTGGGGGATTTGAGAAGGATACTTAAAAACGGTTACCAGACATGTGTCTCAATGCACCCAATCAGCGCTTTGCCTTCTCAGAAGCGTGCACGCGTTCTGCTTCAGAGATATGCTGATGATTGGATGACACTTGTTTGATGTAGTGATCAGCACGTCTGTCTTTGAGATTAGACTCTCAGATCTTTAGACTTGCATCTGATACAATCTGCATGTTCTATCTTTCTGAAAGAAGATTGATCAGAAGTTCACAGTAGAATAATTACATTCTGAAGATAAATATATGGAATTAAAACATTTTCATTCTGGGCATACTTTCATGCTGAGATGTTTCAGAATGAAATTAAACCTATCTTCTGAAAGGGGTTTAGTAAAGATATCAGCCCATTGATGGTCTGTATCTATAAATTTTAAGTTCAAAATACCTTTCTGAATATAGTCCCTAATGAAATGATGCTTTATTTCTATATGCTTAGCTCTAGAATGTAAAATAGGATTCTTACTTAAGCAAATAGCAGAAGTATTATCACAAAGTATAGGAATGTTACTCTCAAAAATCTGGAAGTCTTCAAGCTGACTTTTCATCCAGAGCATTTGTGTGCTACATCCTGCTGCTGCTATGTACTCAGCTTCTGCTGTTGACAGAGCAATTGTTGATTGCCTTTTGCTGAACCAAGAGATCAGATTTTCTCCCAGAAACTGGCAGCTTCCAGAAGTACTTTTACGTTCCACTCTGTCTCCAGCAAAATCAGCATCGCAGTAGCCTACTAAGCTGTAATCACTAGATTTTCTATAAAACAAACCCAGATTAGTAGTACCTTTCAGATACTTGAAAATTTGCTTAACAGCTGTTAAGTGAGATTCTCTAGGATCTGATTAGAATCTAGCACAGATGCAAACACTGAATAATATGTTAGGTCTTGAAGCAGTCAGATAGAGGAGAGAACCGATCATACCTCTGTAGACTTTCTGTTCTACACTTTTGCTTACCTCTTCTCTTTCCAGAATGCACGTGGGATGCATTGGAATCTTTGATGGCTTACATTCTGAGAGGTCAAATTTCTTCAGAAGATCTCTGATGTATTTGCTCTGATGAATGTAAGTTCCTTCTGGAGTTTGATTGATCTGAATTCCTAGAAAGAATTTCAGTTCCCCCATGAGGCTCATCTCAAATTCTGCCTGCATACACTTAGCAAATTTTCTTCCAAGAGAAGGATTAGTAGAACCAAAAATAATATCATCAACATAAATTTGACAGACTAAGATGTCACTCTTAACTGTTTTACAGAATAGAGTAGTGTCCACTTTCCCTCTGGTGAATTCATTTTCAAGCAGAAAGTTACTTAGCCTTTCATACCAAGCTCTGGGAGCTTGTTTCAGACCATACAGTGACTTCTTTAGTTTGAAAACATGTTCTGGATGTTTTGTATTTTCAAAACCTGGGGGTTGGTGAACATAAACTTCTTCTTCTATATAACCATTTAAGAATGCACTTTTGACATCCATCTGATACAGAGTGATGCCTCTATTAACAGCAAATGAAATTAAAAGTCTGATAGATTCTAACCTGGCGACTGGGGCAAAGGTTTCTGTATAGTCTATCCCCTCTTGTTGACTATAACCTTGTGCAACCAGTCGTGCCTTGTTTCTGATGACTTCACCTTGCTCATTAAGCTTGTTTCTGAACACCCATCTTGTTCCAATGACGTTGAATCCTTTTGGTCTGGGAACGAGATCCCATACGTCGTTTCTGGTGAATTGATTCAGCTCTTCTTGCATTGCCAGAATCCAGTCATTGTCCAGAAGTGCTTCATCAATAGACGAAGGTTCAATCAGAGACACAAGTCCCATAAGAGTTTCTTCAGAGTTTCTGAAGCTTGCTCTTGTTCTGATTGGATCTTCCTTTCTTCCTAGGATAGTCTCTTCTGGGTGATCCAAACTGCTTCTGGGTACTCTCTTCTGAGGTTGATCAGCAGCTGTTGAAGGATTTCTAGCAGTGCTCCTTTCAGACGTTGAAGGAATGTCTGGGTTGAGAGCTTCTGATGACTTGTCTTCAGAACCTGCAAATTCAATTTCTATACCTGCAAAAGTTTCATTCTGCTTTGACTTTTCAGAGTCAAGCTTGTCATCAAAACGAACACTGATTGATTCTTCCACAATCTGTGTTTCTGTATTGTATACTCTGTACCCTCTTGAGCGTTCAGAGTATCCTAACATAATACACTTCTGTGCCTTAGAGTCAAACTTGTTCAAATAATTCTTTGTATTCAATATAAAGCAAGTACATCCAAATGGATGAAAATATGAAATGTTGGGCTTTCTGTTCTTCCACAATTCATATGGAGTCTTTTCCAGAATAGGTCTTATTGAGATTCTATTCTGAATGTAGCACGCTGTGTTTATTGCCTCTGCCCAGAAAGTCTTAGCAACGTTTGTCTCATTGATCATGGTTCTGGCCATTTCTTGCAATGTTCTGTTCTTTCGTTCTACAACTCCATTTTGTTGGGGAGTTCTAGGACAAGAGAAATCATGCAGAATGCCTTTGTCATTAAAGAATGACTCAAAATCTATATTTTCAAATTCTCCACCATGATCACTTCTGACTTTAACGATTCTAAGATCTTTTTCATTCTGAACTTGGTTACAGAAGGTAACAAACACAGAGTGTGACTCGTCCTTGTGTCTTAAGAACTTTACCCATGTCCATCTGCTATAGTCATCTACGATTACTAACCCATACTTCTTACCACTGACTGAAGCAGTTTTAACTGGTCCAAATAAGTCAATGTGCAGAAGTTCTAATGGCTTAGAGGTGGAAACAACATTTTTGGATTTAAAAGAAGGTTTTGCAAATTTGCCTTTCTGACATGCTTCACACAGAGCATCTGAATTGAACTTCAAATTAGGAAGTCCTCTGACCAGATTGAGTTTGTTAATCTGAGATATTCTTCTCATACTAACATGCCCCAATCTTCTGTGCCAGATCCACTGCTCGTTGTTAACAGACAGAAGACATTTTACATTCTGACTCTTTAGTTCAGAAAGTTTGATTTTGTAAATGTTGTTTTTCCTCTTACCATTAAACAGGATAGTCCCATCTTTCTGACTAACAGCTTTACATGATTTTTGATTAAAGATTATATCATAACCGTTATCACTTAATTGACTTATGGATAACAGATTATGCATCAATCCATCTACTAGCAGAACATTATTAATAGAGGGAAGATTTCCATTACCTACAGTTCCAGAGCCAATTATCTTTCCCCTCTGATTACCTCCAAAGCCAACATGGCCTCCAGGCTTAAGTTCCAGGCTTTGGAACATATGCCTTCTTCCCGTCATGTGTCGTGAGCAGCCAGAGTCCAGGTACCATGACTGGTGTTTCTGACTTGCTGCTAAAGATATCTGCAACATGTATTATTTTATCCTTAGGTACCCAGATTTTCTTGGGTCCTGATTTGTTAGTTTTACCAAAACTCTGGTTGAATTTTGGTTTCACAGAGTGCTTACTGCTAGTATATTTGATGTCATGTGTGTGACCATACACAAAGTGTGAATTTAGAGGAGTGTGTTTAATGGTTAAGTCCATGACATTCTTAGGTGTAGGAACCTTACCTTGGTATCCTATTCCTTTCCTTCCGTTTCTGCTAACTCCATAGATCATTGAAGCCATTCTGCTTCTATCTATGCTTTTAGCTAAGAACTTCTGGAAACTATGATCATACTCCTTGATGATCTCATCAGCGTTGCTGGGAGTTTCAGAAATTGGTTCCTTCTGAGAGTTTTGTAAAGTGTTTTCTAATTTTGAAATTTTATCTCTCAGCTCAGAATTTTCCAATTTGAGACTCTCAGACTTATTAGAGTCAGATTCAAGATTCCTTTTCAGGTCTCTGAATTTAGCTCTAATCTGCTGATAACGTTCCAGAATCTCATTGAGGCTTTCAGCAAGTTCAGCCTTTGTAAAATTAACAGCGAAGTTAGGAAATACCTCTTCTGTGTCTGATTCTGAGTCTGATTCAGAAGCTTCACTATCATCTGGAATGTTAGCCATGAGAGCTATGTTTGCCCTTTCATCATCTGATTCTGAGTCAGCTTCAAACGAGTCAGAGTCATCCCATGTAGCCATGAGACTTTTCTTCTTCTCTCTTCCAAACTTCTTTTTGGGCTTTTCCCTCTGAAGCTTTGGGCAGTCACTCTTGTAGTGTCCTTGCTCATTGCACTCGTAGCAGATGATGTCTTTTGTGTTTGGCTTCTTGCTACTGGAGGAGCCTTCAGATCTTCTGTATCCAGAGGAAGAATCTGTCCTTCTGTATCTGGAAGAAGACTCGTTTTGATCAGATCTTCTGGGATTCCTGAACTTCCTTTGTCTTTGCTTCCACAGTTGATTTACTCTTCTGGAGAGAAGGGAAAGTTCGTCTTCTTCTGATGAGGATCCATCAGATGTTTCTTCAACTGCCTGCAAAACTTTAGACTCAGATTTTCTGTTAGATTTTAAAGCTAAAGGCTTACCTTGCTTCTGAGGCTCGTCAGCTTCTAGCTCTATCTCATGACTTCTGAGGGAGCTTATAAGTTCCTCCAGAGTGATTTTGTTGAGATCTTTAGCTAGCTTCAGAGCAGTAACCATAGGCCTCCACTGCTTGGGTAAACTTCTGATTATTTTCTTGACATGATCAGCAGTAGAGTATCCTTTGTCCAGAACTTTGAGACCAGCTACCAGAATCTGGAATCTAGAGAACATAGTTTCAATGGATTCAGATTCTTCCATTTTGAACGCCTCATACTTCTGAATGAGCGCCAGAGCTTTTGTTTCTTTGACTTGAACGTTGCCCTCATGCGTCATTCTGAGAGAATCAAAGATGTTCTTTGCTGTGTCTCTGTTGGAGATCTTTTCATACTCAGTATAGGAGATGGCACTGAGGAGGATGGTTCTGGCCTTATGGTGATTCTTGAAGTCACGCTTTTGTTGATCAGTCATTGATTTTCTATCAATCTTCTGACCACTAGCATTCACAGGGTGCGTGTATCCATCTGTCACCATATCCCACAGATCAGCATCATGTGCTAGAAAGAAGCTTTCAATTCTGTCTTTCCAGTAATCAAAGTTTTCTCCATCAAAGACTGGAGGTTTGCCGCTGAATCTGTCTCTGTCCTCATTATTGTCATTGCTGAAGTGAGAATTGTTTCCTGCCATTGTGTTTTTCTGACGCTGGATCTTGTACTGACACGGTTAAGTGTTTTAGCTCAGAACCAGGCGCTCTGATGCCAATTGAAGGGGTGAAAAACACAAGAAGGGGGGGTTGAATTGTAAAACTGAAATCTAAAGCAATTGACAAGATATTTTTATCCTGGTTCGTTTGATCTCAAACTACTCCAGTCCACCCGTCAAGGTGATTTCGCCTCTCTCCAACGAGGTCTTAATTCACTATATTCAACTGAATATTACAGACTGCTTTAACAACTGCTAAAGCCTTCTTGATTCAAACCACAACCCGGTTTGTCAAGGCAACACTTTCTTACAAAGGTATAAAACAATGTGTGTGAATGTTTTCTACAAAACTTTATCACAACTGTGATGTATACACAAATGAAGCTTAGAAACTAGATTGCTAAACAGAATGAATATCAGAGTTTGGTTTAGCAAAACTGGTAGAATGAAGATTATGGTTCAGCTTTGTGCGTGTAGAGATTTGGAGAGCATTAGCCATTATAATCTTCGAAGCCTTGTTTATATAGCACTTGAGAAGATGAACGTTGAATGCAATATTCTTGATTCAATGCTAATAACAAGCTTTCCTTTTTGAGCAGATCCTGTCTAGAATGAGGCCGTTGGAATTAATTAGCTTTCAATGCACAGTACCGTTGCTTCTTCAATGCACGTTCTGGCTTGGCTCATTCTGATTCTGCTTCGCTGCTGATGAACTATTGTGTTTCTGTATCAGAGTGTTTGAGCGCAGTCTTGTTCATCAAGCTTCAGCATGTGCGTGAGTTGATCATCTGATCTTGACGTTCTGATGTAGCAACTTCTGATGCTGGTGTATGAAAACAAATTCTGATGCTGAATAACGTGATTTTGCTTATATCATTCAGAGTATCTGCAAGTCAGAGCATAATAATTTTAGGCAGCAGATAGTTCAAACATGAAACATTTAAATACTATATCTTTTCACTTTGTTATCATCAAAACTCAAATATAGGGTAGTAGATTCAAACATTGTTCTAACAGATGAGCACGAGGACAAGTGTTGCCCTTGTACTTCTCAAATTTCGGGACCTTAAACTTCGCAGGTATCTTGACATTTAGGACCAAGCATAAATCATTCACATTCTGCCCGAACAAATCCTTTCCCCTGAGGGCCTTCATCTCCCTCTGCATCTTGTCAAACTGCTCTTAAAAATCATCCATTCTATCATAGAGACCCAAGTCTTCACTTGGTGGAGGAAAAGGACTACACATATCATCATTAGAAAATGGAACCATATTCACCGAAGGAGGTGGAGCAGGAGCAACATGCACCACAAGAGGTGCAGGAGTAACAGTAGTTTGAACAACTGGAGTATCTTGAGGACCAAGATTGAAACCTTCAGGTGCAAAGTTCTCTGGCATTCCCCATGGATAACCTTGAGGTATGTGATTCTGAACAACAGCTGGAGTAGCCGACACAGGAACAATCAGAGCTTCAGTAGTCACCCTTATTTGTTGAGGCTGAGCACTCGGTGGTTGATTCTGATCAGCCACCAGAGATTCCATCAGATCAGTAAGATTGGCCATGTCGGCCTTCAAAGCAGAAACTTCCTCGCGCAGCTCGCGATTCTCTTGTTCTAAGTTGTCCATTTTCCTTCTGAAATTAGCTCGGGTGTTGTAGTGGTGAGACGGTTTGCTGAACGAAGTAAAGAAGTTTGGTAAGACACCTGGATATGCATAACAAATGCAAGAAATATGTTCAATATTATGCATGATATGCAGTGCACATGATTTATTTTATTATTAATATTTCAAGGGACTTAAAGATTTATAGACATATTGCGAATATCAAAGTAATAACACATTTGAAATACTGAAATTTTTTATTATAATAACTTCAAAATGGATTACAAGTTTCACTAATCCCAAGTACAAGATGAAAATAAAGTCTAAAACCCTAAGAAGTAAAACTGATGGAGATCACTCTATACGCTGGCGCTTCCCTGTAAGCCTGGCAATATGAGCCTTCAACCTCTGGTTTTCTTCCGCATATCTGGTGGCAACCTCCTTCCAATCACCTGAATTAGGAAGTGAGCAACTAGCATATGACTGAGGCTTAGAGGAAAAATAAATCCCCTTGCCTCTCCATGGTCTCTACAGCCTGACTCTCAAGAATCTCAATTAAGTCGTCTTTCTCCTTCAAGTCTGCTCTATAGGAAATCTCTAAAGTTTGGCACTTATTCTTCCAAGCATCCTTTTTCCTGCTGCATCCTGACCAAAGCAAGTTATAGCTCTTCCACATCATCTAATAAGGGAGGAGTGGTTTTCACAAACAAATCAGGCATAGGTGCTTCTCGGGAATATGGCATCTTAAACGGAATAGCTCTCGTTTGGACCCACTGGAGATAAGACTCCAAAGAAACAGCCCACTAGGTCCCAAGTCTTTCCTAATCTTCCTATGAATGTGACGCCAGGCCTTCACAATTTTCTCCCTAGCTTCCTTATGGTCTTCTCCCTCCTTCAGGAAGAAACTACTCAAATGAATATTGTTTGGTTTATCCCTCATCGGATAACCAAGCTGTCATTGTGTAAGAACAGGGTTGTAGTTAATTCCTTCCTTTGTACCAAGACGAGGTACATTGGGGAAACTACCACAATTGTCGACAATCTCTATATCTTGGTAAGTCTGATGATACCAATCAATATCCGAGTGAGTAAGTGCCATGATCTTAGGAGCCCAACGGGGTTCCTTCCTGGCATCCTAGAAAGCATCAGACTGAGGCATATGAGAAATAAACCACTGGTACAACAGAAGCGTGCAACAGATAATCATCCCCTCATGATAAGAATTCTGAAGATGAATAGAGTAATAAGCATTACCCAACAATGTAGGAACTGGATTTCCAATCATAAAGATCTTGATAGCATTAATGTCAACAAACTTGTCCACATTAGGAAATAAAAACAACCCATAAGCAAGTAGAGCAAAGACGGCCTCAAAAGCGACTATACTCTTCATCCTGGCAAAGTAACAAGCTTTCTCCAATAAGAACTGAGCTGATAATCCTCTAATCCCTCCTTTAGTAGTCATATGGGCTTCAACCTCAGACTTCCCTAGATGGATCAAAGCAGCAATCTCGTGTGGTTTTGGTTCTCCTCTGAACCAGTAAAAGGAACACGATTAGTAATCGGTAAATCCAACAGATAAGAATACTTCTCTAGTGTAGGCATCAGCTGATACTCAGGTAAAGTAAAGCAATGATACATCGAATCATAGAACTGGACCAAGGTCGAGAGAATACCCTCCTTCATCCTAAGGTTCGTGAGAGGAATGATGGATCCATACTTCTTCCGAAAATCTACAGAATACTCAATCTCTAGAATTAGACTGATCAACTCATCTATCTTGGGATCTTTGGAACTGTATTTTCCGGTCCTTCTTTTTCCAGAATCCATGATCAAAAGGTACCTGAGATATTCACAAATGGTCAACTTTCAAGTCCCTTGAAATAAAATATCTTCAAAAGATGCTTATGAGTGCATGTATGCATGATGCAATAATCACACACAAGATCACAAACATAGGGTTCATAGGTTCAACGTCACGAGCATGAGGTCGAGGGTACTACCCATAAGGTATGGTCTAAAAGTTATCACTTGTCGAACAAGGTTCTAGAGGTTCCCAAAGTCTACATCCTTCCTTCGGATATTACCAACTTCCCGATTAACTCGGTAATTAGTAATATTCTCAAGAAAAACTCGTTCGAGTGTAGTATCGTGTGACAACTATTTCCAGATTACTCCGTCATAGCTTCCTCACTACACCTAAAAGGCCAAGATGGGTTAGGTATTCTACGGTCCTCAGCTTCAGCAGGCTCCCAGGTTGAAAGCAGCACGTCTTCTCGATTACTCGGTAAACGACACTACAGTCAAAGGGGCCTCCACTGAGTGGGGGATCTCATGCCTCATTTTTTGGGATTAATCCCTCAAAGTTAACATGACTATACCGCCCATCCTATCTTAAAGCTTGCTCAAGTCCGGGTATAGGACTTATAAGTAATCACCAAGCACCCTGAAAACCAGGAAAATCCAGATAAACATATATACAACATATAACACATAAACAACAATAGCACATATACAGATATAAACAAAGAGAGGTTTAACCCACTTAGGGATGGACCAGCAAGAGGTCAATCTTTCCCCAACAGAGTCGCCATTTTTTTCTATAGCGATAAAAATGTTTAAGACTAAGCCATTGGATTGACTATACTTATACAGATCAAAATAAAAAATTGTGACCGCGCTTTATTGTTTCCAAAGGAATGGGAAAATAGCGAATAATCCAAAAAGAGGGGGAAAGATTCAAGGTAAGGGGGTTGGTTATGCAAAGGGAAGGTGTTAGCACCCTAAACATCTATGGTACTCCGCATGAACCTCTTTGTAAAATCTGTATATTTTGGCTATAAAATGTTGTTTGTAAAATAGATGGTGGAGGTGAGAAAAGAAATATATTTTTTATGATTTTTGCACCCACCGCGGTTGCGAATCTTTAATGCCTACGTACCACCTTTCGTGCAATAGGGGCTCAGGGTACACGTAGTTCCTCTTTAAAAATTTTAAAACACAAGTGTGTTGGTTAATTTTATGAGATAAGACATCATCGTCATTGTCCATGTAGAAAACATACTTACTACCCACGATTATGAGAAAGGAGAATTTGCATCATCTTAAAGTGGAGGATATAGCTTAGATTTTAAAATCAACAATGCCTCACTCAATACCCAAGTGGAAAATATCTCACTTCACTATATATTATAGAAGTATAGTTCTTTACATTACTACAAGGATTGACAAGAGCCCAATCTTTTGAGAAAAGTTTTTAAAATAAAAAGCCAAAGTGGCAAAATTATTTGAAATGAGATTGATTGACTTTTAGTCTTCTCACAAAAAAATGTCAAGGTATTATTAAGTTGATTGAAGTTTATTTATGAAAATGTTTTGAACATGCATGGACCTAAGTCCATGTTTATTATGAAAATGGTTCAAGTTAAAAAAAAAAACAAGAAGAGTTTTCAAAAGGAGGGAGAAGATTTTGAAATTAAAGAAAGTGGGAGGAGAAGAAGATACTATCCTAAAGCATAAGGTAAAAGCTAGGGATAAGAACCATCTAACCAACAATAAGCCAATACTTGACATTATGAATCAAGATAGAATTCTCATTACTTGGATTGAAACTAAACAAGCAAAGATACTAGATCTCTTGAGAGAACCAAACTTCAAGTGTATTAACTCTTCTAAAAAATTGGGCAGAGTAACAGTTGTATACGGGTGAATTCCATATTACAAACAAAGTATGCAATCACAATAACATGCACACAAAACAAACAAACAATCCAATGTCTTGAGGTAAACCTCAAGAACTCCAGACAAAATATCAATTAAGGTCACAAGGTCTCCAATCATAGGCCAAGGTTTTTAATCCTAAGTCCAAGAAGTCTAATACTCCATAATGCCAATGATCGTAACCAAATAGTCCAAATATCATTAAAGATTTGTATGGGTTTATATTGGTTATTAGGTGTCTTAAAAAAGAAAAGAAAAGCTCAAGTGAGAAAAATAAAAATAACAAGGATATAAATGCTCAAGTGAGCAAAAATAAAAATGGAATGAAATGTAATGCTTAAAGTAAATGATACATAAAGCATAAAAATAAAAAAGCATAAAATAAAAACAATTTAATAATTAGTGATTAGTTGGGTGACCATCTTGAAACTTGCATTTGGAACTCATTAGAGGATTGATAGAACTAAATCCTCCACATAACAAGTTGCATTTGCTTTTTGTCAAGTATATCATCCATTTGGAATTCTCAAAAGTACTATTTAATGATCAACGATGTTTAAGTGATCCGCGTTGACCAAAAGTGTTGTAGATCCATTAGAGGATTTATAGAAACAAAGCCTTCACACAATGAATCTCAAGGTTATTGGATCAAAGAGATCAAATTAACATATTTGGGCTTGCAAGCATAGGTTTGGGCCACGAGTGATCATTTATTCGAATCAGGACAAAATTTAGTGCTATGTTAAGAAACCGTAAGTGAACTTATATAGAAGTCACACCTATTTTGAGGTCGGTCAATAGCAATCTATGCACCATTTGTTTTGAGACATGATATAGAGATCATGCTCCAATAACACTTAGTGCAATAAGAAAGGGATGAGATGAAGAGGGGTGGGGAAGAATATATAAACCACTTTTGAATTAAATTTTTTATCAAACTATTATTAAAATCATTCATCCATTTTTGTGGAGTTGGACTCAACACCATGGATCCAATGATGTTAATAAAGTCCATGATGAAAAATTCAACCCAAGATCAGCCAGAAAATAATCACAAAATAATATTGCATTTAATATATACATTAAAAAGGTTTTAAAAATGTTTTAAAATAGAAATAAAAGAGAAAAAAATCAATTATATTCAAATTAATCAAGAAATAAAAAGTAAGACCATAGAAAAATCAGAAATGAATTAAAATATTTTTATAAAAATTTTGGTAATTTTTTAAAGTCAGAAACTATTTTTAAAATTAAAAGAAATGAGTGAAATAAACCAAAAATGATAAAAAAAATAGCAAAATCTGAAATAAAAAATAAGTGAGGTCACCAATATTTGTCATAATATCATTTGATCATTCCATTTTTTTCTTCAGAATTTAAAAACGCATAAAAGTATTTTTAAACATTTAAAACAATTCAAATAAAGTGAAAATTTATAAAAAATGTCAAAACATAAAATAAAATTGTGAAAAAGTAAAAGTCAGAAAGAGAAAAATCAAAAATATTTTTCATTATTTTTTCAGATTTTTTGGACTTAAAACGAATTTTCTATGATTTTTAGAAATTTAAAACAATTAAATATAAAAATCAGAAAAGAAAAATAAAGTCAAAAATATATGGACCATTGGATGAGACTCAAAACGCGTTAGTAATCAAATCCAAGGGATCTGGCACGTTGTGTATATCATGGTCATTAGTGAATAAAGCATAGAATCAAATATAAAATCAGATTTCAAAAAAAAAACAAGTGGCACGCTATCATTGGTTGGAAGATGACACATTAGTCATCTTCAACCTCCAGCCAACGTGAATTGCAGGTCTCTCAAACTGTAAAATCAGAATCTCAGACCTATGCCATTCGCTTCGTCTCTTCAAGACGAAGACAACCACACCTTCGCGACAAATTTATATAAATTATAGCTCAAGCAATTTGGAAGGAATGTTTTGAAAAGGGATTTGAAATTTCATGGTCAAAATGTCTTTACAGATAAAAGCAAGTGTTGCGACTAGAACAAGGGCAATGAGAGCTTCACAATGATATCAAAGTTTTGAAGAATTGATGGAGAAATCTACCTATTGAAATTGAGTTGCAGAGCTCCGAAACTAGACTTCTATGGATCAATATAGGGCACGATTCTTGAAAGTAATTGTATGGTTAGATTAATGGAGGATCAAGGAAGGTGAATTGATGGAAAAATTGGATTGAAAAAGGTTTGAACACTGATTTCGAAGTTACATAAAATTGAGTTATGGAGCAAGTTTGGCAGGGTGATTCTGGCTGTTCAAGATTGAGGAAATGAATGAGGGATGACCCTCTATTTATAGGAAATCAAATGGAATGTTCAAGTGTGTGAAATGATGAAGTTTGGAGGTTAATCGTGTGAACTCGATACACGAGTAAGGTGTGATCTATTTTCCACCAAAACTCATCCAATCCTTGCTGTTGTACCCCAAAATTTGCCCTCTCTTTTCCACAAGAAATCACAGCTTCGAGCTTTTCCTGACTTTTCAGATTGGCTCAAGAATCAGTCAAGCAGACTTTTTCTTATCAGTCTATCCAAATTAGGGTTTTCATGGACTCTGGAACAGTTCAAGCAGATTGCTAGGGTTTGTTTGAGTTTGGCTAAGGGTTTGATCAAGCATTTGCTTCTTTGAGAGTAAATCCAACATTAGGGTTTGCACTCGCATTTTCAGAAGAATTTGAAATCCACAGTGTCTTAATTGACTGTCACATGGTTTTGACGATTGTTCAAGATTTATGTCTAAACATCTGGGATAAAAGCTGAGGCATTTGAATTGAGAATTTGTAGTGTTTGGTTTAATCAGTAAAAGGAAAGACATGTGGACGTTTGTTTGATTAACTGGGCAATGCTTTTGATTATTCGGAATGCCGGACGTTTATTGATTATTTATCATTTCTAAGTTAAAATTATTGGATATTGTCCAGTTATTATAATTCAAGAAATATAAATAATTAAATAAACAATTGAAGAGGAATTAAAAGAGAAATCTGACAAAAAAAAGATTTGTTTATTCATTTTGAATTGTTTGTTACATATATTATTTGAATATTGTAAATTCATTTACAGTTATTTACATTAATATTATTACAAATAATTAAAATGAAATAAAGCTATATCCTAAATGTCTTGAAATCTTCATCTTCTAATTACATCCTTTGCTCAACTAATTTTTACCTGCAAAAAGAAAAGGAAGAAGTCAAATGCAGATGAATTAAAAAAAAGCAGACAGATATCTAAAGCTCATCATTAAAAGTGATTGGCCGGAATCAGTTTGTTCACCCTCTCTGCAAATCACAAGAAAATTCTTGGTTCACAAAGAGGGAAAGGAAATATGCTTGCAAATATATAAAATGCACAAAGCTAATGAATATGCCAAATACAAAGCTGCATAGTTCAAAATTCCAAACTAAGTCACAGGTAGCAAACTGAATATGCCAAAACAAGTTGCAAAGTTCAAATGGAACAAACAAGCAAAGCTGTCAACAAATTGCAAACTGCACATGGCAAACTAAGTTACCAAAAGATGTCAACCAAGCTGCCAAAAGATATCAAAAGATATCAAGCTGTCATCAAAGAAAGGAAGAAAGTACAATATGCAGAGGAAAGAAACAATGCAAGCAACATATTCAAATTTACATCATTTTCCAGGCCACACTTTTTCAGAGTAAGTACAGTCTAAAGCAATAGACAATGCTTTTTTCTGATAGAGAGAGAAAGAGAGTAAAAAGAAGTAAGAGGCTTACAGTACAGCAGGCTTAAGGACAAGGATAAAACAAAGAGTTATCAGAACAAGAAAGGGGGAAGAACCACATAACAGAAATAACACAAAGCTTGTAACCTTACAACTGTGGCAAAAAAAACCTTCAAGCCTCACAATAACACAAATTGCCTCCAACCTGTTCTAAGCCAACAAACAGTTAACCTCAAAACTACCAAGCTTGCAACCTCAAACCCTTCAAAGCCAAAGCAAACATAACATAAGTTCTAAAGCCTGTCAAACATTCAAACTGCCCAAAAACCTGTTACATAACACAAGCTTAAACAAACTGCATAAAAGCCAGTCAAAAACCTGCTTGCCTCTAACCTGCTTCAAACAGAAGCCCTTTCAAAACAAGCCTCAAGCCTGTTTCAAAGCTGTTTTAACCTGCTGAAAGGAAAAACAGGTACAAGCCTTAAAGCCTATAAAACATCAAGCCTTGAAGCCTATCAACACAAACCAAACCACCTGCTAAGCTTCAATAAAGAACCTGCCTGTCCCAACCACCAAGCCAATCCAAATAACAAAATATACAGAATCCAAACACCCTCAGAGCAACCTCATCATAGGGTCAACAACAACATAAACATACTCAGATTCCAAACATCATCATCATAGACAGAATCTCACTCAAAGCCAAGAGAGTAAAAGAAAAGACAGAAGCAAGAACACTAAAGCATTCAAACCAACAAGACCCTCAGAATGACTTCATCATAGGGTTAGCACATCAGGAAACTCAGAATCGACAACAAGCAATCAGAGCAAGCAAGCAGAAGATAGCAAAGCAACATCTTCAACATCAACATTTCAACATACAGAAGCAAAAGCCAACAATCAGAAGGAGGAAAAGAAGATGCAGAATTAAAAATAGGGTTTTCAGTGTTCATCATAAAACCACAAAAGCTAAAAGATACTGAATACCAGATTTCCAGCAAGCACAGCATCATACTCCCTTCGCCTCCGACCGCCTAAAGCGCCTCCAGTCCCCACCTCGCTTCCTCTCAGAAACAAGAACAAAGGTAGAAATTTCTTCTCCCTCTCTTCACACCTCACATGAACAACAACACATAAAAAATCAGAACACATAAAATTAAAGCATGCAAGATATAAAACTTAAAACCCTAAAACATAAAAAAGGGGAAACTGTTACCTTTTCTTGTCGCTACTGTGCTCAACCATGGAGGGAGAAGGAGTTAGAGGCGGCGCCTGGTAGCCTAAGACGAAGAGGAGCATCAGTGGCCTCCGTTCAAGAAGGTAAAGAGGCGAAGAAGGAGAAGATGAGAGCGCCGCTCTAGCCTCTGTAAACCCTTGTTTCTGAACCAACAAAATGAAACCCTAAACAAAACTTGTGAAACCCGGTTGGGCCCTTTCGCCCCATCCAAGCCTTAAGCCCAACTGAAACTGGCGTGCACCCCCTGTTTTTCCTTGTCTTATTTGTACTTCTTTTGGGCCAGACATTCTCTTAAAAGCCCATTTAATTTCTTTTTTTAAAAAAAACTAATACTCTCTTTTTTATCACATTATATCTTTTTTACATAACTTATTTTGTTAAATAAATTAATATATTAATTGTTCACATTAAGTTTTATTAACAATATCTTTTTTTATTATTGCACTTAAAAATATGTAAATTTTAGACTTAATTAGGTTGATAGATTTTTTGTCTTAAAATTCTTTTTTAATTTCGTACATAAAAATATTAACTAAAATACATAAGCATTAATTTTCTTTAGCTTAAATTAAATACTTTTTCTTTAAAACCCTTTTATTTATATAATGTTAACAAAGACATAAAAGAATAAATAAAATACTTAATTAGGTTAATATTTTTTTTATCTTGTAAATAATCACATACACTTTCACAAATACTTTTGATACATTGCTTTTATTCTTATACATTGCTACATTTTACATTGAGAATGCGATTCGATTTGGTTGTAAATATTATTTGGACACTACTATCCTGATGAGACTCATCCCCATTTGTAAACATTTGTACCCCCATTCCCGGATACTTATTTGTAATAGCTTAGACTTTAAATTCCCGCAATTTATCGCTTTCTATATACTGTATAGTAATTAGGGTTTGTATGTGAAGATTCAAAATCAACCGCTAGATAACCTAATACAAAGATAAATGCATGATAATCAATACACAATTCACACTTGCACCCCTAGGATAATCCCGCTTGTTGCCTTCAAAAATGGGCCATGTTGCATGTCAAGTACTTTGGCAAAACAAAAACAAATCAAATGATCATAGTCCCTCGATGACGCTTTCGAAGTTGCCTAAACAAAATGATCATAGTCCCTCAAGCAAATTGCCAAAGACACTTGGCACTATTGCATTCATGGTCTAAACGATGACCCGCGCCCGTCCCGTTAACATCCTAACACAAGATTGTCCACCAAATACAATGGTGGAGCAATACTGTTAAAAGGGTTAAAACATGAGAAAAATCTTTGAGTAAATTTAGGGGTAGACAACTCTTGGTTACTTGACCAACTTGCAAAACAAATCCTTGCCATTTTTCAAAACACACTCCACAACACAACTTTCAAAAACAACTTTCAAAAACATTGAAATATATTTTCAAAAAGACAAACACCTCTGTAAAACATTCGAGTAAAGAATTGTTACAAAGGTTGCCTAGACAAGGCATCTTTTTCAAAACATTTTCAAAAACACACACACACACCACCATTTCAAGCAATTGAAAATCAAGGCAAGTGATCTAAAACAAGTAACTAAGAGCCCATGGATAACCATGGATGAAAAGGGTGCTAGCACCTTCCCTTTTCATAATCTACCCCCCGAACCCACGAAAACATCTCAAAGGTTTTTCCTGTGCTTTTTAACATTTCCTTTAGGATAAAATAAAAAGTCGGTGGTGACTCTTGCTAAACCAAACAAGTGCGAATACAAACGCAAACCTCAAGTCAGTTCTTCCACCGTATCACACTTGCGTTTTAAGGCTCTAATCCACTTTGGAAACTTGGTTAAACATGTTTAGATCATAAATGCATGCCAATTTGATGTTTAGAAGCCAAAACATGAATTTCAAATTCTGACTTATGAAGAAACTTCAGTTTCAAGTTACCAAGTTCAAATCAATGGCATTCCCAGCTCAAGGGGTCTTAGGGCATGTTTCTTGATGCTTTAGAAAGATGAGATTACAAGCTTTGCAATGGGAAAAGAATGGAATCAAATGGATGTTTGAGCTGAAAGTTGCAATGAGTCAAAGTTGGGGAAAAAAGGTTGACTTTCCATACTTAGAAATATTTTAAATTTTTCTTCAAAAGTGATCTATAATGTTTTGCATCCAAACATGGCCTTCCACTTGGCATGAAATAGACCTCTTGAATGAAATTTTGAAACTTGAACCATTCAAAATCTACAAATATTGAGAGAGTTATGAATTGTTGAAGTTGGTAAAAAATCATGAAATGACCTATAATCTTTTGTATCCTTAGGGCATCTTCCATCCATTTTCTTACTTTGCACATAAAATAAGGAATAAAGTTCACATCCTCAAGATCATTATGGGAAAAGAGTGGGCTCAAGGTGATAAAAATTGACCAAATTATGATCATTTGAAGTCACACATTGAAAATTGGGGGTTCATCTGGAGGGCTTGTAATCTTTCTTCATCATCAAGATTCTTCCACATAAAAACTCCTTGAAACTTTTGAAGTGATTTATTAATAAACCTTTGAAGAGAAGGATGTATTTGGAATCACTCAAAAATACCAAAAGATAAGCAATATATACTTCTTTGAAGTTCAAAACCCTAGCTCCTAGATCAAGAAAATGCTTTCAGGAACTTTGACAATTTTGAACAACCTTCTTGTACCAAAACTTTTTCTTTGTAGATAGAAGTTGTTGAGGATGATAATGAGACCTCATAGCCACCAAAACAACTTCCATATCTTGAGAATTGATAGAAATATGCACTTGTGACCAATGGGAACAAAGCCTTGTCCAACCATGACAACTTCCTCAATCAACCCCTTGTACTTTTGAATCAATCTCGATAACTTTGAAATGTAGTGACCCAAAATAACCATTGCCGTTCCATTTCTTCAAAAACAACTTCAATGGTGAGGTTTGAATTTCTCAAGCTTTATTGACTAGGGCATGGAAATAAACTCATGAACCCATGGATCAACTTGCTAAGCCACATTTCCTTTACCTACATTATTAACAAGTAAGACAAACCAACATTGCATTTTATTAATTAAAAGGAAAGTCAAAACAAAACATGCATGATCACAAAATAAAAACAAGTCAAGGTGCTTGGTGATTCCTCAAAGAGCAAAGCTAAAAATAGGGAGGAGAACCAAAATCCCTAATGTGATCTTGTTGTGATTGAATCAAATATGGTATGATGAAGGGATCTTAGGGGTAAAAATTAGGGTAAAACAAGGGGATAGATATCCATGGTCTTTACCTATAGGATCCTACCAGAATAAGTATTTAATTATCTTCATGGACTACTTCACAAAGTATATAGAGCCAAAGCCCTCGCCAAAATCACTGCGCATAACATACTACATTTCCACAAAAGAAATGTCCTTTCCCGATTCGACATGCCTCAAGCCCTCGTCATTGACAATGGAGTGCAGATTACTGACGAGAACTTCCAAGACTTTGTCACTAAACTAGGAATCAAACAAAAATTTACATTCATCGAGCACCCTCATACAAACGGGCAAGTCAAGTCCGCGAACAGAGTGACCATGTGGGGATTAAAATGAAGGTTGGCCGAATCCCAAAAGAGGTGGGTCGAGGAGCTGCACAACATGCTCTGGACCTACCGAACGACACCACACGCGACCATGGGGAAAAATCCTTTCCGTTTGGCCTATGGAACCAACGCAGTGATCCCATTGGAAGTCAGAGAGAAGTCTTGGCGAACTGAATCTCCCTTCAATGAGGAGCTGAACAACGAGGCCATGAGAGAGGAGCTTGACCTAGTCGAAGAAATTTGAGCAGGAGCCACTCTCCATGAGGCCACTTTAAAATAAAAGATAACTCTGCATCATGACGCCAAAGTCATAAAGCGCGAGTTCCAAGTAGGCATCCTAGTCCTATGAAGAAATCAGAAAAACTTTCCACGAACTGGGAGGTCTATATCGCATTCGAGCCAAAATGGAAGGCGGGGCCTACTACCTTAAAAATTTGACCTGGGAACAACTTAATCGACCATGGAACACAAAAAAGCTCAAACAATACTACAGTTAGCCTTAATACTACGCGATATGGATATGGACAATACTACATGCTAACCTCCTCCGCCTCGATCGACAGGCAACAGAGCACGCCCGATCACAAAAGCATGTTAAGGTACAAACACATCATCCTAAATCAGAAACAAAATGGCGGGCTCTCGCTCATGGGACGATAAGATCCTTAGCCCAATGGGGACACCTCTACCGATCTCCTCTATCGCATGACCAATAAGGCAGAACACCCAACTCGCGATGGGACAGTTCACGCCACATGATCAAAACCTCAACCGAGATCTTAGTCCCGTCTTCGAATAGAATCCAACTCTGTTCCCTCGACACGTTCCCTACACGGTCGAGCACTTATTGTGTCAAGCAAGAACCCTCATATGCTGCGAGCATAAGTAACGACAACGAAAGCGAAATACTTAGCAAAATCGTAACACATTCAAACAAACCACATGCAAATGAGAATACAAAAGACAACATTTAAAGTGCCAACCACCTAGGCCAGCATTGTCAAAATATTACAAACAGTCAAGTAAGGCCCATTATCCGAATATTATACAAAATATGGGCACGCAGGCCCAAAATAAAATATGGGCACACATGCCCAAACAAACCAGAGAAAATAAGAAACAATTTAAAATCACTCTTCATGGAGACCATCATTTTAATTTTTATCGGGAGAGTTGGGAGGAGGAACCAGCTTGTCGTTGACCACTTGAGATAGGAACCCAATCCCTTTGACATTGAGCCCAGGGTTCAGCAGCTTGAGGTAGTTCGCCATGGTGTCAAAATAAACCGTTGTCGCTTCCACACAGTCTGACTCGAGGACCCGAATCTGAGCGGTAAATTCCGAGAGAGTCTTCAAGACTTTGGTCCCCTCAGACTCATCCTCAGGTAGGCGCCTCAACATCTATCAGCCTGACCATCTCGTCCTTAAGATTTTTCTTTTCGAGTAACCAGGAGTTCCTCTCCTCGGCCAAATAGGCATCCCGCTCCTCCTTTTTCCTCAGCTCAATCCCTTGAACTCAAAGTTTCTCCTTATGACTGTTAAGGGAAATCTTCATCTCCTTCACCTTGTCCTCGAGAGCCTTTTTCTCCCTGTTAAGTTTATCCAGCTCAGAAGTAGAGCCAACCTCCTCTCCCGAGAAGGCCACGACCATCTCCAAAACCTTCATCATGCCAACAACGTTCTCAGTCAGCTATTTCTTCCCGCATGATGAGTCGAGACCCTTGAAGAGTGATGTATTTCCCTTGGGCACACTCAGAGGATACATGTTAAAGAAGCTTGTTTGAGCAAAACATGAGGGTAATGTGAAGGCCTTAACTGCAGAGTCACTCCTCGTAAAGGCTAAGATATCATCGTCAGGTCGACCCCTCTTTGTGCCCAAAAGACCCTGTGCAGGATGAGACTGCTCAGCACCCGGAGGCTGGGAGGAGGTACTGGAACCGTCCTTTTCCTGTCCCAGGGCAAAGAGAGTGGTATTCTCCATCTTTTTGCTCTTCTATGCATCCTATGTTAGTTTGAGTATATGCTCACGGGAATCCGCCATTTTACCTACAAAGAACAGCAGACTAAGATTAGTACGTTAATAAAATACATGTGAGCACAATAAATAGAAATAACGCGAGCATATATCTAAGAGTGTTACACATTCCTCGTAAGAATGGTACTCGAGGAGTGCCTTAGTGTTAATCGCCCGAGCCTTAAATACGGGCTCGTCGTCATCGTCGAGGAAATCCTTTCCCTCCTTCGTCACTCACTGGTCAGGGTAAAAGCTGTCGACAAACTATCAAAGTTTAACATAGAACGCCTTATCCTCCTTTCCCATAGGACCCTCTGGGGTGAGGTAATAGCTCGGGAGATGAACAAAGTGAGTCATACCCCAATGGAAGGAGAACTTTGAAACCACCTTTGTCTGTACCTCCCTGTTTTCATTATAAAGCATATTGCTCTCTTTGTTGACCAAGACCACCTCCTCCAACGCCGATTCAAAGGCTTCGTCCATCACTGACTTGACGAGGAAATACATGTACTTAAAATCATGGGCAGACTCCAGGAACATCTTGAAGAGTTTCTTCTTCAACTGTTTCAAAGAAACCCATCCATGTTTCCCTTCCACTGTCTATCGCTGAAGACGGAAGAAACGAAAGAAAAGGGAAATCGACGCGCCGACCTCGAGATATCGACATACTATCTTGAACACCAATATGAAGGCCATTGTGTTTGGGTGCAACTGGGAGGGCATCAATGACAGTTTCCCAAAAACCGCGACGTGAAAGTCACTGAAGGGAAACCTGAGCCTCAACTCTTTGAAAACAATTTCATACATGTGGAGGCGATTATTAGAATATAACAAGCAAATCCTTTTGCTCATAGATGGCTTTCCAATGCTCTAATTCTTGTTGGTGTTTGGGTCGTCCGCCTCATCCTCGACGTGAAATAATACGCCCTCAAAAGACTCAACATAACGTGAAGCTATGGTGCGAGGCTCGAGAGTAACCCAGATCAGTTGAGGGTCAGTAATTGTATCAACCATATGAACATCCCTGACGGCTTCTGTCATTTCACCTGAAAAGCAGAGGAAATAGTGAATTTTACGGTCAAATCAAATCCACCCTTCCACTACGAGTCAAGTGAAATGGCATATTATGGAACGGGGACCTAGTCCCCGACCAAACTCTTGCTTGAAGAGTTCAAAGGAAATTGAGACTAACCCTCCTAGGCAGAGGTAACTACTAATAAGGTCCCCCATGAATCTTACGGGCAAAACATGAATCTAGCGAGGAAATAAATGAATCTTGCAGGGAAACACATGAATATCACAAGGAAACACATGAATATCACAAGGACACATGGATCTCACGGGGAGAAACATGAATCTCGCGGGGAGACACATGAATCTCACGGGGAGAAATGGTGGATCTATGATTTTCACGAGGAAGATCCTTCCCAGAATGTAAGGATAGTCAAGAATCTATGAATTTTCCGGGGAATAATGTTCCCAGAACACGAAATTCATCCAAAAACTTGCATATTGCAAGTATTAAATACATGGTTGATCGAATAGAAAATGAAAAACACTTACTTGGTCAGAGATTGAGCGAAGGTTGTTGTGACGCATACGATGGTGCTGCCGGCGGGACGCGAATCGAAAAGAGAAGAACGAGGGATGACAACATGGGAAAGGGAAAGAGAAAATAAAAATATGCAAATGAAACCCTAAGTCTATTTATTCGCCTTGCATGGAAGATTAAGCATCACTTTGGGTGACGTGTCAGCACCCCAACACACAGCCGTCCACGTGTTTAAGCCATAATGACCCCTACGCATAAGCCATCATGTCACAATAAATGATGCGACACGTGGCTGTTTACAGTGATTTCTAGTAAACAACCGCTAGTCTTCCAATTTATTGATTATTATTGGTTACTTGCAGGATCGACTAGATTGATCCTAGGACACATGTGCCATAACTCATTTCTATGTTCATACCCATTATCTTGATGAATTTATATTGTATGTTAATGTCGAATGTGAGATTCTTAAGAAATATCTCTAAGATTGTCTATAGAAATAAACTGACTGAATGTACAAAGGAAAGGCTTCGAATTAGACTTAAGATTTAATACTTGAATGTAAAGATAAGGAGTTTCTGAGAATATAACAGTTTCTGGAAATATGAAGTGTTTGAACAAAAGGATAAAGTAAAAGTGAAGTTTCTAAAGAGATAAATGTGTTTGAAAGCAAGTAAAACAAGGAAATAAAAGGAAATCGAAAGATTTAAGAGTAAAAGTACTGTAAAAGTGAAAGAAATATAAAAAGACTTGTATTGAAATTATAAGGAATCATGATGTTCAATACGTACATTTTGTCTTCTAACTCGTTTCCCTTAAGTCACGGTAATTTGAGTGTTTGAGACTTTTTAGTACACGAAATGACCACCCCAATTCTAACATAAAAACACCTATTTATAGTATCCTGACCCTAACGGTCCTACTCTAAAATCATGCCACGTTCGAAGCATGCAGGCTTCTTACGTTTACTGACTTCCACGCGTCTTCTAAGAATGGCGCTCTTATTTGAAATTCGAACCCTGTGCCAGCGAAGTATTTTGCTAGTTTTCTTCGATTCGAATTAAACCATTTGCCTGGACCGCTTCCAATTCTGGCACATTTGCACAAAGGAACTCTTTATATTTTAAACACTAAAAATCCCAAATCGAAATCCATCATCTATCACTGGAAATTGAATAGTCCTTTAGAACAATGGTTCTATATTTCCCACCAATATTCATCATTGATATCAACCTCCTTATATGCTTATTCGAAATATTGTTTTGATATCCAATTATTCTTTATTCGAAATTGCCAGCTAACAAATTTCCCCTCAAGAACATGTATTTCGATAGATATAAAGAAATACTTGTTTTTGAATTATCCATGCAATTTCGAGAGTATCAAAACTCATGATGACAATACTGCACACGATGGCAGAGTAAGTGTCCAACTTTCTGCAAAACGTCCAATCATCATACCTAAACATGCAATCACAGCAGTTATAGCTAATAATTAGCAGCAAAACGTCACTTCCCTAGGAAGTTCAAAAAATCCACCTTTTCTCTTTCCAATGAGGGAGTTACACGTATCCCACCTTTTTTCAAAGGTCAAAAACCTTTAAATTGTTGAGGAAGGCTATAAAAGCACTTCATCTTCTTCAATCTCCTGCCTGTCCCACATGATTTCCCCATCCCATTAGAATCCATTGGGACGAAGGGTTAAAGAATAGTAAGCGTTCTCATTGGGCTCGAAATATTCCTCAGGCGGGTGACATGGCCCTATGTTGGCCATATTTCGATCGAAGTTTCTTTTGTCCACGTTGTTGATTTCTGACATATAGTAACTTTGGTATGCTTCTATGTTTTCGACAATTCCATCGTCTCTCCACAACACCAACCTTTGATGCATCGAAGAAGGCACTGCGCCAATTCCATGGATCCATTCCCTGCCAAGCAACAAATTGTAGTTTGCCTTCGTAGCAATGACCATAAACATTGTTGGTCTTGTGAGGGAACCAACTGTCAAGTTAACTTGTATTACTCCCAAAGTCTTACCAACCTTTCCTTCATAATTCGAAAGCACCATGTTGTGAGGTCTAACATCTGAATCCTGCATGCCTATCCTTTTTAGCATGAATCGAGGCATCAAATTAACAGCAGCTCCACCATCCACCAGAACCTTGTTCACACCATATTGCTCCACCTTTGCCCTGATGAATAAGGGTTTTAGATGGTTCTTCATTCCTTCGTCTGGATTTTCGAAGAAAGTGTTTTGCTCTTCGACCGCTCCATTGTTCATCACATAATAACACACTGGCCTATGTCTGGCCATTTCGTCCTCGTCAGTCTCCTTACCAGCATACACCTCTGTATCCTGATTATACTCACAAGGCAGCACCGAAACTACATTGCAGTTTACATTAAAGAAGGATTCCCCCTCCGATTCAAAGTCATCAGTCATCAAGTCCTCTTCGTTTGCAGCCTCCTTCTGAGTCTTATTTTATTCAGTGTCTTTCTTTGGTGAAAAAAGTTTCCTGGACACTGGGGGTTTGCCCCCAGTCTGGTTCACTGATGTTGGGTTATTGGTACTAGATTCTCCTATCCCCATAGGCTTCGAATCCCTTTAAGCTTTTTTGTTTCTCTGGTGTCTGTGCCATTGAGAGCGAGACATTGGATTTTTGCCTTTGTAATTCTCCAGTATTATTTCTTCCCTCCTATTTGAATTGAATTGCTTACTGTAAGCCATCGCAGTCCTGCCTCCTTGGTCATAGTTGTGCCACTTCCCTTTCCCCTTATCAGCCTTCACATGCAGCCATCTGTCAGTGGGGATTTCTGCAGGTAGTTTAAAGGAAACTTTCTTTGCTCCCCTGGGGTAAGGGCTATCTGGCCTCCTTTGCATATATCTGCCAGTGTTAACAGGATTCGAAGGCATTCTGCCTTGGTGCCCCCAGCCTGATGCAAACGGAATTTTCTCGAACGCTTCAACCATTTCTTTATCATACACCGCTGCACATCTGGGACATATTAAACACTTTGTTCCAATCTTGTGTTAACGAACCAAGAATTCGAGCAGACTTTCATTAGCTTTTGGATAGACTCTGTACAGTTGGTTGTCTTTCCTCTAGTTGACCCCTGTTTGTTCGCGCTGGGCCCTTTCGAACTCAGCAGCAATTCTGGGGTTGCAGATGATGCTGCACCTTGGGCACATCAACTTATCCTGGTTTTTCTTATGACAGTGGAAGAGGTATTCGCGCAAACTCGCGTATTTTCTAGGTAAGTTCTCTCTTCTTTGCTCTCTCTCCCTCTCCAAACATCATTCCACTTCTTCCATTTCAGCGTTGGGCTGTTCGAAGTCCACCATATTTACCCCCAGCATTTGACCATCAAAAATTTCGACTTCTTCAAACTTCATCCTGAGACCCTTAGTGGCCTCAGTTAATTTTTTGTCACTTAGTATCTTTGCTTTGAGCACCTTTGGGAGGCCATCAGTAGCCTCTCTTTCGTTCTTGATCAAGATGAAGTCCCCATCCTCTTCAAATTCCACTTTCGATTCAACTTTCCTCTCAGCAATTTCTACTACATTGATGTCCAGAGGTTCAGCATAGTTAGTCTCCGCCATCAACAAAGGATCCGTATCAACTTTCATTGGATTCTTCCCTTTGTCTGAGAACTTCAGCCTGCCATCTTTGATTGCGTTTTGTATCAGATCCCTGAAAAGAAAACATTGTGAGGTTTTATGGCCTAAAAAGTTGTGATATTTACAAAAGCCCCTCTTCTTCCTTTGTTCCAACGGAGGAATCTTAAGGTTATGAGGAACTATTAACTGGCCATATTTAACAAGCAGATCAAATATTTCATCACATTTAGTTATATCAAAAGTATAGATTTTCTTAGGGAATTTATCATTCTTTTCACTTTCGACAGAATCCTTTCCATTGGAAGGAAACAGAACTTTGCAAGCATAAGGGGGTGCTTCCTTTAGTTCTGCAAGGTCTATTTCGAACTGATCAAAATCATAAGGGTCTTGAGAATCATCTATGTTCTCCTCTTCATCCTCTATGTAGGCTATTCTCTCTTTCTTATGATTTTTACTAGCCCTAGCCTTTTCAGCTTTTAACCTTTCGACCTAACAAACTCTGTCTGCTAGTTGGGCCATATCTCTAAGATACTGTGTATCCAATTTCTTTCGAATGGAATAATCTAGGCCCCCAGCAACCATTTCGACCAATTCATGTTCAGGGACCATTGTGAAGCATCTAGATTTTAATAAACGGAACCTTTCAAATAATCATCTATTGGTTCCGTGAATTTTCTCTTAATGCTTGCTAATTCTTTGAGACTAATTTTAGACTGACCCATGTAAAATTGTTCATGGAAAAGTCTTTCTAAATAAGGCCATGTGTCCACAGATCCAGGGGGCAAGGTGGTGAACCAAGTGAAAGCGTTCTTCGTTAGAGAACTTGGGAAGTATTTTATCCTAAGATTTTCTATATTAACTATATATCCTGCTTCGGTTAAATATCTCACTATATGTTCCACTGTTGATTCACTCGTGTCTCCAGCAAATTTCGTGAATTTAGGGACTTTAAAGCCCCTGGGTAATTCTGTTTACAGAACATAGTCTACAATAGGAGATTTGTAATTTGGCCTCCTAAATCCTGAATTTAAACCATTTCGGGCCATTATTCTTTCGATCATGGTGGTGAGATTATTTCCTGCCACTAAATTGTCATTTCTAATTCTATGAACAATTTCGTCTGCATTTTGGTCCCTATTCACCATCATTATTGGTCTAGGTTGTTCGTCCTGAACTTCCTGAACTTCCTGGTTCCTTAATCTTACCCCTATATTTCTCTCTTCGACCACTTGTACAGGGGGTCGAATTTGTTCAATTGTGGGTTCTTCATTTCGAATCACCAGTGAGTTTTGCCTACGCCTTGCAGGCGCATCTGGGGCGCCAAAGAAAACTGCTATTCTAGCCATCTGGGCTGCATTTTCTTGGTTTGTTCTATTTATATTCTGGATTAGGGGATTGAAAATAGCATTCATTTCGCGGGCTAGGATTCCTACCATATCATGATTGCTATCATCCATCTGTTTCCTAAGCGCTGCTTGACTATTAGTTGTAAGGGTAGGCAACTGGGTGAAGTTTCCTATATTCTGGGAATTTGTACCCAAATGGTTCATTCCTGAACCAAACCCTTGGAGTGGGGACGAAGTTGATGCATTATGTAACCCTGCCATAAACGAAGTTGGCATTCCATACGGAGGGTTTCTGGGTCTCAAAGGTTCGAAACCTGGAGGCCTAGTGGGGGTCGAATACTGTTGATTCCCTATGTGTGGCACAGTTTGCATTGAGGACACGTTTGATGGCATTTCTAATGTACTTACTGGGACCGTATTTGAACTGCCAACAGGGATGGTATTGGAGGCATCAATCGAACTTGAAACGATTGTTGCAGCCCCCTGTGGGAGATTTTGTCCCCTATCTTGGTTGGTTGTGTTAACCATTGTTTTGGTACGTTGTCTTCTAGGTATATGTGGATTATTATTCTTTATTTTGCCGCTTCGAAGGTTCATGTACCGAAACACGCTCCAAACTCAGAAGATCCTAAAATTCTCTAATCGGTTTGATAGAACTTTTTATTATGACACTGTCCCACCAGGTGTGCCAATTTGTTTACGGTGATTTCTAGTAAACAACCGCTAGTCTTCCAATTTATTGATTATTATTGGTTACTTGCAGGATCGACTAGATTGATCCTAGGACACATGTGTCATAACTCATTTCTATGTTCATACCCATTATCTTGATGAATTTATATTGTATGTTAATGTCGAATGTGAGATTCTTAAGAAATATCTCTAAGATTGTCTATAGAAATAAACTGACTGAATGTACAAAGGAAAGGCTTCGAATTAGACTTAAGATTTAATACTTGAATGTAAAGATAAGGAGTTTATGAGAATATAACAGTTTCTGGAAATATGAAGTGTTTGAACAAAAGGATAAAGTAAAAGTGAAGTTTCTAAAGAGATAAATGTGTTTGAAAGCAAGTAAAACAAGGAAATAAAAGGAAATCGAAAGATTTAAGAGCAAAAGTACTGTAAAAGTGAAAGAAATATAAAAAGACTTGTATTGAAATTATAAGGAATCATGATGTTCAATACGTACATTTTGTCTTCTAACTCTTTTCCCTTAAGTCACGGTAATTTGAGTGTTTGAGACTTTTTAGTACACGAAATGAACACCCCAATTCTAACATAAAAACACCTATTTATAGTATCCTGACCCTAACGGTCCTACTCTAAAATCGTGCCACGTTCGAAGCATGCATGCTTCTTACGTTTACTGACTTCCACGCGTCTTCTAAGAATGGCGCTCTTATTTGAAATTCGAACCCTGTGCCAACGAAGTATTTTGCTAGTTTTCTTCGATTCGAATTAAACCATTTGCCTGGACCGCTTCCAATTCTGGCACATTTTCACAAAGGAACTCTTTATATTTTAAACACTAAAAATCCCAAATCGAAATCCATCATCTATCACTGGAAATCGAAGAGTCCTTTAGAACAATGGTTCTATATTTCCCACCAATATTCATCATTGATATCAACCTCCTTATATGCTTATTCAAAATATTGTTTTGATATCCAATTATTCTTTATTCGAAATTGCCAGCTAACAGTGGCGCATGTAGAATTTTCCAGTCAAAACTTTTCGACTCCCCTGAAGTCGCGCATACCTCTAAAACATAACTATAAGGACCATGGCTAGCTCTCTGCGGGCACACCTTGGCTCCCGACCACGATAGTCATACAACATCCTCCTTGCTCGTGCAGCAGTCATTGAACAACGTCGTTCAATAGGGAAGGTTATTATCCGGACGACCACATCCCTTTTTCTCACGTATGCTCGAATGAAAATCGAGGCCCTCGTATGTGTCAATCATACTCGGGTTGAGGGATAGAGACATGAGCTGACCTACAAGTCATAGATCCTCTACTCAGGAGCAACGAATTTGGGGGCTCCTGTTCTGGACTGGGCCTGCACCTAGTCTACCGTCCGGAAAGGCCCAACCCAAAACTGCAAGAGGCCCAATAATATGTGGTGGACTTGGCCTGCACTTGGTCCCCCGTCGGGCAAGTCTAGCTCAGTACTACCACGAGGAGGGTCAACTTCAGTGGACCGAATTTCCATGACCCTTGGGGGAGCTGATTCCCAGTCAGAGGGAGATGACTTTTTTGTTCTTTATCATCGTTAGTGTGCTATGAGGTGTTACTTCACGTTCTTGGTTGGCACGTCCATTTTTATGGACAAAAATGCCAACTACGTGGATGTAGTATACCTCTAGTATTTAATGGATTTAGATAGGGCGAGGGATTAGAACTGGGGAGCAGGCTGTTTGGCATACCTGTACCAAAATTTGAATGGAGCCTCTAACTGGAGGACATAACAGCTAACAGGCTTTGCTACACTGTTGACGATAATTATCATTCCAACTATTAAATTTAATTTACTATTAATAACTATAATTTGTTTTTACATGAATCTTATTCGTTTTTCAGGATGGATCATCTCTCACTTCCACCACATCCATGGTTTCGATTATGCTCTGAATTATAGTGAGGACATGCTGAGGGATGCTTGGTATGCCCCCCCCCATAGAGGGAACTCGGTTGTGCTGTCTTTCCTGGTGTATCTGGATAGAACTGTCCATGATGACATCCAATGGATGTCGTTTGAGGGTCACCGGGAGATTATCCAGTTCGACCCCATCTCAATGTACTCTGGGTGACTGTCATGTGGGACTAACACTATGGTCAGGTATCTGCTGGAGCGATGCATGCGGCAGTTTATGACTAATATTATTGTGTCTTTTATCGTTATTTATGTCTTATCATTTTTAATTTGTGTTTTTATTATCGTTTTCATCTAATTATTTATCAACACATTGTTGATTTTTATAAGAAAAATCATTGTCCAAGAATTCAGAGATGCATCTCCGAAAACACCAAATCAGAGTGTTTAGGAGACGCATCTTCGAAAATATCACTGCATGTTTAAATATAATGTCCAAGTTCAAACATATTGTTTTCAGATATGCATTTCCGAAACACCTTGATTTGGAGTGCGTTCGGAGATATATCTCCAAAAAAAATAGTTTTCTCCATCTATAAGAGATGTACAAATAAATATTTGACAATCAAATCACTTCATATGATGGGTATGGAGTTTAGAGTTTTGAATAGTATGTTTATGGGTTTGAACTACTTTTTGGTATTAATAGTAAAAAATTAGGGTTTAAAGGTATTATAACTTTGTCTGGGAAAAATTTAGGATTTAAAAGTATTATAACTTTGTCTGGGAAAATTGTTTCGAGAAAAAATATCAAAAGATTCGATAAATTTTATCATCTTACAATGTTTAAAGGTAGGTCAACTCTAATCTTATGTATTTCTAAGATATAATTCATTTTTTTAGTTTATACTGTTTTATGATATTTGAGTGATCTGTTTTTTTTTTTTTTAATTATAAATTGAGCATTGCCTAGTCTAACAATTTTCAATCTAAATTACCTTTAATTTCTTGTTTTGAAATTTATGTCTATGATTAATTAGAAACATATCATGTTCAAATTAGCAATGTATATTGATGAAGGCGTGATGAGTTTAGGGTTAATCAAAGATTTGGCTTCTAACTTTGAGTAACTAATCTTTTGTAAGGGTTATGATACTTTGAGTAACTTTGAACAACGGTCACAAGTGTTTTAGTCTCGCATATTTAATTATATTCATATCTCTCTGATCGATTTGACCAAGTCAAGCAAAACAAACATCCTCATTTGTTATTAAAATCATCATATAATAGGCCTTATCTTATGAGTAAGAAATAAGGCTTTATAAATTATTTATTTAACAGAAAATATTAGGCTTCAAACCAATAAAAAACCCTTTTAGATTTACCAAATCGTGCTAGTTATACATAATTTATTTTTATAAGTGTTTTTATTAGATTAAGATTTTGTAATTAGTGTTAAACATTTGAAAAGAATATATTATAGATCTTTTAAATTGTTTTATTATAATATGATGGTTTTTAAAGTTTTTTTTATTACACATTAATTCTTTAAATTAACTAACATGTGACCGTTGTTCTTTTTTAATAAAAATGTATTAATTATAGATGTAATTATTTTGAATGATATGAAAATGATAAAGTATAATTAAAAATATAACAATCAATATTTTTAAATATTTAAAATGTGAGGGAAAAAAATAAAAATCACCTTAAATGACCTAATTATTATAAAATAAATTAAAAAAAAAACACCTTATTATAATAAAATAACTTTAAAAATTCCTAATATATTTTTGTCTAAACACTTTCATCTCTTTTATTGAAAACATTTTTATTAATTCAACTATTGACTTACATAAATTGTACTCATATTAAAATATAATATTATAAATAATTCAAATAAATTATTATTATTTGTTTTATTAGAAAATAGATTGTTATAAAAGTATATTTTATAATGTGTCAATAACTTATTTCAAAATATTAATATAAGTTTGCAAGCTTTGGATTAAAAAAAACCAAACCCAATTCCGAAAAATAATAATTTGAAAATAGCAAAAAAAAAATTAATGTTGAAAATTTTTAATCTCAATAAATTTAGATTTTACAAAAACCTAATCCCACTTTACTCTTTTTCCTATTTTCAAACCTTTTTGTTTAGTCGTTCAACTTCTATTTTCGACAAAAATATTAATAATAATTTTTAGTATTAATTAATACTGTTAATTTAAAAAATATTACTAAATTTTTAATATCATGTGATTATAATTTTGAAAATTGAGTGGGGGACTCCCACTGCACGCCCGTGACTAGTATAGAATGTCCACAAGTGCCTAAACCATCATATTTTATTAAATTTTTAAAGAAAATTACACTGACCTATACCTATAAGATTTCTTAAAATATCACTAACCGTCCTTCTAATTTTAAAATATGCAAACGTTTCTTTTAAATTTTTATATATCAAAAAGTTTTAGTGATAGACAATAAATTATATGTAAATATTATTTATATTTATGATTTTTGATTATCACTAAAAATTATAGAGAGGTATCAGTGTCATTTTGATAAATTTTAAAAATATTAATATTTATTTTAAAATTAGAGAGGTATCAGTGTCATTTGGATGCTTTGGTGATGTGGTAGTTGATGGTAAGTTGGATCGGTTGGGTCATATTCTTCGGAAAATCTCAGATCAGGGCTAAGGTTAGATGTTGAGGGGCCCATATTAGGATATGAAGAAGAATGGAATTGTGTGTGGGGCATGCGGGTGTATTGGTATTGTGAATGAAATTGTGGTTGGGTGTGGGGCATATGGGGGTATTGGTATTGAGGTGGTGATTGTGGTTGGTTGTGGGGCATGTGGGTGTATTCGTATTGTGGTGGTGATTGTGGTTAGGTGGTTGTGGATCTGTTTCGTCGGGGAGGTTGGTAGGAGATTGATGTGTGTTGGGTTTGTTGTTGGGGAAATGAGGGTTGTGCCCATTATGTTCGTGGGTAAACCAAATACCTTAGATGAGACACGTGTATTTCCGGGTCACTAACTGATCTGTACCAAGCTAAATATTGATCTGTGTGTCGCATATTACTATGGTTGAGGAAAACTGGGAATTGCAAGACATGTCGGTGACACCTCTGCCATATCTTACACCATTCTGGAGCAAAATATTTCCAATTGGTAAGACCCCATTAGATGTCGACCATTTTGAGATGCCACGGGGACAAACAAGTTGGATCGCAGGGTATCTCTTGATGCATTCCAAACTGCATCTTGACACGGTCGCTGTAGTGCATCTCCACAATGTTGAACCGTATGATTGCAGTCTTTGCGCTCCAAATTGCTGCATCCTCGGAGTTTGGTTCATGGTCCAAACCCAAATATGGTCTCCAGATAAACTGTGGATAAAATTAAATCAGCTTAATGAAAACGTAATAAATAAATAATTTAAAATTAGAAAAGTTCAAAGGTATGACGTACATCATCCGGGCCAAGGTGATCCAATAGATTGCGATATAGAGCGACATTGAATCTTGAATTCTTGCCGTAATCCATACCCGTCACGCAGTACCTAAAGGAATTGTAAAATAGTTTATTTTTACCATATATTTGCTGAACAGATGAATAATAAATGATATTAGTTATTGACTTACTTTGTTGCGTATGGGAAAACGAATGCGTTGTTGTTGACGGGGTTTAGAAACTCCATTCTCCACCAACCCCGGGCTTGAAGTAAGAAAGCGCATCTATAAAAAATACATTTTTCTTTGATTGCATTTTTACACAAGGAACTGTATAGATGGGCTAAAACAACAGAACCCCAACTATACTTTCTAGTTTTTTCAAAGCTTCTAAGTAAATTTAAATACATGAAATTTACATTATTCCCCGTACTTTCGGGAAATAAAAAGGTTCCAAAAAGTATCATTATATAGTTTCTAGCTTTTATTACTTTAGCTAGCTCGGAGGAATTTTCGTTCAACTCTAGAGTCGCATAATGATTTTTGAGTTCAGTAAGTAGTATACCTTGGCCTATAGCAGCACCACCTTCAACCATAACCTTGCCCAACAATTCCTCGCACAGAGAATTGGGCTGTTGAACCGACCCGTTAATCACCTTACTATCGACAGGGAGACCCAATAACATGTATATGTCCTCTAGTGTGACGGTACATTCACCTATTGGTAGATGAAGTGTGTGTCTCGGGTCTCCATCTTTCTAACATTGCAAGTATGAACTTTGAATCAATCGTGCAGTTGGAGATCTTTATAACATTTCTGAAACCTGCATATTTGAGATAGGGCACGATCAACGGGTCGGGAGCAATGTAGTTGCGTGACCGAATTCTGAATCTTTTAGTATCCTAAATTCAAAATGTAAAAAGTGTAAGAGTTGATAAGATGTATAAATCATTAATAATATTATAAGAAATTTATAAGTATACAAGAAAATTTGAGAATTTATAAAAACCTACAAACGCTGCAATGTTGTCCCTTGTGCCTCTGTGAGAATCGCTCATTATAAGAAGAACCATAGTTGAAATTGTATGAGATAATGAAAGAGTTTGTAGAAGAGAGTGAGACGATTGTTGAAGTAAAACAAGTATGCGAGACTCTGTATTTATAAGCAAAATTTTATCATAGAGTGAATAAATGAGGTGGTTGGTGGGTGCATGCATGCATGATAAGTGTCACTCTTGCAGTGTAGGTGCAGGCTAGGTGAGAACCTTGGGGAAGGTATCTCTACATGCATGTAATACGATTGGACATGTAGGGTGGCGCCATTGGACTTGGAAAATGAGTACAAAATTGAAAGGTGTCGCCATCCTAGTTGGCGAAATAGAGGTGGCATAGGTTGCAGTGTAGGTGCAGGCTAGGTGGTAGCCTTGGGGAAGGCATATCTGCATGCATGTAATACGATTGGACATGTAGGGAGGCGCCATTGAACTTGGCGAATGAGTACAAAATTGAAAGGTGTCACCACCCTAGTTGGCGAAATAGAGGTGGCATGGGTTGCAGTGTGGGTGCAGGTTAGTTGACAGCCTTGGGGAAGGAATCTCTGCTTGCATGTAATACGATTAGACATGTAGGGAGGCGCCATTTGACTTGGCGAATGAGTACAAAATTGAAAGGTGTCTCCATCCCAATTGGAGAAATAGAGGTGGCATGGGTTGCAGTGTAGGTGCAGGCTAGTTGACAGCCTTGGGGAAGGAATCTTTGCTTGCAAGTAATACGATTGGACATATAGGGAGGCACCATTTGACTTGGAGAATGAGTACAAAATTGAAATGTGTCTCCATCTTAATTGGGGAAATAAAGGTGCCATGGGTTGCAGTGTAGGTGCAGGCTAGTTGACAGCCTTGGGGAAGGAATCTCTTCTTGTATGTAATACGATTGGACATTCCAGTTGGCGAATTAGAGGTTGCTTACTGTTGTTTTAGTCAAATTCAGTACAACCTATTTAATCCTACATTTATCAAAACACTTCTACACTCAATCACTCAAACACTCGAATATTCAAAAATTTAAACAATCAACTCAAACACTCAAACACTTAAACCTTCAAACATTTAAACCTCCAAACCTTCAAACATTCAAACACAATGGTCTCTGCACCATAACATGTGATCAATGCACATTTCAACAGTGAGACATACATTTGTTCCACCTATGGGTTTTTGTTTAGAGATACTGAGAACATCCGATTTTGTTTAAACAGGAAAGCCAATTTCTTGTATTTCAAAAAACGATTGGAGGCCAAACTTGGACGAGGTCCCGTGACACAAATCTTTTATCAGAATCCGTTATTTTTTTTGTGACAACCAAATAATATTTTATAAGGTTGAGGTTCAAGATGATGAGGACCTTCAGAATATGTTTTTCAGTCATGAGTATTCTCGGTACTGTAATTACAAGCTTCTCAAGTCATATTTAAAGCATGAGTTTTGATGAAGACAACATGGACATCAACTTTCAAAGGATGTGCAAAAAGCTTATCAACATCAAATAAAAGTCTTGAAGATTATTGAAGAATTATTGAAGAAATCATCAAATGTCAATATGGTATAAATAATTCTTAAAATCTTGAATATAGATGTTCACAATATGCATTCATCAACATATACATATTCCATAACTTTAACATCAAGAAAAACTTTGTTTGAAATATCTTTCAAAATGTATTTTTGAAAATAAACCTTTAGGAACCGGTTCCTCCCTAACAGGGAACCGGGTTCCAGCATTTCTCAAAAAACATGTCCCTGGATTTTGTACCAGGAACTGGGTTGTACCAATAGGGGAACCGGTTCCTGCGTGAAAAATTTGAATTCCAACTTCTAACGTTCACTAAGAACCGGGTTCTGTCAGTGTCGGAACCGGTTCCTAGCGAACCAATGCAGCTTTTACTTTGTTTTTTGAACATTTTTCAAGTGGTATCTTTTCATGAATGCATTGCAACTTTTCATATGAATTGGCATGAATGAAGAGGTTCTTACAACTTTATAAAATGCAGATTTTCTTATTTTCAAACAATGTTCAATACTTCAATTTTCAAATTAACAAATATACTTCTTCATTAACAATTTTCTCATTTACTCACATTTGAATTTAAACTTTCATGTGTTCATAATTTTGTGAAACTTGCCATATACACTTTCATTATCATTACAAGTTTCATTCATACATTGTGAACATTTATATACATTGTTGAGAATTGTTTTTATCTTGAAGAAGAAGATCAATTGAAGATTGATAAAGCCCTCCATATACTTCAAAATTAATCATTGTATTACTTAAAGGTTTTTCCCTTACTATCCAGGATTGTTGGAAGTAAGTGTTGTGATTTGAAGAGGATTGTTCTTCATTCACATTAGTGTTTGTTTGGTCTTAAAAGTGTTAAGAACCTTTGATCACCCTATAGGTTAGATAGTAAGCATAGGCTGTACAATCATTCTAACTATAGTGAAATCTCTTTCGTGTTGGAAAGGGGACTGGAGTACTCTCGGATTGTAAGGGGAATCAGGATATATCACCGTGTTCTTTACTTTTCCGCATTTATCGCTTTCATCACCATAATCAAGAAAAGATAAAGATATAATCAAAACCTTCAAACACTTAACCAAAAAATTACTACCAAGCATTCTCATAAAACCGAATAAATTTTTATAAGACCTAATTCACCCCCCCCCCCCCCCCTCTTAGGCACTCTGAGACTTACAATTGGCATCAGAGCAAGTTATAGGTAACTTGTTCCTAAAGATCCAGAATGGCTTCCGCAAATCATCAACCAGTCTTCAGAGATGGTGGTAGTAACAACAAGCCTCCTCTATTCTGTGGTGAATATTTTGACTTTTGGAAAATACGCATGAAGGCGCATTTAGAAGCACAAGGAGAGGAAGTATGGGATGCTGTTGAAAATGGTCCATTTATCCCGATATCAGTTATCAATGACATTGGTTCTGTAAAGCCCAAAACTGCATGGGACGACGATGATAAAAAGAAAGTTCTCTATGACAAAAAGGCAATAAACCTTCTTCAAGGTGAACTCAGTATGGACGAATTTTTCCGTGTCTCGAACTGCAAGACAGCAAAAGAAATATGGGATACCCTGGTTCAAACTCATGAAGGAACGACTGAAGTAAAAAGATCAAGGCTAAATACCTTGAGTCAAGAATATGAACTATTTCGAATGCAGCCCGGAGAATCCATTCTTGACTTACAAAAGAGATTTGTGCATTTGACAAATCACTTAAATGCTCTTGGTAAAACCTTGACAAATGATGAACTCAACTTGAAAATCCTTAGATCATTGACTAGGGAATGGCAACCAAAGGTAACGGCAATCTCGGAAAAGAAGAGTCTCTCTGCAATGACTTCCGCTACATTATTTGGCAAACTTCAAGAATATGAAACGGAACTCGGTAGACTTGAAAAACATGAAAATTTAGAGAAGAAATCCAAAGGCATTGCCTTGAAAGTTGATTCAAAGGAAAGTCAAGATAAAGATGCATCGGAGGAAGATGAAAACTTCTTGCTTCTTGTAAAAAGGTTAGGAAAATATTTTGGTCATAAGAATAATCTTCATAATGCTAACTTTGTCAAGAGGAAGAAATTTTATAATCATAAAGATAAAGAAGCCTCCACATCAACACAAGATGTCACATGTTATGAATGTGGAAAGCAAGGTCACATAAAGCCGGATTGTCCAAAACTCTCCAAGAAAAATGGATTCAGAGGCAAAAAGGAGTTCAAGAACAAAAAGGCTTATGTTGCATGGGAAGATAATGAGATAAGTTCTTCATCCGATTCGGAAAGCGAGGAATGTGCAAATCTAGCATTAATGGCTTCACATCACTCCGACAATGAAGAAGAGGTTAGTAATGAATTTAATCTTTTTGATGATGATGTTCAAGATGCTATTGATGAACTCTTGAAAGAATGCAAAAGTTTATACAAAAAGGTGTCAAATCAAGAAAAAGAACTTTTAAGTTGTTTAGAAAAAATTGACACCATGACTAAAGATTTTGAACTTCAAAAACAGAATTTTATTAAAGAAAAAGAAAACTTTGCATGCTCCAAGTGTGAATCAAATGTCTTTCAAATTGTTCAATTGAAAAGAGTCATTGAACGATATGAAAAAGGAAAAATAGGATTGGAAGGATTACTAAGCCAACAACGTTATCCTAATGATAAAAGGGGTCTTGGTTATGTGAATTCTAAGAAACCAAGTAACAATCCCACTGTTTTTGTGAAGGCTAGTAATAGTTCCAATCCCAAGAAAGTAGAAAAGAAGCAAGTTGTTCATAATCATCAAAAGAAAAAGGCTAATGTATCGAAAAAGAAAACATTTCCTGAGAAGAAATCTTATCCTTCTAGATATAGAAGTAACTTTGAACCTACTTATTTTTATTGTGGTATTAAAGGCCATACACCTAATGCTTGCTATGTTAGAAACTTTAGTATAACAAGTGGGCATTATGTGTGGGTGAAAAAGGGAACTAATTATGAAGGACCCAAGGCAACTTGGGTACCTAACAAAGAATAATTTGTTTGTGTAGGTATGCTTGAAATCCACATCAAATGTTTGGTATCTTGATAGTGGATGTTCAAAGCATATGACAGGAGATGTACACCAATTTTCATATCTAGTACATAAAGCCAAAGGGTATGTCACCTATGGAGACAACACCAAAGGAAAGATTCTCGGCGTTGGAATAGTTGGCACACCTCCATCCATTCAAATTGAGGATGTTCTCTATGTTGAAGGATTAAAACACAATCTTCTTAGCATAAGTCAACTTTGCGATAGAGGGTTCAAGATCAAATTCAACAAAGATGAATGTCTCATTATGGATGAGGCAACCAATGAGGTAAAACTCAAAGGTATAAGAACTAACAATATTTTTATGATTACTTTAGATGATTTGTCTCTGAAGGTACAATGTCTTATGGTAAACAACAATGACGCTTGGTTATGGCACAAGAGGATCGCTCACATTCACATGGAGCACTTGAACAAATTGGTTAAGCATGACTTAGTCATTGGTCTACCAAAGATGAAGTTCATCAAGGACAAATTATGTAATGCATGCCAAAAGGGCAAACAGACCAAAACAACTTTCAAATCTAAGAACGTGGTGTCTACTACAAGACCACTACAATTGTTACACATGGATCTCTTTGGTCCATCAAGAACAAAAAGCTTCGGAGGTAATGTATACGCTTTAGTCATTATTGATGATTTTTCTAGATATTCTTGGACTTTGTTTCTTGTGCATAAAAGTGATGCTTTCAAAGCCTTTAAGAAGTATTCTAAGCAAATCCAAAATGAAAAATCACTAAAGATTGTATCCATAAGAAGTGATCATGGTGGAGAATTCCAAAATGCTCAATTTGAAGAATTTTGTGAAGAACATGGTATCTCTCATAATTTTTCAGCACCTAGAACTCCACAACAAAATGGAGTAGTTGAAAGAAAGAATAGGTTTCTAGTGGAACTTTCAAGAACAATGCTTAGTGATGCAAATCTTCCTAAATATTTTTGGGCGGATGCGGTTGTAAAACTGATCGTAAAATCACAAGTGGTACTTGTCACATTATTGGAAATGCATTAGTATCACGGGCTTGTAAAAAGCAAGCATGTGTTGCTCTTAGCACGGCCGAAGCAGAATACATAGAAGCAGGTAGTTGTTGTGCACAAATTCTTTGGCTCAAGCAACAACTCCGTGATTACGGACTTGATCTCGGATGCATTCCTCTTCGATGCGACAATACAAGTGCTATCAATATTACAAAGAATCCGGTCATGCATTCAAGAACCAAACATATAGATATTCGACATCATTTTCTCCGTGATTATGTACTTAAAGGAGATGTCGAAGTCACTTTTGTGGATACTCATAACCAACTCGCAGATATCTTCACTAAACCGCTTGCTCGAGAACCTTTCTTCAAAATCCAAAGAGAACTTGGTATTTTGGATGAAGGTGATATCTAATGTTTCTCTTAAGATACACGTCTTAATTTTTATATGTATCTATTTCACTCTTTTCCCCCATCCTTTTTGATGTTAACAAAGGGGGAGAAGAATATGCATGTGCGTTGTTTTGTTTCAAAGAAATTGCAGGCCCAAATAAATATCAAACGCTCTCCAAAATTCAAAGAATCATGGACTTAGGGGGAGCATACAATTTAGGGGGAGCTTTGCATTTGCTCAACATGTTTGCTACACAAAACAACATGAACATTTCAAGAAATTGTTTTCAAGACTTGGTTGTCATCATCAAAAAGGGGGAGAATGTAATTACAAGCTTCTCAAGTCATATTTAAAGCATGAGTTTTGATGAAGACAACATGGACATCAACTTTCAAAGGATGTGCAAAAAGCTTATCAACATCAAATAAAAGTCTTGAAGATTATTGAAGAATTATTGAAGAAATCATCAAATGTCAATATGGTATAAATAATTCTTAAAATCTTGAATATAGATGTTCACAATATGCATTCATCAACATATACATATTCCATAACTTTAACATCAAGAAAAACTTTGTTTGAAATATCTTTCAAAATGTATTTTTGAAAATAAACCTTTAGGAACCGGTTCCTCCCTAACAGGGAACCGGGTTCCAGCATTTCTCAAAAAACATGTCCCTGGATTTTGTACCAGGAACCGGGTTGTACCAATAGGGGAACCGGTTCCTGCGTGAAAATTTTGAATTCCAACTTCTAACGTTCACTAAGAACCGGGTTCTGTCAGTGTCGAAACCGGTTCCTAGCGAACCAATGCAGCTTTTAATTTGTTTTTTGAACATTTTTCAAGTGGTATCTTTTCATGAATGCATTGAAACTTTTCATATGAATTGACATGAATGAAGAGGTTCTTACAACTTTATAAAATGCAGATTTTCTTATTTTCAAACAATGTTCAATACTTCAATTTTCAAATTAACAAATATACTTCTTCATTAACAATTTTCTCATTTACTCACATTTGAATTTAAACTTTCATGTGTTCATAATTTTGTGAAACTTGCCATATACACTTTCATTATCATTACAAGTTTCATTCATACATTGTGAACATTTATATACATTGTTGAAAATTGTTTTTATCTTGAAGAAGAAGATCAATTGAAGATTGATAAAGCCCTCCATATACTTCAAAATTAATCATTGTATTACTTAAAGGTTTTTCCCTTACTATCCAGGATTGTTGGAAGTAAGTGTTGTGATTTGAAGAGGATTGTTCTTCATTCACATTAGTGTTTGTTTGGTCTTAAAAGTGTTAAGAACCTTTGATCACCCTATAGGTTAGATAGTAAGCATAGGTTGTACAATCATTCTAACTATAGTGAAATCTCTTTCGTGTTGGAAAAGGGACTGGAGTACTCTCGGATTGTGAGGGGAACCAGGATATATCACAGTGTTCTTTACTTTTTCGCATTTATCGCTTTCATCACCATAATCAAGAAAAGATAAAGATATAATCAAAACCTTCAAACACTTAACCAAAAAATTACTACCAAGCATTCTCATAAAACCGAATAAATTTTTATAAGACCTAATTCACCCCCCCTCTTAGGCACTCTGAGACTTACAGGTACGACTCTATTGAGTTGTACATTGTGCTGCGAGAGCCTCAACTGTCACAAGTGGTTGATCCTCTCGAGGCCGAACAAGCAGAAGTAGACGTCGTTGACGAAGAAGAAGAAGATGACGAGTTAGAGTTTGAAGACATGGTCAACAATGATTCTGAAGACGATGGGATACCTGGTATACCTCTGAACGAGATCTACACACCACCTCGACACATGACAAACTTCAACATGAGCGGAGATGAACCGTCATCTGATTTATTTTTCAATCCGTATATGCAGTCAGATGAAAACTTAAAAGAGAAAGACAAATTTCATAATAGAGAAGATTGTATCCGAGCCATAAAAAAGTTTCACATGCTTAACTCGGTCGATTTTAAGGTAGGTCGTGTAAATCCAAAAAGGTACAAGCTCAGGCGTGTCCACCCAGATTGTATGTTCAAGCTCACTGCATCATACAAATTAAGAGGTGATTGTTGGGTCATAGGTTCTATCTCCACCCACACGTGCATCAATTTTACTCAATCAAAGGATCATTGGAAACTAAATTATGATCTCATATGTCAAGAAATCCTACCTCTCGTAAGCAATGATCCATCATTGAAGGTGAAAACCATAATCTCTCACATCACTATGGTATATAACTATACTCCGTCGTACCGAAAGGCGTGGTTAGCAAAGACCAAATCGATTGAAAAGGTATATGGAAATTGGGAAGAGTCATACAAAGAACTTCCTCGCTACATGAATTCACTTCAAACTTATTCTCCGGGTACTGTTTATATTATGGAAACACTTCCGGCATACGCCCCAGATGGTACTCAAGTCACTGGAAATGGAATATTCAGTCGAGTGTTCTGGGCTTTCAACCTTGCATCACAGGGTTTGCGTCATGAAAACCTATTATTCAAATTGATGGGACTTGGTTGTATGGGAAATACAAAGGCAAGCTACTGATGACAGTTGCACAAGATGGTAACAATAACATTTTCCCAATTGCCTTTGCTCTAGTCGAGGGAGAGACTGGTGGTGCTTGGAGTTTCTTTCTCAATAATCTCCGAACACACGTGGCTCCTTAACCAGATCTCTGTTTGATCTCCGGTAGACATGCATCTATTGAGAGTGCATACAACAATCCTGCAAACGGTTGGCATGACCCTCCTTCTACACATGTCTATTGCATTAGACATATCGTCTAAAATTTCACGAGGGAGATCAAAGACAAAGCTCTTAGGAAAGCGGTTATGAACGCATGGTATGCATTAACACAACCTACGTTTAAACACTATCGCAACGAGATCAGATTGTCAAATCTAGACGCAGGTAGGTGGATCGATAATATTCCGGTGGAGAAATGGACTAGGTCATATGACAATGGACAACAATGGGGCCACATGACAACAAATCTGATTGAATCCATGAACGGGGTATTCAAAGGCATGCGAAACCTCCCAGTAACTGCTTTGGTTAAATGAACATATTTTAGAATGGCTTCGTTGTTTGCCAAAAGAGGTGAAATGTGGAATGTTATCTTGCAATTGGGATAACTATGGAGTGAAAGCTGCATGAAGTATATTAAGGCAGAAAGTGCTAAAGCTAACACCCATCTGGTTATACGGTTCGACTGACACAGCCACAACTTCATTGTCAAAGAGACAATCAACCACAACGAGGGGCTACCAAGACAAGAGTATAGGGTTATACTACCTTCTCATTGGTGCGATTGTGGCAAGTTTCAAGCCTTTCGTATGCCTTGCTCTCATGTCATTGCGGCATGTGCCTATACTCATCAAGACGCATTACAACTTCTATATCCCATTTACAAGTCTGAAACCTTGTTCAACGTATACAACAACAACTTCCCATTGGTGGTGAAACTTGATTATTGGCCTGCATACGATGGCGAAATAGTATGGCACAATGACCAAATGCGAAGGAATAAAAAGGGTCGTCCCAAAAGCAAGCGCATCACAACTGAAATAGACTCACTTGACAAGCTAGAAAGAAAGTGTGGTCTATGTCGTCAGGTCAGACACAATCGCAAAAATTGTCCGACTCGGGCTACTAGCTCAACCACATAAAAATTGTATACAAAACATCTTTACTTTTTTAAGTTCTAAACATTACGGTTTTTCATTAAGAGCATTTGTTACTACAAACCTTGCACAAACAACAAATAAAAACACGATAAAATGTCTAAGAAATTACAATCATTAAAACAATTTCATCTGACTCATGCATCATCAACATTACGTCTCTGTCTGTTTTGATTTCCTCCAACCAAAAATTAGGTCTTTCTGTTGCAAGTGAGGTGGTTGTTCTTCTTCACTGGATCCTTCTAATTTGTTCCCCATCCTCGATGTCTCCCTCTAGCCATCGCATCAGCTCTCTCTTCAGACGCTCCATGGAGTGAATGTGCCAAAATTTCATTTTCATCGGAGGCTTGGTGGTCGAGAAAATAACGTAACCATCTCTGGTAAAAATCATGGGAGATGTCATGACGTAAATAACATAGAAAAAATAAGAAGACAGTGCGAGAAAGTGTGAAGAATGACGGAGAAACGAATGACTTATTTATATAAAAAAATGCATTTTGCCCTAGGCGCCAAGTGAGATGGCGTCTCCTCTCACTTTTAGAGTGCATGCGCCATCTCACTTGGCTAAAAGAGAGAGCACGCGCCAAGTGAGATGGCGCCTAGGGCAAATGAGCTAGTGCAGGCGCCAACTGGGTTGACTCCTCCTTTGTGGAGTTTTTTGAAACATGATTATTTGCATAATTTTCTCCGAAACATGATTATTTGTGATTTTTTTTAAAGTTGATTATTGCAAAAAAAGTTCCTGACTTATACCTATAAAATTTCTTAAAATATCACTAACCGTCCTTCTAATTTTGAAATATGCAAACATTTCTTTTAAATTTATATATATAAAAAAAAAGTTTTTAGTGATAGACAATAAATTATATGTAAATATCATCTATATTTGTGATTTTGATTATCACTAAAAATTATAGAGAAGTATTAGTGTTATTTTGATAAATTTTAAAAATATTAATATTAATTTTAAAATTAGAGAGAATGTCAGGATTATTTTATTTGATCTTAAAGATGGTGAGTGTATTTTTCTCTAATTTTTAAATACCAAAATGTGAGCAATTTCAATATTCAGAACTAAAGTCTGAATCTTGCATGTCAAAGAATATACTACTGCATAAAAATTAAAATAAAAATATTACAGCAACCAAAGCCACTATCTTTACCAAATATAAATATTAAAATAAACAATGGAAGTCTTCTTGAAGAAGCATCGATGAATGAGGAACAATGAATGTGACAACTCGAAAATGGTACAGTTAATTAACCATACTTAATTTTGTTCTTTCCTTTTCCTTTTAATGCTATTTTACCTTTCCACACACACTTATTGCCTTTTTTTTATTTTTTATTTTTAATTATATTTTAAATTTTATGTTAAAAACATTTAAACTCTCCAATCTTTCATGTCATCAAAAAGATTTAATTTCTTTTCATCACATGTCTTTCTCATGGACTGTCCTTCTCAATTGCTAATGCTTCTCTCATTTTTCTGCCTTTGCAACACCTTGTATCTCCCTTTTACATATTGCATATCTCCACTTTAAACCAACAAATTTGTATCCATATGATATCAATCTTTCAAGGATATTGGCACTAGTAGAAAGGACATACCTTAGGTCTTTCAAGGATATTGGCACTAGTAGAAAGGACATACCTTAGGTTAGATTTGGGTATGTCGTAAAACATGTACATGAAGAAAATGAAAACGGTACGATAGTACGATGGAAATTGTATAAAATAAATTTTAAAGTGTTTCGATTCGCCTCCATCAATTTAAATAAATTGGATGCAAATGAGTTAATTAGCGAATCTCATTCTAAATATTTTGAAAACTTTAATATGAATCATACATTCACATTAAACATGTCGGTCAATGATATTTTATCAAATAAAGTTTTCTTATTTATTCTCGTATATTAGAAGAAAAAAAAATTTAGATATTATTTTTACAATTTTAAATATTGTAATTTTCGTATGTATTTAAATCTGTAAATTATTCCTATTTATAAAAAAATTTATTCACTTGATAAAGAGAAAAAGCATTTTAATTACTTGATGCAACTTTTTACAATATTTTACATTTTAAAATATAAACAAATAAAATGCTTCCAACTATTTTCAAACCAAAGACATTAACATTATGACTAACCATTTCAACCATTAGACCATTATTCCTTCAATGATGTTATTGTCAAAACATAATATGAAATTATATTTTGAAAATTCTCCAACACGTTATATAGTGGAAAGTTTGGATACCCATGTTATGAAGCTTCATCTTACAATCAATGTCTTCCACCTTCGTTTGATCACCATTTCCAAACAAGGAACAACCAAACTCTTCGATTGAGTTTAGTTGTGTAGTGACGAAAGTTAATTTTAATTGATTGTACATAATTAACTTTGATTAATGTGAAAAATATAAAATCACATTTAATTAGTGGAAAATATAAGAACTAAATAAATTATGGTACAATTTTTATCTTAGAAATTTTGGAAAATATCTAAAATTATGGAAAATGTCAGAAAACATTAAAATTTCTCAAATTTATTTCAATTGCACAATATTATTACAGTACTCGGATATTTAGGAAAGATATCGAACTCTATCACTATTTTAATGTGATTATCGTTTATAGTTATTATTTGTTAGAGATAATTTTAGGCATCATTTTTATTTGGGACATACTTTTATAGAGATACACTACATATTCATCTAAAACTTTAAGGTGATAGATGTGACGGTTCTCTCACTTATAAAGTATTCAATCTTTTATTTTTTAATCAATGTGAGACTTTTTTCTCTCACTTGATTCTCAATATTATTTTCGTGTGCGATTGTATCATTTTCTAGTGATTTCTAGCAAATATTAGATTTGTCCAATTATGCGATAAAACATACCATTTTAATTACGTGTATTGTACTATTCATAGTGAAATAGTGTAATTTGATTCAAAATTATGAAAATAAAATTTAAGATTAAGAAGTTTAATGGAAGTAATTCCTCCCTGTGAAAATTAAAGAAAATGATACACTACGCCAAAAGTGATTTTTAACAGCGCACATTAGACAGCGCTTTTATACAAAAGCGCTGCTATAAGTGAATTAAAAAAAACACAAATTGTATAAAATAATTAGTAAAAGCGCTGCTAAAAATATGACCTTAGGCAACACTTTTAAAAAGTGTTGCTAAAGTATTACTTTAGAAAGCTTTAAGAAAGCGCTGTCTAAAGTCATAAAAAATTAAAAAAATATATTAGAAAAGCACTGCTAAAGGATCCTATTAGTCAACGCTTTTCAAAAGCGCTGCTATACGTCCATATTAGCCAGCGCTTTTAGAAAGCGCTGTCTAAACCCTTATAAATGAAAATTAAAAAAAAAATAGAATCAGTGTATTCACAAATTCACGAACAGAAGCGTAACCCTTTCACTCCTTGAACAGTAAGCGTAACCCTTTCCCTCCTTAAACTGAAACCGTAAATCCTTCACTGTCGTACCAGCCCCCCTTCGTCCTCAACTGTCTCTCTCGGTTTTCCTCCACCCACACCGACCGGTTCTCAAGGTATGTTCTTTATTGAAAATGTCTTTATTTCTATTGATGTCCAAAGTGAGTTATCCTCCTTGATAATGTACTATGCTAACATCTAAGACATTATCCTCCTATTGATATATAACAATAACACTTTTAGCATTTAGCATTATTGCATTTTCTTTTGGTTCTATGTTTTGGAATAAAAAAGATGATGTATGTGATGGATTTTTTTGTTATTTTAATTGGTTTCTGAATTGTTTATCATGTTTATATTTTCCATGAACTAGTATTTTGTTACTAGTATTTTGAACCTATATATATATATATATATATATATATATATATATATATATATATATATATATATATATATATATATATATATATATATATATATATATATATATATATATATATATATATATATATATATATATATATATACAACTTGTTTTTGATGATCCCTTTGTATTGGTGTAGTTAGTCGAAGACCATCACCGATTCGAAGAACATCAAAGCCGCATTATCCGCCGTCGACACCAATAACCCCTTTTCTTTCTTTGGTAAGTCAAGTTCAAATTCTATCTGTATCGATCAATTAAAAAACACAATTATTTTTATATAGATATATTTATTTTTAGTCCATGTTATTAACTCTAGAAATAAATTTCTAGAAATAATTCGTTTAATTCAAACAAAAAGAGAATAATCTGTTTATAGTGTTTTTGTTTACATGAATAAGTAGAAAAAAAATGGATAAAAATGGATTTTTGACGATCGATTGTCACAAGAGTACGATAATGGAGTATTGAAAATCGTTAAGTTTGCTGTTGAACACGCCAAAGACCCCAGTCGAATGAAGTGTCCTTGCTTGAGTTGTTGTTATGTGGGTCGGGTTAACGCAGATGGATTGAAATCACATTTACTAATGCGTGGAATTGATAGAAGTTATACGTGTTGGATATTTCACGGTGAAAAAAGTAACGACAACGTTGAACCGGGGGAGAAAAGTAGTACGGTCTATGCTTCAGACGACAAGGACACATATACATATGATTTTGATTGAGTCGAAGAGATTGCAGATGCACTTGAAGAAGATCTTCAGGATTGTCCTAAAATGTTTGAGAGATTGGTAAGCGATGTAGAGAAACCGTTGTATAAAGGGTGCACTAAATTCACAAGACTGTCTGCGGTATTAAAGTTGCACAACTTAAAGGCGGGCAATGGATGGTCAGATAAAAGTTTCACAGAGTTATTAGCCCTTATGAGAGATATGCTCCTGGAGGATAATGTTCTTCCTAATCGAACCTATGAGACCAAAAAAATGTTGTGCTCTATTGGCATGAGCTATGATAAGATACATGCTTGTCCAAATGATTGCGTTTTGTTTCAAAACGAATATGCATCATTAAATGAGTGCCCTAAATGCGGTTTGTCTCAATATAAGAAAAGATTGTCTCCAGCAAAAGTCTTATGGTATTTTCCTATAATTCTGAGATTTAGGCGAATGTTTCATAGTGAAACCGATGCAAGACACCTTACTTGGCATGCAAATGAAAGAATTATTGATGGAAAGTATCGACATCCGGCAGATTCACCACAGTGGTCGAAAACTAATAATGATTATCCTGATTTTGGAGAAGAAGCAAGAAACCTTCGGTTGGCTTTATCTACTGATGGAATGAACCCGCATGGTCTTCAAAGTATATCACATACCACATGGCCTGTGATTCTTATGATTTATAACCTACCTCCATGGTTATGTATGAAGCGTAAGTACATGATGTCATCTATGTTAATATCTGGGCCTAAACAACCAGGGAATGACATAGACATATACTTGACACCTTTGATCGAATATTTAAAGATTTTGTGGGAGAACGGGGTGGAGGTTTATGATGGATATAGGAAACAAAGTTTCAATTTGAGGGCGATGTTGTTTGGCACAATTAGTGATTTTCCAGCATACGGGAATCTATCTGGGTATAGCATTAAAGGTCAACGTGTGTGTCCTGTTTGTGAAGATGGGACCGATATGACACGTTTGTAACTTTGTCAAAAGAATTTGTTTCTCGGTCATCATAGATTCTTACATTCTAAACATCACTAACGTGCGTGGAGAAAAGCATTCAATGGAGACACCGAACAACGTAAATCTCCATCTGCATTGTCAGGTGACCAAATTTTTGAAAAGGTGAAAGATGTGTGTACTCAGTTTGACAAGCCTTTTGCGCATACGGTTGTCAAAGGTGGGTGGAAGAAGAGATCGATTTTTTTTATTGCTATATTGGAAGTATCTGTATGTGAGACATTTTCTCGATGTTATGCATATTGAAAAAAATGTATTTGAAAGTGTTATTGGTACGTTATTCAATATTAAAGGAAAGTCTAAGGATGGCCTTAAAGCAAGGAAGGACATGTTAAACATGGGAATACGAACTGAACTAGGACCCGTGAAGAAAGAAAGCCGAACATATCTACCACCTGCTGCTTTTACTCTATCTAGAAAGGAGAAAAATATATTGTGTAAGTTTCTAAGTGAAGTTAAAGTTCCAGAAGGATAACTTTAGATATTAGAAGACTTGTGTCTACGAAAGACCTCAAGTTAAAGAGTTTAAAGACAAATGATTGCCATGTTATAATGGAGCATTTTCTACCAATAGGTATACGTTCTATTTTTCCAGATAAAGTAAGGAGTGCAATAACTAAGTTGTGTTTTTTCTTTAGGTCAATTTGTAGTAAGGTGATTGATCCTGAGATCTTACCAACATTGCAAAAAGAAATTGTTATTACTTTGTGTGAGCTTGAAATGTATTTACCTCCCTCATTTTTTGACATAATGGTACATCTAGTTGTTCATCTTGTGAAAGAGACACGGTTGTGCGGCCCAGCTTATATGAGATGGATGTACCCTTTTGAACGTTATATGAAAGTATTAAAAGGGCACGTGAAAAACCGAAGTCGCCCATGGGGTTGTATTATTGAGCGATACATTGTTGAAGAAGAGGTTGATTTTTGTACTTAATATTTGTCCAAAGTTCAATCCATTGGACTCCCCAAAAGTCATATTTTTGAAAAAAAAGGAAGGTAAAAGATTAATTCGAAATAAAATTGTGACAGTATCAAAAGATGAACGAGATCAAGTGCATCTGTATGTTCTGCACAATGACAGTGAGGTTAAGCCATTTGTTGAAATGCACAAGGATGTACTCCGAGGGTTAAATCAGAATAGAAATGAAAATTGGATAGTACGAGTGCACAATCAAAGTTTTATACCATGGTTTAAGGATCATATTTTTCAAAGCTTTATTCAGATCCCGCTTCAATAACAGAAAGGTTGAGATGTTTGGCATATGGTCCAAGTTTGCATGTGTTTTCCTATAACGCATACGCAATTAATGGATACATATTTTATACCAAAGAACAAGATGATAAAAGTACTATGCAAAATAGTGGTGTCACCGTGCTTGCTGAAGCAATGCACATTTCTAGTATGAAGGACCTAAACCCCAAATATGCAAATCTGTCATATTTTGGAGTTATCAAGCATATTTGGGTGTTTGATTGCGAGAAGTTTCAGATTCCTATCTTTGGTTGCAAGTGGGTAAGTAGTGGTGGCATACGAATGGATATGTCAGGATTTTTGCAAGTGGATCTTAATAGGGAGGGGTACAAAGAAGAGCCTTTTATTCTAGCCTCTCAAGCTAAACAAGTGTTCTATGTCACTGACCCGACGAGTACAAAATGGTCTATAGTGCTTTTATCTAACAAAGTGGTTGATGATAACAGTGTAAACCAAGGTCGTATTGATGATGAGAATGAGTCATGTATTAGACAGAATGATTCGTATATTATAAATGATCAAGATGATAATATTATAGCGGATGAATCATATACCAGAAATGATCATAATGAGGGAATTTGGATAAATCCATCCGTCCGCATTGTTAAGAAACAAGTAATTCATGTTTCAACCAAGAAAAGAAAGAGATGTTAGTGAAAGAGGTAGAATATTAAAATGTTTATATTTATGTTTGTGTTTACGTTTAAGTTTATGTTTATGTTAATTTTTGGCATTGTCATTTTATATATATTTAAATGACTATGGAATTTTATATTGGGTTTATGTTTATGTTTATTACAGGTTAGATGGACACTAACGACGATCACCCAGGTGATGATTCTGTGCATGATGGAGATAAGTCCGTTAGTAAAATGGAAATGGAATATCGACGAGGAATAATAATAATGAAGAGAATAATTAGGGATAGAGACCAAGGCATAAAGTATGATGTGAATTGGAGTCAAGAAGTCCAACTCATTGATCCTAACGGTTCAATGTTGACGAGTTATCTCGGTTCAGTGGTAAGAAGAGAAATTCCAATCACATGTGAAGATTGGAGAGCAAGAGTATTGGACGATGCTAAAGATAAAATATGGAGTGAGATACAGGTACCATATGTGATGTTAATTGTTTTTAATGACGATTATGTCTCTAAATTACTTATACTAACGCACTTTATGTATGATTTTCGTAGAGGTCGTTCATTATTAAGGATACCAGGAGAGATTATATTCTTAAATTGGTCGGGAAACTACATAAAGGGTTTAGAGCTTTCTTGTCAAACACGTTTCTTAGGGATGCGGATAAAATTTTTGTTGATGCAGAGCTTCCAAAGAAATATGCAGATCTGGTTACAGCTGAAGAATGGGAGACTTTTAAATCCAAAAGAAATACCAAAAAATTTGAGAGTTTAAGTGTCGTAAATTGACAACGAGCATCAAGCCCATCATATCCATACAGAAAAGGCTGTATGGGATATGCACGCTTACAACCATTTATTATAAGTATCTATAAATTGCAAAGTATCTATAATATATGCACACTTATATTTGATCATGTTATTTGGTTTAATGTGTATCTAACAAAGGATAATAGTTCTGAAACATCTCTTCTGGAACACATTTTGTGGAAGGAAGCCCGTGTGTAAGGATGGAGCTGTTGAAGAAAAAGTTCAAAAAAATTTCGAGAGATGTGTAAGTATAATATTATTTATTTAATTACATCATACTTTTATTTATTTAATTATATCATTCTTTTATTAACATATCATTCTTTAATTACAATATTTATATGAATTTCAGGAGAGTCTTTCCCAGTCTATACCTCCAGATGAAGATAATGATTGCAGGAGAATACTCTCACGAGCATTAGATATTCGTGAGTATTCTGGTCGGGTGAGGGAAAGGGATTTGGGATCACTCCAACATACTTGAAAAAAAATCAAAGACAAAAGCTCAAAGCAGTAAAGAACTTCGGGAGAAGTTGGAAAAGTTACAACAAGAAGTATATGAGCTGAGAAAGGAAAAGGAAATCGATCAAGCTACAGGCTTTAAAGATACTAGTGACAAAGGTAGTATCAATGGTAACTTTAGACAAAATATTACCGAGGTGATTATATACCATCTTTATAAATTATAAAACCATATTTATTAATTATATAACCATATTTATTAATTATATAATCATATTTATTAAATTATAGGGAATTTCCCGGTGTCAACTCTATTTGTTGGCATCGACTTATCAGATGGTTGGTAAGGGAAAAGTGTATAATACTTCAGGAGAAATGCTTCACCATAGACCGCTCCCAGATGGATTTTTGAAAGTATCGGTCGATGTCGTTTTAGAGGGGGTGCATTGTTACCACTACCTGACGATGTGGCGGATGCAACATTGGTGGCAGATGGAATAGGATCTTTTGTTGCATGGTCGTCAAGCCTCATTTCCGTAGATAATGAGGTATGCTTAAAATCGTTTACTATTCAAATTTTTTAAGGCAATTATACTTACATTTTGTTTACATGGTAATGTTAGACTCCAACAAAATCCATTCAAAAGTTAAGGGGATTAGGCGGGAGACCGAGTCAATTGAGGTAACACAATTATATGACATTTATGCTATGAGAAATGCTAATTTGTGATTTTATACTTCCCCTAACTAATTATATGATAACTAGATTCATGCTAAAGAGACTGCACAAGTCAGTAGGGGTAAGGCGCCTGAAATTAGCAATATTTCCACACAAAAAAAGAATCTTTCTAAGAAGACCATGGCTAGCAAAAAAACTACTGCTAAATTCAGGTCGTGCCTTTGGACATATTTAGGAATTACAGATATTCCAGATGGTGGTACCCGCCTTATACCTAGAGTGCAGACATCTTTGGTTTTGAATACCTTGAAGCAATTGGTAAAGAGGATATGGAGCAAGTTTTTAGACATTTGGAATTAGGCCTCGGAGTTATCGGTATATACATCAGGTATACTCTGATCATCTTTGTTTAATTAGATGAACAATTTAATCCCTCATTTAAATGAATATAGTATAATGTTAATGATGTTTTAATTTAAGGTTTATGTATGACAACATTGTGTGCCCGCGTGGATTAGAAGCAAGATTTGGCTTCTTAGCTCCCAACACTGTCAATTCAGGGTTAATTGTAACGAGACCAGGTGATGTCATAGCATATTTACTAGGTTTATTCATGGCCAACAAAGATACTGAGAAGTTGTTCCTTTTGCCATATAATACTGGAAACGGGTTAGATTTTCATCTTAACTTGATCTATTATAATTTTCTGTTTTTGGCCATTGTTTAATCTTTGTTTAATCTTACAGTGGACACTGGTTATTGGTTGCGATTAATCCTATGAGAGAAACTATGTATTATATGGATTCGTTATACAATGATTGGTCAACATATTCATATTTGAAACAGTTGATTGACACGTAAGTTTTTCGCTCCCAAAGAGATATTCAAGTTTATGTTTATGTTTATGTTTATGTTTATGTTTATGTTTATGTTTATGTTTATGGTCAACATATCTGGATTTGTGTTTATGTTTATGTTTCTATGTGAGATTGTTCTAAACAGTCGTTTATATTTTATTATAGCGTTCTACTAGCTTTTCGCTCCTAAAGAGATATTCAAGTGCCAAAAAGTAGAGCCAACAACATTACATGGATCAGAGTGGAGGTATATTTTCACAAAGAGATATTCAGTTTTGATTACATTAGTGATGATACTTGATAAAACAATTTAAGGGGTATATCCTGATATATATTCGTATTTTCTTTCCATGTGTAGTGTCCTTTCCAGTGTAACGGTATAGATTGTGGCTATTTTATGTTGAGGTTTATGAAAGAAACTATTCTTTTGGATCGAGTAGAGATTCCATCCACGGTATGAATTTCTAACTTAGGAATTACATACTATTTTCATATTTTGTGTTTCTCATAAAATGACATATTGTTTTAACTAAATCACATACTATGTTATATTATTATATATGTAGTACTTTGAGGAATTCAATTGTGCACAGTACTCAAAAGATCAATTGGATGAACTTATGGAGGAATGGTGTCAATTCATTATCGGGTTGAGAATTTTATAAGCTAAGGTATATTGTCTTATTTACTTTGATGAGAACTTTCGAGTTTTTAGTATAAATTAAATTCGAATAAAGTGCAACATTAATATTATCATGTTATGAATTTCGATCATTTGGTTTTTTTTCCAGGTTTATAGGTGCATGTGTAGAAGATAGAGCTAAGATATTCATGTTGTTGTTGTTTCATGAGAATTCTCGAAGATAGAAAGATGTACAAATGTAACTTCAATTTTGAATTTTAGGCATTTTAACTTGTAGAATTTTAATTTGTATCATAAATTTTGTAATTTTTGTTGTATATATCATTAATTTATATATATGTGTAATTTTTATATATGCATATTTTATTGGAATGAAGCTACCAAATATGGTGCATAATATGGTGAAAACCTGGTTCAAATATGGTTAAAATTCTGATTAAAATGCATTATATATATTGGACAGCGCTTTTGTAAGTCAAAATAGATAATTTATTAAAAAAAATCGTGAACAGTAGATAGCGCTTTAGGAGAAAAACGCTGTAAAAACTTAAAAAAAAGCGTTGCCTAAAGTGTGAAAGTGCTGTCTAAAGTGGGGGAATAAACAACACTTTTAAAGGAAAGCGATGTCTAAAGCCTAACTTAAAAAATAACAAAGCGCTGTCTAAAGCAAAAGCGCTGCTAAAGGGGTATATAAAAAAGCGTTGTCTATTTTAAAAGCGCTGTCTAAATTTGGCATAAGACAACGCTTTTACATTGAAAAAAAGCACCGTCTTTTCTTTTAGCAGCGCTGCTTTAGGCAGCACTTTAAAGCACTGTTAAAAGCCTAAAAAAGCGTTGTCTTTTCCCTTTTTTGTAATAGTGATAATTCTAAGAAAAGACAAATTCCTAGACACAATTGGTGATAAACGTGCATATATCACTTATTAAAAGTGGAAAGAGATGAATGACAATGTTGTAGCAACTAAGCACTTAACAATGGTAGACTCGGTATTGTCAAGTATTGCATAGAAATATACTACAAGTGAGATATAGGTTTCTCTTACTAAATTGTATGAAGTCAAGTCATTTCAGACAAGAATTTTCTTAAAAGGAGGATCTACACTCCATTCATATCAATCATAGATCACATCAATACTATGAATATATTATTTTCTTAACTAATAGCATTAGATTTCATCGTAGTTGAAAATGAATGTGCACAACTTCTATTTTTGAATTATCCTAATTCATATGATCAACTCATCATCAATATTACAAAAAAAATGTTGCTAACTCTCTCCATTTAGATGGTGTTGTTAGTGAAATTAATGGAGAAGAATCTAAACGTGAGAATTGTTAAGATATTAAATATAATATCAATCTAAGTTAGATATGTTGAGATATTAGATATAATATCAAATATAATCAAAGTTAGATATGTTGAGATATTAGATATAATATCAAATATAATCTAAGTTGGTAAGCCCAAGTCCAATTAGGATTGTATATAAATAGTTATACTTTGTATCATTATTTATAAAATTTAAGTTAATAATATAATCATTATTTCCTTTACTTTCTCTTTCTCTCCTCACTAAAATTGTCTCACGCACTAAAAAATTGGTATCAGAGCCCAGTTATTATTCTTGATCATGTTTTCAAGAACTTCACGTCAGAGAACGTGTTTCTAAGGCAAGTAAATCAACCGTTGTGAAGATGGATGGTGATAAGGCCATTCTAAGTTCTCTTCCAATGTTTGACAAAAAAAATTGGACCCGATGGAAAAATAAATACAATCCTTGTTTGGCTTCTAAGATACCCTATAAGTGGTTACCAGCGGCGTTTCTGCGCTGGCTGTAGATGCAACTGAAGCACAGAAAATTTCCCTCAATGAAGTCAAGAAGAAAGATTGCAAGGCTGCTTATTGCATTCAGACGATGGTTGATGCTGCTAACTTCGACATAATCTCTCATGCTGACATGAAGAAGGAGGTATGGGATATTCTGGTCAAGTATTATGAGGGGTGTAAGAAAGTATAGGTTGTCAAGTTGTAGATTCTACGTCGACAATATGAATTATTGTCGATGGGAGAAGATGAAAAAGTTATAGAATATGTGTCTAAGGTCCAAAAACTCATCCATCTCATGAAGGGTTATGGTGAAAACATATATGATAAGTTGATAGTTGAGAAGGTGATGTGAACATTTACCTCTCACTTTGATTACATTATCATAGCTATTCAAGAATCCAATCAACTTGAAACCCTAAAACTAGAAGATTTGGTTGGTTCATTGGAAGCATTTGAGATTAGGATTATCGAAAGGGAAGGAGTTTAAGACTTGATACAAGTTCTGCAAGTTCAGTCATGGAAAATAATGGTGATTCCAACAAATTCAAAGGCAAATTCGACAAGACTCAAGGAAAGAAGTCTTGGTCGAACACTCACAAGCATCAGGTTGAAGATAGAGTTTCTGAATTCTTGAAAAGAGGAGGAGGAAACTATCGAAAGGACAAAGAAGATAAAAAGGTACGCACTGTTATAACTGTGAAAAGTGGGGTCATTTGGCTAAGAAGTGTTAGTATAGGAAAGATAAGTGATCGACAAGCAAGGACAAAGGAGTGAAACTTGCACGCCAAGACTTAGATGATTCTAAAGGTATGGTGGTTATGACTGCAGTAGAGAATAACCATGTTGAATCCAATATCTATTTCTCAACTCCGGTTATTCGAATCACATGACTGGTCAAAAGGTGTGGTTGGCATATTTCGACGATTCAAAGAAAAGCAAGGTAAAATATGCTGATAATAGCTCATTGCAAGCAGAAGGTACTAGAAACATAGTTTTTCAAATGAGTAATGGAGGAAAAGCTATGATCAAAGATGTGCTCTATCTACCTGAAATAAAGTTCAACCTGCTAAGTGTTGGACAACTTGTCAAAAACGGTTTCATATTTGTTATGAAAGACAAGGCTTTAAAATTGTTCGACACCAAGAATAATTTGGTCTTGAAATCTCCTCTGTCGAAGAACATGACATTTAAGACCATGATCAGTTCAACTGAAGTTCAATGTCTAAAAAATATTGTTGATCATAAGGATAATTGGTTGTGGCATTTGAGGTTTGGACATTTGAATTTTCGATCACTCAATCAGCTGATTACTCAAGATATGGTAACTGGTGTCCCAAGTCTTGAGATGCCCGACAAACTCTATAAAGGTTGTTTAGTCGAAAAGCAATCCAGAGATTCTTTCGTTTCAAAAATGCCAAAGAGATTATCCTGCACACTCAAAGTGGTACATTCAGATGTATGTGATCCATTCAAAGAACATACTATAACGGCAAAAAGTTGAGACTAAGTCATTGATTGACTTAAATCACAAAGTGAAAGTCGCCATCACACTTTATTATTTCCAAAGGAAATGAGAAAAGAGCGAATAAAACCCAAAATAAAATAGAGATTAAGGTAACAGGGTTGATTATAAAAAGGAAAGGTATTAGCACCCTAAAAATATATGATACTCTGCAGGAACCTCTTTGAAAATCTGTGTATTTTGGCTAAAAGAGTCCTTGTTTATAAAAAGTGGTCTGGAAACGATAAAATAAAAAAAATATTCTTTTATGATTTTTGATTTTGCAAAGCTTCCAATGAGCTATGTGTCTACATACCAACAATGTGCAATGTTGAAATCAAAACTCATGTAGTTCAGGTAAAAAGTTTGAAAGTTTGTGTGTTGGTTATTTTTAAGAGAAGAGACATCTCGTCGTATTCGAGTGAAAAACATACTTACTATCCACAATTATGAGAAAAGAGCATTTGCATCATCTTGAGATGGAGGACATAACTTATATTAAAATTAGGAGAATACTTAGATACAATTCCATCGATGTGGTTCATACTTTTCTCCAATAAAAATATGACAAATATGAAGGGGTAAGAAAACACTTAGAAGGGGGGGTTGAATAAGTGACTCTTTTCGTTTTCAAAACAAAACTCAAACAATAATGGAAGAACACAGTTATTTTTATCCTGGTCCGTTTGAACTCAAACTACTCCAGTCCACCCGCCAATGTGATTTCTCCTTTCTTAACAAGGACTCAATCCACTATAATAACTGATTACAATCACACAACAACTGTTGTGACTAACAATGCACAGGTAAACTTACAAGTGACTAACACCACTAAGACTTAAATCTAGTCCTAGTCTGCTTGAGAAATCTGACCAAACTTGGTCTCTCAAGGAAAAAATACAGGAGTTTAATATTTACAGATAATGAAATAGAGTTTGCTTCTAATCAAGCTATATCACAACTGTGATTTTTCACTTAGAATATAATGCACAAATTGTATGAACAATGAGTTTGTGAGCTTTTGGATCTTTCACGTAGTTTCTTGCTTCTTTTGAAAATTTGATTGGTTTTCTTGGGGCATTTAAAGTTGTTGGCTTGCAATAAATGTCCTTCTATTTATAGTAGGAACAATAAGACCGTTGCTGCCTTCAAAAAAAATGGAGAGCATTAAATGCTTTGCGTGTATCCTTGCAATATTCCATTTTCCAAGAAACTAGTTGTAGGCACTTGAGTGCTTTCAGCCGTCTTTGCATTAATGAGCAAACGTCAGAATCTAAGAACATGTTTTCCTTTGCTTTGACAAGACAAGTTGATCTAAACGTTACTTCAGAATTTTCTCCAATGTCTTTAAGTCAGAACATGCTTTACTCATCTTCTAGGCAGTGTGTTGCTTGCTAAGAACTTTGAACAACACTTGCTTTCAAGTTATCTTCTGAACAAGGAGCCTGCTAGAGGTTAGAAGATATATTTAACAAATAAAGTGTCTTACCAGAGTCAGCAGATGCGTTTGAATAAAAGGTTCTTTTATCAAAGAACTTCTTCATAATCTTTGCTTAGTACTTTAGAATGTTTTCTGTCAGAACATTAACTAAGACATTCAAAACACATTCATCAGAGCATAAATTATCTTAAATATAATTTAGTTATCATTAAAACTCTTGAGATAGGTCAGAACTAATCTTGTTCTTTCAATCTCCCCCTTTTTGATGATGACAAAAAATTATTTTAGATAAAGAAAAGAAACGGATTAAGAGATAAGAATCTCCCCCTGAAATGAATATTTCTATGCATAAGACATCCTGAGATTATTTAGTCAGAGTAATACACAGCCTTCTTGAATTTCTTTAGAACTTCTTCAAGAAGATAAATCTTAGCTGGAATATTCTTTCAGAGTTAAAGTGATACCTGCAAAAAAAAATCTTTTGCACAGAAGGAATTCTTGCAAATTTGTTAGAATGTCTGAGACTTAGTCCCATAACTGTTAAACAGTGATTAGTTCATGAATGCACATTTCTCCCCCTTTTTGGCATAATCAAAAAGTGTAATAAATGAGAAATTTTGAAAGATTTCATAAACAAGTTAAAAATAGATATCCAGAAGTACAAACAAAACATCCAAATAAGAGACAAAAAGAAACTAGGATTGCTTAGTGACAAGAGCCATCAGAAGATTCTTGATCTCAGAGGCAGATTCGTCTTGTTTCACCATCCAGTTCTTGATCTCTAGATTTGTTTGATCTTGCTTATCCATGCGTTTATTCAAGACTTCATTCTCCTTCTTTAGCTCTTTCAGAGTGTCCATAATGAGTGAGGTAGGAGCAGAAGATGATGAAGCTTCAGTAGAAACAGGCTCAGAAGCAGCAACCGTTGAGTCAGACTTCACAAAGGTGGAAAGCAGAGTGCCCAGATCCATTGCAAGAGTTGGCACAGGTTCAGGTCTAGCCTTAACAGAAGGTTGATTCAATAGAACAATAGCCAGAGGATTTGAATCTTCAGAGGATTCTTCAGATTCATCTTCTGATATGTCCATCTTATCAGCTGGTGTATCAACAATCATTAGCGAAGACTTCTTATTCCAAGTGTCAGCAGATTCTATCTTGAAAGCATGCAGAAGTTTGGAAAAGTTGTCCAGCACCTGAAAATGGCACAAGTCCTGTAACTTCCGTGATTCAGCAACCAAAGTTCTTCTGAAGGTTTCCCATAGAAGATCTGTTGCTGATGTGTTCACGCTTCTGGAGCAATCTTCTTTCAGCGGTTGTAACCATGCTTGAACATTTGTTATAAAATTCTGAAACAAAGTATTTACATCTGGCTGAACAGGTTTAGGGTTAGCCGTTCTGTAAGTTTTGTTTTTCAAAAATTGTAGAGATTGAAAGTCCACTACAGTTCTTAAAAAGCTAATGGGTTCAAGATTATTGGTAGGTTCAGGTTCATGTTGGTTAACACAAATAGGAGGTTCTGATATTTCATGAGGTACGGATGGTTCAGCAGTTTTAGTTTGTTCAAAAGGTTGTTGTTCTGGAATTTGAGGAGTTGAGAGTGGTGTTGTATGTTGTGGTGAAGTGGGTGGAGTGACATCAGGCGGAATTATTATTGTATAAGCAGGAGTGGGAATGGGATTTTGAGGTTGTGGTTGATTCATAGCAAAAATATTCTCAGATGGTAGGTTGAAAGGAGGCTTTATGGTTGCTAGAGGTTCATTTATCCCTGGAATTCTCCAAGAGCCAGCATCATACCATCCAGTGGGTCTGGGTGATAGAGGTCTGGGAGGGGGTCTTGAAAAACGTTCAACATGAATAGGTTGAAAAATAGATGGTTTAGGGGGTTCTTATTGAGAGGGTTCTGATTGGCTGTCAGAATGTTCATCAGAGTCAAAATCACTTAAATCTGTTAAAACCTGATTTTTATGAGGGTTGTCAGCAAGGGATTCAGATGGTAAGGTCAGATCAATGTCAACATCTAAGTCTCCTATGGTTTGGGAGGGTTCAGCAGATGCAAATACATTTTGAGAATCATAAACAAGTATAGTTTCAGCATGATTACCTGTCTTCTTTTTCTTCTTCCGAGGAGTGTCAGAAGGTCCTTCTACAACTTTTCTCTTCACAGATTCTTGGAGAACAACATCAGAAGCAGCTTGATTTCTTTCTTGAAGCCAAGCTAGGTGATCATGTTTCTTTGCAGATCTCAAGATAGTGCAAAATGATACGAGGATGATCCCCTGAGTTGAACATAGGAAAGTCAGCAATAGGAATCCTTCTCCTCTTCACAATAGCTGACACACATGGAGTGGGTTCCACCAGCAGTTTGTCAATAATTTTCCTTTTCAGCAAGTTCTTTCTAGTCATAGTCTTACCACAGATAGGTTCAAGCCCCCTCAGAAGATTTGCTTCTTTTAGGTGAGCAATCAGACCATTCTCAGTCAGAATGTCTGATAATAACCTCTCCATAGGAATCCAATTCCTCTTTGATTTGGGGTTCTTCATCCTTTCAGCTTCTATGGTTTCTTTGACAAGGTTCCAGAGATGTTCAAAAAGCAAGTAGGGCAAATCAATTTTGACATTGGTTCCAAGGCAAAACAACAAATATTGTTGACCAACGTTGATGTAATCAGGAGAACTGGTGTCTTTCCTGTGGTGAATACATCCATGAATAATCCTTGCCCAAATCTTATATTTGTCTTTCAAATCCCTGACTTTGGAGGAACCTTGACCGTTAGTGAAAATCTCTGAATATACCCTAGACATCTCCATTCTTCCACTGGGCATTCCTGTAACTCCAAGTCCTTTAAATCCCAACAACTTTCCGATTTGATTTTCTGTAATGGATATTTCCTCTCCCATTACAAAGGAGAGAATAACCTTGGGGGTTGCAATAGCGTGAATCCAGAATTCTTTCACCAAATGTGGAAAGACTGGACCAATAAGACGATCAAAGTAGCTTTCCCAACCTTGAAACTTCACAGCAGGGAACAAGTCAAATCCATTCTCTCTGAGATTCTCAAAGTCTATCATTAGCTCACTCAAAACTTCCAAACTTTCTACCCGAATGAGAGTTTTCCTTTCAGGTATAATGTATTGCTCAGAGTGGGTAGAAGAAGAAGAAGCCATTGAAGTTCTTTAGAAATGAGAAATTGAAAAAGGGTTTTAAGAGAAAAGTACAGTAAGAGAAAAAACGCTTGAGTTTTGAAAGAGACAGTAAAGAATGAAAAGGGTTTTTCAAAAAGTATTTATAGGCATTAATTTCAAAAAATAGGTTTAGAATTAAAATTAAAAGTATTTAAGACACAATTAAAATAAAGATTAAAACGGATTTAAAAACGAATCTCATCATTACTCGCATTTAATGATTTTCTAAAAATGAGGGAAAACGTGGGATTATGGCTAATCATCAACAGTTACCTAGAACGTCATCAATAGCTTTTGCACGCTTGACCTTTCAGAAACACACCATGTGTTCATCTCCTGAAGGATGCATGTAACAACTGTTTGTTCTAATGAATTTCTGAACTACACTTGGACATGAAGCGTTAGAATATTCCATAACTTTTCATATAGCTTCTGTTACAACTTCTTTTCTAACTTCTGAAGAGTTATTGATCAGAGCATTCATTTCAGAATGTTTTGAAGTCAATCACAAAAAATAAATATTATTTTATTCAGGACATAATTCCATACAAATATTTTTCAGAATGAAATTAAATCTATCTTCTGAAAGGGGTTTGGTAAAAATGTCATCCCATTGATGGTCTGTTTTTACAAAAATTAAGTTTAAAATTCCCTTATGAATATAGTCCCTTATGAAATGATATTTAATTTCTATATGTTTGGCTTTAGAATGTAAGATTGGATTTTTAGAAAGACAAATAGCAAAAGTATTGTCACAAAAGATAGGAATCTTACTTTCATAAAGGTTGAAATCTTCTAGTTGACTTTTCATCCAAATCATCTGAGAGCTACATCAAGCAACATATATATATTCAGCTTCTGTGGTTGATAGTGCAATTGTTGCTTGCTTCTTGTTGTACCACGAGATAAGATTGTCACCCAAAAACTGGCAGCTTCCAGAGGTGCTTTTTCTTTCAATTCTATCTCCAGCAAAGTCAGCATCACAATAACCTACTAGTTTGTAATCTTGTGATCTTCTGTAACACAGACCAAGATTAGCAGTACCTTTCAGATACCTAAGAATTCTCTTAACAGCTATTAAGTGAGATTCTCTAGGATCTAATTGGAATCTAGCACACAAGCACATGCTAAATGATATATCAGGTCTAGATGCAGTCAGATAGAGAAGGGATCCAATCATACCTCTATAGAGCTTCTGATCTACTTTCATACTTACCTCATCTTTACCTAGAATGCAGGTTGGATGCATAGGTGTCTTGGAATCTTTGCTTTCTGACATTTAAAATTTCTTCAGAAGTTCTTTAACATACTTCGTCTGATGTATGAAAGTACCTTCTGGAGTCTGGTTGATTTGAATTCCCAGAAAGAATTCCAATTCACCCATCATGCTCATTTCAAATTCTGTCTGCATGGTCTTAGCAAATTCTTTTCCAAGGGAGATATTAGAGGTTCCAAAAATTATATCATCAACGTAAATTTGACAAATTAAAATATCATTTTTAAATGTTTTTCTGAAAAGAGTTGTGTCCACTTTCCCTCTGGTAAAATCTTTTTCTAATAGAAAATTACTCAGACGATCATACCAAGCTCTGGGAGCTTGTTTTAAACCGTACAAAGACTTTTTTTAATTTAAAAACATGTTCTGGATTCTTTGAATAATTAAATCCAGGAGGTTGATGGACATATACTTCTTCTTCAATATAACCATTTAGAAATGCACTTTTAACATCCATTTGATATAATGAAATGTTATTTTGTACAACAAAAGAAATTAATAATCTTATAAATTATAACCTGGAGACTGGGGCAAAGGTTTCATTATAATCAATTCCTTCTTGTTGATTATAACCTTGTGCAACCAGACATGCTTTGTTTCTGATTACTTCTCCTTGTTTGTTCAATTTGTTTCTGAAGACCCATTTGGTTCCTATAACATTGAATCCTTTGGGTCTTGGAACTAGATTCCATACATCATTCTTGGATAATTGATTTAGTTCTTCTTGCATTGCTAAGATCCAATCATTATCTTCTAGAGCTTCATCAATGGTAGTTGGCTCAATCAGAGATACCAAACCAAACAAAGATTCTTCATTTATTCTGAGAGAGGATCTTGTTCTGATGGGATCTTCTTTTCTTCTAATGATTACGTCTTCTTTGTGAGCTGAAGATATTCTAGGAAACCTTTTCTGAGTGGGTTAGTCAGAGATTCTGAGATTGTTCAGAGCATTGTCAAGAGGATGATCTGCTACATCTTCTTTTGCTTCTGAATCTCCTTTTGCTTCTGAACTTTCAGAGTTTGAGGGATGATCTTCTGTACCTACAGAAAAATCAATTTGCTTTGGCTGTTGCTGGCCAAGCTTATCATCAAACCTGACTTTGATTGATTCTTCAACCATCATAGTTTCCGTGTTGTATACTCTATAGCCTTTTGAGCATTCAGAGTATCCAAGCAGGAAACACTTTTGTGCTTTGGAATCAAACTTGTTCAGAGTTTCTTTGGTGTTTAGAATAAAACAAGTACATCCAAAAGGATGGAAATAAGAAATGTTGGGCTTTCTGTTTTTCCACAATTCATAGGGAGTCTTTTCAAGAATAGGTCTTACAGAGATTCTATTCTGAATGTAACACGCTGTGTTCACAGCTTCTACCCAAAAGTGCTTAGCCATATTTGTTTCATCGATCATGGTTCTCGCCATCTCTTGTAATGTTCTATTCTTTCTTTCTACAACTCCATTTTGCTGGGGAGTTCTAGGACAAGAAAAATTATGAACAATACCATTTTCTTTAAAATATTTTTCAAAATAATGATTTTCAAATTCACCACCATGATCACTTCTGACTTTTGTGATTTTAAAATCTTTTTCATTTTGCACTTGAGTACAGAAGTCAATGAATACAGAATGTGACTCATCCTTGTGTTTTAAAAACTTTACCCATGTCCATCTGCTGAAGTCATCAACGATGACCAATCCATACTTCTTTCCTCTGATGGATGCAATTTTAACTGGCCCAAACAGATCAATATGAAGTAACTCTAATGGCTTAGAGGAAGAGACAACATTTTTAGATTTAAAGGAAGGTTTTTAAAATTTTCCTTTTTGACATACTTCACACAGAGCTTCTGAGTTGTACTTCAGATTGGGAAGTCCTCTGACTAAATTTAATTTATTTAGTTGAGAGATTTTTCTAAGACTGACATGTCCCAATATTTTGTGCCATACCCATTGCTCATTGCTAACAGACAAAAGACATTTTACGTTTTGAGAATTAAGATCTGATAAATCAATTTTGTAAATGTTGTTCTTTTTCTTGCCAGAAAAGAGGATTGATCCATCTTTTTGACTTACAACTTTACAGGAGTTTTGATTGAAGATAATGTCATAGCCATTGTCACTTAATTGACTTATGGACAATAGATTATGAGCTAATCCTTCTACTAATAAAACATTTGAGATAGAAGGAAGGTTACCGTTTCTTATGGTTCCAGAACCAATAATCTTCCCTTTCTGATTACCTCCAAACTTCACATCTCCTCCAGCTTTAAGTTCCAGGATTTGGAACATAGACCTTTTTCCCGTCATGTGTCGTGAGCACCCAGAGTCCAGGTACCATGACTAGTGTTTCAGTTGAGCTGTTAAGGACATCTGCAACAATTATTATTTTATCCTTAGGTACCCATATCTTTTTGGGTCCTTTTGGGTTAGCATAAGAGTTTCCAGAATGTGATGTATATTTTATATCATATGAGTGTCCAAACTTGAATTGCTTATTCAGAGGTTTGTAAGTGAAGGTCATTTTAGCAACAGGTTTTGGAATGTATGTCTCATTCCCTTTGGGAGGTTCATATCCAATTCCTCTTCTATTTTTCCCACTAACTCCATAGATCATTGAAGCCATTTTGCTTCTGTCTATGCCTTTAGCAAGAAAAGATTGAAAGCTATAGTCATATTATTTTAGAATATCTTTTGAACTAGACACAAACTCTGAACTAAAATTCTTTTGAACATTTTAAATTTCCTTTTTAAGTTTAAAATTGTTTTCTAAAAGTTCAGATTTTTCTGTTTCAAGTTTCTCAATATCAGATGCAAGACTCTTCTTGAGTTTCTTGTATTTGATTTTGATCTTACTATAGTTTTCCAGAAGTTCTGATAAACTATCAGCAAGTTCTTCTCTAGAAAATTCAGAAAATACCTCTCTTTGTTCTGACTCACAATCTGAGTCATCTTCTGTGATAGCCATCAGAGCTAGGTTGGCATTTTCATCTTCAGAACCAGATTCATCTTCAGAAGAATCTGAGTCATCCCAAGTTGCCATCATTCCTTTCTTCTTTCCAAATCTCTTCTTTGGTTTTTGTTTTTGAAGCTTTGGACAATCACTTTTGAAGTGACCAGGTTCTTTGCATTCATAACAGATGATCTCTCTTCTTTTTGACTTTTTGTGTCCAGAAGATTCTGGTTTATCTTCTGAATTCTTGAAGTTCCTGAACTTCTTTTGTCTGTGCTTCTGCAGATGATTGATCCTTTTGGAGAGCAAAGATAGTTCGTCTTCTTCTGAAGCTGATTCTTCATAGTTTTCTTCTTCAGCCTGAAAAGCGTTAGTCTTAAATTTCTTAATTGATTTAAGGGCTAGAGACTTACCTTTCTTATGAGGCTCATGCTCATCCAGTTCAATCTCATGACTTATGAGAGCGCTGATGAGTTACTCCAGAGACACATTGTTAAGATCTTTTGACACCTTGAAGGCAGTGACCATTGGTGTCCATCTTCTGGGTAAGCTTCTGATGATCTTTTTCACATGATTTGCTTTGGTATATCCTTTGTTCAAAACTCTCAGACCAGCGATCAGAGTTTGAAACCTAGAGAACATTGCTTCTATAGACTCACTCTCTTCAACTTTGAAGGCTTCATACTTCTGCACTAAAGCCAGAGCTTTTTACTCCTTAACTTGAGTGTTTCCTTCATGAGTCATTTTGAGAGACTCAAACATATCATGCGTTGTATCTCTATTAGTGATTTTTTCATATTCTACTTTAGAGATACCATTTAAAAAAATATTTCTAGCTCTGTGATGATTTTTAAAATCAGCTTTTTGTTGTCTATCCATATTTTTTCTATCCACTTTGTTTCCTTCTGAATCTATAGGATGTTTGTAACCATCCAAGACTATATCCCAAAGATCACTATCATGACCTAGAAAGAAACTTTCTAGTCTATCTTTCCAGTACTCAAAATCTTCTCCATCAAACACTAGAGGTTTGTTGTAACTATTATTGTTTTGTTCAGCGGCCATTGTGTTTTCTTCTGGATCTTTTCCTGACACGGTTAAGTGTTATGCTCATAGTCAAGCTCTGATACCAATTGAAGGGGTAAGAAAACACTTAGAAGGGGGGGTTGAATAAGCGACTCTTTTCATTTTCAAAACAAAGCTCAAACAATAATGGAAGAACACAATTATTTTTATCCTAGTTCGTTTGAACTCAAACTACTCCAGTCCACCCGCCAAGGTGATTTCGCCTTTCTCAACAAGGACTTAATACACTATAATCAACTGATTACAATCACACAACAACTGTTGTGACTAACAATGCACATGTAAACTTACAAGTGACTAACACCACTAAGACTTAAATCTAGTTCTAGTCTGCTTGAGAAATCTGACCAAACATGGTCTCTCAAGGAACAAATACAGGAGTTTAATCTTTACAGATAATGAAATAAAGTTTGCTTCTAATCAAGCTATATCACAACTGTGATTTTTCACTTAGAATATAATGCACAAATTGTATGAACAATGAGTTTGTGAGCTTTTGGATCTTTCATGTAGTTTCTTGCTTCTTTTGAAAATTTGATTGGTTTTCTTGGTTCACTTAAAGTTGTTGGCTTGCAATAAATGTCCTTCTATTTATAGTAGGAACAATAAGACCGTTGCTGCCTTCAGAAAAGATGGAGAGCATTAAATGCTTTGCGTGTATCCTTGCAATATTCCATTTTCCAAGAAACTAGTTGTAGGCACTTGAGTGCTTTCAGCCGTCTTTGCATTAATGAGCAAATGTCAGAATGTAAGAACATGTTTTCCTTTGCTTTGACAAGACAAGTTGATCTAAACGTTACTTCAAAATTTTCTCCAATGTCTTTAAGTCAGAACATGCTTTACTCATCTTCTAGGCAGTGTGTTGCTTGCTAAGAACTTTGAACAGCGTTTGCTTTCAAGTTATCTTCTGAACAAGGAGCCTACTAGAGGTTAGAAGATATATTTAACAAATAAAGTGTCTTACCAGAGTCAGCAGATGCGTTTGAATAAAAGGTTCTTTTATCAAAGAACTTCTTCATAATCTTTGCTTAGTACTTTATAATGTTTTCTGTCAGAACATTAACTAAGACATTCGAAACACATTCATCAGAGCATAAATTATCTTAAATATAATTTAGTTATCATCAAAACTTTTGAGATAGGTCAGAACTAATCTTGTTCTTTCAAAATATACCTAAATATCTTTTAAGGAGTAAAAATAGGAAGAAATTGCATATGTGTAAGAGGAAATTATACACTTTTCATATTTTCATTGGAAAAAAGCATAAACCACAACTAAGTAAATGCACCTAAGTTTTTCCTTAAAATTAACCAGGCATCACTAAACACCGAATTAGTGAAAAATTTCAATCGCTTCACTACATATTGCAGAAGTATAGTAACTTGCATCACTACATTAATCAACAAGAGTCTAATATTTAAGAAAAAGTTTCAAAATGAAAAAGCCAAAGTGGAAAAAATGGTTTGAATTTGTTTTTGTATTTTTAAGTATTAAAGAAAAAATTCATATCTTGATTAAGAAAATAATTTTTAAAAATGCATGGACCTAAGTCTAAGTTTATTATGAAAGCTGTTCAAGTTTGAAAACATGAAGAATTTTTTAAAAGGAGAGAGAAGATTTTGAAATTAAAGAAGATGTGCAAAAGATGAATGAAATATCCTAAAGCACAAAATAAAAGTTAAGATATGAAAGGTCTAACCAAACAAGAATTCAACACTTGACATTATGAAGTCATTATTGCATTCCTATCCTTTGGATTAATGCCACACATAATGAAGTAATAAGAATCAGATGAATAATAAATGCCTCATATGCAAGCTTGCATTAGATGAATCTAATAAAGTACATATGACTTGACATGTATCATATGAATTTTTCTTGCATCAGATGAAATTTTAAAGTAACACCTACACATAGAAAATTTCCCAATACATAGACATAATAGCAACAAGATAACATAAAGTCCAAAGGTCCGAGGGTCCAAAAGTCTCAAAGTCTCAAGGTTCTAATCATAAGTCCAAGAGGTCCAAAACTCCAATATGCCAAGGGATAATAAACATAGTCCACAAAGAGTCTTTAGTGTTTTAGTGTTCAAGTTCATTTATTAAGTATTTTCAAAAGAGAAAGAAAGTTCGAGTGAGCAAAGATAAAATGACATTAAAAAAATGCTCAAGTGAGAAAAAGGCAAATAGCATGAGATGTAAATTCTAAAGGTAAGAGTGCATAAAGGTAAAGGCATAAAGATAAATGCATATAGATAAAGGCATAAAATAAAGTCAATAGTTAGTAAGTTAGAAGTTAATAGTCACAAAATATGATCAATGATGATTGTATGATGATTCTTGGACCAAAAATAATGAAGAATCATTAGAGGATTGATAAAATAAAAACCTCCTAATAACAAGTCTCAAAGATAGTGGGCTAAAGACAATCAATCAACTATATTTAGACCTTCAAACATAAAGTTTGAGCCACAAATGATCATTTTCCGATTCGAGACAAATTTAGCGCTATGTTAACCAATCACAGGCGGGCTTATGTATAAGTCAATACAATACGAGACCAGTCAATAACAATCTATGTACCATACATGTTAGATATATGGTAGAAACCATACTCCTAAAATATGTAGCACACGTAAAAAAAAGATCAAAACATATATCATGATCAAAAAGAAAAAGAAAAGAAATAAGATGGAGAAGAAAGATGAAACTCAAAATCAACATGGATCAAGGTATTATTTCCACATGACCAAAAATTTGGTCAAAGTTAGAACCAAAATAAAAAAAAGAATTAAAATTGTAATTAAAAAAACAATAAAAATGAATTTAAAATGGTACATAATTTGGAATTAATTGATGAAATATTCAAAGTGTATCAAAACACTAAATAAAAATCCCAAAAAAATTATCACAAGTCAACAAGTGTTGACAAATTTTTTCATAATTTTTAAAGTCAGAAAAGTATTTTTAAACAATTAAAAACAAGTGAAAATATCACAAAAATTATGAAAAATATCAAATGATAAAATAGAATTGTGGAAAAAGTAAAATCAGAAAGAGAAAATTCCAAAGTATTTTTGGCAATTTTTTCATAATTTTTGGATAAAAATGAGAGAGATATGATTTTTTAAAGTTGAAAACAATTTTTAAAAAAATCATAAAATAATATAGAGTCCACAAAAGTGTGGTGAGTTGGATCAAGTCCAAGTCAACAAAGTAGACTGGTCTGATGGCCATAATGAAAAGCGCACAGTGGAATTTAATGAAATAAAACACCGAATCCAATTTAAATCAGCCAACCAGAATAAAACAATTGTCACGTTATCATTGGTTGAAGACGACACATCACCGTCTTCAACCTCCAGCCCTTAAAACTTGCAGAAAATCAGTGGAAATTAATGGCAACGAAAATGGCTCAGACTTATATCTTCATACTCGCCTTTTCATCGCCATATCAACCATATAATCCATTAAAATTTATTCAAAGTGTGTGATGTGTAATTTGAAAAAAAACAGAAGATCACCAAACTTAAAATCACGATGAAATGATCATTTCTCAATGAAAATAAAAACTAGAAGAAGCACGAGCTTCAGGGATGAAAGGACTTTAAGATAGTAAAGAGAAATTTGAGAAAAGATGAAGGAATCTACCTGTCAAAGTATGGTTCCAAGCTTCTGAAACTTGAGTTGGAGAGCTTTAATGGAGGCACGATTTGTCTTGCTTAAGAGTTGAGAAGCTTCACTGATACAAGGATGCTTCGGAGATGCTTAATTTGGCTAGTGAAAGGCTGTTGATATGAAAATGAAAGTTATAAGCTAAGAGTTTGAATGGGATCACAGCAGGGAGAACTGATAAATGCTTAATTCATGTTAAAATATCCTATTAAAACATAGCATTTATCTTACTTAAATGTCAATATTATAACATAAAAACCTCAAATATTGAATATTAATGTTATTATGAAAGTCTACTTGGTTTGGTTTATTTTGTGTAGGATTTGGTCCCTAAAGCAAAAACCAGCTAACAGACACTTCGCTAAGCGAGCAGTAGCGAATAAACCCATTTTGCTTAGCGGGGAATAATTTGTGTAGTGAACATAAGACAAAAGCAAATCAATAAGTTTCGCCAAAAGTGAGGAGAGGCGAAGCAGTTCGCCTAGCAAATCAGGCCTTCGCTTAGCGAAACAGGGTGGTCAAGAAGACTCCAGGCTGAAGAAAGCAACTTCGCTAAGCGAGCCTCACCTCGCTTAGCGAATTCTGGTGGTTTATGGAAGATATTTTAAAAATATTAAGGACAAAGAAATCAACTTTTCTAAGTGAGCCAAACTTCTCTTAGTGAACTTTGGCGGTCTCAAGTTGCCAAGTTGATTTGAAAACTTATCTCAGAAGTAAGGACTTCACTTAGCGAACTCAGGCGGCCAGAACAACTATAAATAGAACAACAACTCAGTTTAATAAAGGATTACAATTTCTATTACTTGTAATATCATAGTACATCATCTGTAATAGTTTTAGGGTAGGAATAGAAGAGGTTTTAGGTAGAAGATCTGAATACGCATCAAGATCTGGGAAATCGTCGTTGATGTCATTTTAACTCAAATCTTCAAATGTGCTTCAAGCTGCCATGAGTAACTAAACCCCTCTCTTGTTGGGATTGGTCATAGTTAAATGAAACAATATGTGTTCTATTTAATCATGGTGTTATATGCAATGTATTTTTGAATCATTATCGTTGTTATCTTTGCTTTACCATTTATTTCATGGATTGAATTGATATTGACAAATACGGTTCTAATCTAGATACAAGATAACACCTATTAAACTCTAAATTCTAGACATATATTTAGGTTTAATATTCACTAAAAGTATCGAATCTTAATGCTACCGTATTGTTTAATAGACTGAGAAATCATCGATTTGACCATAAGATAGAAATCACATCATTGTTTAGACATGAGCTTTGTTTGTGTGTGATACATGATGATAAAGAAACATTCTTAAATTGTGTATAACTGATTTCTGATATGTATATTGAATCGGTGAATGAACACCAATTTCCAACAAGTCTATTTCTCTGAAACTTATCTTTCGTATTTTATGCATTTTACTTTCCGTCACTTATAAACCAAAAAAATCTTGAAACTTATGCTTAGAATAATAGAAATCATTGAATGGTTTTGATATCGCTATAATCCTTGCAGATACGACAAAACAATACTTTCATTTGATTATACCCAACATCAAATTGGCGCTGTTGCCAGGGATTGGCGTTTAAGATATTAAAACATCTCAATCGTTTCTATACTTCTAAGTTTTGTGAATTTGTTATATATTGTATATATTGTTTTTTACAACAGTTTGTTCAAGTGTTTGGATAGGTGAAAAATCTGTTGACGCTTCGAGGAAAAAGTTCAGAAGAAAAACTTCTTTTTGATTCCGAGATCGAAAGAACTATCCGAAAGAATAAAAAGCATAAAAAACAGAAACAACTATCCAGAAATAAAAACCACAAAGGAGCTTTTACATCAACCTCATCAATAAATCCTCCTATCAACGAAACAATGGCAGAAGTTGTAAATGATCCTTGCGCAAGCAGTCTAAGGTGACTGGCTCATCTCAACAACAATCCAGCTGCAAGATGAGCTGAAATGAAAACAAGTTCGCTACATGTTATACCCCAAAATTTTTCCTCTCACTTATCAAGAATTTGCTTACAAGATCTCCTTGGGCTCAAGACTGCACTAGGGTTTGATCAGCTCAAGACACCTCCCTAGGCACTGATGACCAAAATTAGGGTTTGAGTTTGCACAAGAATTTTTGAACTATCAATGCTTCATATGACTTTCATGGACCATTATGGACCCCCAATATTACCCATGTCAAGTTTCAATCCTTGGATCACACTTTTGATCAGTCAATTGAACAGTTGACCTAAAAATCAGCTATATTGGGGAAAAAGTCAACCATGGCCAATTTACAGTCAAACCTCATAATTTTTGATCCAAATCAACATTTTAAACCCATATGTATCATTTGATCAAGTTTGAACCAAAATTCCTCAAGAAGTTTGATTAAATCTCCAAAAGGGCAAAATGGTCAAAATTAGGGTTTTGACTGGGAAAGGGCAATTTCTGATTTTTGACCTAAAAATGGTCAATTGGTTTAAGGCATGATCTCAAGAGTCCAATTGCATCATTTTTACCTAATGACATGGTTCAAAACATTGCAAGTCCATTAGATTGACAGATGAATTTTACAGTCAACTGATCAAAAGTCAACTGTATACTGAAAAGTCAAACTTTGACTTTTTGGTCAACTTCAAGTGCCAAAGATCAAAATTCATCAAAACATGTCAAAATATGAAACTTATTCATCAAGAAATAAAAAAGTCAAGATTTCATTTTTGAAAGTCAAAATTTCTAAACTTAAAAAAGTTTCTAAGTGTTGAAAATTCATGTTTTTTTCATAACTTTGAGCCAAATTTTCACCATGATGAAAGATGATTCAAAAGAAACTTCCAACATGAAAGTTGTATATCTCCATGAAATCTACAACTTTTCTTCACACAACTTCTTCCAAAATTTCTTGGATCTCAAGTTATAATTTCAAGAACATTGGATCATGAAGCTAAACACTTAGTGAAATTTTGCCCTAATTTAGTCAGGATTTTGACTCAACTTCATGGCACTTTTTCATATAGTTCCAAGTGGAATATTCAAAATAAATTAAAATATGGGTTATAGATAATATTGCAAGATTTCCAAAATGTCCAAGAACCCCTTGATATCATTCTTGAGTAGGGAGAATCGAAGAGATAAAGTTGGTGTTTTGTCACTTGAATTACAAGGCATTTTGTGATGAACAAGAACTCAATTTCAAACCTATGCTGCACAATCTTGTTTTGCATGCCTCTAAACCTCAAGATATCTCCATAATCAGAAGATTACACTTGCTTTTGAGCTATTATCCAAGTGTTCCAAGCATTGTCCAAGCCAATTTGCCATTTTAGGAAGAAAGTTACCATTCCATTCTTGAAAAGTTGCTTTAATCACAAAGTCAACTTGTCTTGAGCTTCTAACTTGTTCTTTCTGCACACACAACCCCTATAAACCAAAATCAAGGTGTCTAAGGCCTAAAGAAGCTCAGGACATGCTTGTATAATACTTGAGATTTGTCATTTCACTTTTCTTCAAAAGCAAGTTATAGAGCCACGACCCTATAACTCAGAAGCCTTGAGTGATTTTGTGCTCTAATCTTTTCAATACATATTAACAAGTCAATTGCAACACAATAGATGTTTTTACAAGCCCTCAAAGACTCTCAAGCATTCATAAGTCAGAACTGGCCAAAAACTCTATTTTTTGAGCTTCAAACATCCATCTCCATTTCCACTCGTGCGTTTTCACTTTTAACCATCTAAACACTTCACATACATCATATAAAACTCATCTCAACACCTGTTAAGTTTCTATAACTTCATCTTCATCATCCACCATTTTTAAAAACCTCCATTACAGTTGGACTTGAGTAGAGAGTTCTAGCTAGTTTCTAAATAAAGTAAGGCTTGCAACACACTCAGGGAGGTCCCGGAAAGCTAACCAGATCATCCTTACACCTCCAAGGTTGCTCAAACTCCATACACGATTCCAGCTGCAAGAGGTAAGTTTTCAAACTTCTATCTCTTCATACAGGCATCATTTGAGTTTGATTTGTGAAAATAAAATGTAGATACCATTGCCACGAAGCTGTACATATCCATAGTTTATATTTATATGGCCTGAGCTTAGAGAATTTTAGGGTTGAAGTTTTCTGCAATTTTTAGGTTTTGAATTAGGGCTAGAAAAATTCTCATTCATATTTGATTGTTAGCTTAAGTTGTTTATATGTTTAGATTCGTGGGGAAAAATGCCACAACTTTCATGTTTGAACTTTTCATTTTTGTTGAGAGATGAAGAAGATACAAGTCCTTTGGCTGGAGGTTGAAGATGAAGTGTAAACAGAACACGTTTTGCCTTACATATTTATTGTTTCATTTGTATTAACGGATGTATAGCCACCCCAGTGGTAGAAGCGCGCGCCTGTGACCTATGGGACCTGGGCTCGAGCCCCAGTGGCACCCTTTTGCATTTTTTTCTTCATATTTTCACAATTCTGACCCATTTTTTTGTTTGGCAGGCGCTGGGCCCTTTGGGTCTGGCTTATTTTATTTTTTTTGCTAGTTGACCTCCTTGTTTCCCATTGACACCACTGGTCCAATTTTATTTTATTTTCTTATTTTCATTTTATTTATTTTCTTAAATTATTTTTCTAATATTAAAAAAATCATAAAAATACAAAAAATGATATATTTATATTTTGACATATTTTATTTTATTTATAAATAAAAATATTTTTTATACTTCATTTATTTTATTAAGTAGATTTTATAAACTTAATTAATATTATATTGTGTATTTATTTTTCTTCACACCATTTAAAATGCATTATTTTAATATAAAAAAGGACTAAAAATATTTTATAATACTACAAATATTTTCAAGATAAAAAATACCAAAGAATATATACTTTTCTTAAACTTATTGTCTTTTGATTAATTAATAGAATTAGGGTTTTCTTTTAAAATCTTTTTCTTAATAAATTCAATCTTAATTAACTATTTTCTTTATTTAAATTAGGTTAAGACAATTTTTTTTTCATGAAAAAAACCAAACAAAATTCATTTTCTTCGCATTTTGCATCCTTGTACATTTATTCATTTTTATACTTTGTATTTAAATTCCTTGTATATTCATGCCAATTCAATATAGTTGTAATAGACTAATTAGGTTTAAATTCTTGCAATTCCCATTTACAAATTGTACATCCCCCTCCCCACAAATGTTGTAATAGCCTAGTAACTTTAAATTTTGCAATTTATCGCTTTCATATAACATGCTAGTAATTAGGGTTTGTATGAAAAGACTAAAATCAATGCCTAGAAAACCCTAATTCAAGACAAAAACAAGCATGAAAACAATACACTTGCACACAAACACCCTTAGGGTTATTCCACTTGGTTTCCTTATACAAAATAGCCATATTATGCATGTAAGGTATCTTAGCCAAAACAAGCAAATACAAGATCATAGTCCCTCGATGACGCTATCTAGTTGCCTTACAAATGATATTAGTCCCTCAAAAAGAATGCTAAGATACCTTGAAACATTTCTAATCATGGTTATACGATGAACCACGCCCGTCCCGTTTACATCCAAAGATAGAGTTACTTACCAAATCAATTGTAAGATAACAATATCAAAGGAAAGGAAAAATGAACAAGAAAGACTTTTGAGTAGGTAGAATGCTCCTAATTACTTGCTCAATTTTAAAAACAAAACATCCTTGCTATTTTCAAAACAAACATTTACACTTTCAAAACATCTTACACACTTGAAAACATTTTCAAAAGATCAACATCTTTGTATACATTCTTACGAACGAGAATCATTACAAAGTTTTCCTAAACAATGGCCTCTTTACAAAATACTTTCAAAAACCACACAAAGCACAATTTCAAACAAAAGCAAGTGATCTAGCAAGTAACTAAGAGCCCATGGAAAACCATGGATGAAAAGGGTGTTAATACCTTCCCTTTTCATAATTTACCCCCCGAACTCAAGAAATAATCTCAAAGGTCTTTCATGTGCTTTTTCACCTTTCCTTTTGGATAAAAGAAAAGTCGGTGGCGACTCTTGCTAACCGCAACATTTGCGATCAAACGAAAAACCCTCAAGTCAGTTCTCTCACCATATCACACTACAGATTATGTACGCTAACCCTTTTTCAGGTTTGGCCAATGAAGATCCATACACACACCTCACCAAATTCTATGAGTTGGCCAGTACGCTAGTTGCACCCGAAGACGAAGAAAAGGATGTCTTCATGAGATTATTTCCTCATTCCTTGATTGGAAAAGCAAAGGATTGGTACCTTAACCAACCTGTTGAAATCATGACAAATTGGAATGTATTGGAGGAAAACTTTCTTAACAAATTCTTCCCGCACAATCGATTCATGGATGCAAAAACAGTAATAGCTGCATTCACGCAAAATGCAACGAAAACTATTTGTTAAGCTTGGGAAGATTACAAATCCATGTTGCACAAATGTCCAAATCAAGGGTTCGGTAATCTCACACAGATTCATGTTTTTCGCAATGGATTGCAGCCCTAGCCATAGCTCCCACTTGACGCAATAACCGGTGGTTCGTTATTTTCCAAAAGTGAAGAGGAAGAGTTGCTATCATCAACCGTATGGCTCTTATTGATCACCAGGTTCAGTACAACAGAGGTGCGGCATAAAAGAAATCTGTTATTCTTGAGTTCTACACGAATGACGCAATTTTGGCACAAAACAAGCTTCTCACACAAACTGTGGAAGAATTAACCAAACAGATTTCCAAACTTCCACAACAACTCAAACAAATGCATGAAACACCTCAATCACAACAAGTAGCATCGTGTGAGCTGTGTAGAGGAGACCATCTGTAATACAGTGGGAGAACAGACCTGGTTTTGAGTTTTATCGCAAATGTTGCGGATAGCTAGAGTCGCCACCAACTTTTCTTTTATCCAATAAGGAAATGGTGAAAAGAACAGGAAAGACCTTCGATATTTTTCTGAGTTCGGGGGGTAGGTTATGAAAAGGGAAGGTGTTAACACCCTTTTCATCCGTAGTTATTCTACGAGCTCTTAATCGCTAGTTCACTTTGTTTGAAAATGCTTTGTGCTCGTGTATTTGAAAATATTTTGAAATTTTCCAATAGTTAGGCAAGACTTTGTAATGATTCTTGTATTGGTTAAGAATGCGTACAAAGTGTTCATTTAAAAATATTTTGAAAGTGTGACAGTGAGAAATATTTTTGTTTAAAAAAATGTAAGCAAGCGATTAAGAACTATCTACCTACTCAAGGTCTTTCGTATTATTTTCCTCATCCCTTAGATAGTGCTATCCATACCATTAGTTAGTAGGAAGCCCTATCATTGGATGTGAAGGGACAAGTGCGGGTCATTGTACAATTACATAATAGAAAAAAAACTAATGCTAAAATAATAAAGCGCACGAAGATTGTAGAATAAGAGGAAAATTGTTTGATAAAAAAGACTTGATAATTAACCTAACGTCTAATCAATTTTAATTTAGAAAAAGATTTAGTTGATTAAAAAAGAATCTATTAATTAAGCAAACCCTAAAACTAAATTAAGGTTAATTAAATAAACCTAAAACTAAAATTAAATTAAAAAAACCTAAAATTAATTAAAACCTAAAATTAATAAAAACCTAAAATTAAATTAAATTAGGTTTTTAAAAAGGTTTTGTTGATTAAAAAAAGGTTTATGCAAAAATAAAGGGAAAAGAGTTAGAAGAAATAGAAAATTGTGTAAAAACTCAAAAGTGGTAGGGGTGGGTGTTGAACCCACGCCCTCAACAGTTTCCAGCAGCATGCTCACCACTAGGCCAGGCGTGCGCTTGTGCTAGGATACGCGTTCAACATGTTTTATAATCAACCTGCAAAAATATGAGAAATATGAAAAAAAAATAGAAAAACCGGGATCGAACTCATGACTAGAGGGAGGAATGTCTTAACGCGCGCATTTTAACCACTGGGGTGGTGATACATCCATTAATATAACTGAAATAATAAATATATATTATATAACTAAATATATTGGCCGGAGAATCGCCGAAGCCCTAGCTCTGATCGTCTTCTCCGGCATCCTGTTTTCTTGAACCCTGCAAAAAACAATTAGTTAGTGATCCAAAATATCCTATCCCCCTAATTCTACCCTCCTGAATCCAAATATGGGCTTAGTTTTGGCTATAAATCCATGTAGATTGAGCTACAAGGCAAGTAAAGCAAATCAGAGCAAACATGGTGTTTTGCAGTCTAGCATGCATGGGACCCCTGCGATGGCTCTATTCAGCATTATTAGACCTCATGAACACATAGCAAACATTAGTAAACATTAGAATGCAGTAAAAATAAAAAATAAAGAATTTTAAATATGGATGAAATCGTGATGTTTGCATGAGTATTTTCTGGCCATTTGGATCATTGTAAATGATCCAATCTTACCCTGGGAGGGAATGAAATTGATTGGAATCACAAACTTATGGTGAAAGGTAGTGTAATAAGGGTTTGAGAATTTTAGGATTCTTGAAAATATTTGGAAATTTTTTGACAATATTGAGAGGCAAGGATTTCGTGTGTTTGCTCTTGTCTTGATGCCTAAATATATAGAGAATTTTTAGGGCAAAAACAAATGGGCTTGGACCTTGTAGTAAGATATAATTTTATCTTATATTATTTTATATTATTAATGAATTAAATCAAAAATAATAAAAATAATAAAAATAATAAAAATAAAACAATGCCAAAGGGTGTGCGAATGAATTCTGAGGTGTATGAAAGGTATAACACACGTTTGGACTTCAAAACCATGGCCCAATAGTCCAAAATATCAAGCTTGCTCGATTTGAACTTCATGCATTTGCTCAAAATTTCCCAACTTGCAATGGTCATAACTCATTCAATTTTCATCTTTTGAAGGTGATCTTGGAATTTTTGGAAAGCTCAAGGTGTCCTCTACAACCTCTATGTTGATCATTTTTGCTTTTGAATATTTATCTTAATGTAATTTTCCTTGACAAAAAGTGTCTTTTTGTTGACTTTTGAAATGACCTATAATGTTGTTGCAACTGAATTTAAAATCAAGAGTCGCCACTACTAGTTTTTATCCTAAGGAAGGGCATCTAATAGGAAACCCTAAATTGTAAATAGAGATTCTAAGTTTCGAACCTCTTTAGACGAAAGGAAGGTGTTAGGCACCTTTCATCTACCTTATTCTTAAGGATACTAGGTTTAGGTTTAGGTTTTAGGTAAAAGATGGTTTTAATTTTTAATAGGGGAACTCGCCATGAATTTTGATCGTATGCCTACGTATCCTCTTACGAGGAATTAGAGTCCCAATTTATAGTTCGTATGGATTTGTGTTTTTTAGGAGTTTCAAAAGTATTTTGAATTGCCTCGCATTTTGACCGGGTGTAGAGATAGCGGAAGTTTGGACTAAATGCGCGATTAGTCAAAATATATTTGGAACCCTTTTGCAAAAATTGTTGTTTAGATTATTTTATTGCGAAAAGAAATTTAATATTTGTTAGATATTTTTTTAATCATATTAATTGTAAAAATTCTAATTAATGCATGATTTAAAAATTTAATGTAATGTAATATAAAAATATATACATGAGTTTCATCAAGAAAATAATTATTTAAATGATAATAATAATAATATTTAAACATAAAAATAAATTATTGAAAATAATAATTATTATAAAAAGGAAAAAAATAATAAGAAGGAAATATAATAATTATAAAAAAATTAGAAAAATTAAATTGAATTTTTTTTTTACAATAACCAGGTATTAAAATAAAATTTCGCAAATAACCGCGTTTCGGAAAAAATTACGCAAATAACCATGTTTCGGATGACTCCCCAAAGGAGGAGCCATCTCACTTGGCGCCTCCACCTAGGGTTTTTCCCTAGGCGCCATATCACTTGGCGCCTCCTCTCACATTTAGCCAAGTGAGATGGCGCATGCACTTTAAAAGTGAGAGGAGGCGCCATCTCACTTGGCTCCTAGGGCAAAACTAGGGCAAATGCTGTTTTTATAAATAATTTGTCCGTTTCTCTGTTATTTCTCACACTTTCTCGCACTGTTTTGTTATTTTTTACTCTGTTATTTGCGTCATGACATCACCCATGATTTTTACCAGAGATGGTTACGTTATCTTCTCTGCCACGAAACCTGCGATGAAAATGAAATTATGGCACATTCACTCCATGGAGCGTCTGAAGCGGGAGTTAATGAGATGGCTAGATGGAGACATTGCCGAGGGGGAAAAATTCGAAGGATCCAGCGAAGACGAACAACAACCTCACATGCGACAGGAAGACCTAATGTATGGTTGGAGGAAGTCAAAACAGACAGCGATGTAATGTTGATGATGCATGGGTCAGATGAAATTGTGTTAATAGTTGTAATTTCGTAGGCGGAATATCGTGTATTTTTCTTGTACGCACAATATTTATTGTAGCAAAAACTGTTAACGAAAAACCCTAATGTTTACAACATAATTAAGGAAAGATTTTATGTATTACAATTTTTATGTGGTCGAGGCAGACGCCCGATTCAGACAATTTTTGCGATTGTGTCCGACCTGACGGCATAAACCACACTTTCTTTTCAGCTTGTCAAGATCGTCCATTTCTGTTGTGATGCACTTACTTTTGGGACGACCCTTCTTGTTCCTTCGCATTTGGTCATTGTGCCACATTATTTCGCCGTCGTATGCAGGCCAATAATCTGGTTTTGCTACCAAAGGAAAGTTGTTGTTGTAAACGTTGAGCAACGTTTCAGATTTGTAAATGTGTGACAGAAGTTGCAGCGCGTCTTGATGGGTATAAGCACAAGCGGCAATGACATGAGAGGAAGGCATACTAAATGCTTGAAACCTGCCACAATCGCACCAACGAGAAGGTAGTATGACCCTATATTCTTGTCTTGGCAGGCCTTCGTTGTGGTCGATTGTTTCTTTCACAATGAAGTTGTGGTTGTGTCGGTCAAACCGTATAACCATATGAGTGTTGGATTTGGCACTTTATGCCTTAATGTATTTCATGCAGCTTTCACTCCATAGTTGTCCAGATTGCAACACCGCATTCCACATTTCACCTCTTTTGGCAAACAATGCAGTCATCCTAAAATACATAGATTTTACCAAAGCAGTGATCGGGAGGTTTCGTATGCCTTTAAATACCCCATTCATCGATTCAATAAGATTCGTTGTCATGTGCCCCCATCTTTGGCCATTGTCGTATGACCTAGTCCATTTTTCCACCGGAATATTGTCGATCCACCTACCGGCTTCCGGATTTGACAAACGGATCTCGTTGCGGTAATATTTGAATGTAGGTTGTGTCAATGCATATCCCGCATTTATAACCGCTTTCCTTAGTGTTTTATCCTTGATCTCCCTCGTGAAATTCTGGATGACATGCCTTACGCAATAGACATACGTAGAAGGAGGGTCATGCCAACCGTTTGCAGGATTATTGTAGGCACTTTCAATGGAGGCATGTCTGTCCGAGATCAAACAGAGATCTGGTTGAGGAGCCACGTGTGCTCGTAGGGTTTTAGAAAAAAGCTCCAAGCACCACCAGTCTCCCCCTCGACTAGGGCAAAGGCAATGGGGAAAATGTTGTTATTGCCATCTTGTGCAACTGCCATCAGTAGTGTGCCTTTGTATTTCCCATACAACCAAGTCCCATCAATTTGTATAATTGGTTTGCATGATGCAAACCCTGTGATGCAAGGTTGAAATGCCCAAAACACTCGACTGAATATTCCGTTACCGTTTAGTTGACTACCATCTTGAGCGTATGCTGGCACTGTTTCCAGAACGTAAACAGTACCCGGAGAATACGTCTTAAGTGCATTCAGGTAGCGAGGAAGTTCTTAGTATGACTCCTCCCAGTTTCTGTACACCTTTTCAATCGCCTTAGTCTTTGCTAACCACGGCTTACGGTAAGACAAAGTATAGTTAAAAACCGTGGTGATGTGGGAGATGATTGTTTTCACCTTCAAAGATGGGTCGTTGCTGACCAGTGGTAGGATTTCTTGACAGATGAGATCGTAATTAAGTTTTCGGTGGTCCTGTGATTGGGTAGAACTTACACAAGTGTGGGTAGTCATGGAACCTATGACCCAACAATCACCTCTTAATCTGTATGATGCAGTGAGCTTGAACATACAGTTATAGTGGACACACTTGATCTTGTACCTTTCTGGGTTGATACGGTCCACCTTAAAATCGACCGAGTTGAGCATGTGGAATTTTTTTATGGCTATGATGCATTCCTCTCTGTTACGAAACTTGTCATTCTCTTTTAAGTTTTCATCCGACTGCATATACGGATTGAAAAATAAATCAGTAGACGGTTCATCTCCGCCCATGTTGAAGTTTGTCATGTGCAGAGGTGGTGTGTAGATCTTGTTTGCAGGAATACTAGGTATGCCATCATCGTCAGAATCATCATTCACCATTTCATCAAACTCTAACTCGTCATCTTCTTCTTCTTCATCAACTGCATCTACCTCAGCTTGTTCATTCTCCAAAGGATCAACCACTTGTGTCACCTGAGGCTCTCGCAGCATAATGTACAACTCAATAGAGTCGTACCCAGAATACACATGGCTGGAAAACATATTCTGGAGATCCTCGTCATCTTTAACCTCAACCTTATAAAAAATTATTTGGTTGTTTCCAAAAAAAACTGGATTCTGATAAAATATCTGTGTCACCGGGCCTCGTCCAAGTTTGGCCTCCAATCGTTTTTTGAAGTACGAGAAATTGGCTTTCCCGTTTAAAAGAAATTTGATGTTGTCTGTGTCTCTAAACAAAAACCCAGAGGTGGGACAAATGTATGTCTCACCGTTGAAATGTGCATTGATGACATATTATGGTGCAGAGGCCATTGCGTAGGGTTGTTTGAAGGTTTGAAGGTTGGAATGTTTGAAGTTTATGAGTTATTCGAAGGTTTGTATGTTTGAAGTTTATTGATTGTATGAAGGTTTGAAGGTTGTAAGGTTTGAAGGTTGGAATGTTTGAAGTTTATGAGTTATTCAAAGGTTTGTATGTTTGATCGTTTGAAGGTTTGAAGGTTTGATTGTATGAACGTTTGAAGGTTGGAAGGTTTGATAGATTAAGTGAATCAGTTTTATGATAAACGTAAGACTAAATAGGTCATACTTAATTTGAATTAAGTAAGGTTGTAACCCCCAAGGCTTCCAATAGTGTTACATGCATTCAGGCACGGCATCCCAAAGGCTGTCACGTAGCCTGCGCCTACTCTGCAACCAATGACACCTCTTATTCGCCAATGGGGATGGCGACACCTTTCATTTTTGTACTCTTTCGCCAAGTCCAATGGAGCCCCCCTTAATGTCCAATCGTGTTACATGCATGCAGATATGTAACCCCCTAGGCTGCCACCTAGCCTGCGCCTATTCTGCAAGAGTGACACTTCTCATGCATGCATGCACCAGCTACCACCTCACTTACCATATGAAATTTTTTTGCCTATAAATACAGACCATATCATACTTCTCTCACACCCACACTCGTCTCACTCTCTGCTACGAAGTATTTCATAATCTCTTACACTTTCTAAGTCTTTCATAATCTCAAGCATTTTCAACAATGGCTCTTCTAACAATGGGCGATTCTCACAGAGGCACAAGGGACAACATTGCCGCATTTGTAAGTTTCTATTTTAGTTATACATTTTTTATACTTCATGTAATGCTTTGTTCATCTTACTTAATCTTACACCTTTTACATTATTAACTCAGGATACCAAAAGATTCAGAATCCGGTCTCACAACTACCTGGCTCCCGACCCATTTATCGTACCATATCTGGAATACGCAGGTTTCGAACATGTTATAAAGATCTCCAACTGCACAATTGATTCAAAGTTCATTCTTGCAATGTTGGAAAGGTGGAGACCAGAGACCCATACATTTCACCTACCAATAGGTGAATGTACCGTTACGCTAGAGGATGCGTACATGTTACTGGGTCTCCTTGTCGACGATAAGGCCGTTAACGGGTCGATTCAACAACCCAATTCTCAGTGTGAAGAATTGTTGGGCAGGGATATGGTCGAAGGTGGTGGTTCGAGAGGTCAGGGTATACTACTCACTGAGCTTAAAAATCATTATGCAAGTTTGGAATTAAACGAAAATTCCTCCGAGCAAGACAGGGTAGTAAAAGCCAGAACTTATTTAATGATACTATTTGGAACCTTTTTATTTCCCGAAAGTACGGGAAATATTATAAATTTAATGTATTTACATTTACTTAGAGATTTTGAAAAAACAAGAAAGTATAGTTGGGGTTCTGCAGTTTTAGCCCACCTATACAGTTCCTTGTGCAAAAATGCAGTCAAGGAAAAATGTACATTTTATGGCTGCGCTTTTTTACTACAAGCCTGGGGTTGGTGGAGGATGGAGTCCTTAAACCCCATCAACAACAACACTTTCGTTTTCCCGTACGCAACAAAGTAAGTCATCAAGTTATATCATTTATTACTATTCATCTCTTCACCAAATATATGCTAAAAATATAATGTTTTTCATTTCCTTTAGGTATTGCGTGAGGGGTATGGATTACGGCAAGAATCCAAGATTCAATGTCGCATTATACCGCAATCTGTTGGATCACCTAGGCTCGGATGATGTACGTCGTACCTTTAAAATTTTCTTCATTTAAATTATTTATATATTACATTTTCACTAACCTGATTTAATTTTTTTCGCAGTTTGTCTGGAGACCATATTTGGGTTTGGGCCATGAACCAAACCCTGAGGATGCAACAATTTGGAGCGCCAAGACTGCAATCATACGGTTCAATATTGTGGAGATACACCACAGCGACCGTGTGAAGATGCAGTTTGGAATGCATCAAGAGATACCAAGTGACCCGACTTGTTTGTCCCCGTGGCATCTCAAAAGGGTCGACGCCCAGTGGGGTCTTACCAACTGGAAAGACTTTTCTCCAGAATGGTGTAAGATGTGGCAGAGGCGTCACCAATATGTTTTGCAATTCCCTATTTTCCTCAATCATGGTAATATGCGACACACGGATCAATATTTATCTTGGTACAGGTCGGTTAGTAATCCTAAAATGCACGTATCTCATCCAAGGTATTTGGTTGACCCACGAACAGAATGGGCACAACCCTCGTTTCCCTAACAACAAACCCAACACATATCAACCTCCCACCAACCCCCCAGACGAAACAGAACCACAAACACCCAACCACAATCCCCACCACAACACAATTACACTCAAATGCCCCACAACCAACCAAAATCACCACCTCAGTACCAATACCCCCATATGCCTCACACCCAACCGCAATACCAATCACAATACAAACACACCCGTATACCCCACACACAATTTCAGTCTTCCGTATATCCCAATATGGGCCCCTCAACATCTAGCTTTAGCCATGATCTGGGAATGTCGGAAGATTACGAACCAACCAACCCAGCTTACCATCAACCACAGTATCACCAAACCACCCAACATCCTCAATACCAAACACCCCAAGATCCATTTCCTTTCTACCCCCCGTACTCAAACGATCAATGCTACAGACCCACCATGGAACCCCACCCACCGCCAACACGACCAAACTTTGAGGGTATGGGTAACCGACTGTACCAAAGCGAATCTTCTAGATATGGAGATCTGACTGATTTCATGGATCCGGAACGCATTGACTTCGCTGGGCCATCGACCCTGCCACAGCAGGAAACCGACGACACCCAGCACGGGAAAGGCGAGGACCCGGATGCGGAACCGGGGGTCATTACCGGGTTCCGGGAGATCACTGATTTATCTGGTTTTTTTTAATGTAATACATTTGGATGTAATTATTATTATTTTTTTAATAAAAAGTCAATTTTGTTGATCCTGTATCTAATACGCAACGCACCGGACCAAAAAAATGTGAAATTTGCCCTAGAATTGCACTTAGGCGCCATCTCACTTGGCTTAGGGCATGCCCTAAGCACCTAGGCACCAAGTGAGATGGCGCCTCCCCTTAAATAATGGGTGTAGGCGCCAAGTGAGATGGCTCCTCCTTTGGGGAGTCATCTGAAACATGGTTATATGCGTAATTTTTTTCGAAACGTGGTTATTTGCGATTTTTTTAATACTTGGTTATTCAAAAAAAATTCAATTAAATTAGTTTTCCACGGGAGGTGTATTTTAAGTTTTGAAGTAAAAAGATGGGGGTGTGAATAGTGAGGGCCTTGTGAGGGAAAAGTCCCTCTATAAGCCTTTTAATGATGTCAAAACGATTATTAATCTCTCTCTATTTGGGTTGGGCGTATGAACAATCTTGCAATGGAATGATTGGAATGAAGATCTCCAAAAACACGTATTTTTGAGAAAATTCAATCTGTGTGTCGACTTAAAGATATGTGTGGTCGACTCATCATCTTCAATCAAGCCCTAGATGTGTTAGGTAGACCCTTTCGGTCAACTCAAATTGTAAATCAAAACATTCAAAGTTTACATCGACGCAAGCCCTGAAGCGATCGACACATTGCACTTCAAAATGGAATTCTCTCTGACTACTGGATGTATCGCGTCGACCCTGCCCGTCGACTCAACTTGGGAATCAGAATATTCAAAGTTTGCAGCGACGCAAGTCCTGAAGCAGTCGACGTATTACACTTCAAAATAGTTTTCTCTCTGGGTGCGGGTTGTGTCGCGCCGACCCCTGCGTCTGGTTGAGTCGACCGCTCGCCGGCCTTATCTGATTTTCTGCTATGTTTGTGGGTCTTGGATAGTCGGTAACACACACACACACACACACACACACACACACACACACACACACACACACACACACACACACACACACATATATATATATATATATATATATATATATATATATATATATATATATATATATATATATATATATATATATATATATATATATATATATATATATATATATATATATATATATATATATATATATATATATATATATATATATATATATATATATATTCATTATGCATCATTATTTGAAGTTAACAAGAACTAGTGAAAGGTACACATAGTGCTCATCATCTTCATCCTCTCTTCTCAAAAATCAACATCTACACATAATCATGGTTGTTGATTCAAAAACGTTGTTGTGGTGATAACGTTCAAATCAAGGATTCAATTCAGATTTGGGTTGAGCAATTGTGGGTTGTTCTTGAATAAAATCATTGGGATTTTCTTCTCCAAGATTCCTTTTGGTGCAGGGTTTTTTGCACAAGTCTTTGCTTCATTGAATTCAACCGAGTGAAAGGATTAAGAAACATGGATTTGCTTAATCAAGTAGCGGTAACTGGAGGATTGTGAAGATTTATTTGGGGTCAAATTGCTTGCAATTGAAACCATCTGAGTGAAAGGATTAAGAAATAGTGGGTTTGCTTAATCAAGTAGCGGTAACCGGAGTTTTGTTCGAAGAATTTGGCACTTGGTTTTGCTCAAACCAAGGAAAGGGAAGAAGATTGTTATATTAGCAACATTGGTTTATTTGTATTGTGAACTATCTCTTCTCTTGTATCATTTGCAACTTAATATCAAATATCTCAATTCTAGATTCTAGAATTGGGGGTAGATGTACCCTACCCGAGGACGACAAGGGGAACTGCCTTAACAAATCGTGTGTTCTTCTGCTTTTTCTTTATCTCTATACTTGATTACTATACTGTGCAAAAATTAATTTGTCAAATATGCATTTATTGAAATTGTAGTGTGTTGAGTTCATTTCAAAACATTGGTAACAATCCTTTTGATTGATACCTAAGAAAACTTACCACTATAATTTAGTAAAACCCAACCTAATATGCTTTGCTCATAAGGTGTTTGACAAATTGACTAATCCACAAATTATTCATTGTGCTTATCCTTATCTCATTCAACTCATTGGTAGTAATTAACAATCATTGAGGGTGTATAAGTGATTGATCAATTGAGTAAAATACATTGATTCTTATTTTGTCATTACATCCCATACGGTTATGCATATTCGATCTTTTCAATAGAGGATCGTTTAGACGATTGGAGATTCCAGGAAGCTTTCACATATTTTTCTAAAAACAATTTTAAAAGGCACAAATTATTTTAAACGATCTAACAATCCCCCTTATAGATCGATCACATCGTCTAACAAGTGGTATCATAGCACCAATTCTTCTGGTGCTTCACATATTACTTTGTATAAAATGGAGAACGATCCAAAAGGGGCTTATACGAGAGCTCATGTTTTCACCGGTGAAAACTATAGCTATTAGAAAGATTATATGCGTGTGCATATTAACTCTATTAATAGAAAGATATGGGAAGTTATCGAGGATAGTCCTATGCAAATAACCATGACCAATGAGAATAACATTACCATACCAAAACCGGAAGCACTATGGGATGAGGAAGACGAGAAAAAGTATAGCTATGATTGGAAAGGTAAAAATATGCTTATTTCTTCTTTAGGTGTTGATGAATATTTTAGAGTATCACATTGTGTGATGGCTAAAGCAATGTGGGATGCTCTACAAATTTCCCATGAAGGGACAAATGATGTTAAACTTTCTAGAATCAATACATTAACTCAAGAGTTTGATCTCTTTCACATGAAGCATGGTGAAACCATTGCTGATATGAAAAAAATATTTTCTCATATAATCATTTGCTTACACACTCTTGGTCATGTTACTCCCAATGTTGTTGCTACTAATTTTTTTTAAATATGTCTTAATAGGGAATGACATCCTAAAGTTACAGCAATCAAGGAAGCAAACAATATAGCTACACTAGACATAACAACACTATTTGGAAAGCTTCAAGAGCATGAGCAAGAGCTCATCAATCTCAATAAGCATGAGAAAAGGAAAAGAAGGAAAAACCAAAAGACATTGAAAAGAAGTTTGTCGCATTAAAGGCTTCAAGCTCAAAGTCCTCCACCAATAACTCTTGTGTGAGTTATTCTAGTGATGAAGATGAAAGCTCAAGTGAAGACATGGGGCTGTTTGTGAGAAAATATCAAATATCTTCGAAAGAATGAAGTCTAACACTTGGACAAAAATCTCATTAATTATAGAAACCAATCAAAACCTTCAAGACAATATGAAGGCAAAAAATCTAAATCAAGAGGATCATATTTCAACTGCGGAAAACCCGACCATTACAAATCGGAATTCCCGTTGCTCAAGAAAGACAAAGGAAAAGACAAATTTCAAAAGAGACCTAAGAAAGCTATAAGAGCATACATTGCTTGGGATAGTGATAGTGAAGCCTCAAGCAAAAGTGACTCTAGTGACGAAGAAGAAACTGTCAACCTATGCCTCATGGCTCATCAAAAGAAGCAAAGCAATGTAAGTCACTCTAAATATAATCACATTGATAAAATGTCTCACATAGAATTGCAAAGAGCTTTTGATACTCTACAAAATGAGGCTAAGGAAGCTTTTAAACGATTAGCCTCAAATAAGAAATTTTTTTCATACCTTGAGCATAAAGTGTCCAAATCCCAAAAAGAATTAGAAGCTCTCAAAGCATCCATGGTAGAGAAAATCAAAACTAATAGCAAAGATAATAAGATTTCCAGGCATGATTGGGCTGGATGTGAAACTTGCTACATTTTGCAAAAAGAAGTAAAAACTCTTAAAGCTAAACTTGACAAGGCTTTACAACCCAAAATTACTTTTAGCATTGATAGATCAAATTTTAGAAGTAGTATGATAAATCCATATAAAAAATACACTTATGAAATAAAAGATCCTCCAAGCAAAAGTAACTTGCCCAAAACTCTAACATGTTTATATTGTTGCAAAATGGGACACACCATTAGAAAATATAGATTTAGGAGATTTTTGGTTCCTCAAGGCTTTTTCAAATGGTTGCCAAAATGAAACTCAAGTATCATTCACACACAAGGACCCAATAAAAATTGGGTACCTACTTCCCTTATTTAAACTTGTAGGTGGAATGTCTTGAGACTACGGAGAAAAAATGGTTTCTCGATAATGGGTGCTCAAGACATATGACGGGCGACATCTCCCTATTTTTTGACTTTGTGGCGAAAAAGAAAGGATTTGTTGCCTATGGAGACAATAACAAGGGACAATACTCGGTAAAGGTAGTGTAGGTAATCCCTCTTCTACTACTATCTCTGATGTCCTATTAGTTGATGGTCTTAAATACAATCTTATTAGCATTAGTCAATTATGAGACAAAGGATACAATGTATTGTTTTCAAAAGACTGTTGCATAATTGAACACAATGACAAGAAAGATGATGCGTTCAAAGGCTTGAGGGTAAAAAATGTGTATATGCTTGACTTGAATAATGTATCTCTAACCGGAACTAAATGTATAGTCACTTTAAATGAGGATTTATGGTTGTGGCATAGACGTCTAGCTCACTTGAATTTTAATTTGTTAAATAAAGTTGTCTCAAAAGATTTAGTAGTCGGTTTACCAAAACTAAAATTTTCCAAGGATCGCTTATGTGATGCTTTCCAAATGGGGAAACAAACTAGAATTTCGTTTAAATCTTAAAACATTGTTTCTACAACGCGACCTCTCGAACTTCTTCATATGGATCTTTTTGGACCATCTAGAATTAAAAGTCTAGGTGGTAACTACTATGGATTCGTTATTCTAGATGACTACTCAAGATTTTGTTGGACAATTTTCTTGGAAAATAAAAGTGACACCTTTTCGGCTTTTGAAAAATTTGCAAAGTTTTTTCAAAAAATATTGAACACTAGCATAGTTATTATTCGAAGCGATCACAGTGGTGAATTTGAAAATGATATCTTTGATAAATTTTAAAATACGGTATTAATCATAATTTTTCTGCTCCACGTACTCCTCAACAAAATGGAGTGGTAGAACGTAAAAACCGTATTTTAGAAGAACTCGGAAGAACTATGGTCAATGAACACTGTCTTCCAAAATACTTTTGGGCTGATGCCATTAACATGGCATGTTATGTTTTAAATAGGGTTCTAATACGTCCTATTCTAAACAAAACTCCTATGAACTTTTGAAAGGAAAAAAACCAAATATTTCTCATCTTCACGTCTTCAGATGTAAATGCATTGTGTTAAATAATGGTAAAGAAAATTTAGGTAAATTTGATTCAAAAGTTGACGAAGGTATCTTTCTCGGACACTCTCAATCAAGAAAAGCCTATCGAGTATTTAATAAAAGATTACATATAGTTGAAGATTCTGTACATGTTTCCTTTGATGAATCCGGTCCGAAATTAGTCGGAAAGGGTAGTGTTTATGATGGTGCAGGTGTATCTTCGGAAAGCATACTACAAGATCCCAAAGAAAAGGACTCGGAATCTACTAAAATTGAAGAAGCGTTGGATCAAGTATCCGAAGAAAGAGAGGAAGACCATCCAAGCAATAAAAATGATCTTCCTTTGGAATGTAAAACCTCTAAGGATCATCCCATCGACAACATCCTAGGAGATATATCAAAGGGAGTAACAACTCGCTCTAAGTTAAGTAAATTTTGTTATCATTTTGCTTTCGTCTCTCAAATTGAACCCAAAAACTCTAAAGATGCCTTACTCAATGAACATTGGTTTTTAGCCATGCAAGAGGAACTAAATCAGTTTAAAATAAATGAGGTTTGGGAACTTATCCCCCCTCCACGAGATCATCGAGTTATTGGAACTAAATGGGTTTTTAGGAACAAACTAGACAAAAACGGAATTATTGCTTGCAACAAAGCTCGACTTGTTGCCCAAGGGTATAACCAAGAGGAAGGCATAAATTATGAGGAAACTTATGCTCCTGTGGCCCGACTCGAGGCTATACGCCTTTTGCTTGCATATGCATGCTCGCAAAACTTCAAATTATTCCAAATGGATGTAAAAAGTGCCTTCTTAAATGGATACACTAATGAAGAGGTTTATGTGTCTCAACCTCCCAGTTTTGAGAATTTTGAGAATCCTAACTATGTTTACAAACTTAAATATGCGCTTTACGATCTTAAACAAGCCCCTAGGACTTGGTACGAACGTCTTAGAAAATTCTTATTAGATCAAGGATTCTCAAGAGGAAAGGTTGGCACAACACTTTTTATTAAGCATGAAGGAAAGCATTTTATTTTGGTTCAAGTTTATGTAGATGACATTATTTTTGGTTCTTCTAACGCATCTTTGGTCAATAAATTCTCTAAGATGATGCAAGGAGAATTTGAGATAAGCATGGTGGGAGAGTTAAACTACTTGCTTGGACTTCAGATTAAGAAATTAAATGATGGAACATTCGTGAGTCAAACCAAATATTGTCTTGACCTACTCAAGCGATTTGACATGGAAAACTCTAAAGCAATTGATACTCCTATGCCTACGGCCATGAACTTGGACCATGATGATAATGGTAAGCCCGTCATATAAAAAGGTATAAAGGTATGATTGGTTCCCTTCTTTATCTTACGGCCTCTCGTCCAGATATTATGTTTAGTGTTTGCATGTGTGCTCGGTTTCAATCATGTCCTAAGGAGTCACATTTAAAATTCGTAAAGCGCATACTTAGCTTCCTTAGTGGTACAACTTAGTATGGACTTTGGTACTCAAAGGGTAGTGATTGTTCTTTGGTTGTCTAGTTCGATTTTGACTTTGCCGTTGCAAATCAGATAGGAAAAGAACTAATGGTACTTGTCATTTCTTTTCAAATTCTTTAGTAAGTTGGCATAGCAAAAAGCAAGTTTCAGTTGCATTATCAACCGCCAAAGCGGAATACGTTGTAGCCGGTAATTGTTGTACCTAAATCTTGTGGCTTAAACAACAATTGCTCGACTTCAATGTCCAACTTGATCACATTCCTATTTTCTATGACAATACAAGTGCCATCAACCTGACCAAAAATCCGATTTTGCACTCCCGCACAAAACATATTGAGATAAGGCATCATTTTCTAAGGGACCATGTGGAAAAGGGTGATGTTATTTTCGAGCATGTTGATAGCAAAAATCAACTTGCTGACATTTTTACTAAACCACTCGCTACTGATCCCTTCCATCACATCCGTAAGGAACTTGGTGCTCTCAATATCTCGGATAGGTTGTAACTTAAGTAAGTTGCATACCTTTTATTTTATTAAACATAGTCTCTTAATGCTTGATGCACTTATGGATAGCCTTGGTTAAAGCTCTTATCAACTCTCATAAAGGTAATATCGTTCTCATCTATTCTCTACTCTTAACCATGTGTAAATGGTAAACTTGTTCTTCTTTATCTTTATTATTAAAGTACATAGGGATTCTAAGAGTTATATAAATTGCATGAAATCAATTAAAAAAGCTGCATAAAATCAAAATTCTTTACTTTTGAGTCAACTCATAGCTTACATGCGTCACACGTACTTTATATCTCACTCAGCATCAATTAAAACAATTCTTGCATCGAAACAACACTCTATGAGCGGTCGATGCATCGCGAAAAATGTTTGGTTTATATTTCTTTATCATTTTGTTCTTTTGTTTTCTATATTCACTCTCTTCTCTCAAAACCCTAGAAACTCTCAAACCCATCTCTCTCAAAATGTCCCTCACATACCCATTTTTATCAAGAAATTTCCCTAATGGATTCAAGGGTAGCTAAGAAGAGAACCTTCAGAGGCAGCTCCTCCAGTATTCATTCGGATAATCCGGTAACTGCTCTTTCACTTCTCTTGATGACATTGTTGGTACTTTTGCAGACACTTTTGGTAAGAGAAACATAGTTAAACAATCGACTTTATATCTGAAAACCTTGTGTCATATGCATCTTCCTGAAATTATTGAATTGTTAAGATTTCAGAACTTTCACTTATTTCTTGAATGTGATACACCGTATAATGAGGATTTAGTCAAAATTTTCTATGCTGGCATGCAAGGAAAGTTTGAGGGTTTTGAATTTAAATATAGAATGAACAACAAATATTATATGGTTAGCTTGCATGTATGGGAAGACCTATTTGGTATGTGGCCAGTTGATTTTGATGCTATTAAAATCTCTGATACTGTTCTTGCTCATAACTATGAATTCAAGTCGGCCTTAAATTCCATGCTCAAGAAACCTTACAGTGACATAATTATAAATAATGATTTATTTCCAAGATCTCTAACAACTGGTGCCCTAGCTCCATTTGACATAATTCTCTTTTGGATTGTTCGCCACATCATTCGACCCAAGAAGGGAGGTCTTTCTCGTGTGGATAAACCTGAGATTCAACTGCTTTATGTTTTAAAACATAAAATAAAGGTTCATTGGCCACATTATTTTGCTATCTGAATGTTTCATCTGTATAACTCTGGAAGAGGCACCACACTATGCTATCTCTCTTTCATTCAAAGAGTTCTCAATCGAGAAAATATTAAAGTTCCAGGAATTCCTTATGTTGGTATGACTTCTGATCTTGAATTCACTAAGGAATCACTTACCTTGATGGGATTCCAGTGGGATCACAAGGAACAAAAATACCGTTATGTTGTGAGAAGTACATCTGTTTCGTTCCAAAATAGTGATGGTTAAGAGGATGATAATAAAGATGAAGAAGAGTATGAGGAAGAAAAAAATGAAGTAAATATGGACGAGGATATCCCGATTCCTCAAGATAACAATGCCAATGTGATAGCTCTTTTGGAGAAAATGCAGATCCAACAAAAGGAAGACGCATTCCTTCAAAATGAGAGGATTTCAAACATCTAAAACCTTATCAAAGTTCAAAACAAAATTTACTTAAACTATTCAAATATTCAAGATCAACGGTACTCCACGTTTGAAGGCATGCTTCAATCACAAACTGAGAACCTTGCCTCCCTTCATTCCACCTTCCTTTAGCATTTTTCCAAACCTTCCACCTGATGCCTTAAAAAACAATGATACCAACAACCTAGAGAATTAATTCATGTTTATATATGTAATTCTGTTTAAGTTATTATGTTTTTTTATAACCTCATGCACTTATCCTTATTAACTGGTTTGTAATATTCTACATACATTTGTCTAATTATTGCATTTTATGATCCGCACTAATTTCATTTTATGTGAATGATTGTTGGTGTTTTTAGTTGAAAATGGAAAATGAGGTTGCATTTTATATATTTTGTTACTCTTGACCTTGTGCTTTTTCTCTTTTTGATGTTGTCAAAGGGGGATAAGTGAACATAGAAGACTATACATAGCTTGCAAACAAAATGCAAAAACTTAGGGGGAGCATATCTGAGCATTGTTTTGATATCATCAAAAAGGGGGAGTATGTGAGGACAAGGTCCCTCTATAAGCATTTTAATGATGTCAAAACAATTACTAATCTCTCTCTACTTGGGTTGGTCGTATGAACAATCTTGCAATGGAATGATTGGAATGAAGATCTCCAGAAACACGTATTTATGAGAAAATTCAATTTGTGAGTCGACTCAAAGATATGTGCGGTCGACTCATCATCTTCAATCAAGCCCTAGATGTGTCAGGTCGACCCTTCCGGTCAACTCAAACTAGAAATCAAAACATTCAAAGTTTACATTGACGCAAGCCCTGAAGTGGTCGACGCACTGCACTTCAAAATGGAACTCTCTCTGACTGCTGGATGTATCGCGTCGACCCTTCTTATCGACTCAACCTGGGAATCAGAATATTCAAAGTTTGCATCGACGCAAGTCCTAAAGCGGTTGATGCATTGCACTTTAAAAACGTTTTCTCTCTGGGTGCGGGTTGTGTCGCATCGACCCCTGCTTCTAGTTGAGTTGACCGCTCGTTGGCCTCATCTGATTTTCTGCTATGTTTTTGGGTTTTGGCTATTAGGTAACACACACACACACACACACACACACACACACACACACACACACACACACACACACACATATATATATATATATATATATATATATATATATATATATATATATATATATATATATATATATATATATATATATATATATATATATATATATATATATATATATATATATATATATTGATTATGCATCATTATTTGGAGTTAACAAGAACTAGTGAAAGATACACATAGTGCTTATCATCTTCATTATCTCTTCTCAAAAATCAACATCTACACATAATCATGGTTGTTGGTTCAAGAAAGTTAATGTGGTGATAACGTTCAAATCAAGGATTCAATTCAGATTTGGGTTGACCAAATGTGGGCTGTTCTTGAATAAAATCATTGGGATTTTCTCCTCCAAGATTCCTTTTAGTGCAGGGTATTTTGTACAAGTGTTTGCTTCATTGAATTCAACCAAGTAAAAGGATTAAGAAACATGGGTTTTCTTAATCAAGTAGCGGTAACAGGAGGATTGTGAAGATTCATTTGGGGTCAAATTGCTTGCGATCAAAACTAGCCGAGTGAAAAGATTAAGAAATGGTGGGTTTGCTTAATCAAGTAGTGGTAACCGGAGGTTTGTTCAAAGAATTTGGCACTTGGTTTTGCTCAAACCAAGGAAAGGGAAGAAGATTGTTACATCAACAACATTGGTTTGTTTGTATTGTGAACTATCTATTCTCTTGTATCATTTGCAACTTAATATAAAATATCTCAATTATAGATTCTAGAATTGGGGGCAGACGTACCCTACGCGAGGACGACAAGGGGAATTGCCTTAACAAATTGTGTGTTCTTCTGCTTTTTCTTTATCTCTATACTTGATTACTATACTGTATGAAAATTAATTTGTCAAATCTTCATTTATTGAAATTGTAGTGTGTTGAGTTCATTTCAAAATATTGGTAACAATCCTTTTGATTGATACCTAAGAAAGCTTACCACTACAATTTAGTAAAACCAAACCTAATGTGCTTTGCTCACAAGGTGTTTGACAAACTGACTAATCCACAAATTATTCATTGTGATTATCTTTATCTCATTCAACTCATTAGTAGTAATTAATAATCATTGAGGGTGTATAAGTGATTGATCAATTGAGTAAAACGCAATGATTCTTATTTTGTCATTACATCCCATATGGTTATGCATATCCGATCTTTTCAAAATAGGATTGTTTAGGCGATTGGAGGTTCTAGGAAGCTTTCACATATTTTTCTAAAAACAATTTTAAAAGGCGTAAATTATTTTAAACGGTCTATTCAACCCCCCTTCTAGATCGATCACATCGTCTAACAGGCCTGAATTCAGATATTGAGTTCAGGCTCAGTTGGCCTGGGGGTGCATTTTTGAACTAGCAAGTAGAATATGGGGGTTTAATGAGAATTTGGGCCCAAGTTCAGATGTTGAACTGGGCCCATGGGTAGGGGTGTGTTGCTGGCTTGCTTAAGAAACTGTGGAAACAGGGTGGTGTAAAAAACAATTGGGCTAGGCCCAAAACGTGATTTTGGAATGGCCTGCCTGATTGCATATGTGAGGGTGCACAGAGCTTATAGTGGACTTGGCCTCATGGTCGTCCAGTGATGATCATATGAATATAATGGAAGGTACATTCTAATTACCGTGTGCGCGTATATATAATCATTACAGAACATAAAAGTTATTTGTTTTCCATTATTCATTTCATTTTCATTTTTCAATTAAACCCTCTTTTCTCTCTCTCTCTCTCTCTCTCTCATCCGAGCCAGTACAAACCCTCTTCACCTTCTTCAACCCTAACCCTAAAAATCCCCCCCGCAGCGGCGTTGTAGCCTCAACCTAACCCTATCGTAAATCAACCCTACAAAACCCCAATCAAAATCAGAACAAAAAGAAAGCTAAGTTTTTTTACCCCTTTCGCATTGTATTCTGACTTCGAGCGTTTTCCGATAGAGGCTAATCTTTTTCCTTTTATGATTTGCAGATTCCGGTGGCACTCGAAGGTGGTGGTAGAAGAAGCTCCAACAGAGTCTAAAAGCTCAACAATGGCGCGGTTACGTTATTAGGGTTTCAGATATTGAAACCCTAATCGCCCCCTTTTTTCGATCTTCAACAACAAGTGGGTTTGTTCTTTGTGTTCATCCTTGAGTTCTTCTTTTTTTCCCTTTTTGTCTTTGATTTTTCTTCCAAGTTATTTTCCGCTTATGTATTCAAGTCCCCCTCTTCTGTATTTGCAATTATGTATTTATAGGGATTTGTAGCAATTGCTGTTACAAATTAGTTAGCCTAGATTAAGGATTTAGAGATAATTAGAGTTTGTAATTTCTCTGTAATTGATTCAGATTAGGCTTGTAATATATTCGATTGGATTTGGTATTTTAGATTGAATGTAATTTGAGATTGGAATTGGTTTGTCTGTAATATTGATGAAGATAGATTCTCTGTTACCATATTTGATTTAGTAATGTTTTAGTTTTGTATATATTTTATGTTAGAAATTCTGGGCTTTGAGTTGGATAACAAGATTCTGTGTAATTTTGTTTTGAACTGTAAAAAGATTTGATTTTTATTCAATCTGTACAGTACTAGTTTCCACTGAAAACGCGCATATTTTTCTCACTAATTGATACAATATTTGTTTATTTACTTTGGGCATGTGTTTTTTATTCTTCTTCCGCCTAGCAACAAATTTTTGTTAAAACAAACATTTCCTACGGACTGGGCCTGAATTTTAAAAACCAACCTTTTTTCCAACATTAAAATCATATATTTTTTTATGAAAGACTCTTAATAAAATTATTATATAAAAATAATAAAATATTTTAATAATGATATAATTATAATAAATTTCTTAATAATTTATAAAAAGATTATAATGAAAGCTTAATAACAATAAAACAGAAACGATTCTCTCATAAAATGCCAAATGGGCCCAGTCCGTATCCATTGTATGGGCTTTTAAAAAGAACTATTTCGCGCACCCCCTTTCTATTATCCAATAACCAAATGAAAATGGGCCAACTGAATGGGCTTGTAACTTGAAGTTTCACCCCTCTCTTTACTAAAAACAACAAAACTTAATGGGCCTTATACAATTAAAAATCTTAATTTCCTTTTTTGAGTTTAGATAAGAGCTCCTTATAAAACTTTAATTGACTTTCACCCCTTATAAACAAAATCTTACCTCTTTTATATTAGAATAAGCTTCTATTTTATAATTTCATGGGTCATTGGCCAACATGCTTCGCAAATAGGCCTATGGGTATACGAGTCATTCTGATTTAGAAAGCCCCACTCCCTTGAATTAAGGTACACCCCCTCTTAGATTTGGATTCGTAAAAAAGGGCCATCAGATATTGCTGGACCATCATTAATCAAAACATTTCTCTACCATTTTTAATCTTGAAAATATGATCATAAAGGTAGGCCAAATTTGGGGTACCACAAAGGTATTGGCTTATATCTCTCAAATGATGCATTTTTTGGACTTGAGCATAGAGATACCAAGTTTTAGAGAATTGAATTTAATTTAAAATGAGCTTTTGTTGGGGAAAATCTGATGAAACATGTGAAAGTTATGCTTGGTCAAAGTTCAGTTGACTTCTCCTAAGGAAACCCTAATTTGGCAACTTTTGACTTTTGATGATTTAAGGGCTTTTCTTGAGAAATCATGATCAACCCTTGATCAAATGATTGATATGACTTAAAAATGTTGATATTAACCAAAAATATTAAGGTTTGACTGTATGTTAACCATAATTGACTTTTTATCTAATACAGTTGATTTTCAGTTATCTGAACAATTGGCTGAGCAAACTTATGATGCAAGGCTTGAAATTTGGTATGAACATACTTGAACACATATCAGGACCCATCAAAACCACTTGAAACCTTGAGAACCCAATCTTCCTTGAGAAATACCAAACCCTAGTTGTGGACCCATTGCTTAGGAGGAGAATTTGTCTGATCAATTCTTGAGCCACCTTGAGCATTTGAGGACCTTTTGAAAATGTCCTGAAGAAAAATGGGAGGGAAAATTTTGGGGTGCAACAGCTTCCCCTTTTCAATCTTCTTAAACCTGAAGAGTTATATTGGCATGTCTGCTGTCATACGGTGGGAGAACTGACTTGGGTGTTTTGCGTTTTATCGCAATTGTTGCGGATAGCAAGAGTCGCCACCGACTTTTCTTTTATCCAATAAAGAAAAAGGTGAAAAGAACAGGAAAAACCTTTGAGATATTTTCTTGATTTCGGGGTGTAGGTTATGAAAAGGGAATGTGTTATCACCCTTTTCACCCATAGTTATCTATGGGCTCTTAGTTGCTTGCTAGGTCACTTGAAAATGCTTTGTTTGAAAATGTGTTTTGTGATGGGTGCAAGTTTGAAAATATTTTGAAAACGCCTTTGTTTCGGAAATCTTTGTAATGATTCTCGTCTCTATAAGAATGTATACAAAGTGTTGGTTTTGAAAATATTTGAAAGAGATGTTTGCCTTTGAAGATGTTTTGAAAGTGTAGGTGTGCAAATCGTTTTAGTTTACGAGCAAGCAACTACGAGCATCCTACCTACTCAAAAGGTTTATGTTCTTTTCCTCCTCCTTTAGATGTTGTTGTCTTACCGTTGATTTGGTAAGAAGCCCTATCGTTGGATGTGAAGGGACAAGTGTGGGCCATCATATATCATGAATGGCAATATTGTGAGATATCTTAGCATTTCTCTTAAGGGACTAAGATCATTTATAAGGCAACATTCGTAGCGTCATTGAGGGACTATGATCTTGTATTTTAATTATTTTTGCTAAGATGACTCACATGCACATCATGACTATTTTTCTCAAGGAAACAAGTGGAGTTAACCCTAGAGGTATAAGTGTGCAAGTGTTTATTTTTTATGCATTGTCTTGTCTTGGATTAGGATTTTCTAAGGTTGATTTTTATCTTGCCATACACACCCTAATTACTAACATTTATGAAAGCGATAAAATTGCGAAAAATAAATGTTCTATGCTATTATATCATTTGGGGGATGGGGGATACAAATGTATAAATGAGGATTGCAAGAAATTAAACCTAATTATCTATTACAAACCATATTGAATAGCTATGAAGCAAATATATGAAATATGTAAAAAACAGCGCAAAAGAGAGAAAAAAAACAAATCTTTCGACATCATATGTCGAAGCATGTGTCGAAACATGTTTATATGCATCGATACATATCCTTCTTTCGACCCTGTAATTCCAAATCGAACCATAATGTTATGTGTTGAATCACACACCCTTTTTCCCTTCTGTTTGGGCCTGTAAAGCAGTATGTGTAGAAGCCTAAGGCTTTGTGTCGAATCATGCTATAATTTTTTCACTCCAACATTTTTTATGGTCTGTACAAGTTAGTTCTTAACATATAATTGACAAGCAAGGAAGACAAACAAAAGGTTAGCTTCGAAAGCAATGGTTATTATATATTATCTTCGAAGATGAATCATCAATGATGCTTAAAATGAAGGGTTTAAAGTCAAGAAGACTTACCTTGAAGCTTGATTTTGTGTTTCGAACTTGAGTTGTTGCCTTGAATGTTCTTGAGTTCGAAAAAAAGAACAAAGGTGTTTTTTTTTGGTTTTGGGTTTAAGAGTTTTTAAGGCTTCAGCATTCGTGTTCTCTCCTCTTTTTTTTTAATTTATTTTCTTCTCCTTTTTTTGCCAAAAATCCCACCCTTTGTGTATTGTGAAACAGCTTATTTGTAGAAGAGTCTTGTTGGGGTTTTGGGGGGGAAAAACAAATAAAATTTGAACAATTTGGGTATGCCCTTTTCATAGATTTTGAGGTGCAACTCTTATATGCTAATTTGGTGCAAATATGGGACTGAGATAATGCAGGCTTGGACTGGTTTAGGAGCAGCATAACAGGACTGTTTTGCAGCAGTTTTGAAGTGTTGTCGCAACTTGGTGCAGGGCTATTTCATAGTAGTACAACAAATTGTTTTTTGACATGGTTTTAGGCTGTTATATGGACAGTACAACAAGCTTGGGTGTGGCAGCATATAAGACTTTGTTCAGCATTAGTTTAGACAACATTGTTTGTAGCATGACACTAGTTTGGTTTTGATCAATGTTCTTCAAAATTCTACCTTCAACTTGATTCCTTCTACAAAGATATTGAATCTCTGTTGAACTTTGATCTTTTTCTTACTCTAGTTTTCGACAAGCATCTTGAATCTCTTAAAAATGTCGAATACTTCGTCCTTTCATTTTGATCACATAGATCCACACCCTTCGACCAAACTCATCAACAGACAAAATAATATTTTTTCCACTGTGAGCAACCCCTTCATATAATTGGTTTTGAATGATAGCAAATATATGTGAAATAATCAATGAATGTTACCTGCATGTGTGCATTGTAAGAAAATATAGTATAACATGTTTAAAATGATTTAAGAATGTGCTTTACACATAAAACACTATTATGAGTCGAAACAAACAGCTTTGCATCGATGCATACTTAAGCAAAGAATCATAAAAATGATTCTGCTTCACTATGAGTCGACACATCCATGCTATGCATCGACTCATAACATATTGATGCCCCTGGAATACAAACCCATCAACCTTTATGCATCGATACATAACTTCATGCATCGACACATGATATGTTGATGTTCATGGAAAACATTTTTGAACTTTTATGCATCGATACATAACATCATGCATCGACTCATAACACATTTTGTCTTCAAAAATCAAAAGTTCAATCCAGTATGTGTCGACACATACATGTTATGCATCGACTCATGTAAAAGGGTTGGTTCTGTAATATGTTTTAATATCTGCTTGCATCGACTCATAACAACATGTATCGACTCATGATAACATGCATAGACTCATAATATGAATTTCTGTCTCTAACCATTTTCTGTTACATATATAAGTAAGTTTTTTCAATAGAAAACAACATGACACATATTACAATTGTGAGCATCAATTATGAGAAGCAAGAAGCCTAAAAGATACTTCGTATTGATCATCTTCTCAATCATCTTAATTCAACAACAACAACGAAAATCAAACATATTTGTTCAATTGGATTAAGAGATCAAGAGATAACGTTCAGCTGTGCATTCAAGGGAACTCAGCTGGGTTGAAGATTCTGAAGGGGGCTTCGAGGAAAAACTAAGGGGTTTGTCCTTCAAGAATTGACGTATTCTTGAGATTTTGTTAGTCACGGCCGCACAAGTCGGATTCAGCCGTAGCGAGGGGTTTGGAAATCATTTTGCAAATAGGTCGTTGAAGAAGAGGATCGATTGTGGATCTTGCAGGGAATCTTGATAAGGCTCATATCAAGTGGAGGTTCTTACAAGAAGAAAAATATCTTAGGGATTTTTGTCTATCTGTGTAGTGTAACCTTGTATTCAAACATTCAGCAAAATTTTTATAAGAGTTCTCAATTTCAATTTTAGAATTGAGAGGGAGACGTACCCACACGCGAGGACGACAGTGGGGAACTTCCTTACCAAAATGCTTGCGTATTGTTATTTCTTTATCTCTATCTCTTTACATTTTCCGCAATTTTGTGATTCAATTGGCTTGCTGAGTTTTCTGTTTAATGATAAAATAGTGGTTCAAACACTTTCATTAAATCACCATTATTAATCATCAAACAAGCATACGCCAACCGTTTGACAAAAATGCTTACAAGTTTTAATTCATTAGAAACATTGTTATAGTGATAAGTGCATTAAAAATGTTAAGTAATATGTGTTTAAGATTCATCTATTTCATACTAATAAAATCCAGCAAGTTTATCGCATGTCCGGTTTTCTAGTAGTTGGCTCAAAATAGACAGAAGTTGATTCTGGACCTTACTTTTTCGCTGCTTTTAACAAACTTTGATAAAAGATTTTAAATCCTTGAAAAATAAGGAGGTGATCTATTCACCCCCCCCTCTCGATCACTTTCCACACCGTCTAACATCCACCAATTGTATGTTCTTCTAATGGACCACATTCATATGAATGTACCACTTACTTCATCCTTTCATTTTGATCACATAGATCCACAACCTTCAACCAAACTCATCAATAGACAAAACAATATTTGTTTCCACCAATTGTGTGTTCTTCGAATGTACCACATTCATTTGAATGTACAACTTACCTCACCCTTTTGTTTTGATCACATAGATCCACAACCTTTGACCAAACTCATCAACAGACAAAACAATATTTGTTTCCACCAATTGTATGTTCTTCGAATGGACTACATTCATCTGAATGTACTACTTTGAGTATGCAAGATGATCTCATTGGCATAGTCAAAACGAAAGAATTCAAGATTGCTTTCCTACCAGTAACCATATCTTGAGTAATCAGTTGATTAAGTGGTCGAAAGTTCAAATGTCCAAACCTCAAATACCACAACCAACTATCCTGGTGGTCGAACAGTTTTCAAACATTCAACTTCTGTCGAATTGATCATTATCTTAAATGTCATGCTTTTTCAACAACGAAGATTTTTAAGACCAAATTGTTTTTGGTGTCAAACAATCTCAAAACTCCATCTTTCATGACAACTGAGAAACTTCTTCGACTAGTTGTCTAACACTTAGCAAGTTGCATTTTTTCCAGGTACATAGAGCACATCTTTAATCATAACTTTTCCTCCATTACTCATTTGAAATACTTTGTTGCCAGTACCTTCTTGCAACAAACTAGTATCAGCAAGTTTTTTTTGTTAAGTTGTAATTCATACTTTCGAAACTATGTGCGTCAAAAGGGTTTAGAGATGGATCGAAGCAGGTTGCTCGAAGAAATCCATTTCCCAGTCGAAGCTTGTGGATCGAAGAAAGTATGAAGATAGACAACATGTCAGCTATCAATCTGGCGAAGAACCCAATAACACATGGTCGAAGCAAGCACATTGAAATTAGGTTCCATTATCTCCAAGAGCAGGTAGCAGATGGGAAGATGAATTTGGAACACTGCATAACTGAGAATCAGATTGTAGACATCATGACGAAGGGAGTACAGGTCGAAGTATTCAGAAGACTAAGAACCATGATGAATATAGAATGTTTAGACACAATGAATTATGTGGTGTGTTAAATTGTAATTCTAAGTGTCGAAACTATGTGTGTTGAAGGGTTTAGAGGTGGATCAAAGCAGGTTGCTCGAGGAAGCCATTGCCTAGTTGAATCTTAGGGATCAAAGCAAGCTTTCTCTTCTTCGACTTGTCAAAAATCTGCCAACCACATCTTTGGATCAGTCACGTGGTTCGAACATCCTGAACCAGATTTTGAATTTGACATGGTTATCTGCCACTGTACACTTTTTGTTTTATCTGCTTTTCCCTTTCGACAGTTTCCTCTTCCTCCTTTCAAAGATTCAGAAGTTCCATCTTCGACCTTATGCTTGAAAGTCCAATATGATCCATGGAAACTATATGGGGCATTAAAAGTCCAATTGTACTTGTGCAAACTTGAGTTTTTGAAAATATTTGTGAGAAATGTCTTGAGAAAAGTGAGGGAAAATTTGGGGTACAACTTCCGCCATTCGTGACTTGAAGGTAGAAGATGGTTGAAAACCTAAGTGCCCAGAAATTTTCACTCGCTATGCACCAAGTAACACTGTTGGCTAATTATACCGGGAATGGGCTTAAAGATGCCATTCGGAGATGTGATAGAGAGTCAGCAGAGATGGGCTTATAGATGCCCTCCAGAGCAGCTGTTGATAGGAATATCAGAATAAGCCTACGCTTGAATCTGTCCTAAAAGATGTATTTGGAATAAGACTATGTCCGACTTTGTCCAAAAGAATATCAGAGTGAATCTACGCTTGATTTTCTTCTGAATGATATACTAGAATGAGTCTATGCTCAACTTTGTCTAGAAGATATGTTTGGAATGAGTCTATGCTCGAATTTGTCCAAAAGAGTTTCAGAAGGAATCTACACTTGATTTCATCTGAACTAGAAGATGTCTACACCCAACATCAACTAGAAGAGGTACCGAAAAGAGTCTACGCTTGAATTTTTCCAAAAAGAGTATCAAAGGGAAATATACACCTGATTTCATCTGAACTAGAAGATGTCTACGCCCGACTACAACTAGAAGAGGTATCAGAAAGAGTCTACGTCTGACTTTTTCTAAAAAGAGTATCAGAAGGAAATTTATGCCTGATTTCATCTGAGTTAGAAGACGTCTATGCCCGACTTCAACTATAAGAGGTTCCAGAAAGAGTCTACGCCTGACTTTTTCCAAAAAGAGTATCAAAAGGAACTCTACGCCTAATTTCATCTGAGCTAGAAGATGTCTACGCCCGATTTCAACTAGAAGAGGTACCAGAAAGAGTTTACCTCTGACTTTTTCCAAAAAGAGTATGAGAAGGAAATCTACGCCTGATTTCATCTGAACGATGCACTAGAAGATGTCTACGTCTGACTTCATCTAGAAGAGATATCTTTTAGAATGACCTTCTGGGGAAAATGTTGAAGTAGCTACTTGTCAGATTTAGTCTTTGAGGGAAATACTTGTCTATTTGCAAACTTAAACTGAAAAGATAAAGTTAGTTTTACACAACGTCACGATGTATGTAATGTGTTACGTAATAATGTTCTTAAAGCAAATGAGAGCGTGCTATATGTGTTTTGTATGCATAGCTATGATAAATGATGTATGAATGTGAGATGTCGTTGAAGTGTATCGGTAGCTTTGTATAACATTTTTTACTTGGAAAATAAATCCCGGACCACTGTTGGGGATGAAGAATATGTGTGATCTTCAATCTTGTCATATAATGTCTCTGTTGGGAATTCCTGCTTGCTGTTTGAGGACACTCCACCGGGGAATGTTGATTTCTATTTGGGGAGAAGAGTTTAGGAACACTGGTCGTTCATCGCTCTACTGGGGAGTTTAATTCTCATATACCCTGACTGGGGATAAAAGAGATGGACAACCTTCCGAAGTGTTTTATGACCGAGCTCTTCAACATGGATGCTGACTCGTCAGGGGAGGATAAGATTAACTAATACTTGGTCCCATTTCAAATTTCGTAGAAACTCTCTAGGGGTAGAAACCTGAATTTCCCTTTGCTGGAGAGAGAAGTTTTGCCGGTGATTTACAGTAGTCAGAGGGATAGACTTAAGCTGGGGAGACTGAATTCTGCTGGGAAAATAAACCCTGTTAGGGAAATAAACCTTGTTGGAGAAATAAACCTTGCTGGAGACACACTCTGTTGAGGAATATGCTCTGCTGAGGGATTTGAATTCGGTTGGAGAAGAAAATTTTGTAGGGGAGTTTACAGTGTTGGAGAAATAAACTCATATGGGGAAGAGAATTCATGTGAACTGTGTTGCTATCATAATCTACTAAAGATTGGAATTTCATAAGTTGGAGACATTACTAGGAAAAAGATTATACTCCATGGTCCGCCAGGGGGATCCGCTGGTGAGTATGATCTACTGGGAATATGTCCTTGTTGAAGATGAGCTTGTGACGCTAATTCTGCGGGGGATAATATTATGGAAACTTCTTCGTGGGGAAACTTTACCGGAGATTACTCTGTGTGGATTTATGGACGACTTGAACATTCCCCCCCTACAGTCTTGAGTAAATACTTATTCCTATTTTTATGCATATTTTGTTAACAATAATCATGTTCGTGTGCATATGTTCATTCAATTTAGTCATTGGACGTTTTTTGCAAACAAAACAGAAAATGTAAAATAAATTTGAATTTGTATTGATAATTTTCCTATAAACAGGAGATTTTGTACAAAGAGACAGAAATCCTAGTAAGAGGAAATCGTCGTGAAAAATGAAAGGAGTACAAAATATATAGCTATGTGTAAATGATCTCGTCGGGTTTCAACTTTTCTATTTCCCCTATGTCTTTGAGCATCTCATCCCTTGCTGTCGGAAGAAGTTAACTGAATCGATCTGTACCATTTGAATTCGCCGTTGGTAATAAAGCTGATTGTGAGTGATCCAACGGGACATAGTCATACGCTTTAATCCCTAATTTTTGCCTGGGCCTCTCTTTCTGGTTTTCAGTCCACCGGGATACCCTTTTTTGCCCAAGCCGCCTTTTCAGATTTTCGACTTGTCGGGTGTATAATCTTTTATATATATCCATGATTTTTGCTCGAACCCTTTTGGTTTGTCAGGATGCCCTTATTTTTGCCTAGGCCAGTCAACCTAGTGGGTCATTTTTATGCGTAGTATCTTTTAACTATGTCCGTATTCATAGGGTGTGGAAGATCTTCACCATCCATGGTGGTAACTATCATTGCGCCGCCTGAAAATATCTTCTTGATTATAAATGGTCCTTCGTAGGTAGTGGTCCATTTTCCCTTGGGATCACCCTGCGGTAGGATGATGCGCTTTATTACCAAGTCACCAGCCTGATATACCCGATGCTTTATTTTCTTATTAAAGTATTTAATCATACGCTTCTGATACATCTGACCGTGACAAACAACCGCAACTCTCTCCTCATCAACTAAATTCAACTGATCCAACCTAGTCTAAATCCACCCATCTTCGTCCAAGTCTGCATATTTCATAATTCTCAAGGAAGGAATCTGAACTTCGACAGGTAAGACAACCTCCATACATAAACTAGAGAAAATGGGGTTGCCTCAGTCGATGTCCAGGCTGATGTCTGATAACCATGAAGAGAAAATGGTAACATATCGTGAAAATCTTTATACGTCACTACCATTTTCTGCCAACTATTCTTAATTTTCTTATTGGCAGCTTCCACTGTGCCATTCATCTTCGATCGTACGAAGAAGAATTATGGTGCTTGATCTTGAACTGCGTACAGAGTTCCGTGATCATAGTATTGTTCAGATCAATACCAATTTATGTGATCCTTTCAAGGATACCATACCGACAGATAAGGTTATGCCTAATGAACCTGGTGACCACATTCTTAGTAATAGAGGAAAACGAGGCTGCTTCAACCCACTTTGTGAAGTAATCAATGGTGATGAGGATGAACCAATGTCCGTTGGAAGCAATAGGTTTGATTTCTCCAATCATATGAATACCCCACATTGCAAATGGCCAAGGAGCAATTAAGACATTTAGAGGTACTGAAGGCACATGTACTTTGTCAGCATAGATCTGCTTAGTCGACCAATAGTAACCCTCTCTCAAAATATTCTTAGCCATAATATGCCCACTAGATTGAGTACCGAAGATACCTTCGTGCATATCTTCCATAATCTTCTCCCCCTCTTTCTTTTCCATCCAACGAAGCAGAGTCGAATCATTGTTGTGCTTGTACAGAATTGTTGCTTAGCAAGAAATTAGCTGAGAACCTTCATAGGAATTTCTTGTCATTGATAGATGCTCCTTCAGGATACTCTTGAGCCTCAAGATATCTTTTCACTTCATGAAACCAAGGCTTCTCTTCTAATCCGTCAGTGTCAACTTCGTAGCAGTGTGCATGTTTGTCTAGCCTTTTAATGGTAACTCTGGGAGCCTCATTGTCCCATCCGACTTTAAACATAGACGACATGGTTGCTAATGCGTCTGCCAATTGATTCTCTTCTCGTGGGATGTGCTAAAAAGTTTTCTCCTTGAAATATGAAATTAAGGTTAACAGATGCTCTCGATAAAAAATGATATTTGGATGCTTAGTATCTCATTATCCCTTAATCCGACTGATCACTAAGGCTAAGTCCCCGTATACGCCCAAGAACTTAATTCCCAGGTCAATAGCAGCTTTAATACCCATGATGCACGCTTCGTATTCAGCCATATTATTGGTACAAACAAAGCATAATCTGGCAGTAAATGGTGTATGGCAACCTTGGGGAGAGATAATTACATCACCAATTCTGTTTCCAAGTGCATTAGAAGCTCCATCAAAAACCATAGTCCATTAGGATCTTGGCTCAAGTCCTTCATATGATCCAGGTTCCTCAAAATCTGTAACTATCATGATGTTCTCATCCGGGAACTCAAAATTCATAGATTGGTAATCGTCTATAGCTTGACGCACCAAATGAACTGCTAGTACACTTCCTTTAACTTCCTTCTGAGTGGTGTACTGAATGTCGTATTTTGTTAAGACCATTTGCCATCAGGCTATCCTTCCGGAGAGAGTTGGCTTCTCGAATATGTATTTGATGGGATCCATTTAGAAATCAACAAGGTAGTATGAGTCAACATATACTGTCTTAGTCGGCGAGAAGCCCATGCCAAAGCGCAACAAATTTTCTCGAGCAGTGAGTATCTTGTTTCACAATCGGTAAACTTTTTGCTAAGGAAGTACATTGTATGCTATTTTTCACCAGACTCGTCATGCTGGCCCAGTACACACCCCATTGAGTTTTCTAACACTGTTAGGTACATGACCAGAGGTCTTCCTTCAACTGGTGACATCAGGATTGGAGGTTCTTGTACATGCTCTTTGATTTTGTCAAAGGCTATCTAACAATCTTCGTTCCACTTCACCATATGATCTTTCTTCAGCAACTTAAAGATCGGTTCAAAAGTGGCGGTCAAATGGGAAATAAATTTGGAAATATAATTCAGTCGTCCCAAGAAACCTCTGACTTCCTTCTCAGTGCAGGGAGCGAGAATTTCTTGAATAACTTTAATCTTAGCAGGATCAACTTCAATTCCTTTACCGCTGACAACAAAACCTAGGAGTTTACCGGATCTCACCCCAAAGGTGCACTTGTTCGGATTCTATCTCAGCTTATACTTCCTTAATCTCTCAAACAACTTGTGTAGATGGTCCAAATGCTCTTCTTCAGTCTGTGATCTGGATATCATTTCACCGACATAGAACTCTATCTCGTGGTGAATCATGTCATGAAACAAAGCTACCATAGCACACTGATATGTTACGCTGGCGTTCTTCAACCCAAAAGGCATAACCTTGTAGCAGAAAGTGCCCCACTATGTAACAAAATTAGTATTTTCCATCTCTTCAGGTGCCATCTTGATCTGATTATACTCTAAGAAACCATCCATGAAGGATAATACCTTGTGCTGAGTGGTGTTATCGACCAAAACATCAATGTGCAGAAGCGGGAAGTCATCCTTATGGATCACTCTATTAAGATCTCTGTAATATACAAACATATGTACCTTTCTGTCTTTCTTCAGTACTAGAACCACATTTGCAACCCATTGAGGATAGGATGTCACTACTAAGAACCCGATGTTAAATTGTTTCATAACCTCAACCTTGATCTTCTCTGACATCTCGGGACGCATACGACAAACCTTCTGTTTTATCAGAGCACAACCCTCTTTCATCGGTAGATGGTGAACCACAATATCGGTATCAAGCCCTGACATGTCTTTGTATGACCAAGCAAATATCTTAACATATTCGTGCAACATCTGTATCAACCTGTCCTTGACATTTTCCTCTAAGTTGGCGCCTATCTTGACCTCTTTTCTGTCTGTTTCAGAACCCAAGTTTACCACTTCAATTGGCTCTTCATGTGGTTGAATATACTTTTTCTCTTTCATTAATAATCTGGAAAGTTCTCCTGGTATTTCACAATCTTCCTCACCTTTGTCCTTGGCTTGGTAGATCGGATTTTCAAAGTCATGAGTGACAATAGCATAATCGTTATCAACGAGATCCAGAGTGGATATGGATCTACAATGTGTTGTATGAGTGTGTGTAAGAACACATAGATATTTGAAAGTGATAAAAGTAAAGAGAAATACATAGAGCACAAAGTTTGAATGCAAAACATCCAATGATTTATTAAATGAAAATATGTTTATGAAATGACAACCCTTAACAAATGAACCGTTATGCCCTGGGTAAGGCACAAGGCTTAAAGTCATTGTTCAAATATTACAAATCCAAAACTTCAAAAGCAATAAAAACAGAAATGTAGCTATTACTCCTGAATAAAGGAGATAGAGATAACATCTTTCGCCTTCTAATTGCTGAGCGCTTTGCTAATGGTAGGAAAGATCCAGCTGTCGAGGTCATACTCACTGTCAGCATCTTCTATTACTTTGACTCCGTTGTTGCTGATGCAGAACGGTGGTCTTCCAGCTTGAGTGTGACGAACAACCCTCTGACCCTCTTCTTCTACAATAGCTTTAGAATATTTTAATGAAGCCATCCTGGGCGGAACCCTCGTAACTTTGGGAATGGCAGAGATATCTTCAATAGCGGCAAGAGGGATAAATTCGAAAGTCTGACAGGGAGTCTCGATGAATTCACAATCCATCTCTACATACCCGAAAGAATTCAAATGGCTAACCATATATTCTTCTTCACCGCAGACAGTAACAATCTTTCCATTCACAAGATACTTTAGCTTCTGGTGTAGGGTAGAGGTACCAGTGCCTGCCCCATGGATCCAGGAACATCCCAATAAGCAAGAATAAGCTGGTCAGATATCCATTACATAAAAGGTAGATTCAAAGACCTGTGAACCCATCTTGATCATAAGACCTACTTCCCCGTGTAACATCCTTTTTAATCCGTTAAAGGCTCGAACCACAATATCAATAGGTTTCAGTATGACCCCTTCACAATCAAGTTTGTCAAGAGCGCCTTTCAGTAGAACATTCAATGAAGAACCAGTATCAATTAATACACAAGCCAAAGTAGTGCCCCTGCATACAATGGAGACATATAAGGCTTTATTAAGGTTTCTTCCTTCCAGAGTTAGATCAACATCAGAGAAACCTAATCCATTGTCAGTCGTCAAGCTAGCAACATAACTTCCAAATTGGTCGGCAGAAATATCTTATGGCACATGAGCAGTCTTCAAGAATTTTACTAAAGCATGTGCATGAGCTTCAGAACATAGTAACGGGGATAACATGGAGATCTTAGATGGGGTATGCCCCACCTGTTCACCAATTTTGTAGTCACTCTTACGGATAATCTTCAATACCTCTTCCAACTCTTGTCTAGAGGTGTCTTCAACTATAGCTTCCTTAGGTGGCTCTGTCTGGGCAGGCTCTGTCACTTGCTCTTTGCCCCGAGCCTCAGCAGTTGGCTCGGTAGTTGTAACTTTAACATCTGTAGCAATAGACTTCGAAGAGATTTCCGGAGAGAAAACCCTTCCGTTTCTAGTAACCTTATTGGTTTCAGCAATATTGTAAATTTTGGGATCAGAAACTTCAGTAACTTCATCTTCAATAGTCAGTAGTTCTTGTTTGACGCCATGGTAGTAGACGCCGGATCCATAGTTCCAAGGAATAGATTTATTCTAAGAATATGGGATAGGTCTAGGTATAGTGATAATTAGGGGAGAAGCTTTCGAGTTGGCATTAATCCTTATAGGACCTTTGGAGGTGATCCTGACAGGAGGGCCAAAAATTACGAATAAGTCTTGACACAGATTTTCAGCAGACGGAACCTTCTCGATCAGAATTATATGATTGTCCATTAGGCTTTGAATGCCTTCCTTCAGTAATTTGAAACCATTGGTTTGCACCGCAAGACAGTAACATTTTTCAATACATCCCAGAAATAAACCAGCCTGCAGCAAATTCATCTTGATTATTGGTAGAGGAGTCACCAATTCACTTACAGCAGCAACATAAATAACACCATCAATTAAACTTATGCCTTTGTCATGCTTCGACATAGGCGCAATAATCACATTTAGACTCTCTGGAGGATCAAACTCAATCTCCTTATTGTCAATCATATCCTGGATTTTGTTTTTCAGGCTCCAGCAATTATTGTTGTCGTGCCCCGGACTGTTAGAATGATAGGCACATCTCACATTCAGATTATACTTAGGAGAGAAGGTGTTAGGATTCTTAGGAGATCCCTTAGCGTAATTAGTTCCACCTTTAGAAAATGTTGTAATGCCTGAGATAATGGCATATTAATCTTAGTAAACTGCCTTCCTGAACCGTCAGATCTACACCTATTGCCTTGTTGTTATTGTTGAACAGGTGCAGGATTAGAAATTAGTACCGCTCCTACAAACTAATTGCGATCATTTTTACCACGGCCCTTCTGGCCATAAAAATCATTGGTTTCCTTTTTATTATTGAACGTCTTCTTTAAAACACTTGAAGATGAAGTTACTTGAATTTTTCTGCTCTTAATGCTACTTTCAACTCGTTCCCCAATTAGGACCAGCTCAGTAAAACCAGACGAAGAACTCCCAATCAAATGATTAAATAATGGACCTATTAGAGTACCCATGAACATATAAACTAGCTCCCGATCAGACAAGGGAGGTTACACCCTTCCAACTAAGTCTTTCCACTTCTGGGCGTATTCCTTGAATCCTTCATTCGAATCCATAGTCATGTTTTATAATTGCACACGAGTCGGTGCAAGGTCAGTATTATATTGATACTGCTTGTAAAAAGCAGCAGCCAAGTCTTCCAAGTATGAATGTTGGTTCCTCCCAGCTGATAGAACCACTCGAGGTTTGTACCGGACAAACTTTCTTGAAAGAAGTGAACCCATAACTTTCTGTTAGCAGTATGGGGTTGGATCTTCCGAACATAGGACCTCAGATGAAGTTTCGGACAAGACACACCATCATATTTAGAAAAAGCGGGGACCTTGAACTTTTGAGGGATAACTACCCCCAGAATAAGACCCAACTCTCTGAAATCTAATCCAGGTACTTTCTGGATTTCCATGGCCTTGAGGTGATCTTCGAGCTGTTTGTATCTGTCATCAGCAGGGGGATAGTGTTCATCAAAATAGTCTTCGTCCTTAGACATCTTACCAGAACCAAGGTTTCTTCCACCTTCAGCCCTAACACTTCTACCATCCCCTTCTTGGTTATCATCTTCATCATAAGTGATATCAGCAGTTTGAATTTGTTTAGCAGGACTTTGAATCTTCTACCCATATTGAGAATATGAATTGGCTTCTGAGTCTTCTTCTTTTTAGCATTGAACGCCATCATATCTTTCTGTCCTTGAGCAAGATTCAAGAGGGTCTCCTAGAATTGGGAATTCTGAGCTTGGAGTTCCTTAACAATCTGTTCAAGATCCATCTTTCATTGAAATAAACAACAAGAAGATGAGAAAACCTGTATAGGAAAACCTGTTTATATAGTGATGCATGATATGAAAATGCAATGTTTTCAAGGATCGTGGGATTTAAATTTGTTTAAACAAGAGGAAACAAGATAAATTTTAGTAATAATCTCAAACTACAATTGCTTTCAATAAAAAGAGTTACAAAATAGCAAAAGTATAAATTCAAGTCTCCCATGGACGCTTCGTCTTTGTGTTGACATATGCGTTAAGGCTTTGTTCTTCGTGGAGTCGTTTTGTTAGCTCCAATACTTTCTTCTCACTAACATAGAACTGAGCTTTGAAGGTATCTCTTTATTCCTTAAGCTGAATCCAGAACTTCTATAGATCTTCGAAGTCGGTAGGCATATTGGGATGAAAAATAGTATGAGGAACATCCCCTTCAACAACAGGCTCTATGATCACTGGTAAGATAGCAGGATATGACATTTTAAAATTCCGAGCACGAGATTGCACCCATCTGAGGTAAAGCTCTAGAGGAATGTAATTCATGTGTCCCAAAGTCTTACTATCAATCTTGTTTACCGCACCCCAATCATGTATAAACCTTTGATGGTAATTCTAAGGATCATTCTCAAAGTCGAAAATAATACCCTGGATGAGCATATCATGAGGATCATCCCTTCAAGCATAATCAAACTACCACAGAGCTAAAGAAGGGTTGTAAGTGATGCCCGCTCTTATGCAAAGGAGCAACACATTAGGTAATTCCCCACAGCAATCAATAATAGTGACATCTGCCTGAGATCGAGAACACCAATGGATATCTGCATGAGTGAGCAACATCAACCTTTGAGACCACCTCAAACCATGTTCATTCTTTATCACTGATCGGGGAAGGTGCGAAATAAACCATCTAGACAGTAGGGGTATGCAACACATAAGAGTTCCTCGCTTCTTCATAGTACGAGTGTGGAGGGAATTCAGGACATCTCCAAGCATAGTAGGTACTAGATTATGAGTGATAAATATCTTGATGGCATTCACATCTATGAATTGTTCCAGATTAGGGAATAATACCAACCCATAGATCAACAAAGCCAACATATCCTCAAAAGCACACAAATTCATGGCATCTAGAAATCCCTGAGCCTTCTCTATCAGAAATTTAGGAGGGAAATTCTTGACTTCATTCCTTATTTCCCAATTGGATACAACATCTGGTCGTTTCAGATGTAGGGCTACCGCAATGTCTTTAATTTTTGGAACTTGCTCTAATCTGGTGAAAGGTATTTGATCAAGAATAGGCACTTCGAGCAATTTTGAGAATTCTTCCATTGTGGGCACCAACTGATAACATGGGAAGGTAAAACAGTGATGCTTCAGATCAAAGAATTGGAAAAGAACGCTCATGATGTCTTCTTGAAAGGCATTAGTAACCAGATTGAGTAGATGGCCATATCTTTTGGTGAATTGAGAATTGTCAGAAACCTTTGAGACTAACTCCTTAAGCTGAGAAGGTATCCTTACGAAGTTGATCTGGATGGTATTTCTATGATTGGAAGCCGTGACCATGCAAAACAGAACAAATATAAATCCCCTGGATCTTTGAAATGGTTAGTCATGATCCTATGATGTTATGATGTTATGATGTCATGATAACATGTTCAAATAATCAAACACAATCAAAGAACACAAGCCCTTAGGTTTAGGGCTTGCATGGAGTTTGTAGGTAAGTACCCTCTTGAAGTTTAGTTGGCTCAACCTGTCCTAGAGAAGTAATCGGGTTCTAGGGATCTCAATATCACTGATCTTTCCCACAAGTTTCATTTAGCCCGTCAACTGACTTGCCACCAAACATAACTCGAGAGTCGAATCTCAATGAGTTTAGTATCGAGTATCAACCAACTTTGGACTGCACCAAAGCCGACTATCTCATTACCTTCTTATGGATAAGTTGGGTCAATTAAGGTTCTATGGTTAGTTAGTGCTTATGACACTACACGAAAACCTATTATGCTCCCCGACTGACTCGAGGGATACAAGTACAAACCAATGTATCACACTAACATACCCATCATATCAACCATATTGGTATACGTTGTATAGTTTCCATGATCTATTGCTACTTACCTAAAATGTTCCCAGATCTGGGTGTATGATCTTTACAAGAAATAAACTTGAGAAAACCTTGAATTATAAAGCAATCAAATAAAAAACAAGTAAAGTATTAAAAGTGATCTAACTCTAAGGTAACCCCACTTTTAGTTCTCCCCAGCAGAGTCACAAGTTCTGTAATACGGTGGGTGAACTGACTTGGTTTTACGTTTATCGCAAATGTTGCGGATAGCTAGAGTCGCCACCGAATTTTATTTTATCCGATAAGGAAATGGTGAAAAGAACATGAAAGACCTTCGAGATTTTTCTGAGTTCGGGGGGTAGGTTATGGAAAGGGAAGGTGTTAGCACCATTTTCATCCGTAGTTATCTACGGGCTCTTAATCGCTAGCTCACTTTGTTTGAAAATGCTTTGTGCTCGTGTGTTTGAAAATATTTTGAAATTAGACAATAGTTAGGCAAGAATTTGTAATGATTCTTGTATTGGTTAAGAATGCATATAAAGTGTTCATTTGAAAATATTTTGGAAGTGTGACATTGAGAAATATTTTTGTTTTGAAAAATGTGAGCAAGCGATTAAGAACTATCTACCTACTCAAGGTCTTTCGTATTATTTTCCTCATCCTTTAGATAGTGCTATTTATACCATTAGTTAGTATTGTACAGTCATTGAAGGCAACTTGTAAGGACGCTTTAGCAATTTATCGTAAGGGACTAAGATCCTTTACCGAAGGTAGCATCGAAGGGTCATCGAGGGGTTATGATCTTTTTATATTGGAGGGACTTTGATAAAGCATTCTCACGTTCGATGGACATGACTGTGTTTCTGAGGCAACGAGTGAGGTTACCCTAGAGGTGCAAGTGTGAAGAGTATATTGATTCAGTTATTTTATCTTGAGATTAGGGTTTTCTAGATTGTTTTTAGTCTTGCCATACATGTCGTAATTACTAGAAGTTATAAGGAAACCAGTAAAGGCAGAAATTAAAAGCCATATGCTATTACAAAGCTTCGAGGAAAGGGGTACAAACCACAAAAATGAGGGGGGGGGGGGGGGGGGGGGAATAGAAAGCAAAAAAAATCCTAGTTAAACTATTACATTCTGTAGCAGTTACATAATAGAAAGAAAACTAATGCGAAAATAATAAAGCGCGCGAAGATTGTAGAATAAGAGAAAAATTGTTTGATACAAAAAAGACTTGATAATTAACCTAACGTATAATCAGTTTTAATTTAGAAAAAGATTTAGTTGATTAAAAAAGCATCAATTAATTAGGCAAACCCTAAAACTAAATTAAGGTAAATTAAATAAACCTAAAACTAAAATTAAATTAAAAAAACCTAAAATTAATTAAAACCTAAAATTAATAAAAACCTAAAATTAAATTAAATTAAGGTTTTAAAAAGGTTTATGCAAAAATAAAGGGAAAAGAGTTAGAAGAAATAGAAAATTGTGTAAAAACTCAAAAGTGGTAGGGGTGGGTGTTAAACCCACACCCTCAAAAGTTTCCAGAAGCATGATCACCACTAGGCCAGGCATGCTCCTGTACTTGGATAAGCGTTCAACGTGTTTTATAATCAACCTGCAAAAATATGAGAATATGAAAAAAAAATAGTAAAAATGGGGATCGAACCCGTGACCAGAGGGAGGAATGACTTAGCGCGCGTGTTTTAACCATTGCGGTGGTGATACATCCATTAATATAAATGAAATAATAAATATATATTATATAACTAAATATATTGGCCGGAGAAGCGCCAAAGCCCTTGCTCCGGTCGTCTTCTTCGGCAACCTGTTTTCTTGAACCCTACAAAAAACAATTAGTTACTGATCCAAAATGTCATATCCCACCTAATTCGACCCTTCTGAATCCAAATATGGGCTTAGTTTTATCTATAAATCCCTGTAGATTAATCTACGAAACAAGTAAAGAAGATCAGAGCAAACATGGTATTTTGTACTCTAACATGCATGGGACCCCTGCGATGGCTCTATTCAACATTATTAGACTTCATGAACACATAGCAAACGTTAGTAAACATTAGAATGTAGTAAAAATAAAATTACAGAATTTTAAATATGGATGAAATCGTGATGTTTGCATAAGTGTTTTTTGGCAATTTGGATCATTGTAAATGATCCAATCTTACCCTGGGAGGGAATGAAATTAATTGGAATCGCAAACTTGTGGTGAGAGGTAGTGTAATAAGTGTTTGAGAATTTTAGGGTTCTTGAAAATATTTGGAAATTTTTTGAAAATATTGAGAGGCAAGGATTTCGTGTGTTTGCTCTTGTCTTGATGCTTGAATATATAGATAATTTTTAGGGCAAAAACAAATGGGCTTGGACCTTGTAGTAAGATGTAATTTTATCTTATATTATTTTATATTATTATTGAATTAAATCAAAATTAATAAAAAAAATTAAAATAAAACAAGGCCAAAGGGTGCGCGAATGAATTCTGAGGTGTATGAAGGGTATAACACACGTTTGGACTTCATAACCATGGCCCAATAGTCCAAAATATCAAGCTTGCTCAATTTGAACTTCATGCATTAGCTCAAAATTTCCCAACTTGCAATGGTCATAACTCATTTAATTTTTATCTTTGGAAGGTGATATTGGACTTTTTGGAAAGCTCAAGATGTCCTCTACAACCTCTATGTTGATCATTTTAGCTTTTGAATAATTTATCTTAATGTAAGCTTCCTTGACAAAAAGTGTCTTTTTGTTGACTTTTGAATTGACCTATAATATATTGGCTTATATCTCTCAAATGATGCATTTTTTGGACTTGAGTATAAATATACAAAGTTGTATAGAAATGAATTTCCTTTAAAATGAGCTTTAGTTTGGGAAAAGCTGATGAAGGATGTGGAAGTTATGCTTGGTCAAAGTTCAGTTGACTTCTGTTAAGGAAACCCTAATTTGGCAACTTTTGACTATTGATAATTTGAGGGCTTTCCTCGAGGAATCATGATCAACCCTTGATCAATTTATGGATGTGACTTCAAAATGTTGATATTGACCAAAAATATCAAGATTTGGCTGTATGTTGACCATAATTGACTTTTTACCCACTATAGTTGATTTTCAGTCATCTGAGCAATTGACTGAGCAAACTTATGATGCAAGGCTTGTAATTTGGTATGAACATCCTTGAACACATATGAGGACTCATGAAAACCACTTGAGACCTTGAGAACCCAATATTCCTTGAGAAATAGCAAACCCTAGATGTAGACCCATTGCTTAGTAGGAGAATTTGTCTGATCCATTCTTGAGCATTTGAGGACCTTTTGAGAATGTCCTGAAGAAAAATGGGAGGGAAAATTTTGAGGTACAACACCACCCAACCAGTTTTATCCCCCGATCAATGAAGAAGTCAATTATATGGGAAATCAACAACAATAAAGGCAGGTACTGTATCAGAGCAATCAAGGTTATCCATACAACAACAATGCAAGCTATGGCTAAAACAGGCAGAATCAATACCAAAGTTACATGCAGCCTGAAAAGCATACAAAATTAGAGGATACCTTGAATCAATTTATGCAATTGTCTATGGAAAAGCGGAAGAATATGGATGTGTCAATCATGAATTTAGAAACCCAAGTTGGGAATATTGCAAAACAATTGAGTGAGGAACAAACGAGAACTTTCACCGCCACCACTCAGACCAATCCAAAAGAGACTTGCAATGCTGTCACAACAAGAATCAAAGAAGTGTCTGAAACCAAAGTTGGGGAGAATAGCAAAGGAAAAAAGTTGAAAAAGATAAAAAGGAAGAAAGCATCAAAGTTGATCCTGGGAGTATTACATTACCAGTCATTATTGAAAACATCAAGTTTGAAAAATCTTTGGTGGATCTTGGATCAAGCACCAACAGTATTCCATTGGAAATTCTCAATATTGGTGAGTGTGATTTGCTACCAACAACAATGAAATTACAACTTGCCGACAAATCAATCGTGCAACCAGTTGGCATAGTGAGGAGTGTAATGGTGAAGCTTGTAAGTTTTCTATTTCCAATGGATTTCATTATGGTAAATATGGATGAGTATGACAACATACCTCTGATCTTAGGCCGTCCATTTATAAAAAAAGCTCGAATGATGATCGATGTTGATGAAGGAACAATGAAAGTAAGTTGCAAAAATGAAGAATTAGACTTCAAATTATTTCAAGCCTTGCATAACAAAGAAGAAGACTATTCCAAAGTCAAAACTCCTGGTGAAATAGGCCTGGTATTGAAAATAATGAAGGACTAAGAAAGGACAAACATGATGGCAAGGATATTTTGAAAAATTCATACAAACCACCTTGATTTTTTCCCGAAAATAGGCGTCGAGCTAATGACGTTAAACAAGAACTTGTTGGGAGGTAACCCAACCCTTTGCATATTTATTTCCCTACATAATTAGTTTTGAATTGGAAGAAAATGAATGAGATAGAATAAAGAATATTCTGCAAAAAAACTGAATTCTGCAGAGTTCGCTAAGCGAGCCCTGTTTCGCTAGGCGAACATAGTAGAATCAACAAAAATCGTAATCATGCCAATTTCTTCACTTTAAAGTTTTGTTGTGTTTAGCTTAGTAGTTAGCTTAAAATATCCTATGACCAAATCCTAATGCCTTGTTTACTCTTTTGTCCTCTGAAATGAGATGGAAAGGCAAGGAGTGGAAGATCAAAATTCACATGAATCAAAGGCACAAGGGTAAAACCACATAACTTTGAAAGAGTTGGACAAACCAAGGTAAGTGTTTATTTCTTTATTAAAAATTTAACATGAGTATGACATGAGTAATATGTATAAAATCATTTCATTCAATCCTATACCATGACATATTTCCTTATGAATCACTTAATTCTAAACCACACAATTGAGGTAACCTTCCATTGTTCACCATATGCTAAGGAATCTGAAAAATTCTTGTTTTAACTCGTTTGATTCATACTTAATATTGCATTTATGTTGATCATTTCATAGACATATAAGGGATCAAGACATTTTTTTTTTAAATTAGAGTATAACTAGTAAACCAAAATATAGCTTCATTAGTCCTTGTGAGTAAGTGATCATTTATAACCAATTTTTGAGCCATATGACATGAATACATCAGTTATAAACAGAATAATGCATTAAGTAAACCACTTAGTGAATATTATTCCATATCTTTGAAAAATCATAAAATTCCAAATTGATAGATTCTATTTTTCTTATGTTAAACCTTGAAACCATTGATATCTTGTGCAGAATTTTGAAGAGCATTCAAAGAGAAGTAAAGTTTTGTTCAAGATGAGGAGGAAAAGAAAGAGGTTTAATTCAAAATAAAAAAAATGGAAAGTGGTAAGAATAAAAATAAAATGAAATAAAAAGAAAAGTGAAAAAAGGAAAAGAACACGGAATAGAAAAGATGAATGTGATTAAAAAGAAAGAAAAGGTTTGGATAAGTAATTTGACAAAAGAATCAAAAGTTCATGAATGCACTTCAAAGAAAAATCAAACAAACCATTTGTTTCCATTAGCCATAGGAAATAACACTTCTTTGGTACCTTGGACACATTACAACCATGAAAAGAACTTAGTAATCTTTGTCTTTACATATCAACATATTTTGATTGGATGAATGCATGAATCGATCAAGATGTTAGCAAGTTCTGTCATGTGAGAGATCAAAATACCTCATCATTTTCACTTACATAAAAAGTGTGATAGGTGTGATTCATGATTGACATTTTTATTGCTTTGGATTGCTTGACATGAATTTGATGTGGAAGACTTGTTTCATGAATATGTATAAAATGCTAAAGAAAGTAATAATGCATCAACACTTGGATGTATAACCTCAAAAATAATGTGCCTTGATTACTTCATTGAAATTTTTTTAATGATCATGTGAAAATTGGTATAGAAACTCTTGCTTTTATTTTACTTTGATTGTGGACAAACAAAGATTCAAGTTGGGGAGAGTTTGATAAATGCTTAATTCATATTAAAATTTCCTATTAAAACATAACATTTATATTACTTAAATGTCAATATTATAACATAAAAACCTCAAATATTGAATATTAATATTATTATTCAAGTCTACTTGGTTTGGTTTGTTTTGTGCAGGATTTGGTCCCTAAAGAAAAAAACAGATAACAAACACTTCACTAAGAGAGCAGTAGTGAATAGACCCCTTTCGCTTAGCGAGGAATAATTTTAATATCAAACACAAAATAAAAGCAAATCAGCAAGTTTCACCAGCAGTGAGGAGAAGCGAAGTAGATCGCCTAGCAGGTTTGGCCTTCACTTAGCGAAACAGGGCGGTCAAGAGGACTTCATGCTGAAGAAAGCAACTTCGCTAAGCGAGCCTCACCTCTCTTAGTGAACTCTGGCAGTTTATGGAAGATATTTGAAAAAGCTTAAGGACAAAAAAATCAACTTCTCTAAGCGAGCCAAACTTTGCTTAGCGAACTTTGGCGGTCTCAAGTTTTCAAGTTGATTTGAAAACTTATCTCAGAAGCAAGTACTTCGCTTAGCGAAGTATAGTTTGCTTAGCAAACTCAGGCGGCCAGAACAACTATAAATAGAACAACAACTTAGTTCAACAAAGGATTACAATTTCTATTATTTGTAATATCATAGTACATCATCCGTAATAGTAGTAGGGTAGGAATAGAGGAGGTTTTAGGTAGATAAATCCTTCACTTATAAACCAAACAGATCTTGAAACTTATGCTTAGAATAATAGAAATCATTGAATGGTTTTGATATCGCTCCAATCCATGCGGATAAGATAAAATAATATTTTCATTTGATTATACCTAACATCATGAACTTTGGCTAACTATGAACTTAATCTTAAAGTTCTTAGATATTTATCAAGAGAATGGAAACCAAAATAACAGAAATATTCGAGAAGAAGAATTTATCCATAATGACTTCCACCAACTTGTTCGGAAAACTTCAAGAATATGAGATGGAACTTGCAAGACTTGAAAATCATGAAATCCAAGTAAAAGATTCAACGTATATTTCTTTAAAGAAACGATAAAAAATAATGATAACAATCAAGGGGATAATACACTAGTAGTGAAGATGATACCCTTATCAAGAAGATTGAAAAGGTTCTACGAAAAGAAAGAAAAAGGGAAGCACCAACAAGGAAGGTTACATACTTTGAATATGGAGAAAATGGACATGTTAAAAGTGAATGTCCTACACTTGAAAGGAAGAAGAAATATTTCAAGAGAAATAAAGATAATAAGTCAAAGAAAACATATATAGCATGGGAAAGTTCATCTTCTGATTCCGAAAGCAACCAACGTGTTAATCTTACATTAATGGCTTCACATCATTCGGATGATGAAATTGATGAAGTTAGTTATGAATTTTCTATTTATGATAATGATGCACAATATGCAATAGATGAACTCTTAAATGAATACAAAATTTTGTACAAAACTATTTCATCTCAAAAGAAACATATTTCATCTTTCGAAGAAAAATTTGAGAAAATGGAAAATGATTTCAAGGATGAGAAATAAAAGATTATTAATGAACAAAAACAAAATTTTGTATGCAATAATTGTGATTCACTTTCTTTCCAAATTGTTCAATTAAAAAGAGTACTTGAAAGTTATGAAAATGGACAAGTTGGATTGAAAAATATTCTTAGCCAACAAAGGTACTCTAATGATAAAAATGGGTCTGGTTACTCAAAATTTTCTAAACCAAGTTCCAACAAAACTATCTTTATTAAAACCAATAATCAATCCAACAAGGAAAAGGTGAACAAATTAAAAAAGATTCATCATCATCATCATAAGAAGGGACTTCCTAAAAGGAAATCTTATGTTCCTAGATATAAAAATATTTTTTTCCTACATGTTTTTATTGTGGTATAAGTGGTCGTACACCTAATGCTTTCTATGTTAGAAATGTTAGTATGGCAAGTGGGCATTATGGTGTGGGTTAAGAAGAGAACTAACTACGATGGGCCCAAAGCACATTGGGTACCAAATCAAACTTAATTTGTTCTATATGTTTACTTAGGACCACTTTAAATCTATATTGTTTTGATATGTGGTGACTCTAAGCATTTGATAGGAGACATAAATTAATTTTCAAATCTAGTTTTAATGTCCAACGGTTACTTCACACATAGGGAATACCTTAAAGGAATAATTATTGGCATAGACAAAGTTTGAGAACTATCTTTCACATCTATTAAAGATGTACTTTATGTTGAAGGACTAAAGCAAAATTTTCTAAAACAAAAGTCAACTTGGTGAATAAGGCTTCAAAATCGTGTTCACCAAGGATGAATATTTGGTGAAGTCACTCATGAGGTAAAATTGATCATAGTTAAAAATTGTTTTTATTTTCATAATTTCTTTATATACTTCAATACTTTTCTCATCCTTTTTGTTAATGACAAATGGGGAGAAGATATATGTATATGTGTATGCTTGTCTCTAACTATTGCATCCATAAATATATTAAATTCTCTATGAATCAAAGGAGAGATTTGATCAAGGGGTAGTCATTAAATATAGGGGGGACATTCACATAAGAGATTCTCATTTATTCAAAATTATTCAAGCACTTCAAATTCCAATAGTTTGTCATCATCAAAAAGGGGGATAATGTGAAATCAAGACTCTCCATCTATTTTGTTTTGATGAATACAAAGTGATAATCAAATGAATGACAAAAGAATGGAAAAAGCTTTCAAGGTCAAACTATAGAATTAAGTGTTCAAGACTCATCATATGTGAAGGGTAGCATCAAATTTTCAAGATTTGTCTTTTTTAAAGCTAGCATTGTGGTCTTGATTGATCTTTATAATATAGGTACACGCATGCATATTATATTGATTTCTTAGTGCTCAAAATATTTTTTATCAATCATTTGAAAATTTATTTTTCATGTTTGAACCATGTTAAATCACTTTCAAATATAATATTTTTCATGTTTGAACCATGTTAAATCACTTTCAAATATAATCTATTTACTTGGATAAATCAATATATGTTGCATAAGGTTTGTTCAAATACTTAGACAAATTTTCAATTTTTTCAATTTTTAAACATTCAATTTTTGGTAAATAAAGGCAATTTGACCCGTCGTAACAACCTAAAAACCTACCTAATTTGCACCGATCTGGAGTAGTATTTTAATTTTGAATTATGGGTGCAACGTTTCGCAGGAAATCTATTTTCTGAGTTGACATAGCCATTTTTACTATTTTAAAATTCTGAAAGTTTTTACATTAACACCTTTTAATAGTTGCATTATTTCAATAATTTACACACTTTCAAATGGGTGTTAAGGCACTATATAAATTATATATTTTCAGATTTCAACCTCTTCCATAGAAATTTAACATCATTATAATCATTCAAATTTCAAAACAAGTGTCTGTGTTCTTGATCTTTCACAATGAATTTTTCTGCACGTATTTTCATATCAATCCAAAAAAAAATCATACCATATTTTACAAACACTTGAGCACTATATCCTATATAAGTTTCTTATGTAAAGGGAAGATCAATTATATTGATACATCACTCAAAGTGATAATTGTTCTACAATTTCTTATTCTTAAAAATCTTGTTGTATTCATATTTTATTTTCCAAGATTATTGGAATTAAGATTACTTGGTTTTATATTCCTTGCTGTCCAGGATTGTTGGAAGCAAGAAGTTAAAAGTGATAGAATTGTTCTCATTTTAACTTAGGTGATCCAAGAGAATTTCTCTTGGTGGTATTGTTGTTAGAAGATTGTAGAAGAAGTCTTGATATAAGGCTTGTACAAAGATCTAACAATAGTGAAATCTCTTTCGTGTTGAAATGGGATTGGACGTACTCTTAGACTGTGATGGGAACCAAGATACATCCTTGTTCTCTTTACTTTTATGCATTTTTCGCTTTCATCTAAAATCATAACCATAAAAGAAAGAATCAAATTTCCAAACTCTTGCACAAAACTAGAAAAAATAAGAACAAGTTGTTTCTAAAACCAGATAAATTTTTAAAGTCCTAATTCACCCCCCTCTTAGGTGCACTCAATACTTAAAAAAATCTTGGGAAATAATTGAAATTAAGTCCTCTATTTATAGGTAAGTGAATGGTGATGAGAATTGAGAGGAATTCATGCTCAAGGCTTGCAAGGAAAGTTAATTTGTGAAGTGTGAAATGTGTGACTTGCACATGGTCAAAACTCATATAATCGTGTGTTTTATGAGTCTAACAACTTTTGGAAACTTGCTAATGATGATTATAATCAAAACCACATGCTTAAAGGGCCTATAATTGGAGTTATGTGGATTTTCAAATCTGAACAAAACTTAAAATTGGGTTTCATGGTGTCATATTCAAAAATGCATAACTCAAAATGCATGAGGCTTTATGGCAGGAATCATTTTGGGGTGGATAAACAAAATTTTAAGCTTCAAAATGTGATAAAAAGTTTCCATTTGGCATATTTAGCACAAAGTTATGGTACTTAAAAGTTTCCTGAAAATAAGCTATTTGTACTTAGAAGATTTTCAAGGTATGTGGGACCAAAAATGACCTATAATGTCTCCTTCAGTTCCATGGCCTTCCAAGCATTTTTAGGTCTTTAAACTTGAATCAAACTTGTAGAGAACATCCTCAAGATTATGGTATAAAATGAATGAGCCTCAAATGATAAAAATTGACTAAGTTATGATCCTTGAAAGTTGGCAAAAATCACTTGAAAACCCAATAGATGGCCTATAATCTTTTCAAAACTTACATGACCTTCCATTCAAAATTGGCTTTAGGTCCTTGAAGATAAGTTAAATAGGACTCTTTGAAGAGAAATTTGGAATTGAGATCATCTCACAATCTCAAAAATTGAGCAAGTTATGATCTTGGGAAGTTAGCTTAGGAATTTCATTGATTTATTAGAAGACCTATAATCCCTCTAAACGTTTTATGATTCTCTAATCATAATCGACTCTTGCCATGTAAAGAGATGTTATTGGGGATGGTGGTATGAGTCCAATTCAAATATAATCATGTTAAAATTTTGAAAATTGAGTAAGTTATGCCCTTATGATTATAAAATCAAGAACTTGCCAAATTAGGTCAAACCACTTGAATCAACTTTGGATACATTGAACTTTGATTGCAATGTAAGGAATAATGAATCACATGGGAACTTGAAATAATATTATCTTAAATAATACTCGAGGATGAAGCTCATAGCTTGATTAAACTTGTTGAAGAAGGCATGGAAATAAACACATGAAACTATGAAATTTCTTGATGAATCAAACCACAAAATACTTGATATAAACTTGACCATATGAAGTTGAGAGATGCTCAAGACATGGAACTTTGACAATAGGAGTATAGCTTTGGAGTTCATGCCTTTTAGGTTTAATGAATAATCAACTGATTGGGGATTAATCCTCAAAACCCTAACTTAGGGGATGAGATATATACTCTTAGCTCATTACCTACAATGTACAAAAGAGAAACAAAACATCTTTTGGATTTTGGTTAGAGGTTAGTAAATATAAAACATGTATATACAAGATACACAATTAGGGTTATTAGTTATCCCTTAAGGACAAACTTAAATCAAGGGGAGAGCACAAGGTAAGAGGCAAGCCAAGATTGTGACCTTGATGTGTTGTAAAGGTATGTAGTGGCGGTGAGGGATCTTAGGGGTAAAAATTAGGGTATAATACATACCATTGGTGGAAAGAAATATTTTGTTTCATTTTTCGATGAGTACAATCGAAATGATAAGAGGATCAAAGTTCTGCGAACAGATGGAGGTGGCGAATACACATCCAAGATGTTTGGAAATTTCTATGCAGAACATGGGGTCAATCATGAGATAACTTCTCCTTATAAGCCTAAGCATAATGGAATTACAGAAAGAAGAAACATAACCAAATTGGATATGGCAAAATGCATACTGAAGGAGAAGAACTTAGCAAAATCATTATGGGGAGAAACTGTTTCGACTGCAGTTAATATTTTAAACAGGTGCCATATCAAGATATTGAAGAACAAGGTTCCTGAAGAAGTGTGGAATGGAAAAATACTATCAATAAGTCATTTAAGGGTGTTTGACTTTATGTGTTATAAGCATGTTCCTGATGCGAGAAGAAGGAAGCTTGATTACAAGAGTGAACCTATGATTCTGGAAGGATATCATAAAACTAGTTGTGATACGGTGGCAGAACTGACTGTTATCCTGGTCTGCATTTTTTTGTTTGCAAATGTCGCGGTAAGCAAGAGTCGCCACCGACTTTTCTTTTATCCATCAAAGGAAAGGGTGAAAAGAACATAAAAAGACCTTTTCGAGATTTCTGAGTAAGGGGGTAGATTATGGAAAGGGAAGGTGTTAGAACCCTTTTCATCCATGGTTTTCCATAGGCTCTTAGGTACTTGCTCATTTTTGAAAATTGCTTTCGTGTTTGCGTGGTTTGAAAAGCTTTGAAAATGCCTTAGTGCAGCGATTCACTTTATGGTAACTCTTGTATCAGTCCTCAAGAGTGTGATAAAGCGTTTTGAAAACTTTGTTTGAAAAGTGTTTAAAAGTGTGGTGTGAAAATTTGTTTGAGCAAGTACCTAACAGTTATCTACCTACTCGAAAAAGACTGTTCTTTTCCTCCTATCCTTTAGACCGTGTTATCCTACTATTAGTGAATAGGTAACCCTAGTCGTTGGATGTTGAGGGACTATCGAAATGGACGTAATGGTCATTGAAGGAAACATGTAAGGATACCTTAGCATTTTGAAGGGACTGTCATCATAAGATCATTTCTCGTAGGCAACTCAAGGGACATTTAGGGACTATGATCTTTATGATGAATTTAAATTGAGGGTCTTTGCTAAGAGCATCCCTACGTTCGAGGGACATGACCACTGTTTCCGAGGCAATCAAGTGAGGTATACCCTAAGGGTGCATGTGTGCAATAGTGTGCTTCTTTCAGACATTTTATGTTGCCTTTAGTGATCTATTAATTGATTAATCATACACGCCTAGGTTATTAGCAATTTATATACAGGCATATAAAATATAAAAGTGAGAAATAAAGGTCCTACGCTATTACAAGGCTTTGGTGTAAATACATAAGGAATTGACTGAAAGTAAAATGCGGAAATAAAACCCTAATTAAGCTATTACAAATCGGGTGCAGTTACATCAATAGTAAAAATTAATCGTACGGAAAAAATAATTACGCGTGAGAATAAAAAATTGAAATAAGTTTGAAACCCTAAAAAACCCTAAATTGATCATTGAAAATATTTTTGGGATTTTTTGTGAAAAATAAGATTTGAAGTTTGACCTAATTTTTCTAATTAATTTTAAATTAAAGAAAAGAAAGCCAAAGTTTAATTAAATTAATTTGCAAAAATTAATTTATTTAAGAAAAACTCTAAATCCTAATTTTTATGTTTTTTTTGGGTTTTTTATGATTTTATTGAAAAAATGAGTGAATGAAAAATATAAACTAATTAACAAAAATTAAATAAAATAAAGGAAAGAAGAGGGGCCTGAGGTTGAGGAGCCCAATTGAGGGGTGTGTTGGAATTTGTGCTATGGGCCCAGATCTGTTGGCTCACAACCTGCACTGGATCCAATGTTGCTAGATCCCGAGGGTTCACCATGGAGAAGCGTTTCTGGACGCTGGACGCTGGATCTGGAAGATGAGTGACCCAATGGTGATGATGATAGAGCCCATGATGCACGCCTGGGGATGCAACATACTAGAATCTACAGAAAACATCAAGAAAATAGAAAAGAGCTGGACTTGGGATCGAAACCCAGTCCCTTCCTTCATGTACAAATCCCTTGCCAACTGCACTGCTTGTTCATTCATACATATAACAACGTAATAATAAATTATGGAAATTTAAGCTTTGAATTGAAAGCCCTTCCCACATGAAAAGTGTTACTGAATTCAAATCCAGTCTTAGTTTTCGTTGGGCATGCATGTATCATCTGGCTCGAAGCATGACACATATTTTCCCTAAACAATGGTGAAATCTTTGTTTCACCTCCAACTACTCATGTTTCACATTTGTCCTGTCTTAAACAATTTCCTGGGTACGAATCAGACTAAGAAAAGATTAATACATCATAGAAATGTCAAAATAAATTCCAGAAGTTACCCACAATGAACTTCTTAGATTTGCTAGTCCTGGGAGGGTTTTCCCTTAAATGATGGATGGACTGGCTCGCTGAGAATCCCAGGAATATAATTGGATTGCTGGAACTGATTGAGATTGGCCAGAGCATGAGATTTGGAATGGCACCACGCTTGTAATTATGTAATCTTGTTATAGGTTTGGAGGCAGCTTTCGTTTTCTAGAAATGTTGCACTTTTTGTTTGGCCCTTTTTGTGGCTGCTGCACATGTCCCCCTTCGGTCCCAAGGTTCTTGTGTATATATAGCAAATCAATTTAGGGTTGCAATTGTGGAAAAAATCCAATGCTTTCATTACATAATAATTTTTTTGGGAATCATATGAAATCTTTCCAAATTTGGCCAAATCTTGCACAAATGACTCTCGCACGTTTTCTTTGATTTGCCAGCCTGTTTCATTCCTTATTTGATTGAGAGAAGATTCTTTCGATTGTGAGGTTTCTGGCTTGTTTTGGAACAAATCCCCTTCCTTCCTTCGAATCTTCCTTCCTTGCCAGCCTTAAACTCCAATTCGAACCAATCAAGACTTTCCTTATTAGAACCCTGTTCTCCTTAATGGTTCTGAGTCGAATTGTGCCAGCTTCAATACCAGGGCTCCTTCGATTTCCTGTCCTTTTGAAGAAAATTCCCTGGTCGAATCAGCTCTTGTGGAATTGTGAACAAACAAGGCAAGAATCTAGCCTGAACATATTTTCCGAGTGTCCTCTTGATGGCCTCTTTCGAATGGCCTGGAAGGGGTTCTTAGAATGGCCCTTGTCCAAAAATCAATCAAAGGGTATTTATTGGAATATCAATCGAAGAGTCCTTTGCTACGCCAATCGAAAGATCTTGTCCATGCCAATCGAAGGACACGGTTAACATGCCTGTCAAAGCTGCTTTGACACAATGCTAAATCGAAGGATCCCTTGCCATTCCAATCGAAAGACCTTTTGCATATGTCAATCGAAGGACTCTATATAGATATCAATTGAAAAGCATTTTGGAGATGCCAATCAAAAGGAATTTTGTAGATGCCAATCGAAAGGCATTTTGGAGATGCCAATCAAAGGGCATTTTGTAGGTGTCAATCGAAGCATACTTAACCATCATTTGAAAATTTTCCTTGTCTTTAGGAAAAGGTTTGCAACCACCTATGCAAGAGGAAATCTTGGAAAATCATGAGAGGACAAATTTTGGGGTACAACAGATGCCCCTGTTCAATCTTCTTAAACCTGAGCATATAGATTGGCTGGTCTGTCTTTCGTGATCAGATGTTGGAAGATGATTGAACACTAGAGTGCCCAGAAATTTTCACTCGTTTGAGAAGATACTTGACTGCGTAGATAGTGTTAGGAATGGGCTTATAGATTCCATTTGGAAAAGATGACGGAAGATCGTCGGAGATGGGCTTAAAGATGCCATCAGAATGTGACGAAGAGTCGTCCGAGATGGGCTTAAAGATGGCATCCAGAACAATGATGATTTCATGAGATATCCCTTTGTGGGAATTCCTGCTCTTGCTGTTAGAGAGGACTCCACCAAGGAATATTGGTCTCTGTCTTGGAACATAGAGTCTTAGGAGCTTCAGTTATCTGTTACTCTACTGGGGAGTCATCACTTGATTGAAGAGACGGAATTAAACTGCTATCTGGTTAGAATCCAAGCTTTACAGTGTCTTGCTGAGGATAATAAGGCTAACTGTTATCTGGTCGTGCTCCAGGCTTCACAACGACTTACCGGGGAGATGAGGTTAAACTGTTATCTGGTCAGGATCCAGGCTTCACAGTGTCTTGAATTGGTGACTGACTATTACCCGGCCAGTTTCTGAGCTTCATAGCTTCTTTAACTGGAATAGAAATCTTAGTATCGATTTGAATGGACTACAGAAAGGCCTCGATTTTTCTTCAACTTGGATATAAATCTTAGTATCGATTTGACTAAACCAGGGGAAGGCCTTGAATTTACTTTGACTGGCATAGTGATCAGGAGAATCTTAGTATCGATTCAACTGACCCAGACGAAAGTCTTGGAATATCTTCCACTGGAATAGTAATCAGAGAGATCTTAGTGTCGACCTGTCTGACCCAGGGAAAATCTTGGGTTAACTTTGACTGGCATAGTAATCAGGAGAATCTTAGTAGCGATTCAACTGACCCAGACGAAAGCTTTGGAATATCTTCCATTGGAATGGTCATCAGAGAGACCTCAATGTCGACCTGTCTGACCCAGGGAAAATCTTGGGTTAACTTTGACTGGCATAGTAATCAGGAGAATCTTAGTAGCGATTCAACTGGCCCATACGAAATCCTTGGAATATCTTCCACATGAATGGTAATCAGAGAGACCTTAGTGTCGACCTGTCTGACCCAGGGAAAATCTTGGGTTAACTATGACTGGCATAATAATCAGGAGAATCTTAGTAGCGATTCAACTGACCCAGACGAAAGCCTTGGAATATCTTCCACTGGAATGGTAATCAGAGAGACCTTAGTGTCGACCTGTCTGACCCAAGGAAAATCTTGTGAGGACATCTTTCTGAGGAAAATCCTGGAATAGCCCTTTGTTAGATGTAGCTTGTTGATTTGGTCTTTTCCCTGAAAGGTAAAGAATTAGTCATATGCAATGTCATGATGTATGAAATGCATCGTGATGGTGTTCTCAAAATAAATGAGATTGTATTGTATGCAATATGTATGCGCATGCCATGATGTTTGAATATGGGATGCTATTGCGGTATTTCTTAGTCGTGGAAAATAAATCTCGGGCTGCTGCTGAAGAGTATTGGGAAGCTGAATTCTTCATTTCTGCTGGGGTGATGAATAGAGATGATTCACTGAGGATTTCCTCTTTCTGTTTGAGGATATTCTGCTGGGGATTGATTTCGTTTGAGAATTGGTTCTGCTTGAAAATAACTCTGGAGAGAGATGCTTGTTGGAAGATTCTGCCGATGTAGAGAAATAAACTCTGTTGGGAAATGAGCTTCTGCAGTTTGAGAAGTAAACTCTACCCGGGAGGAGGTTTTATAACTGTTTGAAATTATAAAGCTCGGCTTAGGAACACAAATTTTAGCTCTCTGCTGGAGGAAGTTTGTTGGAGGATACAATTCCTTCTTGGGGATGAAGGAGTCAAAACTTTGGTTGTTTCTACTCTGGGGAACATAGGTGTCGTGGAGTCGTATGCTGAGGACGTAGCAGTGACTTTGCATCAAGACATTTCTGCCCCTGTACCTGTCGTAGAAAGTACCTGCAGAGGCTTTGTGGATGGATCTATGTGTTGATTGTACCTGAACATGTATTGAATGAGTGTCAGAATGACATCAATCTCTAGATCGTATATGAACCGTACTTGAAACATGTGTTAAATGAGTATCAGAATGACATCCGTCTCTAGATCGTATCTGAGCTGAACCATTTCTAGATGCAAATCTGAAGTAAGTGTCAGGATGACATTCGTCTCTAGATTGTACCTAAACTATTTCTAGATGAGAATCTTGAATAAGTGTCAGGATGACATCCGTCCTTAGATCGTACCTGAACCGTTTCTAGAAGAGAATCTGGAGTAAGTGTCAGGATGACATTGTCTTTAGATCGTACATGAACTATTTCTAGATGATGTGTTGAAATAAGTGTCAGAATGACATCCGTCTCTGGACCATATCTGCACTGTACTAGGAGAGAATCTGGAGTAGGTGTCAGGATGACATGCGTTTCTGGATCGTACCTGAACCGTTTCTAGATGATGTGTTTAAATAAGTGTCAGAATGACATCCATCTCTAGATCATATCTGCACTGTACTAGGAGAGAATCTGGAGTAGGTATCAGGATGACATTCATTTCTGGATCGTACCTGAACCGTTTCTAGATGATAATATTCTTTATTCATAATGTTTGCATTGGGAATTCTTGTTTTGTTGTTTTGAGAAATAATTCGTTGAGGAACATTGATTTTGCTTGATTGTACGTGATTCGTTGTCGAAATTCACGTCTAATGCTCCAAGTGATTCTGATGGAGATCTTCCCCTGGTTGCTTGGAATTTTTGAGAGGTTCCTTGAATCTTGACTTGACTTCCCCAGATGATGGACAATGATCATGCTGTGCCCCTTGGTTGGAAGTGTTTTTCCACTTGAGGTGATTCTTTTCATTGAGAAGGTTTTTGTTCACTAGATATTCGTCATGTGAATTTCTCTGTTGTCGAACAGATAATTATATGCAAACAACGATATTCAAATAATGCAAAGTTTATGCTTGTCTTGAAGTTTTTGAAAATTCATTTTTTTAGTAAAATAAATTTTGTAAGAGAGTGATATCAACTCAGGATTTATAGCGAGTCCTACAGGAGTCAGGATACCTTTTGTAACAGTATGCTTCCGAACTAACTCATGCTTCAGCTAGGACTTTTAAGGATTGTAACATGGCCTGGTTCACGGTTCAAGAATCAAAGGATAGAGGATCAAAATTTATTTGTACCCACCCGTTCTTCGTGATGTTCTTCAGTCATATGCTCAGTTAATTGTGCATTTAAGTCCCGATTGAGTCTGGAATCTTGTCCTTGATGTTCCGGTGATGGTTCAGAAACTTGAACGTTTATTTTGAAGAGGCATTCATTTTTGTAATCTTCTCTTCTTATTGAGGATTTGTAGGAACCTCTTTTTTGTTTTCGTTATCCCTTCTTTTGCCTGAACTGTTTCTTTTTGTGATTACAGTCAGCGGGATGCCCCAGTTTTTCTTAAGTCTCCTTCATAGGTTTTGACTTAGCGGGCTTTTATTTTGAGAGATAATGACTTCCTGTCTTGACGATTATGCGGAACCATCACCGTCTTTTGATTTGGAAGGTCGTCTTCGATGCCATTCATTGTGTACAAAGCGAAAGATTGCGACTAAATACGCATCTGAATTGATTGAGAAACTACCCTGCCCTAGGTTATGATTAAGGGTTTTAATTCGTGTGAAAAGAAAAACTCCTAATTATTTGGTTCAAAGGGGTTGACTAGGTATTATCTTCCTTATAACTCCACTGTTTGGGATTTGAAACAACGCCTGTACATCGTCAGCAAGGTTTGTTCAAAAGCACACTGTATAGATTGTGGTATCGTTTTCGTCATCCTCCCTCTAAAGGCTCAAAGCTTTTGATTGAGAGTTGAATATCACGTAAAGGGAGCAAGAAAACAGTTTAAATAAAATGACAATGAAATCATTCAAGACAAACATATGCGATGCATTAATGGGAAAACCAAAGTTCGGCATAACAGTAATTGTTTGAACAACAAATGAAATTACAAATGAAAAATAAAATATGAACTGGACGTTCTCAATGATTTGTCCTAGGAGCAGTGATCACTTTGTGAGTCTCTGGAGGGTCGAATTCAATCTCTTTGGCGGCAATAATATCCTGAATTTTGTTCTTTAGAGCCCACCAGCCATTTGTATCATGTCCAGGACTATCAGAATGGTATGCACACCTTTTGTCGGGGTGGTAACTAGGAGCAAAAGTATTGGGATTTCATAGAGGAGCCTTTAACGTAATCAATCCTTCTTTCAACATGTGTTGTAACACTTGGGCTAGTGACATGTTGATTCTGGTGAATTGTCTCTTAGGCGTGACCTCTTTATGCTGGTTCCCTTGTTGGTGTCGTTGCAAAGGCGTAGAGTTAGAGACCAGTATTTCCCCTACAGATTGTTCGTAGTCATTTGCCTTATCATGACCCTTCTGTCCATACACAGCATTGGCTTCCCTCTTACCAGCAAATGGCTTCTTCTCAGCATTAGAAGATGTAACCATCAGGATCTTCCCACTCTTGATACCACTTTCGATCCTTTCTCAAGTCAAAACCATTTATGTGAACCCGGATGAGGAACTCCCAATCAGCAAATTAAAAAATGGGCTTTTCAGAGTGCCCATGAATATGTCTACCATTTCACGATCATTCAGAGGAGGTTGTACCCTGCCAGCTAGATCCCTCCCTTTTTTCACATATTCCTTGAACTCTTCTCTTGAGCTCATGGACATATTTTGCAGTTGCACTAGAGTTGGTGCCAGGTCAGGGTTGTATCGGTACTGCTTGTAGAAAGCAGCAGGCAAGTTTTCCTAGGTATGGATGTCAGTTCCTTCTAGCTGATAGAACTAATCCAGTTGAGTGCCAGCTAAAATTTCTTGGAAGAAGTGGACCCACAACATCTGGTCAACAATGTGAGGCTGGATCTTTCTGACATATGACCTCAAGTGAAGCTTGGGACAGGAAACACCGTCATATTTTAAGAAGATGGGGACCTTGAACTTAGGTGGGATGACCACCCCTTGAACCAAAACTAATTCTTCAAAATCCAGACCGGGCACCCTTTGAATCTCCATGGAATTGAGCTGATCCTCCAGCCGTTTGTATTTATCGTCAGCAAGAGGATATTTCTCCTCAGAGTAGTCAGGTTCATCTTCTTCAGACGCTGGACTGTTGTCTTCTTCCTCTGATTCCTCGTCATCTTCTTCTTGATTATCCAATCTCTTTGATGAGGTATCAAAATCTGGAGCTCGGTTAGCTGGTCTTCTTCTTCCCACACTCGAAACACGAACTAGTTTCTTTTCCTTCTTAGCCTTATTTTTAATGATCAGAGCTTTCAGGTCTTCTTGCCCCTGAGTCAGAGTCAGGAACCTTTGTTAGAACTGAGAGTTTTGAGCCTGAAGGTCTTTGATTATTTGTTCAAGAGTCATTTCTTTGCTTGCTAAAATAAACAGCGAATAAGACGAGGACCCTGATTTGAAACCTGTTTATGCAATAACATGTCTGATATGCGTATGCAATGTTTTCAAGGACTCACGGGGTAAACAAGAAGATATCAGCAATTGAAATTTGTAGCTTTGATTGAAGAACTTCGTATCATTGAAGGATCTTCTGCAAGAGTCAAGCTCACCATGTCAAGTGGGTCATAGCCCTTGACTCAAGTTGTTGAGATTTGATCTTTTGACGGAATTGGCTAGAGGAAAATAAATCCCCTTGTCCCTTGCTAGACGTCTAATTTATCGTAACCTGCATCACAAACCCTTGAGATCCTTGAAATGGTTAAGGAAATATTGTGGCATGATGCTATGATGCGTATTCTATGCGTTAAGCAAAAATGTAAGGTGATGTAGGCAAGTAAACCCTGCAAGAAATCCAAGTTATTGGATAATGATTGTAAACAAACCCTGCAAGGAAATCATGTTGTCAGATAATAAAACCCTGCAAGTAGTTGAAGTTGAAAGCAAACAAGTCATACAAGCAACCTTAGTTTTAGGCTTGCATGGGTTTTAAGGTAGTACCCTCTTGAAGTTGGATTGGTTCAACCTGTCCTATTAATAGTAAACGGGTCCTAAGGAGCCTCAATATCACTGACCTTCCATTCAAAAACTGTTTCAGCTCCGCACCAAAGTATTGCGGCCAAAAAATCCTAAAATTCCAGCCTCAATGAGTGTAGTATCGAGTATCAACCAATCTTTGGTCGGAACCAAAGCCGGTTATATCACTACTTCCTAATGGATAGGATGAGTTAATTAAAGGTTCTAGAGATTAGTTAGCGCTTAGTGACACTATGAGGAAGCCTAATGTTATCCTTAACTTACTCAAGGAACATTAGTATAATCCAAAGCATCACGCTAACGTAGCCACCACTTCGTCTGTATCGGTCTACACCGTATAACCTCCATGGTTTATTTCTACTTACCTAATGAGGTGCCCCAGATGCGATTGTAGGATCTTTTAGTAACAACCCAAACAAGCCCTCAAAAGTAAAGAAAACAAAGCATAATAAAGCAGTTTAAAAATGAACTAACTCTAAGGTAAACCCCATTTTTACTTGTCCCCAGCAGAGTCGCCAGTTCTGTGATACGGTGGCAGAACCGACTGTTATATTGGTTTGCATTTTATTGTTTGCAAATGTCACGGTAAGCAAGAGTCACCACCGACTTTTCTTTTATCCGACAAAGGAAAGGGTGAAAAGAATAGAAAAATACCTTTTCGAGATTTCTTAGTAAGGGGGGTAGATTATGGAAAGGGAAGGTGTTATCACCCTTTCCATCCATGGTTTTCCATGGGCTCTTAGGTACTTGCTCATTTTTGAAAATTTCTTTCGTGTTTGTGTGGTTTGAAAATCTTTGAAAATTCCTTAGTGCGGTGATTCACTTTATGGTAACTCTTGTATCAGTCCTACAGAGTGTGATAAAGCGTTTCGAAAACTTTGTTTGAAAAGTATTTGAAAGTGTGGTGTGAAAATTTGTTTGAGCAAGTATCTAACAGTTATCTACCTACTCGAAAAAGACTGTTCTTTTCCTTCTATCCTTTAGACCATGTTATCCTACTATTAGTGAGTAGGTAACCCTAGTCGTTGGATGTTGAGGGACTATCGAAAGGGACGTAATGGTCATTGAAGGCAACATGTAAGGATACCTTAGCATTTCGAAGGGACTATCATCATAAGATCATTTCTCGTAGGCAACTCGAGGGAAATTAAGGGACTATGATCTTTATGATGACTTTAAACTGAGGGTCTTTGCTAAGAGTATCCCTACGTTCAGGGGACATGACCACTATTTTCAAGGCAACCAAGTGAGGTATACCCTAAGGGTGCATGTGTGCAATAGTGTGCTTCTTTCAGACATTTTATCTTGCATTTAGTGATCTACTGATTGATTGATTAATCATACACGCCTAGGTTATTAGCAATTTATATACATGCATATAAAATATAAAAGCGAGAAATAAAGGTCCTACGCTATTACAAGGCTTTAGTGTAGATACATAAGGAATTAACTGAAAGTAAAATGCAGAAATAAAACCCTAATTAAGCTATTACAAACTGTGCGCAGTTATATCAATAGTAAAAATTAATCGTACGGAAAAAATAATTACGCGTGAGAATAAAAAATTGAAATAAGTTTGAAACCCTAAAAAACCCTAATTTGATCATTGAAAATATTTTTGGGATTTTTTGTGAAAAAAAAAGATTTGAAGTTTGACCTAATTTTTCTAATTTATTTTAAATTAAAGAAAAGAAAGTCAAAGTTTAATTAAATTAATTTGCAAAAATTAATTTATTTAAGAAAAACTCTAAATCCTAATTTTTATGATTTTTTCTGGTTTTTTATGATTTTATTGAAAAAATGAGTGAATGAAAAATATAAACTAATTAACAAAAATTAAATAAAATAAAGGAAAAAAGAGGGGCCTGAGGGTGAGGAGCCCAATTGAGGGGTGTGCTTGTGCTATGGGCCCAGATCTGTTGGCCCACAACCTGCGCTGGATCCAGTGTTGCTAGATCCTAAGGGTTCACCATGGAGAAGCGTTTCTGGGCGTTGGATCTGGAGGATGAGTGACCCAATGGTGATGATGATAGAGCCCATGATGCATGCCTGGGGTTGCAACGTACTGGAATCTGCATAAAACATCAAGAAAATAGAAAAGAGCTAGACTTGGGATCGAACCCCAGTCCCTTCCTTCATGTACTCAATCCCTTGCCAATTGCGCTGCTTGTTCATTCATACATATAACAACATAACAATATTATATGTAAATTCTGGAAATTTAAGCTTCGAATCGAAAGCCCTTCCCACACGAAAAGTGTTACTAAATTCAAATCCAGTCTTAGTTTTTGTTGGGCATGCCCGTATCATCTGGCTCGAAGCATGACACAAAATTTCCCTAAACAATGGCGAAATATTTGTTTCACCTCCAACCACTCACGTTTCACATTGGTCATGCCTTAAACAATTTCCTGGGTACGAATCAGACTAAGAAAAATATTAACACATCATAGAAATGTCAAAATAAATTCCAGAGGTTACCCATGATGAACTACTTCGATTTACTGGTCCTGGGAGGGTTTGCCCTTTAATGATGGATGGAATCGCTCGCTGAGAATCCCAGGAATATAATTGGATTACTGGAACTGGTTGAGATTGGCTGTAGCGTGAGATTTGGAATGGCACCACGCTTGTAATTTTGTAATCTTGTTCTCGGTTTGGAGGCAGCTTTCGTTTTCTTGAAATGTTGCACTTTTTGTCTGGCCTTTTTTGTGGCTGCTGCGCATGTCCCCCTTACATCCCAGGGTTCTTGTGTATATATAGCAAATCAATTTAGGGTTGCAACTGTGTAAAAAATCCAATGCTTTCATCACACAATAATTGTTTTGGCAGTCATATGAAATCTTTCCAAATTTGGCCAAATCTTGCACAAATGACTCCCACGTATTTTCTTTGATTTTCCAGCCTGTTTCATTCCTTATTTGATTGAGAGAAGATTCTTTCGATTGTGAGGTATCTTGCTTATTTTGGAACAAATCCCCTTCCTTCCTTCGAATCTTCCTTCCTTGCCAGCCTTAAACTCCAATTCCAACCAATCAAGACTTTCATTATTAGAACTTTGTTCTCCTTAATGGTTCTGAGTCAAATTGTGCCAACTTCAATACTAGGGATCCTTCGATTGAACCACCCTTTGCTTCAATTTCCTGTCCCTTTGAAGAAAATTCCCTGGTCGAATCATCTCTTGTGGAATTGTGAACAAATAAGGCAAGAATCTGGCCTGGACATATTTTTCGAGTGTCCTCTTGATGGCCTCTTTCGAATGTCCTGGAAGGGGTTCTTCGAATGGCCCTTGTCCAAATACCAATCAAAGGGTATTTATTGGAATGTCAATCGAAGAGTCCTTTGCTATGCCAATCAAAAGATCTTGTCCATGCCAATCGAAGGACACGATTAACATGCATGTCGAAGCTGCTTTGACACAATGCTAAATCGAAGGATCCCTTGCCATGCCAATTGAAAGACCTTTTGCAGATGTCAATCAAAAGACGCTATATAGATGTCAATCGAAAATAATTTTGGAGATGCCAATCGAAAGGCATTTTGTAGATGCCAACCGAAAGGCATTTTGGAGATGCCAATCGAAGGGCATTTTTTAGGTGCCAATCGAAGGATACTTAACCATCATTTGAAAAATTTCCTTGTCTTTAGGCAAAGGTTAGCAACCACTTATGCAAGAGGAAATATTGGAAAAATATGAGAGGGAAAATTTTGGGGTACAACACTAGTGCATATAGGTTATTTAATCCTATCAATGAGAAGATTGTGTTAAATTGAGACATTGTGATTGATGAAATTTTGCATGGGATTGGAATTCTAATGATGCAATTAACAAGCTATTGATGAGCTATAGTTTGGACGGAGAAACTGGTGAAGTCGAAGTCAAAGAAATTGTAGATATTCTAGTTGAAGTCAATGTCGAAGAAGTTGTTGACATTATCGACACAGTTGAAGTCAAAGAGGGTTTGGCTATCACAAGCCAAATACCTCAAAGAACTAGAGTTCGTTCAACTAGACTTCAAAAGTATGAATTAAGTGATGATGATGAAGTAACACCAGATGTAGAATTAGTTCATTTTTCTTTACTTGCATATGTTGAACCAATCAACTATAGTGAGGCTTTAAAGAATTAATAATGGAAGTCTTCTAAGATGGAAGAGTTACAGGCAATTGAAATAAATAACACATGGGAGTTAGTCGAATTGCCAACACATACAAAAGCTATCGAAGGTTTTCTTCAAAGTTGAAGCACAATGCTGATGGGTCAATAGCAAGACATAAATCAAGATTAGTAGCTCGAGGTTTTCATCAAAGAGCAAAACTTAACTACTCTATAGTATTTGCTTCAGTAGCAAGATTGGAGACTGTTCGACTAGTGGTAGCATTAGCATGCAACAAAGGCTGGTCGACATTTCATTTAGATGTGAAATCAGTATTTCTGAATGGTCCTTTAGACGAAGAGGTCTATGTCACACAACCTCCAGGGTTTGTGATTTATAAGGAAGCATGTAAAGTATATAAGTTTCACAAAGTACTATTGTGATATCCCAAATTTGCCCGCCCTTTATCACAACGGTCGAAATTAATTTCAAACTTGGATTTTTATAAAATTCTTTTGATTTACATTAATATTTTGGAGTTTTATAAATATTTGTTCTCAAGTCCAGTTAAAATATAATAATTTATTTCAAATTATTTATACTTTTAGAATAGCAAATATCTGCACAACTTTCATATACTTTCAATTGAGTTTATTTACAAATGAGTAACATATCACAGAATCACTGTTTAACGATTTATAACCCCTCTCTCTCTCTCTCTCTGATATATGTGCACCACACAAATACTAATATTTTTTTAGTGTACATTCCAAAACACCATTCACAAAAAAGGGGTTCTCTTGTTTATAATGTCGTCACTTTCATAAACAAGACCATGGTGTTTAGTTGAGAACAAGAGATACTTTTTTTTTACTGTTTTGATTTTATCCTATGTGTTGTGTTATTTTCTTTGTTATTTATTTATACCAATACCATGTGTCAAAAGCTGAATGGTAGGCCTATTATAAGAAGATAAAATCAAAGTTGGAACATTTTTCTTGCTGGCACCACGATGGAAGAGGCTGCGCCTCTTGTCCCTTCATTTTCTATAGATATTTTGTTATCTTTACCATGTGGTTTAGCAATTAGATTTTAGTTGTAGAATTTGGGCTTTTTTTTTGGACCTTTAGTCATTTAGCACCCAACTTCCTATTTTATACACCCTTTAGCTCAATTAATCTAATTTCTTTTAGTAGTTAATTTATTTAATTTGTTTTCTTTAATTAAATTATTAGTTTAATAGTTAGTTTATTTTATTATTATTTAAAATAATAAAAAAGGTCTAAGTGTAATAGGATGGGAGAACTGACTTGGTATTTTGCGTTTTATCGTAATTGTTGCGGATAGCAAGAGTCACCACCGACTTTTATTTTATCCAATAAAGGAAAGGGTGAAAAGAACAGGAAAGACCTTTTGAGAATTTTCTTGAGTTAGGGAGATAGGTTATGAAAAGGGAAGGTGTTAGCATCCTTTCCATCCGTAGTTATCTACGAACTCTTAATTGCTTGATCACTTTGAAAATATTTTGAAAACGCCTTTGTTTCAGAAAACTTTGTAATGATTCTCGTATCGTTTGAGAATATATACAAAGTGTTGGTTTTGAAAATATTTGTTGTTTGGAAAGTGTTTGAAAGATGTTTTTTGAAAGTGTGAGGTGTGAAGATTGTTTTGATTTATGAGCAAGCAATTATGAGCAATTTTACCGACTCAAAAAGTCTTTGTTCTTTTCCTCTTCCTTTAGATAGTGCTATCCTACCATTGATTGGTGGGAAGCCCTATTATTGGATGTGAGGGACAAGTGCATGTCATTGTACAGTCATAAAAGGCAACTGTTAGAACATAGTTTGATTCCACAACCCTTGGTTAGAGTTTTGATGATAACAAATACAAAGAATAAATAATAAATTCAAAGAACAAATATGCACCTAAAAATTATGTTTTATGAATGCAGAAGTTCTGACCATATCCATCAGAAGATGAGCCATAAGAGCTTCACGCTGAAGCAATCAGAATATACGCTGAAGATTGATGACCAGAACCTGCGCTTAATCAAAGTAAACTCTGATTCTGAACAAGAACATACCAATCCAAGTCATCAGTATTCTGAAGCGTCATCAGCAAGTAAGGAGATAAGATTTTATCATTTAAGACAACATCAATTCCAACGACTTCTTTCAGACAGGATCTTCTCCAAAAGGAAAGTGTGTTAATGACATTAAACATGCTTTATGATCAACGTCATTCCACTGCCTATATAAACAAAGTCAGATTTCAAAATCAACAATGATTTTGATATACTATCAATCACGCATATTCAAAGCTGCAAGCAATTTTCATTTACATTTCCAAGCTATAATCCTGTGTAATTTATCATAGTTGTGATAAACAGTTTTGTTAGAAACATAACAACACATATCCTGTATACTTACATTGAAACAATGTTCCTTGAGATTAACCGGACTATGGTTGTACTCAACAAGACTTTAACAGTTGTTAAAGTAGCTTTTGTAATCTTGTTGAGATTAGTGGATTAAGACCTCGTTGGAGAGAGGCGAAATCACCTTGACGGGTGGACTGGAGTAGTTTGAGATCAAACAAACCATGATAAAAATACTGTGTCATTGAGCTGTTAATTTCAAGTTTTCAATTCAACCCCCCTTCTTGTGTTTTTCACATCTTCAATTGGAATCATAGCGGCTGGTTTTGAGCTTAAACACTTAACCATGTTAGTACAAGATCCAAGCTTCAGAAAAACACTATGGTGGGACCAAGCCAAAACATCAGCAATGACAACCATGAAGACAAGGACAGATTCAGTGGAAAACCTCCAGTATTTGATGGAGAAAACTTTGACTACTAGAAAGACAAAATTGAGAGTTTCTTTCTGACCCATGATGCTGATCTATAGGACATGGTGACTGATGGATACACGCACCCAGTGGATGGACGTGGTCAGAAGATAGACAGAAAAATGATGTCTAATAAGCAAAAACGTGAATTCAGAAACCACGACAAGGCCAGAACAATTCTCCTCAGCGCCATCTCATATTCATAATATGAGAAAATATCAAACAAAGAAACTGACAAGAACATGTTTGACTCTCTGAGAATGACGCATGAAGGCGAAATTCAAGTAAAAGAAACCAAGGCGCTTGCGCTCATTCAGAAGTATGAGGCATTCAAGATGGAAGATAATAAATCAATAGAAACTATGTTTTCAAGATTCCAAATTCTTGTTGCTAGACTAAAGGTTCTTGACATAAGGTATTCTACTACTGATCACGTTAAGAAGATCATCAGAAGCTTTCCCAAACAATAGAGGCCAATGGTCACATCACTTAAGCTAGCCAAAGATCTCAACAAAATTTCTCTGGAGGAACTTGTTAGCTCCCTCAGAAGTCACGAGATAGAGCTAGAAGAAGATGAGCCTCAAAAGCAAGGTAAGCCATTAGCTTTAAAATATAACAGAAAATCTGACTCTAAGGTTTTGCAGGCTATGGAAGAAACATCTGATGGTTCCTCATCAGAAGAAGATGAATTGTCTCTCCTCTCCAGAAGGGTGAACCAACTGTGGAAGCAGAGACAAAGGAATTTCAGAAATCCCAGAAGATCAGAGAATCAGAATGAATCCTCCTCCAGATACAAAAAGTCTGAGTCTTCCTCTGGACACAGAAGATCTGAAGGTTCTTTAGGATACAAAAAGCCAAACAACAAGGACATCATCTGCTATGAATGTAACGAGAAAGGGGACTACAAAAGTGACTGCCCAGAGCTTCATAAGGAAAAGCCCAAAAAGAAGTTCTTCAAGGAAAAGAAGAAAAGCCTCATGGCTACATGGGATGATTCTGACACATCTGAAGCTGACTCAGAATCAGATGATGAAAGAGCAAACATAGCTCTCATGGAAAATGTATCAGAAGACAGTGAAGCTTCTAGTTCAGACTCAGAATCAGACACTAAAGAGATATCTTTAGCAGCAAGGCTAAGACACCAATCATGGTACCTGGAATCTGGCTGCTCGCGACACACGACGAGAAGAAGGCATATGTTCCAAAGCCTGGAACTTAATCCTGGAGGCTACGTGGGCTTTGGAGGCAATCATAGAGGAAAAATCATTGGCTCTGGAACAGTAGGTAATGGAAATCTTCCCTCTATAAGTAATGTTTTGTTAGTTGATGGATTAATGCATAACCTGTTATCCATAAGTCAATTAAGTGATCATGGTTATGATTTAATCTTCAATCAAAATTCATGCAAAGATGTTAGTCAGAAAGATGGGACTATCCTATTTAATGGAAAGAGGAAAAACAACATTTATAAAATAAAAATTTCTGAACTAAAGAGTCAGAATGTAAAATGCCTACTTTCTGTTAACAACGAGCAATGGGTCTGGCACAGAAGATTGGGGCATGTTAGTATGAGAAGAATATCTCAGATTAACAAACTCAATCTGGTCAGAGGACTTCCTAATTTGAAGTTGAACTCCGATGCTCTGTGTGAAGCATGTCATAAAGGCAAGTTTGCAAAACCTGCTTTTAAATCCAAAAATGTTGTTTCCACCTCTAAGCCATTAGAACTTCTGCACATTGACTTATTTGGACCAGTAAAAATTGCTTCAGTCAGTGGCAAGAAGTATGGGTTAGTAATTGTAGATGACTATAGCAGATGGACATTGGTAAAGTTCTTAAGACACAAGGACGAGTCACAATCTGTGTTTGTTACCTTCTGCAACCAAGTTCAGAATGAAAAGGATCTTAGAATTGTCAAAGTCAGAAGTGATCATGGTGGAGAATTTGAAAATAAAAATTTTGAATTATTTTTTAATGAAAAAGGAATTTTGCATGACTTCTCTTGTCCTAGAACTCCTCAACAAAATGGAGTTGTAGAACGAAAGAACAGAACATTGCAAGAAATGGCCAGAACCATGATCAACGAGACTAACGTTGCTAAGATCTTCTGGGCAGAGGCAATTAACACAGCGTGTTACATTCAGAATAGAATCTCCATAAGACCTATTCTGGAAAAGACTCCATATGAATTGTGGAAGAACAGAAAGCCTAACATTTCTTATTTTCATCCATTTGGATGCACATGTTTTATTCTGAATACAAAAAATTATTTGAACAAGTTTGACTCTAAAGCACAAAAGTGTATTATGTTAGGATACTCTGAATGCTCAAGAGGGTACAGAGTATACAATACAGAAACACAAATTGTTGAAGAGTCAATCAATGTTAGGTTTAATGATAAGCTTGACTCTCAAAAGTTAAAGCAGAATGAACTCCTTGCAGGTATGGAAGTTGAACTCACAGGTACTGAAGATAACTCATCAGAAGTTCTCAACAGAGACACTCCCTCAACATCAGAAAGAGTCACTGCAAGTAATCTATCACCTTCTGTTGATCAACTCTAAAAAAGACTATCCAGAAGCAGCATTGATCACCCAAAAGATACAATACTGGGAAAGAAGGATGATCCAATCAGAACAAGATCAACATTCAGAAACTATGAAGAATCCCTCATGGGACTGGTCTCTCTGATTGAACCAACAACAATTGATGCAGCACTTCTGGACAATGACTGGATTCTGGCAATGCAAGAGGAACTAAATCAATTCACCAGAAATGACGTATGGGATCTGGTTCCCAAAACAAAAAGATTCAACGTCATTGGTACAAAGTGGGTGTTCAAAAACAAACTGAACGAGCAAGGTGAAGCCATTAGAAACAAAGCGCGACTGGTAGCACAAGGTTATAGTCAGCAAGAGGGGATAGACTATACAGAAACCTTTGCTCCAGTCGCCAGGTTAAAATATATCAGACTTTTAATATCATTTGCTGCAAATAAAGGCATCACTCTGTATCAGATGGATGTCAAAAGTGAATTCTTAAATGGCTATATAGATGAAGAGGTATATGTGCACCAACCTCCTGGTTTTGAGAATTCCAAAAATCTAGAATATGTTTTCAAGCTAAAAAAGTCACTCTATGGTCTGAAACAAGCTCCCAGAGCTTGGTATTAAAAACTAAGTAATTTCCTGTTAGAAAAGGAATTCACCAGAGGGAAAGTAGACACAACCTTATTCTGTAAGACAGTTAAGAACGACATGTTAGTATGTCAGATTTATGTTGATGATATTATATATGGATCTACTAAACCCCTATGGGAAGAGAGTTTGCTAAATGTATGCAGGCAGAGTTTGAGATGAGCTTAATGGGGGAACTCAAATTCTTTCTAGGCATTCAAATAAACCAAACTCCAGAAGGAACTTACATTCATCAGAAAAATATGTCAGAGAACTTCTGAAGAAATTTGATCTCTCAGAACGTAAGCCCTCAAAGATTCCAATGCATCCCATGTGCATTCTGGAAAAGGAAGAGGTAAGTAAAAAGGTAGAACAGAAGGTCTACAGAGGTATGATTGGTTCTCTTCTCTATCTGACGGCTTCAAGGCCTGACATTTTATTTAGTTTTTGCATATGTGCTAGATTCCAATCAGATCCTAGAGAATCTCACTTAACAGCAATTAAGCGAATTTTCAAGTATCTGAAAGGTACTACTAATATGGGTTTGTTTTATAGAAAATCAAATGATTACAGCTTAGTAGGATATTGTGATGCTGACTTCGCTGGAGACAGAGTAGAACGTAAAAGCACTTTTGGAAGCTGCCAGTTTCTAAGAGAAAATATGATCTCATGGTCCAGCAAGAGACAGTCCACAATAGCACTATCAACAGCAGAAGCTGAATACATAGCAGCTGCTGGATGTAGTACGCAAATGCTCTGGATGAAAAATCAACTTGAGGACTTCAATATATTTGAGATTAACATTCCTATCCTCTGTGACAATACTTCTTCTATTAGTCTTAATAAAAATCCAATTTTGCATTCCAGGGCTAAGCATATAGAAATAAAACATCATTTTATTAGGGACTATATTCAGAAAGGGATTCTTAACTTAAAACTCATTGACATAGACCATCAATGGGCTGATGTATTTACATAACCTCTTTCTGAAGATAGGTTTAACTTCATTATGAAGCATCTCAGCATGAAGTTATGCCCAGAATAAATTGTTTTATTTACATATCTTAACCATCAAATCTTTGTTATTTTCTGTGAACTACTTATCAACCTGCCTTCAGAGTTTTAGAAGTACATATTGCATCAGAATCTATTCATGAAGATCTGAACATTTCATTTCAAGGATAGAAGTGTGTTGTTCACATAATCATATAGTTATCATCCATTCATCAGCTACTTTCTGAGGCTGAACATGCGTTCACTTTTCTGAAAGGTCAAAAGCGCTGATTGGGTGCATTGAGACACACGTCATGGGTAACCGTTCCAGTATCTTTCTGAATCCCCTAATTTCAATTGTCATTAATGCTTATAACCATGACTAATTATTTCTCTCTCTTACTGTTTACGCTTTCAAGAAAAACTATTTAAACTCAAATCTCACTTTTTACAATCACATATTTTTACTCTCTAAATACTTTCAATCATTTCAAGTTCGTATTTTCAAAAAACCCTTTCATATTTCTCAAATCTTGTGTGAACAATGGCTTCTTCAAGCATCCAAAACATCAGAACTCAGGAAACTGCTTCAATGGAACAGTATGAAGAACCTTACAAAATGCTACTCACTCCCATTGATAATCTGGAAGTTCTTTCAGAACTGATTATTGACTTTGAAAGCTTGCAAGAAAATGACTTCAATCTGTATGAAGACGTCAATGCTCAAGGTTGGAACAAATACTTTGACCGTCTTCTAGGGCCAACATTTCCAATTCTTGTCAAAGAATTATGGATACATGCTTCTTCTTCAAATCATCAAGTTACCTCTTATGTCATGGGGAAGAAAATTGTCATTACAGAAGACCTAATTTCAAGGCTTATTGGTTACAATGGTGGAGGTGTCAGATGTATTGACATGGATGAAAGATGCTTTGATTTAGCCTCTATTGCAAGGGAAATATTAATCTTGGACTTCCCTCCAGCAAAATCAGAGATCTGAAGGATCACCACATAATTTGGGAAAGAATTGTTCTGGGGTGTATCAACCACAGGAAGCCAACTAGCTCTCCTGATTATATAAACATTGATCAGTAGTTTCTGATCTATTTTATTTCCAAGAAGACTAAGGTTAACCTCCCACACTTGCTGTTTAATCATCTTAGAACTAGTGTGAAGGAAACAAGGGAAGATGAACGTACCAAAAGGGACTGGATTCCCTTAGGCAGGCTCATATCAGATATTCTGACAGAGAATAGGATGATAGAGCATTTGACTGAAGCTCAGGAAATCAGCACACTGGAAGCAACTGCTGGGAAGCCTCTGAACGCAAAAAATCTGAAGAAGATGAAAATCATTGAGAATATCAAGAAGGAACCCAACGTTACTTCTTTTGTAACCATCACTTCAAGAATAATTCCTCTGGATGATTTTCCTCTTTTCTCTGAGATTGACTCCAAGCCAGAGATAATAGTCAGATATATGGATGCTTGTAAGGCAGATGGTGTAGCGGTAGAAATGTGCAAGACTAAGCCATTGGATTGACTAGACTTTATACAAATCAAAATAAAAATCACCACCGCGCTTTATTGTTTCCAAAGGAATGGGAAAAGAGCGAATAACCCAAAAAGAGGGGGAAAGATTCAAGGTAAGGGGGTTGGTTATGCAAAGGGAAGGTATTAGCACCCTAAACATCTACGGTACTCCGCAGGAACCTCTTTGAAAAATCTGTATATTTTGGCTATAAAAATGTGTTGTATATAAAATGGATGGTGGAGGTGAGAAAAGAAATATTTTTTTATGATTTTTGCACCCGCCGCGGTTGCGAACCTTTAGTGCCTACGTACCACCTTTCGTGTAATAGGGGATCAAGGTACACGTAGTTCCTCTTTTAAAAATTTGAAACACAAGTGTGTTGGTTGATTTTATGAGATAAGACATCATCGCAATTGTCCGTGTGAAAAACATACTTATTACCCACAATCATGAGAAAGAAGAATTTGCATCATCTCAAAGTGGAGGATATGGCTTGGATTTTAAAATCAACAATGCCTCACTCAACACCCAAGTGGAAAATATCTCACTTCACTACATATTGTAGAAGTATAGTTGTTTGCATCACTACAAGGATTGACAAGAGTCTAAATCTTTTGAGAAAAGTTTAAAGATAAAAGCCAAAGTAGCAAAATGGTTTGAAATGAGATTGATTGACTTTTAGTCTTCTCACAAAAAAAGGTCAAGGTATTATTAAATTGATTGAAATTTATTTATGAAAATGTTTCGAAGATGCATGGACCTAAGTCCAAGTTTATTATGAAAATGTTTCAAGTTTCAAAACAAGAAGAGTTTTTTTTTTAAAGGAGGGAGAAGATTTTTGAAATTAAAGAAGATGGGAGGAGAAGAGGAGGCTATCCTAAAGCATAAGGTAAAATCTAGGGATAAAAACCATCTAACCAACAAGAAGCCAATACTTGACATTATGAGTCAATATAGAATTCCCATTCTTCGGATTGAAACCAAGCAAGCAAAGCTACTAGACCTCTTGAGAGAACCAAACTTCAAGTGTTTTAAGTCTTCGCAAAAATTGGGCAGAGTAACGGCTGTATACGGGTGGATTCCAGATTACAAACAAAGATCGTAATCTCAATAACCTGCACACAAAACAAACAAACAACCCAATGTCTTGAGGTAAACCTCAAGAACTTCAGATAAAATATCAAATAAAGTCACAAAGTCTCCAAGATAGGCCAATGTCTCTAATCCTAAGTCCAAAAAGTCCATCACTCCATAATGCAAAGGATAGTAACCATGTAGTCCAAGTATCATTAATGATTTTTATGGTTCATGTTGATTATTAGGTGTCTTTAAAAAGAAAGAAAAGCTCAAGTGAGCAAAATAAAAATGACATAAAAGTAAATGCTCAAGTGAGCACAGATGAAAATAGCATGAAATGTAAAATGCAAAAAGTAAATGGTACATAAAGCATGAAAAATTGTTAGTAATTAGTGGTTAGTTGGATGGTCATCTTGAAACTTGAATTTGGAACTCATTAGAGGATTGGTAGAACCAGAGCCTCCACACAACAAGTTGCATTTGCTTTTTGTCAAGTATATCATCCATTTTGGAATTTTCATAAGGCAACATGTAATGATCAACGATGTTTAAGTGATCCGCGTTGACCAAAGGTGTTGTAGATCCATTAGAGGATTGGTAGAACCAAAGACTCCACACAATGAATCTCAAGGTTATTGGATCAAAGAGATAAAATTAACATACTTGGGCTTGCAATCATAAGTTTGGGCCATGAATGATCATTTATTCGAGTTGGGACAAAATGTAGCGCTATGTTAAGAAATCGTAAGTGGACTTATGTAGAAGTCACACCTATTTTAAGGCCGGTCAATAGCAATCTATGTACTTCATGTTTGGATAAATGATATAGAGATCACCATCCCTTAACATGTAGAACAATTAAAAAATAAAGGGATAAGATGAAGAGGGAGGAGAATGATAAGCTAATTTGGATCACCATTTCAAAATTCTTTCATCTTTAAATTCAACCACTCCTCTAGATGGATTAAAGCACTAAACATATCATTAATCCAAAAAACCAAAAATGAATTAAATAATTCACTCTTAGGTAGATTTGAATTGATGAATATTTATTCAACTTCATCTACATCACAAAGTCCATTGAGTTTAAAGACAAATTGGACATTTAAAATTGCAATTCAAACCAACAATCAAAAGGAGTGAGTAGAAAAAGCATTTTGGATCAAAGCTGCCCCAAAACAAGGCAAAAAATGCATTTTGTCCTGGTGTAAATCGATTTACACTACTATGTAAATCAATTTACACAATATAGTTTTCAAAAATTCACGTGAAATTACTTCTGTGCAATCGATTTACACTTAGTGCAAATCGATTGCACATAGTAACAATAGCAAAAACAACATTTTAAAAGGGCAATTTCTTGTTCAAACTTTCCATCAAACACCTTATGATCATGGATCCACTTGAGCACAAAAATTCCATCAAATTATGAGAAAATAACACCATTGAAATCACAAAATAATGCTCAAAGAATCAATCCCAAAGATCACCAAGAGATCACATTGTGAAAGATGAATTATCCAACTTACCAAAGGTAGATCTAGAGAATTATCAAAACAACTTCAAGAATTTGCTTCAATTCAACCACAAGAATCAATTGACCAAGCTTGGATGTAGAGAATTGATGGAGAAAAAGTGTTTGGATGAAGGTTTAGCTCAAAGATTAGTAAGCTTCAATGCAAAGCTTACTAACTTTTTGAAAATGGAGCTTTGAGTGAATTTGGTAGATGGAGAGAATTGAGAGATTTTTTAGCAAGGTGGATTTGGCTATCAAAAGCTTGAAATTTGAATGAAATGAGAGCTCTATTTATAGAGTTTTAGGATTGGGATTAGTGGTAATTTGGTAATTGATTCTTGGAGCCAAAATTTGAATTAATGATAACTCTTTCAAAAATTAGAGCCAAAATTTGAATTAATGATAATTCTTTCAAATATTAGAGCCAAAATTTTAATTAATGATAATTCTTTTTAAAAATGAAAGATTGACACTAAAATTTGAATTAATGATATATCTTTCAAAAGTGAAGGAAAATTGGAGCCAAAATTTGACAAGTTTAAAATGCTGATTTTTTTTTTAATTTTCACGTTGTGCAATCGATTGCACTACAGTGCAAATCGATTGCACAGTGTATTTTTTTTCAAAAATGGCACAAAATACACTATGTGCAATCGATTGCACTTTAAGAGCAATCGATTGCATCAGTGAAAAAAATGAAAATTTTTAATTCTTTTTTCTTTGCAAATAGAGATTTTAGGAAAATAATACCAGAAATCCTTATTTGACAGATGCTTCGACTTGGTACCTACAAAACAAAAATATACAAAGACAAAGACAAATATTTATTTGTATTTTGATTAGAAGTTAGTCAACAACACATATACAAAATATACAACCAAGGTGCTTGGAGATTCCTCAAGAGCAAACTTAAAGATAGGAAAAAAGAGGAAGAACCAACCCTAATGTGATCTTGTTATGATCGAGTTGATATGATATGATAGAGGAATCTTAGGGGCAAAAATTGGGGTACAACAGCTGCCCTTATTTAAGTGTCTTCTATCTGGAGATACGAAGGTTACAAATCTTCGTGTCGACGCGATTGAAGATACTTAAATATAAAACAAGCCCTATTTTTGTCTCTAAGATGCCATGCAATGCTTATGATTATGGATGCATATGAACATAACAAAAGAGACGCAAAGTAACATTGGGGATGCCACAAAAATGAAGAAACAAAGGAGCAACCCCACCAGGAAAATAAATCACTGGTGGACCAAAAGAATAGAACCAGAGAGGAGGATAACAAGCATCGACGTTCACTTTCGATGTCTACCAACGTTCACTGAAGGTAGAGAGAAGAAGATATACCGACTCACAGATGACGGTAAACTACTAACTCAATAGTTGAAGGTAGAAGAGAAAATATATCATGCCATCGCCGTTTACTGACGAGGAACTATCAGCGTTCACTGATGATAACAAAAAGATAAGAAACACCAACGTTCACTGTCGATGCACTACCAACGTTCACTGAAGGTAGATTTTGAAAATATCATACCATCGCCGTTCAGTGACGAGGAACCACCACCGTTCACTGATGATAGCAAAAAGATAAGAAACACTGACGTTCACTGCCGATGTACTACCAACGTTCACTGAAGGTAGATTTTTGAAAATATCATACCATCGCCGTTCACTGACGAGGAACCACCACCGTTCACTGATGATAGCAAAAAGATAAGAGACACTGATGTTCACTGCCGATGCACTACCAACATTCACTGAAGGTAGATTTTGAAAATATCAATACCATCGCCGTTCACTGACGAGGAACCACCACCGTTCACTGATGATAGCAAAAAGATAAGAAACACCGACGTTCACTGCCGATGCACTACCAACGTTCACTGAAGGTAGATTTTGAAAATATCATATGTTCCCCAAACTTCTGGTGTTTCACCTAGAACGGGTCTCAACTTCTTCCTTAACCAAGGAATTCCTCCTGGAAAGGGTAATATGTAAGCTGTCTCAAATAAAGAGACTTCCACTTGCAAAGATTTCACAACGAGCAATTTCTGTGAATTTGAAAGTCTTGTCATCCACTGGCGTAAACTGACGACGGACTTCAAGCTAACCACTCATAGAGGAAATAGCAAAAAAAGTTACGTCAACTTGTACAGGGAAGCACGAGTTACTCAAACAAAGATACCTATTGCTTGTTATCATGGAGGGTTGCAAAAAGAAACGACTTTCTGGGGATAGAAATGTGGCTTCCCGGGGAAAGAGATATGACTTCCTGGGGAAATGAGATATGACTTCCTGGGGAAATGAGATATGACTTCCTGGGGAAATGAGATATGACTTCCTGGGGAAATGAGATATGACTTCCTGGGGAAATGCCATATTATTCCTGCTGAAGAGATAAAGTCTTCTCGTGCAAAATAAATGCACAAATCAAAGCTAAAAGTCCTCATAAATCCAGAGTAAATAATATTGTCATGCAACCACGAATCCAATTAGAAACAAACTGGAGCAAGACAGCCAAAGAAGATACATCCTTTGAGAAATAAACTCAAGAGGGAAAACCAAATCCAACTAAGCAAGGAGCGCCGCAGAAAGGTTTGAACACAATGTCAATAAAAAATGATTTGTAACAATGCATGATGCATGTATGAATGTATGAGTGATATCGTGCATATGCTGGTAAAAGGATACATAATCGAACAAAACTGCCTCAGGTACTAACAACATTGGTCTAAACTTCAACCAGAAAGATCAATCTAAGAAAGGTAAAAGCAACTGCGGAAACCAAACTTATTTCCTGTCCTAACTTCACTGAGGAGAAACATAATCCGGATGTAGCTAAATCAAACAGATACCGGGATAGAACATCTTTCTTCCGTTTTCATCGGAGAAACCAGTTTTCCAAAAACAACGTGCCTACTGAAGATTGCAAAACTAGTCTCAAATAAAGCAGACTGACGCCGAGACAACCAAACCTCACTGAGGAATTTAAACCCACTTCCCTGGAGAAAAAAAACTGAGGATTGAAAACTTTTCATCATGAATACTCATTCTAACAAGAGATGCCCTGGGATAACCTTCCTAGGGAATAACACACAGACTTCCATGGGGAAAAAAATGTTTCACAGTCCGTACTCCTACTGGGGATTTCGATACTGATTGTGAATAAGGAAAATGGAAACCAAATTGTCAAAACATTCACTGGGGAAATCAGACCCACTTTGAAGGAAGAAAAACATACGGACTTCAATAAGGGAGACAATACTTCATCATCGAGACCTCTACCGGGGACTTCATGCTGACTTCATTGGGGAGGTCAACACCACATCATCGACGGGATACCAAGATACGTTCTTCATTGGGGAAACCGGAGATACGTTCTTCACTGGGGAAACCGGAGATACGTGCTCCACTGGGGAAACCGGAGATACGTTCTTTACTGGAGATAACCGGATATACGTTCTCCACTGGGGAAACCGGAGATACGCTCTTCAAGAGTAATGATTGCACCAACTTCTTTGGTGAGAAAGGACTTCTATCAAATAAACGAGGCCTTTACTGGAGAATATTGGATTGAGTCTTCATATCATACAAACCTATTCCAACAAAATATGCCCTGGTATGGTCTTTCTAGGAAATCAAGAAGTCAACACTAATGCCAATACTGCAAAAAGAGCGATATCTTAGCACACCAAGGGAGTAAAACCTTTCATCATATGAGGGAAAACTTCGCTGGGGAATCTGGGACAGAGGCTTCTGACCATGCAAACCCAAAATCAAAAGCGAACCGAGACTTGGCCGGGGATAATGTGGCCACAAACCTAATATTGTACCTTACACCCACTGGTATCGTCTTTAACTATCTGAGAAACACACAAAGATTGCGCACATACCAACAAGATGAATTGAGAGAACCTTCCTGGGGAACCAAGAAGTTAACACTATAGTAAGAAGTCAAAATTATGGGGATTTTAAATCAAACTCAACACTTGGTGAGAGAAAACCCAAAAACTTGACAGTTGTCTCAACGCCTCTTAGAAAATATACTGCCCTTTTCTAGCTACTTGGGAAGCACATAACAACAATAATGTCGTAACAAGAGAAAGCACTGCTCTACAAGATATTCCATATCAATAAAAGGGAGAAAGAACTCCATCAAATGAGAAAAGGCTTCATAGCTCTTTTTAATCTCCGTTTGATCACCACCTGGCTGGGTAAAGAATCACACTCAACTGGAGAAGTCTGCAGCAAGACTGGAAAAAATGGGATTATGAACCCAACATCATAACACAACTTGAGGAAGGTTCTCAGCTTGGGGTAGACATAGTAACTATCTTGACAAAATCTGGATATGCCCTTGGAAACCAATCTGGTGTCCCAAGCTTACCGGGCTGATCAAGGTAACTTTCATAACTTGCCCTTGGTTGCATGCTTTTAAGTAACCTTTCTGATCAAATGGCTTTCATAGATTTGTTGAATCTTGACGTAACTGCCCTAGATTGGCTGAATGTTGCATCCTCTTTGCTCCACAACTCTTCCCGGCAACATGCCTTTTGCTGATACTCAAATGTAAACTCTCATGATATCAAGCAGTTTTTTTACAAGCAGAAAATGTTTATTCTAATAATGAAAATTCTAATGCAACAATTATGTAAGTCTTGAAGATTTTATTTTAAAAGATGTTGCAAAACCTTGTGACGAATCACTAGCCAGGATGCGACATGGATTTTATGTATGAAAGATAACAAAAGCAATATGATACCAATCACAATAATTTAGCAAAATTAATAGGAGTCAGGAAACACTATCTCATTGGAGTATTATTTCAAAATAAACCCTGTTTCAATTAGGACTTTTGAGGGTTGTAACGTGGCCTGGTTCACGGTTTTTAGAAAAAAAGATTTAAGGCTCAAAAATATTTGGTGCCCACCCCCTTCATGATGTTCTTCAGTCCTAAGTTCAGTTAACTTGACACGAACATTCATCTCTCAAAAGAAGTTTCGAGATGGTTGAGGAATCAAACAAGGTTTTCTTTGGACATGCAAGTCACTTGTTCCTACTTCTTTTGGGTTTCTTGTCACGCGACTCTGTTCTTTGCTGATGATTTCACATTGTAATCTTTTATTGCATTTTAGGCTTTCCATTTCTTTCTTGCCTTCTGGACAAATTCCTTTTGACTTTGAATCTGAAGTGCAGCGGGATGCCCTGACTTTTGCCTAAGCGACTTGTTTTTTTTTCCAAGTTCGACTTAGCGGGGCTTTTTGTCTCTTAATTTTTCATCATGATTTTTAATTCATGTCATATTTTTTTTCTCTTTTTTTTGAACATGTCGCGTGACTTCGTGTCATTTGTGACTAGTTGAAAGAATTGTGACTGCCCTATTTCTGGGTAGATGAAAGATAACCATTGTTGTATCGTAATCTGTTGATCACCTGATATGTAAGAAATACCCATTGGGATAACATCTTCTTTTGAAGCACACTACTGATATGCGGAGATTTAAACATTGCAGTTTTGAATTCCCTCAACCTTTTGAAGGATAACCATTGTTGTATCTTTGGATGCGCATTCCTGATGAGTTCTGAATGCTCAATCAGATTAACTGAACACTACCCTGCCCCCGGTTTTTAAAGAGGGTTTTTTTCTGAATAGAAAAAAAGAAACTCCTACTTCAAGGCTCAAAGGGGTTAACGAGGGTTTCACTCCCTTATATCTCCGGTGTTTGAGGATTTGAAACAATGCCTGTACATCGTCAACAGGGTTTTATCCAAAAGCATACAACCAGAAAATTTGTGTTTTAATATCATCACCCTCCTCCCAATCTCTGCCTAGGCAAGATAATGAGTAACAAGTTGGTATCATAAAGAAATTTAAAATTGAAAACAAATACGAGTGAAACGAATGAATTTCTTCAAGACCAACATACTCATTGTATTAAGATTAAACATTCAAATGCAAACAAGTTCTTACATGCAAACAGTGCAATGATAAACAAGAAAAATTACAAATGAGAAAGCAGTAAAAATGATAATAAACTGAGAAGGCTAATCATCCTTAAACTCCAGGGCATTCTTCAATCACGTACATCACCAGATGAGCATGAGGGCAAGTGTTGCCCTTTGTACTTCTCAAATTCCGGGACCTTGAACTTAGCAGGCACTTTAACATTCGGGACCAAACACAGCTCATTCACATTCTTCCCGAATAACTCTTTTCCTCTAAGAGCCTTCATCTCTATTTGCATTCTATCAAACTGCTCTTGGAAATCATCCATTCTGTCATAAAGACCCAAGTCTTCACTCAGCGGAGGGAAAGGACGACACACATCTTCATTAACAAACGGAACCAAATTCACTGAAGGAGGTGCAGCAGGAACAATATGCACCACAGGAGGTGCATGAGTAACAACATTTGGAACCACTGGAGCATCTTGAGGACCCAGATTGAAACCTTCAGGTGCAAAATTCTCTGGCATTCCCCACGGATAACCCTGAGGCATACGGTTTTGAACAACAGTTGGAGTAGCGGATACAGGAACAATCAGAACTACAGTACTTGCCTTTGTTGGTTGAGGTTGAACACTCGGTGGCTGATTCTGAGCAACTACCAGAGCTTCCATCAGAGTAGTCAAGTTGGCCAAGCCAACCTTCAAAGCAGAAACTTCTTCGCGCAGCTCGCGATTCTCCTGTTCTAAGTTGTCCATCTTCTTTTTGAAATTAGCCCGAGTGTTGTAGCGATGAGTCAACTTGCTGAGTGAAGTTAAGAAGCTGGGTAAGACACCTGGATATGCATAACAAATGCAAGAAATATGTGCAATATGATGCATGATATGCAATGCATATGATTATTTTTGTTTTATCATTTAATATTTCAAGGGATTTATGGTTTATATTGCAAACATTCAAGTAATAAAGCTTTTGAAATACTGAAATTTTTTATTATTCTCTTTTCAGAATCCATGGTTTAAAAGTACCAAAGGTATTCACAAATAGTCAACTTTTAAATCCCTTGAAATATTGTTTTTTCAAAAGATGCTTATGAGTGCATGGATGCATGATGCAACAATCAGACACAAGATCACACATATATGGTTCATAGGTTCAACGTCACGAGCATGAGGTCGAAGGTACTACCCATAAGGTATTGGTCTAAAAAGTTATCACCTGCCGAACAAGGTTCTAGAGGTTCCCAAAGTCTACATCCTTCCTTCGGATATTACCAACTTCCCGATTAATTCGGTAATTAGTAATATTCTCAAGAAAGACTCGTCCGAGCGTAGTATCGTGTGACAACTACTTCCGGATTACTCCTTTATAGCTTCCGCACTACACCTAAAAGGCCAAGAGGGGTTAGGTAATCTACGGTCCTCAGCTTCGGCAGGCTCCCAGGTCGAAAGCAGTATGTCTTCCCGATTACTCGGTAAACGACACTACAATCAAAGGGGCCTCCACTGAGTGGGGGATCTCATGCCTCCTGTTTTGGGATTACTCCATCAAAGTTAACATGACTATACTGCCCGTCCTATCTTAAAGTTTGCCCAAGTCCGGGTATAGGACTTATGAGTAATCACCAAGCATCCTGTAAACCAGGAAAATCCAAACAAATATATATACAAAATATAACACATAAACAACAATAACACATATACAGATATAAACAAAGATAGGTTTAACCCACTTAGGGATGGACCAGTAAGAGGTCAATTTGTTTTCCCCAGTGAAGTCGCCATTTTTTCTGTAGCGGTTGAAATGTACAAGACTAAGCCATTGGATTGACTAGACTTTATACAAATCAAAATAAAAATCGCCACCGCGCTTTATTCTTTCCAAAGGCATGGGAAAAGAGCGAATAACCCAAAAAGAGGGGGAAAGATTTAAGGTAAGGGGGTTGGTTATGCAAAGGGAAGGTATTAGCACCCTAAACATCTACGGTACTCCGTAGGAACCTCTTTGAAAAATCTGTATATTTTGGCTATAAAAATGTGTTGTATATAAAATGGATGGTGGAGGTGAGAAAAGAAATATTTTTTTATGATTTTTGCACCCGCCGCAGTTGCGAACCTTTAGTGCCTACGTACCACATTTTGTGCAATAGGGGATCAGGGTACACGTAGTTCCTCTTTTAAAAATTTGAAACACAAGTGTGTTGGTTGATTTTATGAGATAAGACATCATCGCAATTGTCCGTGTGAAAAACATACTTACTACCCACAATCATTAGAAAGGAGAATTTGCATCATCTCAAAGTGGAGGATATGGCTTGGATTTTAAAATCAATAATGCCTCACTCAACACCCAAGTGGAAAATATCTCACTTCACTACATATTGTAGAAGTATAGTTGTTTGCATCACTACAAGGATTGACAAGAGTCTAAATCTTTTGAGAAAAGTTTAAAGATAAAAGCCAAAGTGGCAAAATGGTTTGAAATGAGATTGGTTGACTTTTAGTATTCTCACAAAAAAAGGTCAAGGTATTATTAAATTGATTGAAATTTATTTATGAAAATTTTTCGAAGATGCATGGACCTAAGTCCAAGTTTATTATGAAAATGTTTCAAGTTTCAAAACAAGAAGAGTTTTTTTTAAAGGAGGGAGAATATTTTTGAAATTAAAGAAGATGGGAGGAGAAGAAGAGGCTATCCTAAAGCATAAGGTAAAAGCTAAGGATAAGAACCATCTAACCAACAAGAAGCCAATACTTGACATTATGAGTCAATATAGAATTCTCATTCTTCGTATTGAAACCAAGCAAGCAAAGATACTAGACCTCTTGAGAGAACCAAACTTCAAGTGTTTTAAGTCTTCGCAAAAATTGGGAAGAGTAACGGCTGTATACGGGTGGATTCCAGATTACAAACAAAGATCGTAATCTCAATAACCTGCATACAAAACAAACAAACACCCCAAATTTCTTGAGGTAAACCTCAAGAACTCTAGACAAAATATCAAATAAAGTCACAAAGTCTCCAAGATAGGCCAAGGTCTCTAATCCTAAGTCCAAAAAGTCCATCACTCCATAATGCAAAGGATAGTAACCATGTAGTCCAAGTATCATTAATGATTTTTATGGTTCATGTTGATTATTAGGTGTCTTTAAAAAGAAAGAAAAGCTCAACTGAGCAAAATAAAAATGACATAAAAGTAAATGCTCAAGTGAGCAAAGATGAAAATAGCATGAAATATAAAATGCTAAAAGTAAATGGTACATAAAGCATGAAAATAAAAGCGTAAAGTAAAGTTAATTGTTAGTAATTAGTGGTTAGTTGGATGACCATCTTGAAACTTGCATTTGGAACTCATTAGAGGATTGGTAGAACCAAAGCCTCCACACAACAAGTTGCATTTGCTTTTTGTCAAGTATATCATCCATTTTGGAATTTTCATAAGGCAACATGTAATGATCAACGATGTTTAAGTGATCCGCGTTGACCAAAGGTGTTGTAGATCCATTAGAGGATTGGTAGAACCAAAGCCTCCACACAATGAATCTCAAGGTTATTGGACCAAAGAGATCAAATTAACATACTTGGGCTTGCAATCATAAGTTTGGGCCACGAATGATCATTTATTCGAGTCGAGACAAAATTTAGCGCTATGTTAAGCAATCGTAAGTGGACTTATGTAGAAGTCACACCTATTTTGAGGCCGGTCAATAGCAATCTATGTACTTCATGTTTGGATAAATGATATAGAGATCACCATCCCTTAACATGTAGCACAATTAAAAAAGAAAGTGATAAGATGAAGAGGGATGGGAATGATAAGCTAATTTGGATCACCATTTCAAAATTCTTTCATCTTTAAATTCAACCACTCCTCTAGATGGATTAAAGCACTAAACATATCATTAATCCAAAGAACCAAAAATGAATTAAATAATTCACTATTAGGTAGATTTGAATTGATGAAAATTTATCCAACTTCATCTACATCACAAAGTCCATTGAGTTTAAAGACAAATTGAACATTTAAAATTGCAATCCAAACCAACAATCAAAAGGAGTGAGTAGAAAAAGCATTTTGGATCAAAGCTGCCCCAAGACAAGGCAAAAAATGCATTCTGTCCTGGTGTAAATCGATTTACACTACTATGTAAATCAATTTACACAGTATAGTTTTCAAAAATTCACGTGAAATTGCTTCTGTGCAATCGATTTACACTTAGTGTAAATCGATTGCACACAATAACAATAGCAAAAACAACATTTTAAAAGGGCAATTTCTTGTTCAAACTTTCCATCAAACACCTTATGATCATGGATCCAATTGAGCACGAAAATTCCATCAAATTATGAGAAAATAACACCATTGAAATCACAAAATAATGCTCAAAGAATCAATCCCAAAGATCACCAAGAGATCACATTGTGAAAGATGAATTATCCAACTTACCAAAGGTAGATCTAGAGAATTATCAAAACAACTTCAAGAATTTGCTTCAATTCAACCACAAGAATCAATTGACCAAGCTTGGATGTAGAGAATTGATGGAGAAAAAGTGTTTGGATGAAGGTTTAGCTCAAAGATTAGTAAGCTTCAATGCAAAGCTTACTAACTTTTTGAAAATGGAGCTTTGAGTGAATTTGGTAGATGGAGAGAATTGAGAGATTTTTTAGCAAGGTGGATTTGGCTATCAAAAGATTGAAATTTGAATGAAATGAGAGCTCTATTTATAGAGTTTTAGGATTGGGATTAGTGGTAATTTGGTAATTGATTCTTGGAGCCAAAATTTAAAATAATGATAACTCTTTCAAAAATTAGAGCCAAAATTTGAATTAATGATAATTCTTTCAAATATTAGAGCCAAAATTTGAATTAATGATAATTCTTTTTAAAAATGAAAGATTGGCACTAAAATTTGAATTAATGATACATCTTTCAAAAGTGAAGGAAAATTGGAGCCAAAATTTGACAAGTTTAAAATGCTGATTTTTTTAATTTTCACGTTGTGCAATCGATTGCACTACAGTGCAAATCGATTGCACAGTGTATTTTTTTTTCAAAAATGGCATAAAATACACTATGTGCAATCGATTTCACTTTAAGAGCAATCGATTGCATCAGTGAAAAAAATGAAAAATTTTAATTCTTTTTTCTTTGCAAATAGAGATTTTAGGAAAATAATACCAGAAATCCTTATTTGTCAGATGCTTCGACTTGGTACCTACAAAACAAAAATATACAAAGACAAAGACAAATATTTATTTGTATTTTGATTAGAAGTTAGTCAACAACACATATGCAAAATACACAACCAAGGTGCTTGGAGATTCCTCAAGAGCAAACTTAAAGATAGGAAAAAAGAGGAAGAACCAACCCTAATGTGATCTTGTTATGATCGAGTTGATATGATATGATAGAGGATTCTTAGGGGCAAAAATCGGCGTACAACAGCTGCCCTTATTTAAGTGTCTTCTATCCGGAGATACGAAGGTTACAAATCTTCGTGTCGACGCGATTGAAGATACTTAAATATAAAACAAGCCCTATTTTTGTCTCTAAGATGCCATGCAATGCTTATGATTATGGATGCATATGAACAGAACAAAAGAGACGCAAAGTAACACTGGGGATGCCACAAAAATGAAGAAACAAAGGAGCAACCCCACTAGGAAAATAAATCACTGGTGGACCAAAAGAATAGAACCAGAGAGGAGGATAACAAGCATCGACGTTCACTGCCGATGTCTACCAACGTTCACTGAAGGTAGAGAGAAGAAGATATACCAACTCACAGATGACGGTAAACTACCAACTCAATAGTTAAAGGTATAAGAGAAAATATATCATGCCATCGCCGTTCACTGACGAGGAACTGTCACCGTTCACTGATGATGCACTACCAACGTTCACTGAAGGTAGATTTTGAAAATATCATACCATCGCCGTTCACTGACAAGGAACCACCACCGTTCACTGATGATAGCAAAAAGATAAGAAACACCGACGTTCACTGCCGATGTACTACCAACGTTCACTGAAGGTAGATTTTTGAAAATATCATACCATCACTGTTCACTGACGAGGAACCACCGCCGTTCACTAATGATAGCAAAAAGATAAGAGACACCGACGTTCACTTCCAATGCACTACCAACATTCACTGAAGGTAGACTTTGAAAATATCATACCATCGCCGTTCACTGACGAGGAACCACCACCATTCACTGATGATAGCAAAAAGATAAGAAACACCGACGTTCACTGCCGATGCACTACCAACATTCACTGAAGGTAGATTTTGAAAATATCATATGTTCCCCAAACTTCTGGTGTTTCACCTAGAACGGGTCTCAACTTCTTCCTTAACCAAGGAATTCCGCCAGGATAGGGTAATATGTAAGTTGTCTCAAATAAAGAGACTTCCACTTGCAAAGATTTCACAACGAGCAATTTCTGTGAATTTGAAAGTCTAGCCATCCACTGGCGTAAACTGACGACGGAATGCAAGCTAACCACTCATAGAGGAAATAGCAAAAAAAGTTATGTCGACTTGTACAGGGAAGCACGAGTTGCTCAAACAAAGATACTTGTTGCTTGTTATCATGGAGGGTTGCAAAAAGAAACGACTTTCTGGGGATAGAAATGTGGCTTCCCGGGGAAAGAGATATGACTTCCTGGGGAAATGAGATATGACTTCCTGGGGAAATGAGATATGACTTCCTGGGGAAATGAGATATGACTTCTTGGGGAAATGAGATATGACTTCCTGGGGAAATGCCACATTATTCCTGCTGAAGAGATAAAGTCTTCTCGTGCAAAATAAATGCACAAATCAAAGCTCAAAGTCCTCAGAAATCCAGAGTAAATAATATTGTCATGCAACCACGAATCCAATTAGAAACAAACTGGAGTAAGACAGCCAAAGAAGATACATCCTTTGAGAAATAAACTCAAGAGGGAAAACCAAATCCAACTAAGCAAGGAGCGCTGCAGGAAGGTTTGAACACAATGTCAATAAAAAACGATTTGTAACAATGCATGATGCATGTATGAATGTATGAGTGATATCGTGCATATGCTGGTAAAAGGATACATAATCGAACAAAACTGCCTCAGGTACTAACAACATTGGTCTAAACTTCAACCAGAAAGATCAATCCAAGAAAGGTAAAAGCAACTGCGGAAACCAAACTTATTTCTTGTCCTAACTTCACTGAGGAGAAACATAATCCGGATGTAGCTAAATCAAACAGATACCGAGATAGAACATCTTTCTTCCGTTTTCATCGGAGAAACCAGTTTTCCAAAAACAACGTGCCTACTGAAGATTGCAAAACTAGTCTCAAATAAAGCAGACTGACGCCAACAACCAAACCTCACTGAGGTATTCAAACCCACTTACCTGGAGAAAAAACTGAGGATTGAAAACTTTTCATCATGAATACTCATTCTAACAAGAGATGCCCTGGGATAACCTTCCCAGGGAATAACACACAGACTTCCATGGGGAAAACAAATGTTTCACAGTCCGTACTCCTACTGGGGATTTCGATACTGATTGTGAATAAGGCAAATGGAAACCAAATTGTCAAAACATTCATTGGGGAAATCAGACCCACTTTGAAGGAAGAAAAACATACGGACTTCAATAAGGGAGACAATACTTCATCATCGAGACCTCTACCCGGGACTTCATGCTGACTTCATTGGGGAGGTCAACACCACATCATCGAGGGGATACCAAGATACGTTCTTCATTGGGGACACCGGAGATACATTCTTCACTGGGGAAACCGGAGATACATGATCCACTGGGGAAACCGGAGATACGTTCTTCACTGGAGATAACCGGAGATACGTTCTCCACTGGGGAAACCGGAGATACGTTCTTCGCTGGGGAAACCAGAGATACGCTCTTCAAGAGTAATGATTGCACCAACTTCTTTGGGGAGAAAGGACTTCTATCAAATAAACGAGGCCTTTACTGGAGAATATTGGATTGAGTCTTCATATCATACAAACCTATTCCAACAAAATATGCCCTGGTATGGTCTTCCTAGGAAATCAAGAAGTCAACACTAATGCCAATACTGCAAAAAGAGCGATATCTTAGCACACCAAGGGAATAAAACCTTTCATCATATGAGCGAAAACTTCACTGGGGAATCTGGGACAGAGGCTTATGACCATGCAAACCCAAAATCAAAAGCGAACCGAGACTGGGCCGGGGATAATGTGGCCATAAACCCAATATTGTACCTTACACCCACTGGTATCGTCTTTAACTATCTGAGAAACACACAAAGATTTCGCACATACCAACAAGATGAATTGAGAGAACCTTCCTGGGGAACCAAGAAGTTAACACTATAGTAAGAAGTCAAAATTATGGGGATTTTAAATCAAACTCAACACTTGGTGAGAGAAAACCCAAAAACTTGACAGTTGTCTCAACACCTCTTAGAAAATATACTGCCCTTGTCTAGATACTTGGGAAGCACATAACAACAATAATTGAAATTCTGGCTGCAGATACTTAATGTCACAGTGAATGTTATGACACCGTATCTGACACTCTTCAAGACAGTAAATCTAAAAGCAGTAAAGAACACAGTCAATTGTTTACCCAGTTCAGTATGTAACAACACCTACTCCGGGGGCTACCAAGCCATGGAGGAAATCCACTATAAGAGATATTAATTCAGGAATAAACCAACCAGTTTATCTCCTTAACTTAAGACCTACCCAATGCAACTTCAATCTAAGTTCAACTTAAACCTGAGTTCCTACTCACTCCCCCTCAATCACAACAGTGATACTAAACAATTGACTAATGAAATTATGAAGACACTCTTCAGAACATACACTTGATTTTGCTTCACAGCTTTTAATCAAGTAACACAAACACTCGTGCTTCAAAGCTTTGAGTGATACACAACCCTAACTTGACTTTGCTTCAAAGCTTTAATCAAGTGACACAAACACTCGTGCTTCAAATCTTTGAGTGATACATAACCCTTACAATCAAATCCTACTCCAAGTCACTTATCACAATGATAATTGCTTGGATTACAGTAGTTACAACTATACAGTCCCTTATTGATCTTCTGTCAAAAGTATCTTTCACCAACAGTCTTCATGAGGAATATATAGGCTGCTATTCTTCAGTTAGGGCTTCCACGAAAATAGCTAGGGTTAATTAGGGTTAACCTCAAGACTTGGTCATAGGACTTTAACAACCAGATTAGGGTTAAGCAAAGTTACCCTAAGTCCACGAGAGAATCTGATCTGGACTGAATAAACCAGATTCCTGAAAAATATCAGAATTAACAAATCTGCATTAATGTTAGTTCAGTACAGGATGTCTTAACATTGGTTATGACAACAAGAATCCTGTTTACTGATTTTGGTAGAATGTAATAAATATGATCATTGCATAATGATCAGTTAAACACTTATATTGAGCAGCTCCTATAAGACATTCTTTTTCTACATAATGTACCTTGTATCCCAGAATGTTATGACATCAGTCATGACATTCTCACAAACGGTTTTACCAAAAAAAATGCCAACAACCAAACACTTACAAACTCCCCCTTTGGAAAATTTTTGGCTAAAACCCCTAAACAATCAGAGATTAGAAAGCAACAGAATTAATAATATCCACCAAGTCTAATTCTACCAAAATTATCACAAATTCTTCTCCCCCTCTTTAGCCATAAATAGGCCAAAGATACTTGTACTTTTAGGTTATACAATCATCCAAAAGGAATAATAAAAACACAGAAAAAAATCAAAAGTCATTTGCAGCATCAGGTACCAGCAACAAACTTTTCAACTGCAATGATCTTCAAGCACTATCATCTTCAGAGGAGGCACTATCTTCAACATGAAGCTGGTCTTCAGCAGCATCCTCTTCCCTTCTTTATCCTTCAATCTCCTCCTGTTCTAGTCTAGCAATCAGGTCCTCAAGAGTCCTTTTCCTTGTATCAAGCTCTTTGCAGGTTTCCTTCAGCACAGCTATAACATCAGTTTTCTTGGAATGAGATTTCACAATTGATGTCTCAGCTGATGTCATGACAATGTCAGGAACATGTGTTCCCTGAAATAGCTTATAGTGCAACCCAAGAGCAGGGGCTCTTTTGCATACAGTATCTTTTTCAACTAGAATGTCAGGATACTGAGCAAGGACTATACCACATAGGAGAGAGGGAAAGGCAATAGGGCCTTTAATAGCATAGCTTCCAACATGTTTTAATGTTTGATCAAAGATATACTTGCCATAGTCAAAGTTTGTCCTGGTTCCAACAGCATAAATAAATCTTCCCAAGCCTGTGGAGATGGTTAATTTATGGTTGGTGGGAACCCAGTTAGCTGCACCAATTTTGTGTAGAATGGCAAATTTCATGCTCAGCTTGCTTGCATTCAGCTTCCCTTTTAAGGGCCAGCTCTTGACTTGATTTGTAGTGATGGTTTGGCACACTTGGTTGTCAGTAACCTCTAGCTCAGGGCAAGCATCATCAGGTCTTCCTAGGAATTTGTTTATTTCAGAGGGAGAGAAATTTACCTTCCTTCCTCTCACATATACACACTTAAAATCAGTTGACTTTCCATCAGCACACCCATCAGATAAATTCACTATGAGTTCTTTGACAAGAACTTCATAGCAGTTGGTAAACTTTACCATAGTATTTATTAGACCAGCAGTTTTGATTAGATCCATGATCTCCTTACATTCCTTGGCACTGTTGTTCAGTTCTCTTTCCAAGGCCATCCTTTTCAAACATACATACTTCCACCTGTTTGCATTCTCAGGATGGTGAAAGGAGATGTTGTCAGTGGGGACTTCAGGGACTTTAGGCATTTTGCTTGAAGAGAGTTTCCTTTTGAGAGGAATGTCTTCAACATCAAATTCAAATTTTGATTCCTCATCAGATTCAGAGGGTTCAGGCTCTTTCCTTTTCTTTGCTATTGGTTGTCTCACAGGTTTTGAGAGACTACCAGCAGGTACTCGAGTTTTCACCTTCCCTTTTGACAATCCAGCCTTCATAGTTTCTACTCCAGTCTTGTACTCAGACCTGGTTTTCTTATGAACAACATCAGCAGTCTTCTCTTTGGAGAGGCTTTTGGCAGCATCCTGCTTTCCTTTTCTGTTCACCATCCTTCTAGCTATGCTAGGGTTGATATTTGCAATTAAGTCATTGTCAGAGTATTCTTCATCAACATCAATAACCGGGGGTTCAACATCCTTCTCAGTAGGGTTCTGGTGATCATCAAGATTTTCAGAAGATTTCCTAATGTTGTCATCTGGCGTCTCAACATTCCGAGTGACATCTGGATTCATTTCAACATTTGGACTAGCAGATTCTTGATTCAAAGGTACAGAAATGCCAGGTACAGAGTGATTCTCATTTAGAATCCTAGTGACAAGTCTAGCTATAGCTTGATGAACATAAACTGAGCCTTCCCTATTTGTTATTTCTGAAGGAACAAAAGATGATGGTTGAGAGGGTTTACCAGATGAAGAAGCTTGTGATCTTCTTGCATGTCTGGTTCGCAGCTTCTTGACCTTAGTGGGGTCAGCTTCCAGTTCATGAAGAGGAGTTATCTCCAGAACATCAGAATCCATGCAGTTTGTGATTGCCCTAGGTTCTCGATCAGAGGATGCGGAAGAAGCAGTCGCCTTTGAAGAGGATGATGTCATGGATAGTTGAGACATTTTGAGAGTTTTAGAAAACAGGTAGCAGTAATAGTGCAGTCTTCGTTTAAGAGATTGAAGATTGTTGCAGAAACGCGAGAGGAGTGAGATATATGAATGTCTATTCAACTTCTTAAAATCTTGGAAAGAAATAGAGAAGTAGATGATTATCCCAATCAGAGTAGACTTAACTAAAAAATCTCTCTCATCCCTTGTTTTAAGCAAAATTAATTGCTACATATCTTCATGTTGGCAAATACCCAGCTTGCCCCTCAAATTTTCAAATTGATTTGCATCAAGTGCCTTGGTAAAAATGTCAGCCAGTTGTAGTTCTGTGGCAACATGTTCCAGTTTAATCGTCTTCTCCTCTACAAGATCTCTGATGAAGTGATGTCAAATGTCAATATGCTTGGTCCTGCTATGCTGAATAGAAATCTTGGAAATGTTGATAGTGCTCAGATTGTCACGGTACAATGTCATAACATCTTGTGTGACATTATACTCAGTAAGCATCTGTTTCATCCAGATCATTTGAGAACAGCTACTACTAGCTGCTATGTATTCAGCTTCAGCAGTAGATAGAGACACACAGTTCTGTTTCTTGTTGAACCAGGAGACTAGATTATTTCCTAAGAAGAAACATCCTCTAGAGGTGCTCTTTCTATCATCAGCACTTCCAGCCCAATCAGCATCACAGTAACCAGTCAGAGTTGGTTCACATCCATGAGAGTACATCAAGCCATAGTTGTGGGTTCCAATCACATACTTCAGAATTCTCTTCACTTGGTTGATATGACTTACTTTGGGTTCAGCCTGGTATCTTGCACATACTCCAATTGCAAAAGCAATGTCAGGTCTGCTGGCTGTTAAGTATAGCAGACTTCCTATCATGCTTCTGGATAAGCTTTGGTCCACCTTGACCCCACTTGAATCTTTGGACAGCTTTAAGTGAGTAGGTGCAGGAGTCCTTTTGTGACTGGCATTCTCCATCCCAAACTTCTTGACAATGTTCTTTGCATACTTGCTTTGAGACAGAAAAATTGAGTCTTCCATCTGTGTGACTTGCAGTCCAAGAAAGTAGGTCAATTCTCCCATGAGGCTCATTTCAAATTCAGCTTGCATCTAGTCAGCAAAATGTTTAACCATTTTATCTGACATTCCCCCAAACACTATGTCATCAACATAGATTTGAGCTACCATTATCTTTCCTCCTTCATTTTTGACAAAAAGAATTTTATCCAAGCCTCCTTTCCTGTATCCTTTGTTAGAGAGGAATTTTGTCAACCTGACATACCATGCTCTATGAGCTTGTTTCAGGCCATATAAAGCTTTCCTCAATTTGTAGACATGATCAGGGTAGTTTGGATCCACAAATCCTTTAGGCTATTCCACATAAACTTCCTCATTTAAGTACCCATTTAGGAAGGCACTTTTTACATCCATCTGAAATAACTTGAACTTAAGAAGACAAGCAATTCCCAATAGGAGTCTGATTGATTCCAGTCTGGCTACAGGAACAAAAGTCTCATCAAAATCAACCCCTTCAACTTGAGTGTATCCTTGAGCAACAAGTCTTGCCTTATTCCTGGTGACAACTCCTTCAGCATCTGATTTGTTCTTGTAGATCCATTTTGTGCCAATGATGTTTGTTCCTCCTGGTCTAGGAACTAACTCCCATACTTCATGTTGCTTGAATTGGTTCAATTCATCTTGCATTGCTCCAATCCAGTATTCATCTGTTAAAGCCTTCTTAACATTTCTTGGTTCAATCTTAGATACAAAGCAAGAGTTTGAGATGATTTCTCTAGATCTTGTAATGATTCCACTGTTAGGATCTCCTATGATGAGTTCCTTAGGATGATCTTTCTGAATTCTGATGGAAGGGTCTTTGTTATCTTCCTTTGATTCAGATTCTGATGAAGTAGTTTTAGGAATATCATCCTTTTGAGTTGAAGTCTCAAAGAATTTCTCAACATCATATGGGACATTTGTTTCCTCATGGTAATCATCAACTATGACATTTATAGATTCCATCATAACTTTGGTCCTGGAATTGAATACCCTATAAGCTTTGATGTTGGTAGAGTATCCTAGGAATATTTCTTCATCACTTTTAGGGTCCATCTTTCTCCTTTGTTCACGATCTGTCAGAATATAGCATTTGCTTCCAAATACATGGAAGTACTTCACTGTAGGCTTTCTTCCTTTCCAAAGTTCATAAATGGTGGATGATGTTCCCTTTCTCAAGGTGACCCTGTTATGGACATAACAGGCTGTATTCATAGCTTCAGCCCAAAAATGAATAGGAAGTCTTTTGGCATGTATCATTGCTCTGGCAGATTCCTGTATAGTCCTATTTTTCCTTTCCACAACTCCATTTTGTTGAGGAGTTTTGGGTGAAGAGAATTCATGATTAATTCCTTCTGAGGAGCAGAACTCATCAAACTTACTGTTTTCAAATTCCTTGCCATGATCACTTCTGATTCTGACAATGCATCCTTCTTTTTCTCTTTGAATTCTTTTGCACAGTTCCTTAAATACTTCAAATACATCATACTTTTCTCTAGTGAAGTTAATCCAGGTGAATCTGGAAAAATCATCCACAACAACATAGGCATATCTTTTTCCACCAAGACTTTCTACCTGCATTGGTCCCATCAAATCCATATGTAGAAGTTCTAACACCTTAGAGGTGGTCAGATGTCTTGACTTTGGATGTGACATTCTAGTCTGCTTTCCAACCTGACATTCACCACAGACTCTCCCTTCATCAATTTGCAGCCTTGGAATCCCTCTGACTGCTTCCATGGATATAATCCTTTTTATTCCTCTTAGACGTAAATGACCAAGTTTTTGGTGCCACAGTTTCACTTATTTTTCTTCTTTGGCAATAGAGAACACAGAAGAATAATTAGTGTTCCCAGACTCCCATAAGTAGCAGTTGTCTTTAGATCTGACTCCTCTCATTACAACTTCTTGTTTCTCATCAGTTATAAGACATTCAGACTTGGTGAAGTTGACCTTGAATCCTAGATCACATAATTGACTGATACTTATAAGATTAGCAGTCAAGCCTTTTACCAGCAATACTTCATTTAGGTTTGGAACTCCAGGGCAGTCCAAGTTTCCAACTCCTTTGATTTCTCCTCTAGCACCATCTCCAAAAGTCACATAACTAGTAGTGTGAGGTTTAACATTATTGAGAAGATTCTTGATTCCAGTCATGTGTTTAGAGCATCCACTGTCAAAGTACCAGTCTTCCTTTGCAGAGACTCTAAGGGAGGTGTGAGCTATCAGGGCAGTAGCCTTTTTCTTCCACTGTTGAGTATATGGTGCCTTATTAGACTTAGGTTTGACAACTGGGGTCTGATTAGGATATCCATATAATTTGAAGCATAATGGATTTATGTGACCAAACCTCCCACAATGATGACATCTCCATCTTTGATACTTTTTCTTCATATTTCTTTGTTCTCGATGTTGAGTGCTATGTTATGACATCTGCTTTGACATTTGTTTATCAGGCCTGATCTTCTTCTTGTCTACAATAGATTTCTTTGCTGCCACAAATCCTAGACCAGACTTGTTTCCCACATTTTGTCCAACCTGAAGGATTTCTTCTAATTTTTCAGTTCCATTTGTCAGCATCTTGACAGATTTGGTCATCTGGTTAAGTTTTGAGTTTATCATTTGAACTTCCCATTCTAGATGAGTTATAGTATCAATGCCTGCCTTCTTCTCAGCCTCCAGCTTTAGTATGAGTTTTGTTTGTCTCTCATTTTGCTGACAGACTTCAACACTTCTGATACATAACTTCTTGTAGGAGTCAGCCAGTTCTTCAAATGTCACTTCCTCATCACTAGAGTCACTATCAGAGTCACAAATACCAGTTAGCGCAGTAACTAGTTTGGCAGATTCTTCTTCAGAATTACTTTATGAGTCACAGTCAGACTAAGTAACAGACATTCCTTTCTTTTGTTTCTTAAGAAAGGTTGGACATTCAGCTCGAATGTGCCCATATCCTTCACATCCATGGCATTGAATTCCTTTGCTTTGATTTCCCTTCTCTTCAGACTTTGGTCTTCTGCTGGAGTCATAGGATCTGTTAATGTCAAAAGGAATGTTCTTAACATTTGACCTTGACTTTGGGTCTATTCTCTTGATGAGTTTGTTAAACTGTCTTCCAAGCATGGCTATAGCTTCTGAAATATTTTCTTCTTCATCCTCCTTGCTTTCATCTTCAGTATTAGATACAAGTACTATGCTCTTATTTTTCTTGTCAACATTGTCACTGATCCCTATCTCAAAGGTCTGAAGAGACCCAATGAGTTCATCCACCTTCAAGTTGCAGATATCCTGAGCTTCCTCTATAGCAGTCACCTTCATTGCAAATCTTTTAGGCAAGGATCTGAGAATCTTTCTCACCAGCTTTTCTTCTGACATCTTTTCTCCCAATGCTCCTGAGGTGTTGGAAATTTCCAAGATGTTCATGTGAAACTCATGAATGGTCTCATCTTCCATCATCCTTAGGTTCTCAAATTTGGTAGTCAGCATCTGAAGCCTTGACATTTTTACTTTGGATGTGCCCTCATGGGTAGTTTTGAGAGTGTCCCAAACCTCCTTGGCCAGTTCACATTGATGTACTAGTCTGAATATGTTTCTATCAATTCCATTGAACAAGGCATTTAATGCTTTGGAGTTACCCAGGGATAACTCATCTTCTTCTTTTCTCCATTCTTCCTCAGGTTTCAGACTGGTTGTCCCATCTTTCCCAGTTATGGTGGGACGGTTCCATCCTTTGTCAGCAGCTCTCCAAGCCTTTTTGTCCAGTGATTTTAAGGCAATCATACGAGGTTTCCAGTAGTCATAATTTGATCCATCCAGAATGGGTGGTCTGTTTCAAAAACCTCCTTCTTTGTCCATAGCGCCAGAAAATAATATCCCTAGATCTCACCCAGTAAGAAAGGCAGGGTGCCTGCTCTGATACCAATTGAAATTCTGGTTGCAGATACTTAATGTCACAGTGAATGTTATGAAACTGTATCTGACACTCTTCAAGACAGTAAATCTAAAAGCAGTAAAGAACACAATCAATTGTTTACCCAGTTCAGTGTGTAACAACACCTACTCTGGGGGCTACCAAGCCAGGGAGGAAATCCACTATAAGAGATATTAATTCAGGAATAAACTAACCAGTTTATCTCCTTCACTTAAGACCTACCGAATGCAACTTCAATCTAAGTTCAACTTAAACCTGAGTTCCTACTCACTCCCCCTCAATCACAGCAGTGATACTAAACAATTGACTAATGAAATTATGAAGACACTCTTCAGAACATACACTTGATTTTGCTTCACAACTTTTAATCAAGTAACACAAACACTCGTGCTTCAAAGCTTTGAGTGATACACAACCCTAACTTGACTTTGCTTCAAAGCTTTAATCAAGTGACACAAACACTCGTGCTTCAAATCTTTGAGTGATACACAACCCTTACAATCAAATCCTACTCCAAGTCACTTATCACAATGATAATTGCTTGGATTACAGTAGTTACAACTATACAGTCCCTTATTGATCTTCTGTCAAAAGTATCTTTCACCAACAGTCTTCATGAGGAATATATAGGCTGCTATTCTTCAGTTAGGGCTTCCACGAAAATAGCTAGGGTTAATTAGGGTTAACCTCAAGACTTGGTCATAGGACTTTAACAACTAGATTAGGGTTAAGTAAAGTTACCCTAAGTCCACGAGAGAATATGATCTGGACTGAATAAACCAGATTCCTGAAAAATCTCAGAATTAACAAATCTGCATTAATGTTAGTTCAGTACAGGATGTCTTAACATTGGTTATGACAACAAGAATCCTGTTTACTGATTTTGGTAGAATGCAATAAATATGATCATTGCATAATGATAAGTTAAACACTTATATTGAGCAGCACCTGTAAGACATTCTTTTTCTACAGAATGTACCTTGTATCCCAGAATGTTATGACATCAGTCATGACATTCACACAACTGGTTTTACCAAAAAACATGCCAACAACCAAACACTTATAATAATGTCGTAACAAGAGAAAGCACTGCTCTACAAGAGATTCCATATCAATAAAAGGGAGAAAGAACTCCATCAAATGAGCAAAGGCTTCATAGATCTTTTTAATCTCCGTTTGATCACCACCTAGTTGGGTAAAGAATCACACTCAGCTGGAGAAGTCTGCAGCAAGACTGGAAAAAATGGGATTATGAACCCAACATCATAACACAACTTGAGGAAGGTTCTCAGCTTGGGGTAGACATAGTAACTATCTTGACAAAATCTGGATATGCCATTGGAAACCAATCTGGTGTCCCAAGCTTACCGGGCTGATCAAGGTAACTTTCATAACATGCCCCTGGCTGCATGCTTTTAAGATAACCTTTCTGATCAAATGGCTTTCATAGATTTGTCGAATCTTGACGTAACTGCCCTAGATTGGCTGAATGTTGCATCCTCTTTGCTCCACAACTCTTCCCGGCAACATGCCTTTTGCTGATACTCAAATGTAAACTTTCATGATATCAAGCAGTTATTTTACAAGCAGAAAATGTTTTTTCTAAGAATGAAAATTCTAATGCAACAATTATGTAAGTCTTGAAGATTTTATTTGAAAAGATGTTGCAAAACCTTGTGAAAGAATCACTAGCCAGGATGCGACATGGATTTTTTGTATGAAAGATAACAAAAGAAATATGATACTAATCACAATAATTTAGAAAAATTAATGGGAGTCAGGAAACACCATCTCATTGGAGTATGCTTTCGAAATAAACCCTGTTTCAATTAGGACTTTTGAGGGTTGTAACGTGGCCTGGTTCACGGTTTTTAGAAAAAAAGATTTAAGGCTCAAAAATATTTGGTGCCCACCCCCTTCATGATGTTCTTCAGTCCTAAGTTCAATTAACTTGACACGAGCATTCATCTCTCAAAAGAAGTTTCGAGATGGTTGAGGAATCAAACAAGGTTTTCTTTGGACATGCAAGTCACTTATTCCTGCTTCTTTTGGGTTTCTTGTCACGCGACTCTGTTCTTTGCTGAGGATTTCACATTGTAATCTTTTATCGCATTTTAGGCTTTCCATTTCTTTCTTGCCTTCTGGACAAATTCCTTTTGACTTTGAATCTGAAGTGCAGCGGGATGCCCTGACTTTTGCCTAAGCGACTTGTTTTTTTTTCAAGTTCGACTTAGCGGGGCTTTTTGTCTCTTTCTTTTTCATCATGATTTTTTATTCATGTCATCTTTTTTTTCTCTTTTTTTTTGAACATGTCGCGTGACTTCGAGTCATTTGTGACTAGTTGAAAGAATTGTGACTGCCCTATTTCTGGGTAGATGAAAGATAACCATTGTTGTATCGTCATCTATTGATCACCTGATATGTAAGAAATACCCATTGGGATAACATCTTCTTTTGAAGCACACTACTGATATGCGGAGATTTAAACATTGCAGTTTTGAATTCCCTCAACCTTTTGAAGGATAACCATTGTTGTATCTTTGGATGCGCATTCCTGATGAGTTCTAAATGCTCAATCAGATTAACTGAACACTACCCTGCCCCGGGTTTTTAAAGAGGGTTTTTTCTGAATAGAAAAAAAAGAAACTCCTACTTCAAGGCTCAAAGGGGTTAACGAGGGTTTCACTCCCTTATATCTCCGGTGTTTGAGGATTTGAAACAATGCATGTACATCGTCAACATGGTTTTATCCAAAAGCATACAACCAGAAAATTTGTGTTTTAATATCATCATCCTCCTTCCAATCTCTGCCTAGGCAAGAGAATGAGTAACAAGTTGGTATCAAAAAGAAATTTAAAATTGAAAACAAATACGAGTGAAACAAATGAATTTCTTCAAGACCAACATACTCATTGTATTAAGATTAAACATTCAAATGCAAACAAGTTCTTACATGCAAACAGTGAAATGATAAACAAGAAAAATTACAAATGAGAAAGCAGTAAAAATGATAATAAACTGAGAAGGCTAATCATCCTTAAACTCCAGGGCATTCTTCAATCACGTACATCACCAGATGAGCATGAGGGAAAGTGTTGCCCTTTGTACTTCTCAAATTCTGGGACCTTGAACTTAGCAGGCACTTTAACATTCGGGACCAAACACATCTCATTCACATTCTGCCCGAACAACTCTTTTCCTCTAAGATCCTTCATCTCTCTTTGCATTCTATCAAACTTCTCTTGGAAATCATCCATTCTGTCATAAAGACCCAAGTCTTCACTCGGCGGAGGGAAAGGACGACACACATCCTCATTAACAAACAGAACCAAATTCACCGAAGGAGGTGCAACAGGAACAATATGCACCACAGGAGGTGCAGGAGTAACAACATTTGGAACCACTGGAGCATCTTGTGGACCCAGATTGAAACATTCAGGTTCAAAATTCTCTGGCCTTCCCCACGGATAACCCCGAGGCATACGGTTTTGAACAACAGCCGGAGTAGCGAATATAGGAACAGTCAGAACTTCAGTACTTGCCTTTGTTGGTTGAGGTTGAACACTCGGTGGCTGATTCTGAACAACTACCAGAGCTTCCATCAGAGTAGTCAAGTTGGCCAAGCCAACCTTCAAAGTAGAAACTTCTTCGCGCAGCTCGCGATTCTCCTGTTCTAAGTTGTCCATCTTCTTTTTGAAATTAGCCCGAGTGTTGTAGCGATGAGTCAGCTTGCTGAGTGAAGTAAAGAAGCTGGGTAAGACACCTGGATATGCATAACAAATGCAAGAAATATGTGCAATATGATGCATGATATGCAATGCATATGATTATTTTTGTTTTATCATTTAATATTTTAAGGGATTTATGGTTTATATTGCAAACATCCAAGTAATAAAGCTTTTGAAATACTGAAAAAATTTATTATTCTCTTTTCAGAATCCATGGTTTAAAAGTACCAAAGGTATTCACAAATAGTCAACTTTTAAATCCCTTGAAATATTGTTTTTTCAAAAGATGCTTATGAGTGCATGGATGCATGATGCAACAATCACACATATAGGGTTCATAGGTTCAACGTCACAAGCATGAGGTCGAAGGTACTACCCATAAGGTATTGGTCTAAAAAGTTATCACCTGCCGAACAAGGTTCTAGAGGTTCCCAGAGTCTACATCCTTCCTTCGGATATTACCAACTTCCCGATTAACTCGGTAATTAGTAATATTCTCAAGAAAGACTCGTCCGAGCGTAGTATCGCGTGACAACTACTTCCAGATTACTCAGTTATAGCTTCCGCACTACACCTAAAAGGCCAAGAGGGGTTAGGTAATCTACGGTCCTCAGCTTCGGCAGGCTCCCAGGTCGAAAGCAGTATGTCTTCCCGATTACTCGGTAAACGACACTACAGTCAAAGGGGCCTCCACTGAGTGGGGGATCTCATGCCTCCTTTTTTGGGATTACTCCATCAAAGTTAACATGACTATACCGCCCGTCCTATCTTAAAGTTTGCCCAAGTCCGGGTATAGGACTTATGAGTAATCACCAAGCACCCTGTAAACCAAGAAAATCCAAACAAATATATATATAAAATATAACACATAAACAACAATAGCACATATACAGATATAAACAAAGATAGGTTTAAACCACTTAGGGATGGACCAGCAAGAGGTCAATTTATTTTCCCCAGTGTAGTCGCCATTTTTCTATAGCGGTAGAAATGTGCAAGACTAAGCCATTGGATTGACTAGACTTTATACAAATCAAAATAAAAATCGCCACCGCGCTTTATTGTTTCCAAAGGAATGGGAAAAGAGCGAATAACCCAAAAAGAGGGGGAAAGATTCAAGGTAAGGGGGTTGGTTATGCAAAGGGAAGGTATTATCACCCTAAACATCTATGATACTCCGCAAGAACCTCTTTGAAAAATCTGTATATTTTGGCTATAAAAATGTGTTGTATATAAAATGGATGGTGGAGGTGAGAAAAGAAATATTTTTTTAATGATTTTTGCACCCGCCGCAGTTGCGAACTTTTAGTGCCTACGTACCACCTTTCGTGCAATAGGGGATCAGGGTACACGTAGTTCCTCTTTTAAAAATTTGAAACACAAGTGTGTTGGTTGATTTTATGAGATAAGATATCATCGCAATTGTCCGTGTGAAAAACATACTTACTACCCACAATCATGAGAAAGGAGAATTTGCATCATCTCAAAGTGGAGGATATAGCTTGGATTTTAAAACCAACATTACCTCACTCAACAACCAAGTGGAAAATATCTCACTTCACTACATATTGTAGAAGTATAGTTGTTTGAATCACTACAAGGATTGACAAGAGTCTAAATCTTTTGAGAAAAGTTTAAAGATAAAAGCCAAAGTGGCAAAATGGTTTGAAATGAGATTGATTGACTTTTAGTCTTCTCACAAAAAAAAGGTCAAGGTATTATTAAATTGATTGAAATTTATTTATGAAAATGTTTCGAAGATGCATGGACCTAAGTCCAAGTTTATTATGAAAATGTTTCTAGTTTCAAAACAAGAAGAGTTTTTTTTTAAAGGAGGGAGAAGATTTTTGAAATTAAAGAAGATGGGAGGAGAAGAAGAGGCTATCCTAAAGCATAAGGTAAAATCTAGGGATAAGAACCATCTAACCAACAAGAAGCCAATACTTGACATTATGAGTCAATATAGAATTCCCGTTCTTCGGATTGAAACCAAGAAAGAAAAGATACTAGACCTCTTGAGAGAACCAAACTTCAAGTGTTTTAAGTCTTCGCAAAAATTGGGCAGAGTAACGGCTGTATACGGGTGGATTCCAGATTACAAACAAAGATCGTAATCTCAATAACCTGCACATAAAACAAACAAACAACCCAATGTCTTGAGGTAAACCTCAAGAACTCCAGACAAAATATCAAATAAAGTCACAAAGTCTCCAAGATAGGCCAAGGTCTCTAATCCTAAGTCCAAAAAGTCCATCACTCCATAATGCAAAGGATAGTAACCATGTAGTCCAAGTATCATTAATGATTTTTATGGTTCATGTTGATTATTAGGTGTCTTTAAAAAGAAAGAAAAGCTCAAGTGAGCAAAATAAAAATGACATAAAAGTAAATGCTCAAGTGAGCAAAGATGAAATTAGCATGAAATGTAAAATGCTAAAAGTAAATGGTACATAAAGCATGAAAATAAAAGCGTAAAGTAAAGTTAATTGTTAGTAATTAGTGGTTAGTTGGATGAACATCTTGAAACTTGCATTTGGAACTCATTAGAGGATTGGTAGAACCAAAGCCTCCACACAACAAGTTGCATTTGCTTTTTGTCAAGTATATCATCCATTTTGGAATTTTCATAAGGCAACATGTAATGATCAACGATGTTTAAGTGATCCGCGTTGACCAAAGGTGTTGTAGATCCATTAGAGGATTGGTAGAACCAAAGCCTCCATACAATGAATCTCAAGGTTATTGGATCAAATATATCAAATTAACATACTTGGGCTTGCAATCATAAGTTTGGGCCACGAATGATCATTTATTCGAGTCGAGACAAAATTTAGCGCTATGTTAAGCAATCGTAAGTGGACTTATGTAGAAGTCACACCTATTTTGAGGCCGGTCAATAGCAATCTATGTACTTCATGTTTGGATAAATGATATAGAGATCACCATCCCTTAACATGTAGCACAATTAAAAAAGAAAGGGATAAGATGAAGAGGGAGGGGAATGATAAGCTAATTTGGATCACCATTTCAAAATTCTTTCATCTTTAAATTCAACCACTCCTCCAGATGGATTAAAGCAATAAACATATTATCATTAATCTAAAGCACCAAAAATGAATTAAATAATTCACTATTAGGTAGATTTGAATTGATGAACATTTATCCAACTTCATCTACATCACAAAGTCCATTGAGTTTAAAGACAAATTGGACATTTAAAATTGCAACCCAAACCAACAATCAAAAGGAGTGAGTAGAAAAAGCATTTTGGATCAAAGCTGCCCCAAGACAAGGCAAAAAATGCATTCTGTCCTGGTGTAAATCGATTTACACTACTATGTAAATCAATTTACACATTATAGTTTTTAAAAATTCACGTGAAATTGCTTCTGTGCAATCGATTTACACTTAGTGTAAGTCGATTGCACACAGTAACAATAGAAAAAAGAGCATTTTAAAAGGGCAATTTCTTGTTCAAACTTTCCATCAAACACCTTATGATCATGGATCCACTTGAGCACGAAAATTCCATCAAATTATGAGAAAATAACACCATTAAAATCACAAAATAATGCTCAAAGAATCAATCCCAAAGATCACCAAGAGATCACATTGTGAAAGATGAATTATCCAACTTACCATAGGTAGATCTAGAGAATTATCAAAACAACTTCAAGAATTTGCTTCAATTCAACCACAAGAATCAATTGACCAAGCTTGGATGTAGAGAATTGATGGAGAAAAAGTGTTTGGATGAAGGTTTAGCTCAAATATTAGTAAGCTTCAATGCAAAGCTTACTAACTTTTTGAAAATGAAGCTTTGAGTGAATTTGGTAGATGGAGAGAATTGAGAGATTTTTTAGCAAGGTGGATTTGGTTATCAAAAGCTTGAAATTTGAATGAAATGAGAGCTCTATTTATAGAGTTTTAGGATTGGGATTAGTGGTAATTTGGTAATTAATTCTTGGAGCCAAAATTTGAATTAATGATAACTCTTTCAAAAATTAGAGCCAAAATTTGAATTAATGATAATTCTTTCAAATATTAGAGCCAAAATTTGAATTAATGATAATTCTTTTTAAAAATGAAAGATTGGCACTAAAATTTGAATTAATGATACATCTTTCAAAAGTGAAGGAAAATTGGAGCCAAAATTTGACAAGTTTAAAATGCTGATTTTTTTTTAATTTTCACGTTGTGCAATCGATTGCACTACAGTGCAAATCGATTGCACAATGTATTTTTTTCAAAAATGGCACAAAATACACTATGTGAAATCGATTGCACTTTAAGAGCAATCGATTGCATCAGTGAAAAAAAATGAAAATTTTTAATTCTTTTTCTTTACAAATAAAGATTTTAGGAAAATAATACCAGAAATCCTTATTTGTCAGATGCTTCAACTTGGTACCTACAAAACAAAAATATACAAAGACAAAGACAAATATTTTTTGTATTTTGATTAGAAGTTAGTCAACAACACATATACAAAATACACAACCAAGGTGCTTAGAGATTCCTCAAGAGCAAACTTAAAGATAGGAAAAAAGAGGAAGAACCAACCCTAATATGATCTTGTTATGATCGAGTTGATATGATATGATAGAGGAATATTAGGGGCAAAAATTGGGGTACAATAGATGGTACTGCACCAGAAAGCAATATCCATGACTTGCATCAGGCTGCTCCAGAAGTTGTTCTAAAGAAGACCAAGAAGAGGAAAGCTGCAGCAGAAGGACCATCTCAAAGGACTCCAAAAGCTGCCAAAAAGAAAGGTAATCCTTCCTCTATTACTGTTTTAGAATCAATAAATATATCAACATCTGAAACCATTCCTACTCAACCGGAACATCCTACTCCACAAACTTTAGAAGACTTTGACATAGGGTTTGATCCATCAGAAACTCTAGGTCTGAATGAAACTCACTCCCTTCCTCTTAATCCAAATCCTGAACAAACCCAACCAGAACTTGCCAAAGTTCTGTCTGATATTGACTCATTTGACCAAGACTTTTCAACTCCTGTACCACAAAATCCAAATTCTCAACTCCCTGAAAATCCAAACTCTGATAGCACACTAGAAATTCCACAACCTCTCTCTCCACAACAAGATATTCCTCATCCACCATCACCTTAACCTGAACAACAACAACCAGAAGCTCAACCTTCTGAGAATCAATCTTCTGATATCCATGAACCAGAACATCACCATGTTTCAATAAACCAATCTGAAGAACCTCATTCAGATTCTGATACAATCCCAATACCTGGAATCACTGAACCACTTGCCATTCGCATGCCTCTCACCATCCACGACATTCAAAAAATTCCTTCTTCTTTGGAATCTACACCACCAAACTCCCCTACCAGTCCAATCATCATACCTGACTCTCCCACTCCTTCACCCAATAGCAGTCCAGCTGACAACGCAAGAATTGTCATTGATCCAATTGCGCTGGAAAGACTAGCTGCTATCTCTCACAAAACTGCCATTCCTAAACCTAAACCAACTTAAACCACATCAGATGTTGGTACAAATTTGTTGATTTTTGAAACAGGGATATAGGAAGGGATAAATTCTTTGAGGTATGCTAGTCTAGAGATGACTAATCCTGCTGCTTCTGATTATATATGGACAAAATTTAGAAACTGACTGAGTTCCGAAACACTAAAGCTAAAGGAACAGAGCTATGAACAAGTTAAAGAGAACTTCAGTGCTAAGCTAAAGGCTTTTGAAGACCAATTCTGAGACATCTGCTCAAGAAAGTTATTCTTCCTCTGGATAATGCTCCCTGGTCAGAGCATCCTCCCTTAGATAAAGTTCAACCAGAATCAGAAGGTCTCTCCCTGACTGCTGCTCCAAAAGAGATGATCACAACAAAGGAAATGGTTCACTATGAACAAGCTGCAGAATGCTCTGAGAAGCGTCCAACTACTGAAGAATCTCTAGCACCCTCCTCAGTCATGCAAACTCTGGAAGAGTTGAAGAAAGAAAATGCTCTTATCCATGCAAGGTTGGATAAACAGGAGGACACAAACAAAGAGATTGAAAGCATCTTGGGAAAATAATAAGAATCTAATACCCAGATCAAGAGCTTGTTGGAAGCTTTGTTCACACGTCTTCCTCGTCCCTCTTAGATTCTTTTTTGTTTTAAATATGTAACGCTTAATTTTTTTTACCACTTCTGTTCTGAACTTATCATTGCTTTTTGTTTTTAATATGATTCAACTATTTTGGCTCTGATTATATTGTCTTTTTGATAACTGACAAAAAGGGGGAGAAAGTAAGATATTTTTAATAACGATTTACTGAGATAGAAGTCTCAAACATTCTGGACTACTTAACCTCTATCTTTTGAAGAGCTTGAACAGGTACAAACTATGATGAAAGATGCAGCTAAACTCTGATGCTCAAGGAACTTAAGGGAAGTAATCAACTCGGGGGGAGTTTCTCCTAAACCTTTTATTCTTTATTTTTTAATTGAAAAATCTAGTTTTTGTCATCATCAAAAAGGGGGAGATTGTTAGAACATAGTTTGATTCCACAACCCTTGGTTAGAGTTTTGATGATAACAAATACAAAGAATAAATAATAAATTCAAAGAACAAATATGCACCTAAAAATTATGTTTTATGAATGCAGAAGTTTTGACCATTTCCATCAAAAGATGAGGCATAAGAGCTTCACGCTGAAGCAATCAGAACATACACTGAAGATTAATGACCAGAACCTGCGCTTAATCAAAGTAAACTCTGATTATAAACAAGAACATACCAATCCAAGTCATCAGTATTCTGAAGCGTCATCAGCAAGTAAGGAGATAAGATTCTGAAGTGTTGCTGATCATTCAAGACATCATCAATTCCAACGGCTTCTTTCAGATAGGATCTTCTCCAAAAGGAAAGTGTGTTAATGACATTAAACATGCTTTGTGATCAACGTCATTCCACTGCCTATATAAACAAAGTCAGCTTTCAAAATCAACAATGATTTTAATATACTATCAATCACGCATATTCAAAGCTGCAAGCAATTTTCATTTACATTTCCAAGCTATAATCCCGTGTAATTTATCACATTTGTGATAAACAGTTTTGTTAGAAACATAACAACACATATCTTGTATACTTACATTGAAACAATGTTCCCTGAGATTAATCGGACTGTGGTTGTACTCAAGAAGACTTTAACAGTTGTTAAAGTAGCTTTTGTATTCTTGTTGAGATTAATGGATTAAGACCTCGTTGGAGAGAGGCGAAATCACCTTGACGGGTGGACTGGAGTAGTTTGACATCAAACGAACCAGGATAAAAATACTGTGTCATTGAGCTGTTAATTTCAAGTTTTCAATTCAACCCCCCCCCCCTTCTTGTGTTTTTCACATCTTCAGCAACTTATGAGACGCTTTAGTAAGTTTCTTAAGAGACTAAGATCGTTTTACCAGAGGCAACCTCGAATGGTCATTGAGGGACTACAATATTTTTATTTATTGAGAGGCTTTGCTAACGCATCCCATATTCGAGGGACATGACTATTTTTCCGAGGCAACAAGCGAGGTTAACCCTAGAGGTGCATGTGTGAAAAGTGTTTTAATTTCAATTATTTGTTTTGGATTAGGGTTCTCTATTGTTTGATTTTAGATCTTATCATACATGCCTAATTAATATATATATATATATATATATATATATATATATATATATATATATATATATATATATATATATATATATATATATATATATATATATATATATATATATATATATATATATATATATATATATATATATATATATATATATATATATATATATATATATATATATATATATATATATATATATACAAGCATAGTTATCAGTGCGGAAAGTAAAGTGCAGGAAATAAAATCTACGCTATTACAATACTTGGGGGATGGGGTTACAAATTTATGAATGGGGATGAGTCAAATCGTCAATACGATTAAAAGTTAAAATAAACAATCAATACAACTCAGTCGAATTAAAAATAAATAGTTAATTAAACTAAAACAAACTGTTTTAAATTAACTATCAAAATTTAATAATATAAAATATTTCTTAGTTTAATTATTCAGTTAAAAAGTATTTATATTTTTTTTTTGTATTTTTTATTATGTTGAAATTTAAACAATGTCAAACAATTAATGAAAATCAACCAAAGAAACAAAGAAAGAAAATGCCAAGTCCAAGGGGTGCGAAAATGAGATCAGGGGTGGATTAGGTTAGATGGCCCAAGAAAATTAAAGAAAAGTTAAAGGAAAAAAGGAATGAGCTGGACCCGGGTTTAGGAAACCCGATTCGCCCCTACTCCTACCAAACAGGTTAAAAACCCTAACACACCCAAAAAAAACCTCTTCTCTTTCTTTTACTGTATCTCTCTCTACTCCCAACTGCTTCTGCTCTCTGCTTTCACAATACTCCCACTTTTCTACTCCTTCAGATCCACGGTCCTCTGCCTCTCACTTTATCATGATAACAACAACAACAATAACCATGATTTGGACCTCTCATCTTCTCTACTCAACCCCTATGACCTACTGCCATCACTGTACCATTCGTTCGTCTGCAATGACCTCACGACTCTGTTCATCATCTTTTGTTTCTTTTTCTTACTTCAATTAAACAACAACAAAAAACAAGCTCAGACTTATCTCTCTCAACCAAATGTGTGTCATCTTCCCGATCGCACCTCCTTCGTCTCTCTCACGACATACTCCCTCCGTCATTCTCTACTCTTCTCAACTCACATCCGTAAAGCCTCAACAAAGTAACAATTTCAAAGCAGACAAAATGTTTTTTTTAGCAGAAATCACATACTCAAAAAATTACAAATCCAAAATCGCATTTACGCAAGCAAGATGAAGAACTGAAATATTGCTAGATAATGAAATGTGAAGTGAAATGAAGCTTACCGATCAAAGTTGCCCTTGATGGAGTTTCAAATGTGAAGTTGTTGAAGAGATATATGCGATGCTTCAGGTAATTTGCACTGCTTACTCCTTCTTTCTTCGTACTAGTTCAGTTTTTATCTTCTCTGTGTTTTTACGTTTGTATGCGATCTTGTATGGTATTGATGAAACAGTTGCAGATGTTGCGCATAAAATTCATGTTGAGGTTGTGGTTTAGGAGAAAAAGAGGCGAGTTGAGGTTTAAGGAGAGTTTTTTTGATGTTGTGTATTTGTTGTATGACTGGTTCAGTGAATCATGAAAGTTGTGTTTACAATGGAGGGTTTGGAAGTGACTTAATGTTTTTTGACAGGGAAGATTTCTTTTGTAAATTTCTTCTCTCTTCATCTCTTTTTTTAGTTTCTGAAGGGTTTTGCTTTGAGAGAATGATGAACAAGTCTAGAGTATTGTTCTGGTTCAATGGATTCTAGATTTCTTTTTCTTTGTGTAAATGAATGGTCTGTTTTTTTATAGCAGAATGAGAATGAAGTTTTGGGGGGGAAAAGTTAATGATTTTAAACACTTATGCTATGCTATTTTTTATACTTTTCTGATGCATCTTTGTTGTTCCAATTCGGGAATGTTTTTGTATGTATGTGGCAATGTTTGACCATCTGATATTGGAACTATTTTTCTCACTTTCTTGATGCAGACTTGGTTTTTAGTTAGTTTGGTATATGGACAGTATGACAGCATATATCCGTTTTTTTTGTTTGGACATGTTTTATGTAGAACTTTGGACTATTTCTGTTATACTTGTGACAACTGTGATGGAATTCTAAGTTTTATTTTTGTCCCTTCCCAATTTGTCCTTTATGAACCAAATCATTTGTGATTTGAAATGGATGAAATGCTGCCCATAATTGAACTCATTTCTAATTCTGACTTTGTGAAACAAAAAAGGTTTATGAGGTTTTGAATATGATTGAATCCAAACTCTAAAAATCTGATTCCTTTCGCAAACCCTCATGATGAGACTTGAAAATAAATATTGTATGAAATCTTATTCTTGTTCATGTTTCTTTCTTGTCTGCTAACGAAATCTTTTTCTTTTGTTACATGTGCAAGTAAATTGACGGGCAATATGGCAAATTGACGAGGAGAATGAAATAGGAGGGAGCGACTTGAAGTGCTTGATGAAGACTTGAAGATGAAGAAAATTTCTTTGTAGTTTTTTTAGAACAAACTTGTATCCATTAGAAAATTTTGTAATATTGTGATTTAAATTTGCAATTTGAAATTTGAGACTTGATGACTTGTAATTTCCTTGGAATTGTTTAGATTTCTGAATAGATTTGAAACTTAGAAACATAATACTTTCTTGTAATTCTTGAATTGTAATGCAACTAAGAAAAAGTCTTGCACTTCGTTCTTGTGACTTTTATGAAGTAATGTGGATTTATCTCATGGAACTTGAATGCTTGAATAGGTGTAAGAAATCTCATGTTGAAAAGTCTTGGATTTGAATAATGATATACTTGAAGATAGATGAATAACCATGAACTTTGAATTAGGTTTGTCAACTTGATTTGGTTCATGAGAACTGTAACTTAGAGAACCCATGAATCAAAGCACAACTTTATCATGTTTGAATTCCAATGAGGCTCGAATAAATTTGAGAAATTTAAGTGAACTCGTCTTTGATAACTTGAATTCAAACGTAATTCACGCGAATGAAGCATAAAAAATTTGGAAGAAACCTGTGATATCGCGTAATGCTTTTTCTAACATGAATTAAAATCAAAGATATTATTCAAATGAATCCTCAAATTATTTTCACCAAGATCCTAAATCAATTTCCAACATGGTGAATTGTATTATAAGCAACATCTTGTTCGAACTAAACATGAATTTCCAAACTCAACATCTTGTTCCATGGACGATCTCAACATGAGAATCATAGTCTTGAGAAAACAATTATGGCATGAGTTGAAATTAGAAGTTAAGAACTTTCTAAATCAAGAAAATGGCCTATGACAATTCGATAACTTTCAAGGTCTTCTAAATACAAATTTCCTTCGATCCTTGAAGAAAACTTGTAAATGACATCACTTACGACAATATGCAAAAATAATCATCTCAAGATCTAGAAAATTGAGGAAATTATGATTCTTGGAAGTCAGGAAACATTTACTTGAGATTAGGTCAAAGTCCAGAAAGTGACCTCTAAAGTATTCGAATTCTTGATGATCTTTCGCACATAATCGACTCTTAACTTGTAAAGAGAAGTTGTAGGTGAAGTCGAGAAGAGTCATACGCAAAAATAACCACTCAAAAATATCAAATAATGAAGAAGTTACAATCGTTTGAACTTGATCTTGAAAATGTGGACTCTTTGGTCAATACAGTTGATTTTCGATCCTCTGAGCAATTAACTGAGCGAACTTGTGATGTAAGGCATGAAATTTGATATGAGAATTCTTGAATACATACGAAGCACCATGAAAGCCACTTGAGACCTTGGAAACTCAATTTTATTTGAGAAATACAAAACCCTAGGTGTGGATCCACTATTTAGGAGGAGAATTCACCTTATCAATTCTTGAGCCACCTTGAGCATTTAAGAAACCCTAGGAGAATATCTTGAAAGAAAAGTGGGAGGGAAAATTTTGGGGTACAACAACTGCCCCTATTCAATCTTCTTTAACTTGAAGAGTTAGATTGGCATGTCCGCCATCCGTGACTTGAAGGTAAAAGATGATTGAACACTTAAGTGCCTAGAAATTTGCACTCGCTTGTGCAAGAAGTAACACTATTGATTGATCATACTGAGAATGGGCTTAAAGATGCCATTTGGAGAGTGACAAAATATTGTCGGAGATGGGCTTATAGATGCCATTCAGAAGTGACTATTGATAGAGAAATTATACTAAGTCTAACGTTTGACTTTAACTAGGAGAAGTATCAGAATAAATCTTTGGTCGATTTAATCTGAGCCAGAAAAGTTCTACTTAGATAAGTATTAGAATAAATCTTTGGTCGATTTAATCTGAGCCAGAAAAAGTGTCTACTAGAAACGAATCAGGATAAATCATTGGTCGATTTAAACTAAACCAGTAGAGGTCTTGAATTATCTTTAATTGGATAAGCATCAGAATAAATCTTAGGGTCGATTTAACTGAACCAGAGAAAGTCTCTACTAGAAAACGAATCAGGATAACTCATTGTACGATTTAAACTGAACCAACATAGGTCTTGACTTATCTTTAACTGGATAAGCATCAGAATAAATATTAGGGTCAATTTAACTGAACCAGAGAAAGTGTCTACTAGAAAATGAATCAGGATAAATCATTGATCAATTTAAACTAAACCAACAGAGGTCTAAAATTATCTTTAACTGGATAACGAATTAACATAAATCTTAGGGTCGATTTAACTGAACCAGAAAAAGTGTCTACCAGAAATGAATCAGGATAAACCATTGGTCAATTTAAACTGAAGCAACAAAGATCTTGTGAAGGAAATGTTCATCGTTGATGATATTTGTCAATTGATCTTTCCTGAAAAGGTTAAAGAGTTAACTGTATACAATGTCATGACGTATGAGATGCATTGCGTGACAATGCTCCCAAAATAAATGAGACTGTGGTATATGCTATAATATTTAGTAAATGATGTATGAATCTGACATGTTATTGAAATGCGTTTGTAAATTTGAACAGCATATTTGTCTGGGGAAAATAAATCCCTGACTGTCACTGGGTATGAAGAGTATGTGTATCTTCAATCTTGTCTAGAATGCTTTCGCTGGGGATTCCTGCTTACTATTTGAGGAAACTCTACAGGGGTGTTGATTTCTGTTTGTGGAGTAGAGTTCGGGAATATTAGTCGTTCGTTGCTCTGCCGGGGAGTTTAATTCTTGTATTCCCTGACCGGGGATAAAAAAGACGTTTAAACTTCCGACTTGTCTGAGGAGACTAAAGTTGACTGGTATTCTGATCAGACTCTGGGTTTTGCAGCTACTTTCTGGGGACAGTGGCAATTCTACTGGGGAAGAGGAGTTTTATCAGTGATTTGCAGTAGTCTGAGGAATAGACTCAAGGTGGGGAGATTATAATCTATTGGGAGAAATAAACCCTGTTGAGGAAAGTATTCTGGCGACCTTACTGGGGAAATGAATTCTTCTAGGGAAGAACTTTTGCATGGTTTCTTTTTCCAGTTTTGGAAAACTAAACTCGGTTGGATAAGAGAATTTCCAGGAGATGTACTGATTGGAACTCTAAGGGAATTGTGAGGAATATATGAATTTATGAGAATTACTCTGTGGGAATAATCTTATAGGAGTGACTCTATGGGGTTTTATGGACAACTTGAGTGTCATCCAACTCCTAGAATCTTGAGTAAATGCTTATTACTGTTCTCATGCGTATATTTGTCAATAGTTAATCATGTTCATATGCATATGTTCATTCAATTCTAGTCATTGGATGTTTTTGCAATCAAAACAGAAAAAAATAAAAATTTGCACTTCAAAATATATTTGTATTGATAATTTTCCTATAAACAGGCGATTTTGTACAAAGGGACAAAAATCCTAGTAACAAGAAGTCGTCGTAAAATTAAAGGAGTACAAAGTGAAAACAAATATATATAGCCATGTGGAAGTGATCTCGTTGGGTTCCAACTCTGCTATTGTCCCTATGTCTTTGAACATCTCATCCCTTGTTGTCAGAACAAGTTGATTGAACTGATCTTGTACCATTTGAACCGTGACCTTGATAATAAAGTTGGCTATAGTGATCTAATGGGACATAGTCGTACGCTTTAATCCCTAAATTTTTCTTGGATCGCCCTTTATGATTTTCAATCCACTAGGATACCCTTTTTTTCCCAAGCCGCCCTTTCGAGTTTTCGACTTGCTGGGTGTACAATCTTTTGTATATATTCCTAATTTTTCCCGAACCTTTTTGGTTCGCCGGGATGCCTTTATTTTTTCCTAGGTATGTTAACCTAGAAGGTCATTCTTATGCATAGTATTTTTTGACTATGTCCGCGTTCACAGGGTGCGGGAAATCTTCACCGTCCATAGTGGTTAGCATCATAGCACCGCCAGAGAATACTTTCTTAATAACAAATGACCCTTCATAAGTGGGACTCCATTTTCCTCTGGGATTGCCTTGTGTTAGAATGATGCACTTTATTACCAAGTCGCTATCCAGGTATACTCGATGCTTGATCTTCTTGTTGAATGCCTTGATCATACATTTTTGATACATTTGACCATGACAGACATCCGCCCGCCTCTTTTCATCAATCAAATTCAATTGATCCAATCTAGTATGAATCCACTCGTCTTCGTCCAAGTCTGCATCTTTCATAATCCTTAGAGAAGGAATCTGAACTTTGACAGGCATGACAGCTTCCATGCCATAGACTAAAGAGAATTGGGTTTCCCCAGTTGATGTTTGTGCCGACGTATGATAGCCATGAAGAGCAAATGGTAACATCTCATGCATGTCTTTATAGGTCACAACCATCTTTTGCATAATCTTCTTTATATTCTCGTTGGTAGCTTCCATCGTGCCATTCATCTTAGGTTTGTATGGTGAAGAGTTGTGATGCATGATCTTGAACTGCATGCAAAGTTCAGTGATCATAGAATTGTTGAGGTTGGTACCATTGTTAGTGACGATCCTCTCAGGGATGCCATATCGACAAATGAGGTTATACTTGATGAACCGGGCCACAACATTCTTGGTAACCGAGGCAAATGAAGCTGCTTCGATCCACTTGGTAAAGTAGTCAATGGCGACGAGAATGAAACAATGTCCTATAGAGGCAGTGGGCTTGATTTCTCCGATCATACCGATTCCCCACATTACGAATGACCACAGAGCAGTCATGACATTCAAAGGAATTGGAGGCACATCAACCTTATCAGCATAAATTTGCACTTATGGCAAGTCCTGGAGTGGTGGTGACAATCAGTTTCCATAGTCGACCAATAGTAACCAGCTCTCTGAATCTTCTTGGCCATAGTGTGTCCACTAGAGTGAGTACTAAATATGCTTTCGTGCATGTCCTCCATAATCTTCTCTTCTTCTTTCTTGTCCACACAACGAAGCAGAGTTGAATCATGATTGCGCTTGTACAAAATCCCATTGCTCAGGAAGAACATGGATGAGAACCTCCGTATGAATTACTTATCGTTGATTGATGCTCCCTCAAGATATTCTTGCGCTTCAAGGTACCTTTTCACTTCGTGAAACCAAGGCTTCTCCTCTACTCCATCCATTTAAATCTCAAAGCAGTGCGTCGGTTCGTCAAATATTTAGATAATAATTCTGGGAGCTTCGTTGTCACAATCGACCTTGAACATAGATCACATGGTAGCTAAGGCATCTGCCAATTGATTTTCTTCCCTTGGGATATGTTCAAAGGTAACCTCTTCAAAGTTCGGGATCAAGGTTAGCACAAGCTCTTTGTATGGAATAGGATTTGGATGTTTGGTATCCCCCTCTCCTTTAACTTGAATGATTACCAAGGCCGAATCTCCGTATACGCTTAAGAATTTGATTCTTAGGTCAATAGCACCCTTAAAACCCAAGATTCATGCTTCATACTCAATCATGTTGTTGGTGCAGCCAAAGCAAAGTTTGGCCGTGAAAGGCGTATGGCAACCTTCGGGGGAACCGATCAAAACACCAATTTTGTTACCCAGTGTATTGGAAGCTCCATCAAAAACCATAGTCCAACGGGATCCTTGTTCGGGTCCTTCATATAGTCTAAGCTTTTCAAAATCTGTAATCAACATGATATTCTCGTCCAGAAATTCAAAGTTCATGGATTGGTAGTCATCCATAGCTTGATGTGCCAAATGATCTGCCAGTACACTTCCTTTGATTGCTTTTTGTGTAGTGTACTGGATGTCATATTTAGTTAAGATCAATTGCCATCGGGCTAGTCTTCCCGAGAGAGCTAGCTTCTCGAAGATGTACTTGATGGGATCCATCTTAGAGATCAATAAAGTAGTATGGGTCAGCATATACTATCTTAGTCGGCGAGTAACCCATGCCAAAATGCAGTAAGTTTTCTCAAGCAGTGAATATCTTGTTTCACAATCGATAAACTTTTTGTTAAGGAAGTATATTGCATGCTCTTTTCGACCAAACTCATCATGCTTCCCCAACACACACCTCATTGAATTCTCTAACATGGTCAAGTACATGATCAGAGGTCTTCCTTCAACTAGTGGCAGCAATATTGGAGGTTCTTGCAAGTACTCCTTGATTTTATCAAAATCCATTTGACAGTCGTCATTCCATCTTACCACTTGATCTTTCTTCAGCAGTTTGAAGATTGGCTCACAAGTAGCAGTTAGGTGAGAGATGAATCGGGCAATGTAGTTTACTCGTCCAAAGAAACCCCTAACATCCTTCTTAGTACGTGGAGCTAGCATTTCTTGGATAACTTTGACTTTTGCGGGATCAACTTCAATACCTTTTCCACTGACGATAAATCCTAGAAGCTTACCAAACCTTACTCCGAATGTGCATTTGTTTGGATTCAACCTCAGCTTGTATTTCTTCAGTCTTTCAAATAACTTGTGTAGATGATCAAGGTGCTCTTCCTCAGTTTGTGACCTGGCTATCATATCATCGACATATACTTCTATCTCGTGGTGTATTATATCATGAAATAGAGCCACCATATCCCATTGATAAGTTGCGCCTGCGTTCTTTAGCCCAAAAGGTATGACCTTATAACAGAAGGTGCCCCACTGTGTGACAAAGGTAGTTTTCTCCATGTCCTTAGAAGCCATTTTGATTTTGTGGTAACCCAAGAAGCCATCCATGAAGGAGAACACCTTGTGTTGAGCAGTGTTGTCTATTAAGACATCAATATATGGTAGTGGGAAGTCGTCTTTGGGGCTTGCTCTATTTAAATCCTTGTAGTCTATGCACATATGAACCTTACCGTCTTTCTTCGGCACTGGAACAACATTTGTAACCCATTGGGGATACGACGTCACTACCAAGAAACCTGCATCAAACTGTTTCATTACCTCAACCTTGATTTTCTCAAACATATCTGGCCGCATGTGATGAACCTTTTGCTTGATCGAAGGAAAACCTTCTTTCATTGGTAGACGATGAACTATGATATCAGTATCAAGCCCCGACATATCTTTGTATGACCAAGATAACACCTCAACATAGTCGTGCAACATCTAAACCAATCTTCTCTTAACACTATCTTCCAGGTTAGCACTGATCTTGACTTCTCTCTTATCTGCCTCAGTACTCACATTTATCACTTAGACCGGTTCTTAGTGCGGTTGGATGGCCTTTTCCTCTTGTATCAGGAGTCTGGCGAGTTCTCCAGGTATTTCACAATCTTCTTCACCTTCGTCTCCGACTTGATAGATTGGATTTTCAGAGTCATAGATGGCAATAGCAGAACTGTTGTCAATGACATCCGGAGTGGATGTAGATCTGCAAATATGTGTGTGTGCATGTAAGGTCACCTGGCTATTTTGAAAATGCAGTAAAGTAAAAGAAAAACAAGGAGCGCAAAATTTGAATGCAAAATATTCCAATGTTTTCATTAAAATGAGCATATGGCATATGAAAATGACAAACCCTTAACAAATGGACCATTGTGCCCCGGGAAAGGCACATGGTTTAAAGTCATTGTTTTAATGGAAATTACTGAAAAATTTCTCAAAGTAATAAAACAGGAAATGGAAATTACTCCTGGATGAAGGAGATTAAGATAAAGACCTTGGTCTGCCAGTTGTTGAGTTCTCCATCAGCAGTTGGGTAGATTCAGTCGTCCCAGTCACCGTCACTGTCAATGTCTCCAAGAGTATTAACTTCATTATTACTAATACAGAGAGGTGGTTTCCCCGCACGAGCACATCGAACCTCTTTTTGAGCTTTAGAAGTGGAGCCTAAACAAAATTTATCTGACTTGAAAGGGATATCAGGAAGTTGTCCCCAAATGGAACAACCTCTATCTTCAATAACATCACGAGCATCCTTGAGAGAGGCCATTATCAGTGTATCTTTAGAAGCTTTGGGAGTGCCAGGAGTGGCCTTGGAGACAACAACTATTGGAGAAACCACTTCAAATGCTTGACAATGAGTTTCTATGAATTCACCATCCATTTCAACATATTTGAATTAGTTCAAATGACTGATCATAAACTCTTCCTCCCCACATATGGTGAAAATTTTCCCTTTGACCGGGCACTTCAGTTTTTAATGTAGTGTGGAACTCACCGCACTTGCCCCATGAATCCATGGGCGTCCAAGCAGAAATAATAAGTCGGGAGGATATCCATTACGTAGAATGTTGAGTTAAAAACTTGAGACTCAACCTTGGTAGGTAGATCAACCTCTTCATGGACCATTCTCTTTGATCCGTCAAAAGCTCTCACTACAACGTCACTGGGTTTCAATACTAAACCTTCACAGTCCAACCTATCTAGAGCACCTTTTGGTAGGACATTGAAGGAGGACCCAATATCCACTAACACATGTGCTAAAGTTGTGCCTTTACACTCGATGGAAACATGCAGAGCTTTGTTGTGATTCTTCCCAGCCTGGGTCAAATCTGCATCCGAAAATCCCAAACCATTGTCAGCAGTCAGGCTTGCTACACAGTTTTCAAATTGGTCGGCCGTAGTTTCTTGTGGGACATGTACATTTTTCAGGAATTTTAACAGGGCTTGGGCATGTGCCTCAGAGCATAGCAACAAAGACAGCATGGAAATCTTCGATGGTGTCTTCCCCGACTGTTCCACTATCTTGTAGTCACTTTTTTAGATAATTTTTAAAATCTCCTCCATCTCTTGGGTAGACGGGTCCTCAACTGCAATATCTTTTGTGGGTGCCTCCGTCCGGACAGGCTCATTCATTTTTTCCTTTCCTTGAGTATCAACAGCAGGTTTAACAACAGTAATACGAATGGGTGTAGTAGTGGTTGTCGGAGGTGAAATCTCTAGAGAAAATATCCTCCCCATCCTAGTGACTTTACTTGATCCAACAATATTTGTAATTTCAGCAGTTTCATCTTCAGCAATCCACGAGTCTCGTTTGATACCATGGTAATACACTTCCGCCCCATAATTCCAGGGTACAACCTTATCATAAGAGTAGGGGACTGGCCCTAGTGTGGTGAAAATTAGTGGGGCTACTCTTGGTTTAGCGGGAATCCTAATATAACCTTTGGAGGTGATCCTAATAGGAGTGTTTGAGATGGTAATGATGGACCCATCTTCAAATTCTTGAGCAACAAATTTCGGTCAAACTTTTCATATGGAGTTTTCTCAAATAAAATTTCATGGCTATCCATCAGGTGTTGGACACCTTTCTTCAGCCATATGCAACCATTAATTTGTGTATCACAATGGTAACAGTCTTCAAAACAACCTGGAAATACACCAACTTTCAACAGATTCTTTTTGATGATCATCAAAGGAGCGGTTAAATCATTGACGGAGGAAACAAAAGAGACATCTTCAATAGCATTGACACCCTTACCATGACTAGGCATGGGTGCGATGATCACATTAGGAGTTGGCGGAGGGTCAAATTCAATTGTTTTATTATCAATAAGGTCTTGGATTTTATTATTTAGTGCCCAACAATCATTGGTATCATGTCCGGAACTATTTGAATGGTAAGCACATTTGGCATTGGGGTTATATTTTGGAGAAATGGTATTAGGATTAGAAGGTAGATCTCGCAAGGTCACCAAATCAGCTTTCAATAGGTATTGCAGAGCTTGAGATAGTTGCATATTGATTCTGGTAAATTGTCTTCTTTGGGCATCCAACCTTTGTTGGTTGCTTTATTGACGCGGTCGTTGAGTTGGAGTTGGATTGGAAATCAATATTGCATGTACTAAATGATGACGGTCATTCTTAGTACGACTTCTTGATCCATACACAACATTAGTCTCTTTTTTACCGATAAATAGTTTTTTCACAGCATTTGAGGTGGAGGCCATGGGTATCTTTCTACTTTTAATTCCGCTTTCAACCCTCTTACCATTTAAGATCAATTCAGTAAATCCGGATGATTAACTTCCAATCAACAAATTGAAGAAAGGACCAGCCAGTGTTCCCATAAACATATCTACCAAATATCTATCAGTTAAATATGGTTGCACCCTGCCAACCAGGTCTCTCCATTTTTGGGCGTACTCTTTGAACTTCTCATTTGAACTGATGGTCATGCCTTACAGTTTCACCCTAGTTGGTGCAAGATCAGCATTATATTGATATTGGCGGTAAAAGGCAACAACAAATCCTCCCAAGTATGGATACTGGTCCCTTCTAATTGGTAAAACCACTCCAACTGCGTTCCAGATAGACTTTCTTGAAAAAAGTGCACCCATAATTTCCTATTGGCGGTGTGCGGCTGGATTTTGCGGACATATGATCTTAGATGAAGCTTTGGACATGAGACACCATCGTACTTGGCAAAAATTGGGATCTTGAATTTATGGGGAATGACCACCCCAGGAACCAAACCTAAGTCTCCAAAGTCCAAGTCAAACACTACTTGGATCTCTACAGCCTTTAGCCGGTCTTCTAGCTGCTTATATTTGTCGTCGGCCGGCGGGTATTTCTCATCAAAATAATCATCGTCTTTGGAAATTTGATTATTCCCACGCCCAGCACGGGTGATTCTAGCATCTTTATATTGATTCTCATCCTTGTTGAAGGAGTCCTCTTCAACTTGAACTTTTCGGGAAGGGCCTTTGAACTTCTTTCCTCTTGGTCTTCTTCTTCGCGACAAGAAGTGCCATCGTTTCTTGCTGACCCTTTGCTAAGTTGAGCAGAGTCTCTTAGAATTGAGAGTGTTGAGTCTGCAAGTCCTTGACGATTTGCTTGAGATCTATCTTATACTGAAATAAATAGTAGAAAGATGAGGAAACATGTGTCATAAAACCTTCTTATGATATGATGCATGTTATGCGGATGCAATGTTTTCAAGGTTTTAAGGAACTTAAATTTGCTAGACAAAGAGAAGACAACAAACATTAATTGCATTAATAAGTTCAGGAATTTCAAATTCCCCTTGGGCTTACAATGGAAGAAGCAAAAAGGTCTCAAAGAGATAACAAAATAAAATCCTAAAACAAAAAGACTCAAGTCTCCTACGGGAACATCCTCTTTGGTGCAATGTAAGCATTTAGGCTTTTTTCCTCGTGAAGTTGCCTTGTGAGCTCCATGAATTTCTTCTCGCTTGCATAAAATTGAGCTTCAAAGTTATCTTATTCCTTCTTGAGCTGAATCCAGGATCTCTTCAATTCCTAGAGGTCGGTAGGCATGTCAGGATGGAGAATGGTATAGTGAACATCCCCCTCAACAACAAGCTCCACAACTATTGGTAGGATAGCTGGATATGGCATCATGAGACTTTAAGCACGAACTCGTACCCATTTGAGATAAGGCTCGAGAGGGATGTAATTGTTATGCTCCAAAGTCTTGATATAAACCTTTTTTTACCATGCCCCAAGCTCGTACAAACCTTTGACGATAACCTTGGAAATCACCCCGTAGTCGAATACCAAACCTTGGATAAGCGTATCACAGGGACCATCTCTTCGAGCGTACCTAAACTATCATAATGCAAGATAAGGGTTATAAGTAATACCTCCTCTAATTCTCAAGAGTGGAACATTAGGGAACTCTTCACAACGATCAATGATGGTAACATCCTCTAGGTATCCGGTGCACCAATATGTATCTGAATGAGAGAGCGACATCATCCTTTGAGACCACACCAAGCCTTGTTCATTCTTCAATACTGATCGAGGTATGTGTGAAATAAACCATCTAGACAGAAACATAATGCAACACAAAAGAGTCCCTCTCTTCTTCATGCCGCGAGTGTGAAAACAATGTAGAATGTCTCCAAGCAGATTAGGCACGGGGTTACGAGAAAGAAAAACCTTGACGGCATTCTCATTTATGAGTTGGTCTAGATTAGGGAATAAAACTAAAACATAGATTAGAAGGGCCAATACATCTTCAAAAGCTTGAAAATGCATATCTTCCCAAAAAAGTCAAGCCCTCTCTAACAGAAACTTGGCTAGAAAACCCTTGACTCCACTCCTTGTTTCCCAATTTGCTACAATGTCAGATCTCTTCAAATGCAAGGCCTTAGCGATAACTTCAGGATTTGGAGTTTCCTCTAAACCGGTGAATGGTATTTGATCAAGCACAGACACTCCTAATAGTTGAGAGAATTCTTCCAATGTAGGCACCAATTTGTAATCGGGAAAGGTAAAGCAAAGATGCATAGGATCAAAGAACTGAAAGAGCACACACATCATTTCTTCTTGAAAGCTTGAGGTAGCCAAACTGAGAAGTCTACCATATCTTTTGGTGAAGGGAGAATCTTCAAGAACCCTTGATGATAACTCTTTGAGTTGAAGAGGTACTTTTACGAAGTTGATTCAGATGGTATTTCTGCGAGTGGGAGCCATAGTCTGCAAAAAAAGAACAAAGATAAATTCCCTGGTCCTTGAAATGGTTAGGAAAATGAAATGGTATGAATGTTATGATGCATGATGTTATGTTTAAACAATTTAATCACTCACAAACAAAACACACAAGGCCTTAGGTTAAAGCTTGCATGGAGTTACAGGTAAGTACCCTCTCGAAGTTATAGTTGGTTCAACCTGTCCTAAAAGAAGTAACCAGGTTCTAAGGAATCTCAATATCACTGATATTTCTTCATCGGGCATTGTTTCAGCTCAAGCGATCTTTTCTCGCAGCCGAAATATCTCGAAATTCCGATCTCAATGAGCATAGTATCGAGTATCAACCAATCTTCAGTTTTGCACGAAAGTTGACTATCTCACTATTTTCTAATGGCAAAGTTGTTCAACTAAGATTCTACGGTCAGTTAGTGCTTCATGAAACTACACAGTGGCCCCGTACTCTCCTTGATTCAACACAAGGGACACTGGTACCCACAAATGTGTCACACTAACATGGCCATCGCTTTAACCATATCAGTTTATGCCATACATTCTCCATGATATATTTCTACTTACCTAATAATGCCCCCAGATATGGGTAGAGGATCTATTCATCACCCCAAACAACCCTATTAAGAGTAAAGCAAGCAAGTCAAACAATGAAAGCATTTAAATATGAACTAATCTCTAAGGTAACCCCAATTTTAATTTTGTCCCCAACAGAGTCGCCAGTTCTGTAATACAGTGGGAGAACTGACTCAATGTTTTTCATTTTATCGCAATTGCTGCGGATAGCAAGAGTCGCCACCAAATTTTCTTTAATCCAATAAAGGTAAGGATGAAAAGAATAGGAAATACCTTTTGAGAATTTTCTTGAGTTCGGAGGGTAGGTTATGAAAAGGGAAGGTGTTAGCACCTTTTCCATCCATAGTTATCTACGGGCTCTTAATTGCTTGATCACTTCGAAAATGCTTTGTGTATGTGTAAGTTTTGAAAATATTTTGAAAACGCCTTTGTTTCGGCAAACTTTGTAATGATTCTCGTATCATTTGAGAATGTATACAAAGTGTTGGTTTTGAAAAATATTTTTTGTTTGCAAAGTGTTTGAAAGATTTTTTTTGAAAGTGTGAGGTGTGAAGATTGTTTTGATTTATGAGCAAGCAATTATGAGCAATTTTACGGACTTAAAAAGTCTTTGTTCTTTTCCTCTTCCTTTAGATAATGTTATCCTACCATTGATTGGTGGGAACCCTATTAATGGATGTGAGGGAAAGGTGTGGGTCATCTTACCGTCAAAGAAGGCAACCTATGAGACGCTTTAGCAATTTTTGTAAGGGACTAAGATCGTTTTACCGAAGGGGCTTTAATAAAGCGTCCCATATTCGAGGGACATGACTGTTTTTCCGAGGCAAAAAGTGAGGTTAACCCTAGAGGTGCATGTGTGCAAAGTGTTTTGATTTCAATTATTTGTCTTGGATTAGGGTTGTCTATCATTTGATTTTAGATCTTATCATACACGCCTAATTACTATACAATAATATATACAAGCATAGTTATAAGTGCAGAAAGTAAAGTATGGGAAATAAAATCTATGCTATTACAGTGCTTTAGGGACGGGGTTACAAATTTATGAATGGGGATGAGTCGAATCGTCAATACGATTAAAAGTTAAAATAAACAATCAATATAACCCAATCAAGTTAAAAATAAACAGTTAATTAAACTAAAGAAATCTATTTTAAATTAATTACCAAAATTTAATAATATAAATATTTCTTAGTTTAATTATTCAGTTAAAAGTATTTATATATTTTTTTGTATTTTTTATCATGTTGAAATTTAAACAATGTCAAACAATTAATGGAAATCAACCAAAGAAACAAAGAAAGAAAATGACAAGCCCATTGGGGTGCAAAAATGAGATCAGGGGGGTGGATTAGGTTATATGGCCCAAGAAAATTAAAGAAAAGTTACAGAAAAAAGGAATGGGCTGGACCCGGATTTAGGAAACCCAGTTCGCCACTGCTCCCACCAAACAGATTGAAAACCCTAACACACCCAAAAAAACCTCTTCTTTCTTTTTACCATCTCTCTCTCTACTCCCAACTGCTTCTTCTCTCTTCTTGCATGATACTCCCTTTATTCTACTCCTTTAGATCCATGGTCCTCTGCCTCTCGCTTCATCATGATAGTAACAACAACAAAAACCACGAGTTGGACCTCTTATCTTCTCTGCTCAACCTCTGCGACCTGCCACTGTCATCGTACCATTTGTTCGTCTGCCATGACCTCGCGACTCCGTTCATCATCTTCAGTTTCTTTTTCTTACTTCAATTGAACAACAAAAAAAACAAGCTCAGACTTGTCTCTCTCAACCGAATGTGTCTTATCTTCCCGATCACACCTCCTTCGTCTCTCTCGCGACATACTCCCTCCGTCATTCTCTGCTCTTCTCAACTCACAGCCGTAATGTCTCAACAAAGAAACGATTTCAAAGCGGACAAAATGTTTTTTAGTAGAAATCACATACTCAAAAAATTACAAATTCGAAATCGCATTTACGCAAGCAAGATAAAGAACTGAAATATTGCTAGATAATGAAATGCGAAAGGAAATGAAGCTTACTAATCAAAGTCGCTCTTGATGGCATTTCAACCAAGACTTCGTTGAAGATATGTTCATGATGCTTCAGGTAATTTGCACTGCTTACTCCTTCTTTCTTCGTACTAATTCAGTTTCTATCTTCTCTGCATTTTTACGCTTGTGTGTGATCTGGTATGGTATGGATGAAACAGTTGCAGATGCTGCGAGTAAAATTCGTGTTGAGGTCGTGGTTTGGGAAAAACATAGGCGATTTAAGGTTTGAGGAGATTTTTGTTGATGTTGCATATTTGCTGTATGACTGGTCCAGTGAATAATGAAGGTTGCATTTACAGTGGCGGGTTTGGAGGTGACTTTATGTTTTTTGACAGGGAAGTTTTCTTTTGTAAATTTCTTCTCTCTTCCACTCTTTATTTAGTTTCTGAAGGGTTTTGCTTTGAGAAAATGATGAACAAGGCTAGAGTATTGTTCTGGTTCAATGGATTCTAGATTTATTTTTCTTTGTGTGAATGAATGGTATTTTTTTATAGCAGAATAAGAATGAAGTTTTGGGGGGAAAAGTTGATGATTTTGAACACTTATGCTATGCTATTTTTTTAATACTTTTCTGATGTAGCTTTGTTGTTCCAATTCGGGAATGTTTTTGTATGTATGTGGCAGTGTTTGACCATCTGATATTGGAGATGTTTTTCTCACTTTCTTGATGCATACTTGGTTTAGTTACTTTGGTTTATGGATAGTATGACAACATATACAATTTTTTTGTTTGGACATGTTTTATGTAGAACTTTGGACTATTTCTGTTATACTTGTGACAACTGTGATGAAATTCTGAGTTTTATTTTTGTACCTTCCCAATTTGTCCTTTGTGAACCAAATCATTTGTGATTTGCAATGGATGAAATACTACCCATAATTGAACTCATTTGTAATTCTGACTTTGTGAAACAAAAAAGGTTTATGAGGTTCTGAGCATGATTGAATCCAAACTCTAAAAATCGGATTCCTATCGCAAACCATCATTATGAGACTTGCAAATAAATATTGTATGGAATCTTATTCTTGTTCATGTTTCTTTCTTGTCTTCTAACCAAATCTTTTGCTTTTGTTACATGTGTGAGAAAATTGAAGGGCAATAGGGAAAATTGATGAGGAGAATGAAATAGGTGGGAGCGACTTGAAGTGCTTGATGAAGACTTGAAGATGAAGAAAATTTCTTTGTAATTTTTTTAGAACAAACTTGTATCCATTAGAAAATTTTATGATATTGTGATTTCAATTTGCAATTTGAACTTTGAGACTTGAGGACTTGTAATTTCCTTGGAATTGTTTGGATTTGTGAATAGGTTTAAAACTTAGAAACATAAAACTTTCTTGCAATTCTTGAATTGTAATGCAACTAAGAAAAAGTCTTGCACTTCGTTCTTGCTACTTTTATGAAGTAAAGTGGATTTATCTCATTGAACTTGAATGCTTGAATAGATGTAAGAACTCTCATATAAAAAAGTCTTGGATTTGAATAATGATATGCTTGAAAATAGATGAATAACCATGAACTTTTAATTAGGTTTGTCAACTTGATTTGGTTCATGAGAATTGTAACTTAGAGAACCCATGAATCAAAGTACAACTTTATCATGTTTGAATTCTAATGAGGATCGAATGAATTTGAGCAAATTTAAGTGAACTCATCTTTGATACCTTGAATTCAAAAGTAATTCACGCGAATGAACCATAGAAAATTTGGACGAATCCTGTGATATCGCGTAATGCTTTTTCTAACTTGAATTGAAATCAAAGACATTATTCAAATGAATCCTCAAATTATTTTCACCAAGATCCTAAATTAATATCCAACATGGTGACTTGTATTATAAGCAACATATTGTTCGAACTCAATATGAATCTCTGAACTCAACATCTTGTTCTATGAACGATCTCAACATGAGAATCATAGTCCTCAGAAAACAATTATGGCATGAGTTGAAATTAGAATTTAAAAACATTCTAAATCAAGAAAATGACCTATGACAATTCCATAACTTTCAAGGTCTTCTAAACACAAATTTCCTTTGATCCTTTAAGAGAACTTATATATGACACAACTTACGACAATGTGCAAAAATAATCATCTCAAGATCTTGAAAATTGAGGAAATTACGATTCTTGGAAGTCAGGCAATTGTTACTTGAGATTAGGTCAAAGTCCAGAAAGTGACCTCTAAAGTATTCGAATTTTTGATGATCTTTCGCACATAATTGGCTCTTGACTTGTAAAGACAAATTGGAGATGACGGCAAGGAGAGCCATACGCAAAAATAACCATAAAAAATCTAATAATGAAGAATTTACAATCGTTTTAACTTGATCTTGAAAATCTTGACTCTTTGGTCAATATAGTTTATTTTCGGTCATCCGAGCAATTGACCGAGCAAACTTGTGATGCAAGGCATGAAATTTGATATCAACATTCTTGAATACACACGAAGCACCGTGAAAGCCACTTGAGACCTTGGAAACTCAATTTTATTTGAGAAATACAAAACCCTAGTTGTGGACCCACTATTTAGGAGGAGAATTCGCCTGATCAATTCTTGAGCCACCTTGAGCATTTAAGAAACTCTAGGAGAATACCTTGAATGAAAAATGGGAGGGCAAATTTTGGGGTACAACTATAAGATATAAAAAAGAATAAATATAATTTTTATTTATTTGATAAATTAGATTATTATGATTAATTAATTTGATTTAGTTAGGTTCTTTAGATTAAGCAACCTTGTACGTAAATCCCACTCTTTTCAAAACACGTTAATTCAAACATATTACAAATAACAGGATTGGTGGATACATATTCGCCATATTCTTTGATTGGCTCAACGCCTTGTCAATTAGTTGTTGAACATTCAATATTTAACCCACACGACTCACTAAATACTTCGTCCGCGAGTGATACGTGGCCAATATTTGGCCACGCGATGAGGAAGACTATATCAGACTTCCTCCACATCCTTCATAACGAGAAACGTGTGGTTAATATCTGACCAGGTGATGAGGAGACTATATCATACTCCACCCTCTCTATACCCACATACTTTAATCAATTAAAACTTAAAATAATTAACCAATTCTAACATTTTTTTCAACTAACATAATAAAACCTATAAGATATTTTCAAAAAAAAGGATTAAGGAGAATTTCTTTCAAAATTAATAGCGAACTACGAATTAGAACTCTGATTCCTTTTAAGAGGATACATAGGCATATGACTAAAATTGTGGCGAGTTCCCCTATTAAAAATTAGAACCCTATTTCCTAAGCCGAAAGTCTAAACCCTAGTATCCTTGTGAACAAGGTAGAAGAGGGGTGCCTAACACCTTCCCTTCGTCTAAAAATGAGTCCAACAACTTAGAATCTCTGACCAAATTAGTGTTATCCTTTATATCCCCTTCCTTAGGATAAAAATTAAGGGTGGCAACTCTCATTTTAAAACCGATTACAACAACTGGCGACTTTGCTGGGGATTTCAAACCTAGGGTTTAGAAGCCTCTCCTTTGGATTTAGGGTTTTGATGGGGTTTTATATATTTTTTTTTGTTTCCTATATTTTCTTATTGTATTTATTTGGTTTATTTATTTATTATTTTGTCATTGTTATATTATCATATTATGGCGGGATTTTAATTTAAAAAACAAGTTTTTCAAAAACCTTAGAAAGAAGGTTCGTCTATTAGCCAAGGGGATACATCAACCCGTGTTCCTTTCCCTCTAGTGTGATCCATGATACCCTTAAGGAAGCCACCTTATTGGGAAGGGTAGAAAAACTAAGAACCTTTATAGGAGCTCTCCTATAGGTTAGGCTATCAACATCCTATCTTCTTAACCTGTAAGGGTATCCGTATCTCTATATCTATCCCATAACCAATATAAGGTATTCACATACCCTAAACCCATATAAGTTATTCATTACCCTAAGCCCATGAGGGTTTCTTTTTATCAATTACAAATCTTAGGTCCACGGGGAATCCATTAAGTATGTTATAATCCTTAAGTCCGTAAGGACTTCCATGGGTCTGTTACAATCCCTAGCCTGTAGGGGTTCCTTTTTATGCACCAAGATGCCTAGCCTACATGAATCCCCTTTTGTCTGTCGCTATCCCTATAACCTTAGGATCTTGACCTTAATATGAAACTTACGCATGAAATACATCCTTGCTAATGCATGCCATGTGGCCTATATCAAGTCACGGGATCTGGTGACCATTGACCGGTCACCATGTGCTCTCTTCTATGCCATTCTCTCAAGTCTAACCTTCATCTCAACCGTCCATTGGTATATCATAATTCCTAGCCTGTAGGAATTCCCGTCCCTCTGTTACAATCCCTAGCTTGTAGGGATTCCTCTTTATTTTTCATTGCCCATAATCCTCAAGGAGTTCATGTCTATCTCAATCTCTGAGTCGGTGTAGGATATTCTCATTTCCATGTCTATCATTACCTTCATCCTTAAAGAGTTCCTACCTATTTCAATCTCCCAGTCAGTATAGAATATCATCATTTCCATGTCTATCATTAAACTCGTAAAGAGTACCCTCATGTTTACCTTGATACTACATCCACATCACATTGAATCTCCATGAAATTTTTAGCATACCCTTAAAAACAAAAATATTTTTGCATACTGTTTTACCCCAAAATTTTCCCTCCCATTTTTTCTTCAAGACATTCTCAAAGGGTCCTCAAATGCTCAAGGTGTCTCAAGAATTGATCAGACAAATTCTCCTACTAAGCAATGGGTCCATAACTAGGGTTTGGTATTTCTCAAGGAAGGTTGGGTTTCTAAGGCCTCAACTCATTTTCATGGTTCCTCATATGTCTTCAACAATGCTCATGTTAAGTTTCAAGCCTTGCATCACAAGTTTGCTCAGTCAATTGCTTAGAGGACTGAAAATTAACTATATTGGGTAAAAAGTCAATTGTGGTCAACATATAGTCAAACCTCAAGATTTTTGGTTCACATCAACATTTTAAAGTGATATTCATCATTTGATCAAGGTTTGATCATGATTCCTCAAGAAAAGTTCTCAAATCATCAAAAGTCAAAAGTTGCCAAATTAGGGTTTCCTAAGGAGAAGTCAACTGAGCTTTGACTAAGCATAACTTTAACATGCTTCATCATCTTTTCCCCAACCAAAGCCTAATTTTAAGGGAATTCAATTCTCTACAAATTTGTCTCTCTAAGCTCAAGTCTAAAAAATGCATCATTTGAGAGAGCCAATACATTACAGGTCATTTCAAAAGTCAACAAAAAGACACTTATTGTAAAGGAAACTTACATCAATATAAATCTTCAAAATCAAAAATCATCAACATAGAGGTTGTAGAGGACATCTTTAGGTTTCCAAAAAGTCCAAGATCACCTTCAAAAGATAAAAATTGAGTGAGTTATGACCATTGCAAGTTGGGAAATGTTGAGCAAATGCACGAAGTTCAAATTGAGCAAGCTTGGTATTTTGAACTATTCGGCCATAGTTTAAGAGTACAAACGTGTGTTATACTATTCATACACCTCAAAATTCATTCATACACCCTTTAGACTTTTGTTTTTATTCTTATTATTTTTTAGGAAAAATACCCTTTTTAGTCCCTTAACTTTACCTCTAGGTCCATTATGGTCCCTTATCTCTAAAAAGTTCCAAATTGGTCCTTTAATTGTTCAAAAAGGACCACAGTAGTCCTTTTCGTCCAAAAGGCACAAACGGACATTTGTTTCGTATGCGTGGAAGCTGATGCGGAATCCTATTTTCATCTTCTTCATTCTCCTCTTGCAGGCTGCGTTGCATTTTCATCTTCTTCGTTCATCTTCTTCACCCATTTCTTTCTCTTCTACCCCATACTCCCCTAAATTCTAGGGTTCAAAAAATTTCTTCCCCTTCTGATTTGGTAATTTCTTGAGGAAAATGAAGCAATCTTCATACGATTTGAAGGGTTGTGGAGATGGTAATTTGCGACGGAAACCCATATGTGGCTCTAGAGACACAAATGTTCTTCGAAGGGGTTCAACTTACACAAATGTTCTCTCAAACCTAGCATTTCTGTCCAAACAAACCATCCAAACACTTCATATACATCATATAGAAGTTGTTCAAACACAAGAACAACTTTTGTAATATCATTATCTCCACTTTCCAAACTCAAAAACATTGTCTTGCATGTTGAGTTAGTTGGAGAATCTCAAACACTTTCAGCATGGAGTAAAGATTGGAACAACTTCAAGGAGATCTAAGGAAGCTCAATCAATCGTCACATTTCACTTGGAAACATCCATACACATTTCGAGTTTTCACTTCAAGGGGTAAATTTTCTCAAACTGTAATATCCTTGTTCATATATCATTTTAATTTCATTTTCAAAAGAATAAAACAGGACAAATCAAAATAGAAGAGTTGCAAACACTCAAAACTATAGAAAAATGCTTTTAGAAGTCTGACACGGCTGTCTGTGTCCCTTGACACGGGCCGTGTCACCTGACACGGGCCGTGTCAGGGAGAAAACAGGAAAAATGGCAATACAGGGTTCTGACATGGGTTCCTGTGTCATAGGACACGGCCCATGCCCCTCTTATTGGGCTTGAAACTGGACGAAATGGTAAGACAGGGTCTTAACACGGGTGCCCGTGTCAGCTCGTCTGGGACAGAAAAATCATGCAGGAGTAATTACAGGGTCCTGACACGGGTGCCCGTGTTACAGGACACGACCCGTGTCAGCCAGACACCAGAATTCTTGATTTTTGAGACCTTTTGTTGATGTTTTTGGATCATTAATGGTTTGTAATAGTAATAAGGGATTTATCACTTTCATCCCCATTCATTAAACTTTTACCCCATCCCCTAAAAGTATTGTAATAGCGTAGGACTTTAAATATCCACAGTTTATCGCTTTCGAATAAAATGCTAGTAATTAGGGTTTATATGGCAAGACTAAAATTAACCAATAGAAAACCCTAATTCAACCCAAAACAATGCATGAAAAACAAACACTTTTCACACTTGCACCTCTAGGGTTAATTCCACTTGTTGCCTCGAGAAAATGGTCATGTTATGCATGTGAGACACCTTAGCCAAAAAAATCAAAATACAAGATCATAGTCCCTCGATGAAGCTTCAAATGTTGCCTTCAAAATGATCTTAGACCCTTAAGAAAATGCTAAGGCATCTCACAACATTGCCTTCTATTAATATACAATGACCCACGTTCATCCCTTCACATCCAACGATATGGCTTCTTATCAATCAATGGTAAGATAGCAATATCTAAAGGAGGGGGAAAGAACTAAGACTTTTTGAGTAGGTAAAACATTCATAGTTTCTTGCTCACAATCAATCTTCAAAACATCTTTCAAAAATACACCAAAACTTTCAAACATGAAATATTTTCAAAAGTCAACGCTTTGTATACATTCTTATAATGACGAGAATCATTACAAAGTTCTCCTAAACGAAGGCACTTTTCAAAAATACTTTCAAAAACAATCACAATCACATTTCAAACAAAGCATTTCAAAGTGATCAAGCAATTATGAGCCTGTAGATAACTACGGATGAAAAGGGTGCTAACACCTTCTGTTTTCATAACCTACCCCCTGAACTCAAGAAAATATCTCAAAAAGTATTTCCTGTTCTTTTCACCCTTTCCTTTATTGGATTAAAGAAAAGTCGGTGGCGACTCTTGCTATCTGCATCAATTGCGATAAAACACAAAATACCCAAGTCAGTTCTTCCACTGTATTACATAAGGCGCGGGAGACAGAGTTTAAGGAGCTTGGTAAGTTCCCCAAATAGAATTTGTTTCATTTTATTATTCACCTCGGAAATATCTAAGGGATTCACTAGCCGAGTTACTTGAGACGCTTAGGATTTTTCCGGTTTTGATACCGTTCTCGATGCATTCCCCGGTTATTACTAGGTCAGAAAAGCATGATGATATACTTCCCAACATTTTTTCATAGTACTGGCCTCGTAGAGTGCTTATGAACGTGTCTATCAACTCCTTGTCCAATAAAGGCGGTTTTACTTGAGCAGCCAACTCCCTTCATCTATGTGTGTATTATTTGAAGGGTTTGTTACTCTTCTGAGATAAATCTTACACTTGCATGTTGTGATACGGTGGCAGAATCTACTGTTAATACTGGTTTGCATTTTTTGTTTGCAAAATGTCACGGTAAGCAAGAGTCTTCACCGACTTTTATTTTATCCAATCAGGAAAAGGAAAAAGAACAGAAAAAACCTTTTTCGAGATGTTTCTGAGTACGGGGGGTAGATTATAGAAAGGGAAGGTGTTAGCACCCTTTATATCCGTGGTTTTCCACAGGCTCTTAGGTACTTGCTCATTTTGAAAACTGCTTGTGTGTGCTTGCTTTGAAATTTTTTGTTTTTACTTCGTTTTAACCCTTGTTTCTGTCCTCAAGAGTTTTACGAAGTTGTTTTTGAAAACTTTGTTTGGAAAGTGTTGGTGTGAAAAAGTTTTTGTTTGTTTAAGAAAGTACCTAAGAACTAATCTACCTACTCAAAAAAGGCCTGTTTGTTTTCCTTTTAGACAATGCTATCCCATTATTGAGAAATAGGTAGCATAGTCGTTGGAGTTTTTTAGGGACATTCGAAGGGACAAATACAATCACAAAAGCAATGTTAGGAAATGTTAGTAATCATCCTAAAGCCTTAAAGATCTTTTTCCGAGGCAACATCCGAATGGGTCATTTTAGATCTTTCAGGGCTAGAGGATAACCACTAACAAACATTATACTTCATGACCGTTTACCGAAGGCAATCGGAGTGGAGTAAACCCTAGGAGTGAGCATGTGTGAGTGTAATTTTCAGTTAATTTATCTTTGCACATTTAGGGTTTTCTACCGTATTAATTTTCAGTTTGTCTTTCCATACAATCCTATTAACATACATCTAAGCAGTTTATAGTTTGTGGAAATTAAAATGCGAGAAAGTTAAAGTCCTAGCTATTACAAGGCTTTTGCAGATACATAATTATTTTGGACTGAAAATAAAAATGCAGAATTTAAAACCCTAATTACTATTACAAACTCGAAGCAGTTACAATAATAATAAAAAGGAAATTAAAAAATGTGTGCGGTGAATTAAATGCGAGAATAAATCTGAAGCCTAAAAAATCTAATTGAAAAAGATTTAGGTTATTTTTTGAGAAAAAATGAATTAGGTTATGTACAAATTAAACCCTAATTTTAATTATTTAAATTATGAAAAAGGATTAAATTTCCCTAAATAATTAAACTAATTAATTAAGGAAATCAAAATATTTTTATGAAAAAAAATGATTTTTATGTTTTTTGTGATTTTTTTTATTTAATGATAAAAGAAATAATTTTTGTGTTATTTTTGTAAAAGGAAAATAATTAGTAAAACAATTAAAAAAAATAAAAATAGAAAAGAAAAGAATGGGCATGTATTGCTGAAAGGGGTGTGTGATGTTGAAACATCTAGGCCTAAGAATGTTGAGCACACTCCCTGCGCTAGATCTGGTGCTGCCCCTTTCTGATGGTGCACCATGGTCTTTCTTTGATGGAGAGCTGGATTTGGATTAGAGATGCATTAAACGGCTGGATGGTTGTAGCGTATGGTAGATGCCTGGAAGCGTGGAGCATGGAACCTACGTGTAAATGTTAAGAAAATAAAGAAAATGGTGGTACTTGGGATTGAACCCAGGTCCTCTCCACTTTCCAACGCGCGTTTCACCACTGGGCTACATGTTCTATTTGTTATAATATTGAAACAATACTAATATAATAAAATATGAGTCAGTATGATAAAAAAATGCACGAAATTCAAATAAGCCAATGGTGGTCAGCCACGTTATTGTCTCTTTCCCCAAGACTGCCGTTTTTTATATCAGCTTTTACCTACGGACAAAACCGTCACTAAAGGCTATAGTGACAGTTTTTATCTGTAACTATATCCCTGCAAGATTCAAAAAAATAATACAAGCAAGATAAATCAAAACCAAAGGCATAGATCAGTTGCAAATCATGCCATGAGTTCATTGGTATCCATAATTTGGTCTAATTTCGCTTCTACGAAGAGTCCCCAGTTTGGTACCTTAAAACCCTAACAATGGCGTCGTGCCATTCCTGCATTTAAACTCAGATTAAACCATCCAGAAACAATGCCAATATGATAACAAGCGTGGATATGTGATCAAAACAAGTTTATAATGGGTAAATCAATAAATTCGAGTTTGAGAAAAATATGCAAACCATGGTACTGCAAGGGCATAATTCTTAATGGTTTTAGCCTTGAGGATGATTGGAATAGCTCCAGAACACGTCCAGGAATAAATTGTTGGCTTTGGAATTACTTGAAATGGCCTATTGGATCAAATCCGACCTGCACTTTTTTGACAAAAAATTGAGTTTTGTTCTCTTGTTTTCACGACCAAAACCTCTTTCTTATGCTTTGGAAATGTTGTGTATATATCTGTGATACGGTGGCAGAACCAACTATTTTTACTGGTTTGCGTTTTGCATTTTTTGTTTGCAAAATGTTGCGCTAAGCAAGAGTCACCATCGACTTTTATTTCATCCAATCATGGAAAAGGAAAAAGAACAGAAAAAACCATTTTTCGAGATTTCTAAGTACGGGGGGTAGATTATAGAAAGGGAAGGTGTTAGCACCCTTTCTATCCATGGTTTTCCATGGGCTCTTAGGTACTTGCTCATCTTTTTAAAATTGCTTGTGTGTGCACTTGTTTTGAAAAACTTTTACTTCGTGATAACCCTTGTATCAGTCCTCAAAGGTGTGACGAAGTTTGTTTTGAAAATTATTTTGAAAGGTGTTTGTGTGAAAAGTTTTGCTGAGCAAGTACTTAAGATTCTACCTACTCAAAAAAAGATGGTTCGTTCTCGCTTCCTTTAGACAGCTCTATCCTACTATTAAGGAGTAGGTAGCCTCGTCGTTGGAGTTTGTAAGGGACATTCGAAAGGGACAAGTACAGTCACCTAAGAAATGGGTTGGAAACTTTAGCAGTAACCCTAGAGTCTTAAGATCTCTCAGAGGCAACATTTCTGAGGCAACATTTCCGAGGCAACATTCGAATGGGACATTTGATCTTTTAGACAGGAGAGCAATCACTAAAATCTCCTATGCTTAAATGACTATATTACCGAAGGCAACTGAAGTGAGGCAAACCCTAGGAGCAGATATGTGTGTGTGAATTTTTTCAGTTAATTAATCTTTGCACATTAGGTTATCTACCGTTTTAATTTTCAGATATTCTTTCCATACAATCCTATTAGCCATGCATCTAGACAGTTAAAGATTTGCAATAATTTAAAGTGCGAGAAAATAAACCTAGCTATTACAAGGCTTCGGGGAGGGGGATTAATTACATAACCAAAAACCGGGGAAAAACGATAAGTAAAAACCCTAATTTAAAGCTATTACAAACCATTGGCAGTTACAAAAATAATGAAAAATAATTAAGACGCGCGGCGAGTTAAATGCGAGGACGCTTAAAAATAACCTAAAACCCCAATTGAGGAAAAAAGTATTTTTTGTGCATTTTTATTTAAGAAAACAATTAAATTGTAAAATAATTAAGCCCTAATTTCTAATTAGTTTTATTTACAAAAAGAATTAAATGAAACTAGTTTCTAATTATTTTTAATTATGAAAAAGGAAATTAAATTAACCTAATTTACTAATTAAATCAAAATAAATATTTTATAAAAAATGATCTTTTTGTGATTTGTTGATTTTATGATAGATTAAAAAAATTAATTAATTTTTGATGAAAAGAAAATAATTAATAAATTAATTAAAATAAAAGAAATAAAAAAGAATTAAAAATGGGCCTGTGTCGAATTGCTGAAGGAGGGTGTATTTCTGAATTTTCTAGGCCCAGTAGCGTTGAGCCCAATCAATGCGCCTGACCCCATGGAGTGTTGACTTAAGGGTGCATCATGGTCTCTCATTTGGAGTGCGTTGGATCTGATACTATGCTGATCAAGTGGCTGGATGTAAAGGTGCAAGGTACACACGTGGAATTGTGAAGCATTGGATCTGCAAGTGGAAAGTGAGAAAATAAAGAAATTTGTTGGGACCTGGGATTGAACCCAGGTCCTTATACTCACCAACAACGCGCCTCACCACTGGGCCAACTTGCTTTGTTGAATAAATACTGAAAACAAGATATAATATAGAAAACAAAATGGTTAGTGGAAAGACACGCGCGAAATTTCAAATGGCCCAATGGTTGGCTGCCACATAAGCTTCTTCTACCTTCCTTTGTCGCATTAGATAACGACCCTATACCCACAGACATCTTCCATGGCTAGAAACCTGTAATATCTCAAAACATGATACAAGCATGATAAACCACTTATGAATACATTGATCAATTCGTTTTGACCTCATGAACACAATGGCACCCTTTATTTAGGCTAATTTCACATGTGGACAAAAACCCTAAAATGCAAGGTGAACCCTAGTAATGGCATATACACGTATAGGCTTCAAAAATGCAATTGAACTATTCAGTGAGCTTGCAAACATGATAACAAACACATATATGCCATTAAAACATGCTCATAATGCGTGAATCATAGTAATCGAATCTGAAAAATATGGCAAACCGTGTGAGGCCTAGAGGCGGATTCTGGGCGTGAGAGGGCTGGCTATTGATTGAGATAGCCTCCTGAGACGTCCAGCAAACGATTGGTGTAACACCCCAATTCTAACCCGGCAAATTATATAAAATAAAATCAGACATATAAAATTTCAATCATACAAATGAATCGGGACGTCACAAATTCTTCTAACAAATTCATTGCATTCATCATGGATATATAACACTTTTTCAAAACATCGGATGAACCATCAACCTGACATCTTTCATTAAATAATTCAACAACTACGCAGTGGAATTCTTCAATAACATCTCTAATTAAAACAGCAACTTCGAAACATCTCATGTTTAATAATAATCAATTCAAAACTTAGCAACTGAAAATCAACAGTCTAAAATCAGCAAGCATTCATCCCTCCCCCGAGTGTTACATATCAGAGCAATGATACCGACTCGAACTATTGAAGGTATACAGCCTTCACTCTCGATTTTCTGCACGTTACCAACATAAGGGCAACATTCAAACAGAAGGGGTGAGATATCTAACAATATAATAAAGCGCATGATAATTAATATATTAAGTTAGATTAAAAACGTCACCACTTCTCATCTCATAATCAACAATAATTACAGCATATATACTCATTCATCAACATCAAATATACTTCATTATTCAATCATATAATGCGACTCAAAACTATGCAAATACATGTGGTACCATTGGAGCAGAACTCCCATCTCAAAAATCTTCCAATTAATAGAGGCATCAATAAGGCATAACCTTCATCTCAAATTTTCCAATCCAGGACATCTCAACGAGCATAAGCTCTATCTCAAAAATGCAATGTATACGACTCATCATGAATGTAAAAACAACGCTCAAATTACCAACATCTCAAATCATCTCAAAACATCTCAATTAATATAACAACATCTCAATCATCTCAAAACAACAACATGTCGATCATCTCAAAACAACAACATCTCGATCATCTCAAAACATCTCAATTAACAACATCTCATAACATCAAAATAATTTATTAAACATCATTTATTATCATCGAACACAACTTCATCAATAACATCTCACTAATACTCAACTGTATATTAATAGTACAGTAATCCATCCTATTATTCTGCTAATTTATATCGTTACTGTCACTAATCCTACTGTCATAATTCTAACAACAGCCTCTAAGCATCTACTATTCATCGTTCTGTCCAAAAATCAGCACAACAGTCATCTACGGGAATTAATTCTAAATCCTGCATTAGTTACTAGGATTACCCTTCTTATCCATCATCTAAACCATCTAGAATAAAGTTCATCGTGTTAGCTAATCAACGCTTCGAACGGCATCTCACACAGCATCTTAAAAGTCAAGTTACAACAATTAAAATCCGATTCTGTCAAAACCAGACATTATGTATCGACACAAAACCTTATGGATCGACTCATCTTGCTTCATCTTTACACTATGAGTCGACACATCCCCCTTATGGATCAACTCATCCTGGTTTCATACACTGCATGTATCGACACATGCTTCTCACCGATCGACTCATCCTGAGTCCTGCAACTATCATGTATCGACGCAAGTCCTTTTTGTATCGACTCATCCAGAGCCTAACATCGCCCATGTATCGACTCATCCAGCTTGAGGTCGACACATACTGACCCTTCCTACATAATTCTGCGTTTTCCTCTGTATTTTCACTACGGGAATTCATATTACAGCCCTACAAACCTCATTATAATCATGCTATTTCATCCCCTAACATTATACTCTATTACTACATCGATTAAACAACATAATAACATCATTATTCATCAAGAATTCATCAATCCTCATCATACATCATTCATAATACATCGAATTCAAGAACAAACAACAATCCTCTAACCCCACATATCAAACATCATGAACCCAATTATAAAGTCAGAACCCCACCCTTACCTTGAATTGAAGGCCGCTCTACAATTTTCGGGTTGAATCTTCGTTCTTGTCGTTTTCCACTAATTCCAGCAGCTTCACATTCTCTTCCAAATCCTTATTTCCTTCTACTGCTTCTTTCTTCTATTTCTTCTAACAAATAATAAAATAACCTAATACTCTATTATTCCTTATTGGGCTTAAACCAACACACCCCCTTATTACTTCTATTCTCTCAAAATAGGCCCACATTAATAATATTAACTTCTAATATTATTTCACCACATAATATTATATCTCTAATATTATTTCTCCACTTAATAACATAAATCCAATTTAATTATAACATATCTTCACAAATATTCCAAAAATAATTTAATTAAATAATTAATTAAATTACGGGCGTTACAATTGGCAACGCTGGGGTGGCTTGAGATGGCCTATGGAATGAAAACTGAATCACACTCTTCTTTGAATTTTTTGAACTTGCTCTGCCTCCTTCACCACTGCTAACCCTTGTATTATGCCTTATACATGTTCCCTATATATCCTAGAATGAATTAGGGTTATAAAATTGGTTGGTATCTTTGCAATTATGGAAGATTTGATTTGATTTCCATGCCATATGAAAACTTGCTATATTGAGCCAAATTATCCCTTTCCTGTGCCAATCATGCTTGATTCGATTTGGCCTTGATATTTCAGCATACTTTGATTGCAAACCTGTCAAAAAATCATATCAAAACAGATCTTTGATATTATTTACCAATTATTTGATTTAATTCAATTTTTAATTAATAAAAAATCACAATAAAATGGAAAATGAAGCAAATAACATGTGGATGGATATTTGGGTCTTGGATCATGCAGAAAGTGAGGTGCAATCATGAAATGCTAGGCCCGTTTAGTAAAAAATTCACTTTTGAGCATATTTGACTTTTGGCAATTTTGCAAAAAAGGTCAACTTTGACAAGGCATATCTCTTCCAATTTAAACCCTAGAGAGGTGTTCTTGGACTTTTTATAAATCTTAGGATGTCCCCTAAGCAACCATTTTGGTCTTATCTCAATTGAGTCTTCCATTTTCATGTAAGAAGCTTTGACCCAAAAGGTGTTTTTGTTGACTTTTCAAAAGGACCTATAATGTAGAAATTCATATCTTTTGATGAGTGCATATCTTGAACTTGTGGGATGAAGATGAATTGTAGGGAATTGCATCCTCTTCAAAATGAGCCTTGGATGGAAATATTTTGATAAAGTAAGAGGAAGTTATGCTTGGTCAAAGTTTGGTTGACTTTTTCCTAAGAAACCCTAATTTAGCAACTTTTGGGTTTTGATGAATTTAGGACATTCCTTGAAGAATCATGATCAACCCTTGATCAAATGATGAAATTCACTTCAAAATATTGATGTTGACCAAAAATCTTGAAGTTTGACTGTATGTGGGCCACAGTTGACTTTTGACCTAATACAGTCGATTCTCAAGCATCTGAGCAGTTGACTGAGCAAACTTCTTGTGTAAGGCTTGAAATTTGACATGGAGGGTCTTGAGAATACATTAGGACCATGGAGAGCATATGAGGTCTTTGTAGTTCACCTATCTTGATGAAAATGGAAACCCTAATTTGAGACACATTGCCTTAGGAGAGAGCTTGTCAGGTCAACTCTTGGGCAAACTTGAGCAAATTGAGGATCTCTAGGAGTATGTATTTAGTAAAATGAGAGGGGAAATTTTTGGGGTACAACAGCTGCCCTTGTTCATCTTCTTAAACCTGAGGATGTAGATTGGCTCGTCTGCCTTTCTTGATCTGAAGGTGGAAGATAATTGAACACTAGAGTGCCCAGAAATTTGCACTCGCATGAAGTGATACTGATTTGTGATATCGGGAATGGGATTATAGATGCCATTTGGAAGTTTCTAGAGAATTTTCGGAGATGGGCTTAAATATTCCATCCAAGATATGACCGAGTGTAGCGGTAGAAATGTGCAAGACTAAGCCATTGGATTGACTAGACTTTATACAAATCAAAATAAAAATCGCCACCGCGCTTTATTGTTTCCAAAGGAATGGGAAAAGAGCGAATAACCCAAAAAGAGGGGGAAAGATTCAAGGTAAGGGGGTTGGTTATGCAAAGGGAAGGTATTAGCACCCTAAACATCTACGGTACTCCGCAGGAACCTCTTTGAAAAATCTGTATATTTTGGCTATAAAAATGTGTTTTATATAAAATGGATGGTGGAGGTGAGAAAAGAAATATTTTTATGATTTTTGCACCCGCCGCGGTTGCGAACCTTTAGTGCCTACGTACCACCTTTCGTGCAATAGGGGATCAGGGTACACATAGTTCCTCTTTAAAAAATTTGAAACACAAGTGTGTTGGTTGATTTTATGAGATAAGACATCATCGCAATTGTCCGTGTGAAAAAAATACTTACTACCCACAATCATGAGAAAGGAGAATTTGCATCATCTCAAAGTGGAGGATATGGATTGGATTTCAAAATCAACAATGCCTCACTCAACACCCAAGTGGAAAATATCTCACTTTACTACATATTGTAGAAGCATAGTTGTTTGCATCACTACAAGGATTGACAAGAGTCTAATCTTTTGAGAAAAGTTTAAAGATAAAAGCCAAAGTGGCAAAATGGTTTGAAATAAGATTTATTGACTTTTAGTCTTCTCACAAAAAAAGGTCAAGGTATTATTAAATTGATTGAAATTTATTTATGAAAATGTTTCGAAGATGCATGGACCTAAGTCCAAGTTTATTATGAAAATGTTTCAAGTTTCAAAACAAGAAGAGTTTTTTTTTTAAAGGAGGGAGAAGATTTTTGAAATTAAAGAAGATGGGAGGAGAAGAAGAGGCTATCCTAAAGCATAAGGTAAAAGCTAGGGATAAGAACCATCTAACCAACAAGAAGCCAATACTTGACATTATGAGTCAATATAGAATTCCCATTCTTCGGATTGAAACCAAGCAAGCAAAGATACTAGACCTCTTGAGAGAACCAAACTTCAAGTGTTTTAAGTCTTCGCAAAAATTGGGAAGAGTAACGGCTGTATACGGGTGAATTCTAGATTATAAACAAAGATTGTAATCTCAATAACCTGCACACAAAACAAACAAACAACCCAATGTCTTGAGGTAAACCTCAAGAACTCCAGACATAATATCAAATAAAGTCATAAAGTCTCCAAGATAGGCCAAGGTCTCTAATCCTAAGTCCAAGAAGTCCATCACTCCATAATGTAAAGGATAGTAACCATGTAGTCCAAGTATCATTAATGATTTTTATGGTTCATGTTGATTATTAGGTGTCTTTAAAAAGAAATAAAATCTCAAGTGAGCAAAATAAAAATGACATAAAAGTAAATGCTCAAGTGAGCAAAGATGAAAATAGCATGAAATGTAAAATGCTAAAAGTAAATGGTACATAAAGCATGAAAATAAAAGCGTAAAGTAAAGTTAATTATTAGTAATTAGTGGTTAGTTGGATGACCATCTTGAAACTTGCATTTGGAACTCATTAGAGGATTGGTAGAACCAAAGCCTCCACACAACAAGTTGCATTTTCTTTTTGTCAAGTATATAATCCATTTTGGAATTCTCACAAGGCAACATGTAATGATCAACGATGTTTAAGTGATCCGCATTGACCAAAGGTGTTGTAGATCCATTAGAGGATTGGTAGAACCAAAGCCTCCACACAATGAATCTAAAGGTTATTGGATCAAAGAGATCAAATTAACATACTTGGGCTTGCAATCATAAGTTTGGGCCACGAATGATCATTTATTCGAATCAGGACAAAATTTAGCGTTATGTTAAGCAATCGTAAGTGGACTTATGTAGAAGTCACACCTATTTTGAGGCCGGTCAATACAAATCTATGTACTTCATATTTGGATAAATGATATAGAGATCACCATCCCTTAACATGTAGCACATTTAAAAAAATAAAAGAGATAAGATGAAGAGGGAGGGAAATGATAAGCTAATTTGGATCACCATTTCAAAATTCTTTCATCTTTAAATTCAACCACTCCTCTAGATGGATTAAAGCACTAAACATATCATTAATCCAAAGCACCAAAAATGAATTATATAATTCACTATTAGGTAGATTTGAATTGATGAACATTTATCCAACTTCATCTACATCACAAAGTCCATTGAGTTTAAAGACAAATTGGACATTTAAAATTGCAATCCAAACCAACAATCAAAAGGAGTGAGTAGAAAAATCATTTTGGATCAAAGCTGCCCCAAAACAAGGCAAAAAAGTGCATTCTGTCCCTGTGTAAATCGATTGCACTATTGTTTAAATCGATTTACACAGTACAGTTTTCTAAAAATTGTGCAAAATTTCTTCTGTGCAATCGATTGCACTACAGTGCAAATCGATTGCACACAGTTACAGTAGCAAAAAACAACATTTTAAAAGGGCAATTTCTTGTTCAAACTTTCCATCAAACACCTTATGATCATGGATCCACTTGAGCACGAAAATTACATCAAATTATGAGAAAATAACACCATTGAAATCACAAAATAATGCTCAAAGAATCAATCCCAAAGATCACCAAGAGATCACATTGTGAAAGATGAATTATCCAACTTACCAAAGGTAGATCTAGAGAATTATCAAAACAACTTCAAGAATTTGCTTCAATTCAACCACAAGAATGAATTGACCAAGCTTGGATGTAGAGAATTGATGGAGAAAAAGTGTTTGGATGAAGGTTTAGCTCAAAGATTAGTAAGCTTCAATGCAAAGCTTACTAACTTTTTGAAAATGGAGCTTTGAGTGAATTTGGTAGATGGAGAGAATTGAGAGATTTTTTAGCAAGGTGGATTTGGCTATCAAAAGCTTGAAATTTGAATGAAATGAGAGCTCTATTTATAGAGTTTTAGGATTCGGATTAGTGGTAATTTGGTAATTGATTCTTGGAGCTAAAATTTGAATTAATGATACCAGAAATCCTTATTTGTCAGATGCTTCGACTTGGTACCTAAAAAACAAAAATATACAAAGACAAAGACAAATATTTTTTGTATTTTGATTAGAAGTTAGTCAACAACACATATACAAAATACACAACCAAGGTGCTTGGAGATTCCTCTAGAGCAAACATAAAGATAGGAAAAAAGAGGAAGAACCAACCCTAATGTGATCTTGTTATGATCGAGTTGATATGATATGATAGAGGAATCTTAGGGGCAAAAATTGGGGTACAACAGCTGCCCTAGGCCTGATTATATGGATTAAACCTTCATCCATCATCTCCTGCAAATCAACATTTATCTTCTCGCAACCCTGTATATTTATACTGCAAACAGCACAACTGGTATGGTCATGCGTATAATAAATGAATTTACAGAGATCTACGTGCATCTTCACCAAATCCTCTCTAACCAGATTAATGTCAAAAATTTGAAAGTCGCCTGGACAACCGGCCACCATATTCACATCATTCACTCCCCCGTGCTTGGGTAGAGGATTGTCTTTCACATCAGGTCTCACGTCTTTGAAAGATAAAATTCCAGACTTCAACAACCTTTGTATTTCAGTCCTCAAAGGATAACAATTCTCAACACTATGCCCTGGTGCTCCCTGATGAAAGGCACATGTCTGGTCTGCTTTGTAATACCACGACAATGGTGATGGTACAGTGGGAGGTGGTCGTGTCTGGACCAACTTCTTCTGAACCAATGCTGGTAATAGCTCTGCATAGCTCATGGGAATAGGATCACAGTTCTCCCTTCTCTGATTATACCCTTGATTCCCTTGCTGGGATGGTCTCTGATAAGCAACGGTAGTTGGAGCGGCATTCATAACATGAGTAACTAAGGCGACTTGTTGATGACGCTGATAATTCCTTCTAGGAGCGTTTACCTTTCTCTCTTGCATAACATCATTTGTATCCCCCTCTTTCTTCTTTGTAAACCCGTAAGATGGCTTCTTCACACCTCCAGATCCTTCACCCTTTGTCAAACGGCCTTCTCTTACTGCCTCTTCTAGGAGGACACCCATTCCTACCATCTCTGTAAAATCACTTGGGGCACTTGCTACCATTCTTTCGTAGTAGAAAGCTCCTAGCGTCTTTAGAAAAATATTGGTCATTTCTTTCTCTTCCATGGGAAGAATCACTTGTGCAGCCACTTCGCGCCATCTCTGTGCATACTCTTTGAATGATTCTCTGTATTTCTGAACCATGGCCCTAAGCTGGTCACGGTCAGGCACCATGTCCACATTGTACTTTTATTGTTTAATGAATGCTTCTCCCAAATCATTAAAAGTATGGATGTTGACGCTGTATAAACTCATGTACCATTTCAACGCAGCACCGGTCAGACTATCCTGGAAAAAATGAATCAGCAGACGCTGATCATCAGTATGGGTAGACATCCTTCTCACATACATCACCAAATGAGCAAGAGGGCAAGTGTTTCCCTTGTACTTCTCAAATTCCGGGACTTTGAACTTAGCAGGCACTTTAACATTCGGGACCAAACACAGCTCATTCACATTCTGCCCGAACAACTCTTTTCCCATAAGAGCCTTCATCTCTCTTTGCATTCTATCAAACTGCTCTTGAAAATCATCCATTCTGTCATAAAGACCCAAGTCTTCACTCGGCGGAGGGAAAGGACGACACACATCTTCATTAAAAAACGAAACCAAATTCACCGAAGGAGGTGCAGCAGGAACAATATGCACCACAGGAGGTGCAGGAGTAACAACATTTGGAACCACTGGAGCATCTTGAGGAACCAGATTGAAACCTTCAGGTGCAAAATTCTCTGGCATTCCCCACGGATAACCCTGAGGCATACGGTTTTGAACAATAGCCGGAGTAGCGGATACAGGAACAGTCAGAACTTCAGTACTTGCCCTTGTTGGTTGAGGTTGAACACTCAGTGGTTGATTCTGAGCAACCACCAGAGCTTCCATCAGAGTAGTCAAGTTGGCCAAGCCAGCCTTCAAAGCAGAAACTTCTTCGCGCAGCTCGCGATTCTCTTGTTCTAAGTTATCCATCTTCTTTTTGAAATTAGCCCGAGTGTTGTAGTGATGAGTTAGCTTGCTGAATGAAGTAAAGAAGCTGGGTAAGGCACCTGGATATGCATAACAAATGCAAAAACATGTGTAATATGATGCATGATATGCAATGTATATGATTATTATTATTTTATCATTTAATATTTCAAGGGATTTAAGATTTACAGACATATTGCAAACATCAAAATAACAACATATTTGAAATACTGAAAACTTTTATTATAATAACTTCGAAATGGGTTACAAGTTTCAATGATCCCAAGTACAAGATGAAAATACAATCTAAAATCCTGAGAAAAGGAACTGATAGAGATCAATCTGTACGAATGCGCTTCCCTGTGAGCCTGGCAATCTGAGCTCTCAACCTCTGGTTTTCTTCCACATGTCTGATGGCAACCTCCTTCCAATCATCTGAATCAGGAAGTGAACAAACAGCACCTATTTAAGGCTTGGGAGAAAATAAATCTCCTTGCCTCTCCATAGACTCTACTGCTCGACTCTCAAGGATCTCGATCAAATCATCTCTCTCCTTCAGGTCTGCTCTGTAGGAACTCTCTAAATTCTGGAACTTGTTCTTCCAAGCATCCCTTTCCTGTTGCATCCTAACCAAAGCAAGCTGCAACTCTTCTAGATCATCTAATAAGGGAGGATTGGTCTTCACAAACAAATCAGGCATGGGTGTCTCCCGAGTATACGGCATCTTCAACTGAATGGCTCTCGATCGGACCCACTGAAGATATGGCTCCAAAGAAACAACACCCCTAGGTCCCAAATCCTTCCTACTCTTCTTATGAATGTGACGCCAGGCCTTCGCAATCTACTCCCTAGCTTCCATGTGGTCTTCTCCTTCCTTCATAAAGAAACTACTCAGATGAATATTGTTCGGTTTATCCCTCATCGGATAACCAAGATGTCGCCGTGCAAGAACAGGGTTATAGTTAATTCCTCCCTTTGTACCAAGAAGAGGCACATTGGGGAAACTACCACAACTGTCAATAATCTCCGCATCCTGGTAAGCTCGATGATACCAATTAATATCCGAGTGAGTAAGTGCCATGATCTTAGGAGCCCAACGGGGTTCCTTCTTGACATCCCAAAAAGCGTCAGGCTGAGGCATATGAGAGGTAAACCACCGATACAACAAAGGCATGCAACAGATAATCATTCCCCCATGATAAGAATTCCGAAGATGAACAGAGTAATAAGCATCACCCAACAGTGTAGGAACCGGGTTTCCAATCATGAAAATCTTGATAGCGTTAATGTTGACAAACTTGTCCACATTAGTAAATAAGAATAATCCATAGGCGAGTAAAGCAAAGATGGCCTCAAAAGCAACCGTAATCTTCATCCTGGAAAAGTAACGATCTTTCTCCAATAAGAACTGAGCTGGTAATCCTCTAATCCCTCATTTGGTAGTTATATGAGCTTCCACCTCAGACTTCCCCAGATGAATCAAAGCAGCAATCTCATGTGGTTTTGGCTCACCCTCCAAACTAGTAAAAGGAACGTGATCGGTAATAGGTAAATCCAATAGATAGGAATAATCTTCCAGTGTTGGCATCAACTGATAATCGGGAAAAGTAAAGCAGTGATACACCGGATCATAGAACTGGACCAAAGTTGAGAGAAAACCCTCCTTCATCTTCAGCTTCATGAGAGGAATAATGGATCCATACTTCTTCCGAAAGTCTGCAGAACACTCGATCTCGGGAATTAGACTGATCAACTCATCTATCTTAGGATCCTTGGAACTATATTTCCCGGTATTTCTCTTTCCAGAATCCATGGTTTAAAAGTACCTGAGATATTTACAAATAGTCAACCTTTAAATCCCTTGAAATATTGTTTTTTCAAAAGATACTTATGAGTGCATGGATGCATGATGCAACAATCACACACAAGATCACACATATAGGGTTCATAGGTTCAACGTCACGAGCATGAGGTCGAAGGTACTACCCATAAGGTATTGGTCTAAAAAGTTATCACCTACCGAACAAGGTTCTAGAGGTTCTCAGAGTCTACATCCTTCCTTCGGATATTACCAACTTCCCCATTAACTCGGTAATTAGTAATATTCTCAAGAAAGACTCGTCCGAGCATAGTATCGCGTGACAACTACTTCCGGATTACTCAGTTATAGCTTCCACACTACACCTGAAAGGCCAAGAGGGGTTAGGTAATCTACGGTCCTCAGCTTCGGCATACTCCCAGGTCGAAAGCAGTACATCTTCCCGATTACTAGGTAAACAACACTACAGTCAAAGGGGCCTCCACTGAGTGGGGGATCGCATGCCTCCTTTTTTGGGATTACTCCCTCAAAGTTAACATGACTATACCACCCGTCCTATCTTAAAGTTTTCCCAAGTCCGGGTATAGGACTTATGAGTAATCTCCAAGCACCCTGTAAACCAGAAAAATCCAGACAAACATATATACAAAATATAACACATAAACAACAATAGCACATATACGGATATAAACAAAGATAGGTTTAACCCACTTAGGGATGGACCAGCAAGAGGTCAATCTTTCCCCAGTGAAGTCGCCATTTTTCTGTAGCGGTACAAATGTGCAAGACTAAGCCATTGGATTGACTAGACTTTATACAAATCAAAATAAAAATCGCCACCGCGCTTTATTGTTTCCAAAAGAATGGGAAAAGAGCGAATAACCCAAAAAGACGGGGAAATATTCAAGGTAAGGGGGTTGGTTATGCAAAGGGAAGGTATTAGCACCCTAAACATCTACGGTACTCCGCAGGAACCTCTTTGAAAAATCTGTATATTTTGGCTATAAAAATGTGTTGTATATAAAATGGATGGTGGAGGTGAGAAAAGAAATATTTTGATGATTTTTGCACCCGCCGCGGTTACGAACCTTTAGTGCCTACGTACCACCTTTCGTGCAATAGGGGATCAGGGTACACGTAGTTCCTCTTTAAAAATTTTGAAACACAAGTGTGTTGGTTGATTTTATGAGATAAGACATCATCGCAATTGTCCGTGTGAAAAAAATACTTACTACCCACAATCATGAGAAAGGAGAATTTGCATCATCTCAAAGTGGAGGATATGGATTGGATTTCAAAATCAACAATGCCTCACTCAACACCCAAGTGGAAAATATCTCACTTTACTACATATTGTAGAAGCATAGTTGTTTGCATCACTACAAGGATTGACAAGAGTCTAATCTTTTGAGAAAAGTTTAAAGATAAAAGCCAAAGTGGCAAAATGGTTTGAAATAAGATTGATTGACTTTTAGTCTTCTCACAAAAAAAGGTCAAGGTATTATTAAATTGATTGAAATTTATTTATGAAAATGTTTCGAAGATGCATGGACCTAAGTCCAAGTTTATTATGAAAATGTTTCAAGTTTCAAAACAAGAAGAGTTTTTTTTTTTAAAGGAGGGAGAAGATTTTTGAAATTAAAGAAGATGGGAGGAGAAGAAGAGGCTATCCTAAAGCATAAGGTAAAAGCTAGGGATAAGAACCATCTAACCAACAAGAAGCCAATACTTGACATTATGAGTCAATATAGAATTCCCATTCTTCGGATTGAAACCAAGCAAACAAAGATACTAGACCTCTTGAGAGAACCAAACTTCAAGTGTTTTAAGTCTTCACAAAAATTGGGAAGAGTAACGGCTGTATACGGGTGAATTCCAGATTATAAACAAAGATTGTAATCTCAATAACCTGCACACAAAACAAACAAACAACCCAATGTCTTGAGGTAAACCTCAAGAACTCCAGACATAATATCAAATAAAGTCACAAAGTCTCCAAGATAGGCCAAGGTCTCTAATCCTAAGTCCAAGAAGTCCATCACTCCATAATGTAAAGGATAGTAACCATGTAGTCCAAGTATCATTAATGATTTTTATGGTTTATGTTGATTATTAGGTGTCTTTAAAAAGAAAGAAAAGCTCAAGTGAGCAAAATAAAAATGACATAAAAGTAAATGCTCAAGTGAGCAAAGATGAAAATAGCATGAAATGTAAAATGCTAAAAGTAAATGGTACATAAAGCATGAAAATAAAAGCGTAAAGTAAAGTTAATTGTTAGTAATTAGTGGTTAGTTGGATGACCATCTTGAAACTTGCATTTGGAACTCATTAGAGGATTGGTAAAACCAAAGCCTCCACACGACAAGTTGCATTTGCTTTTTGTCAAGTATATCATCCATTTTGGAATTCTCACAAGGCAACATGTAATGATCAACGATGTTTAATTGATCCGCGTTGACCAAAGGTGTTGTAGATCCATTAGAGGATTGGTAGAACCAAAGCCTCCACACAATGAATCTCAAGGTTATTGGATCAAAAAGATCAAATTAACATACTTGGGCTTGCAATCATAAGTTTGGGCCACGAGTGATCATTTATTCGAATCGGGACAAAATTTAGCGCTATGTTAAGCAATCGTAAGTGGACTTATGTAGAAGTCACACCTATTTTGAGGCCGGTAAATAGAAATCTATGTACTTCATGTTTGGATAAATGATATAGAGATCACCATCCCTTAACATGTAGCACAATTAAAAAAATAAAGGGATAAGATGAAGAGGGAGGGAAATGATAAGCTAATTTGGATCACCATTTCAAAATTCTTTCATCTTTAAATTCAACCACTCCTCTAGATGGATTAAAGCACTAAACATATCATTAATCCAAAGCACCAAAAATGAATTAAATAATTCACCCTTAGGTAGATTTGAATTGATGAACATTTATCCAACTTCATCTACATCACAAAGTCCATTGAGTTTAAAGACAAATTGGACAATTAAAATTGCAATCCAAACCAACAATCAAAAGGAGTAGGTAGAAAAATCATTTTGGATCAAAGCTGCCCCAAAACAAGGAAAAAATGTGCATTTTGTCCCTGTGTAAATCGATTTCACTATTGTATAAATCGACTTACACAGTACAGTTTTCTAAAAATTGTGCAAAATTTCTTCTGTGCAAATCGATTGCACACAGTTACAGTAGCAAAAACAACATTTTAAAAGGGCAATTTCTTGTTCAAACTTTCCATTAAACACCTTATAATCATGGATCCACTTGAGCACGAAAATTCCATCAAATTATGAGAAAATAACACCATTGAAATCACAAAATAATGCTCAAAGAATCAATCCCAAAGATCACCAAGAGATCACATTGTGAAAGATGAATTATCCAACTTACCAAAGGTAGATCTATAGAATTATCAAAACAACTTCAAGAATTTGCTTCAATTCAACCACAAGAATCAATTGATCAAGCTTGGATGTAGAGAATTGATGGAGAAAAAGTGTTTGGATGAAGGTTTAGCTCAAAGATTAGTAAGCTTCAATGCAAAGCTTACTAACTTTTTGAAAATGGAGCTTTGAGTGAATTTGGTAGATGGAGAGAATTGAGAGATTTTTTAGCAAGGCGGATTTGGCTATCAAAAGCTTGAAATTTGAATGAAATGAGAGCTCTATTTATAGAGTTTTAGGATTGGGATTAGTGGTAATTTGGTAATTGATTCTTGGAGCCAAAATTTGAATTAATGATAACTCTTTCAAAAATTAGAGCCAAAATTTGAATTAATGATAATTCTTTCAAATATTAGAGCCAAAATTTGAATTAATGATAATTCTTTTTAAAAATGAAAGATTGGCACTAAAATTTGAATTAATGATACATCTTTCAAAAGTGAAGGAAAATTGGAGCCAAAATTTGACAAGTTCAAAATGCTTTTTTTTATTTAATTTTCACGCTGTGCAATCGATTGCACTACAGTGCAAATCGATTGCACATTGTATTTTTTTCAATAATGGAGAAAAATACACTATGTGCAATCGATTGCACTTTAAGAGCAATCGATTGCATCAGTGAAAAAAATGAAAATTTTTAATTATTTTTCTTTGCTAATAGAGATTTTAGGAAAATAATACCAGAAATCCTTATTTGTCAGATGCTTCGACTTGGTACCTACAAAACAAAAATATACAAAGACAAAGACAAATATTTTTTGTATTTTGATTAGAAGTTAGTCAACAACACATATACAAAATACACAACCAAGGTGCTTGAAGATTCCTCAAGAGCAAACTTAAATATAGTAAAAAAGAGGAAGAACCAAGCCTAATGTGGTCTTGTTATGATCGAGTTGATAAGATATGATAGAGGAATCTTAGGGGCAAAAATTGGGGTACAACACCGAGTACCATCGGAGATGGGCTTAAAGATGCCATCTAGAGAATGTTGATTTACTGAGATATTCCTTTGATGAGAGTCCTGCTCCTGTCGTTGAGGAGGAATCTGCTGAGGAATGTTGGTATCTGCCTTGGGAGAAATAGAATTTTAGGAGCTTCAGTTGTTTGTTGCTCTACTAGAGAACTAACTCCGTAGGTGAACTACACATCTAGTTAGGGTACAAGCTGCACCGCGACTTACTGGGGAAATGAAAAACCAATCGTGTTTGATCAGGTCCAGGTCTTATAATGTTGTGGTCTGTTGTCTAGAGGTAAGAGAAAAGAAACCTGGATGGTAAGGTTATGAAAAGGAACCTGGGTAGTAGGGTTTCTTCGAAATGAAATCCTGGATAGTAGGGCTTGTGGGAAGGAATCTGGATAGTAGGGTTACTTCGATATGAAAGTCTGGATAGTAGGGTTGTGAGAAGGAACCTGAGTTGTGGTGTTTCTTCGATATGAAAGCTTGGATAGTAGGGCTGTGAGAAGGAACCTGGGTCGTAGGGTTACTTCGATATGAAAGCCTGGATGGTAGCGATGTGAGAAGGAACCTGGATAGTAGTGTTACCTCGAAATGAAAGCCTAGATAGTAGTGTTGTGAGAAGGAACCTAGATAGTAGGGTTACTTCGACATGAAAGCCTGGATAATAGGGCTGTGAGAAGGAACCTGGATAGTAGGGTTACTTAGATATGAAATCCTGGATAGCAGGGTTATGAGAAGGAACCTGGATAGTAGGGTTACTTCGATATAAAAGCCTGGATAGTAGGGCTATGAGAAGGAACCTAGATAGTAGGGTTACTTCGATATGAAAGCCTGGACAGTAGGGCTGTGAGAAGGAACCTGGATAGTAGGGTTACTTCGATATGGAATCCTGGATAGTAGGGTTGTGAGAAGGAACCAGATAGTAGGGTTACTTCGATATGGAAGCCTGGATAGTAGGGCTGTAAGAAGGAACCTGGATAGTAGGGTTACTTCGATATGAAAGCCTGGATAACAGGGCTGTGAGAAGGAACCTGGATAGTAGGGTTACTTCGATATGAAAGCCTGGATAACAAGGCTGTGAGAAGGAACCTGGATACTAGGGTTACTTCGATATGAAATCCTGGATAGTAGGGTTGTGAGAAGGAACCTGGATAGTAGGGTTACTTCGATATGAAAGCCTGAATAGTAGGGCTGTGAGAAGGAACCTGGATAGTAGGGTTACTTCGATATGAAAGCCTGGATAGTAGGGCTATGAGAAGGCACCTGGATAGTAGGGTTACTTCGAAATGAAAGCCTGGATAGTAGGGTTGTGAGAAGGAACCTGGATAGTAGGGTTACTTCGATAGGAAAGCCTGGATAGTAGGGCTGTGAGAAGGAACCTGGATAGTGGGGTTACTTCGATATGAAATCCTGGATAGTAGGGCTATGAGAAGGAACCTGGATAGTAGGGTTACTTCGAACTGAAAGCCTGGATAGTAGGGATGTGAGAAGGAACCTGGATAGTAGGGTTACTTCGATATGAAATCCTGGATAGTGGGGATGTGAGAAGGAACCTAGATAGTAGGGTTACTTCGATATGAAAGCCTGGATAGTAGGGCTGTGAGAAGGAACCTGGATAGTAGGGTTACTTTGATATGAAAGCCTGGATAGTAGGGCTATGAGAAGGAACCTGGATAGTAAGGTAACTTCGATATGAAAGCCTGGATAATAGGGCTGTGAGAAGGAACCTGGATAGTAGGGTTACTTCGATATGGAAGCCTGGATAGTTGGACTGTGAGAAGGAACCTGGATAGTAGGGTTACTTTGATATGAAAGCCAGGATAACAGGGTTGTTAGAAGGAACCTGGATAGTAGGGTTACTTCGATATGAAAGCCTGGATAACAGGGATGTGAGAAGGAACCTGAATAGTAGGGTTACTTCGATATGAAAGCCTGGATAGCAGCGCTGTAAGAAGGAACCTGGATAGTAGGGTTACTTCGATATGAAAGTCTGGATAGTAGGGCTGTGAGAAGGAACCTAGATAGTAGGGTTACTTCGATATGAAAGCCTGGATAGCAGGGTTATGAGAAGGAACCTGGATAGTAGGGTTACTTCGATATGAAAGCCTGGATAGTAGGGCCATGAGAAGGAACCTGGATAGTAGGGTTACTTCGATATGAAAGCATGGATAATAGGGCTGTGAGAAGGAACCATGATAGTAGGGTTACTTCGTTATGGAAGCCTGGATAGTAGGGTTGTGAGAAGGAACCTGGATAGTAGGGTTACTTCGATATGGCAGCCTGGATAGTAGGGCTGTGAGAAGGAACCTGGATAGTAGGGTTACTTTGATATGAAAGCCTGGATAACAGGGTTGTGAGAAGGAACCTGGATAGTAGGGTTACTTCGATATGAAAGCCTGGATAACAGGGTTGTGAGAAGGAACCTGGATAATAGGGTTACTTCGATATGAAATCCTGGATAGCAGGGCTGTGAGAAGGAACCTGGATAGTAGGGTTACTTCGATATGAAATCCTGGATAGCAGGGCTGTGAGAAGGAACCTGGATAGTAGGGTTACTTCGATATGAAAGCCTGAATAGTAGGGCTATGAGAAGGAACCTGGATAGTAGGGTTACTTCGAAATGGAAGCCTTGATAGTAGGGCTTTAAGAAGGAACCTGGATAGTAGGGTTTCTTCGATATGAAATCCTGGATAGTAGGGCTGTGAGAAGGAACCTGGATAGTAGGGTTACTTCGATATGAAAGCCTGGATAGTAGGGCTGTGAGAAGGAACCTGGATAGTAGGGTTACTTCGATATGAAAGCCTGGATAGTAGGGCTATGAGAAGGAACCTGGATAGTAGGGTTACTTCGAAATGAAAGCCTGGATAGTAGGGATCTGAGAAGGAACCTGGATAGTAGGGTTACTTCGATATGAAAGCCTGGATAGTAGGGCTATGAGAAGGAACCTGGATAGTATGGTTACTTCGAAATGAAATCTTGGATAGTAGGGTTGTGAGAAGGAACCTAGGTCGTAGGGTTACTTCGATATGAAAGCCTGGATAGCAGGGTCTATGAGAAGGAACCTGGATAGTAGGGTTACTTCGATATGAAAGCCTGGATAGTAGGGTTGTGAGAAGGAATTTGTATAGTAGGGTTACTTCGATATGAAAGCCCAAATAGTAGGGTTGTGAGAAGGAACTTGGATAGTAGGGTTAATTTGATATGAAAGCTTGGATAGTAGGGCTGTGAGAAGGAACCTGGATAGTAGGGTTACTTCGATATGAAATCCTGGATAGTAGGGCTATGAGAAGGAACCTGGATAGTAGGGTTACTTCGATATGAAATCCTGGATAGTAGGGCTGTGAGAAGGAACCTTGATAGTAGGGTTACTTCGATATGAAAGCCTGGATAGTAGGGTTGTGAGAAGGAACCTGGGTCGTAGGGTTTCTTCAAAGCAATAGTGTAGATTTTTTTGACCCATTTGGTTTCGGGAACTGAGTTTCCATTAGTCGTCTGTATATGTGACTTGCATAACTGCTGGATTTGTTGAAGTTAAACGTCTTTTCCTGAAAAGATATCAGGGTTAGTTATATGTGATGCGTGAAATGCAGGGTGAGATGCTGTTCTCAAATAAATGAGATTATGTTGTATATGATATGTATGTGTATGTTATGATGTATGTTCATGAAATGCTATCGGGGTATGCTCGCGTCTGGGAAAATAAATCTCTGACAGTTGCTGGAGATTTGTAAATATTATGTAGGGAGGAGATGCTGCTTGAGAATAAACTCTGTGGGGAACGAACTCCAAAAATGTACTTTTGTAGCTGAAGCGATGAACTCTGTTGGGGATTGAGCCTCTATATCTGGAGAAATAAAATCTGCTTGGGGGATGAAATTTACTGACTCGTCCGCGACTATGAACCTCAACTGGGGTGGTTACGTCCTGTTTCGGGAAAGTTGACATCAAATGCCTTTGGATATTTTTACTCTATGGGGAGTGTATGTATCAATAATCATGTTCCCAAGCTGGCTCTATCCTGGTACCTGCTGGGCAGAGTAACTGTAGGGTTTGGCACTTCTTGTTTTTTCCCTGTTTCTGGAATTACGAGTAATCGTCTTTTGTTTCTTATGTAAATATTTATGAGTAACCATCATTTTCAAATGCATATATCAAAAATAAGTCATTGGACGTTCTTACAAAACAAAACAGAAAAAGAAAAAACAGATTGAAGTTTCTTGTGAAAATGATTTGTATTAATTTTTTGAAGTTGACCTGTAATAGGCGTTTTTGTACAAGGAGGCTGGCGCTCTAGTAAGAGAACTCCGCCGAAAGATAGAAATTATACAATTTGTGTAAAAGAGATGAAAAAACAGCTATGTGAAACAACCCCATTGGGTTCTAACTCTGCTATTGCCTTTATATCTTCAAGCGTCTCATCACTTTGCTTCTTGGCCGAAAGTTGATCAGATTGATTGGCGTCGTCCGAGCTTGATAGTCGATACCGAAGTCTGGTCGCAAGATGATCCAATGAGACATAGTGATACGCTTTATATCCCTAACTTTTTCCTGGACCGCCCTTTCGTGTTTTCAGTCCACCGGGATACCCCTTTTTGCCCAAGTCGTCCTTTCAGGTTTTCGACTTGTCGGGTGTATAGATTTTTTTCACTTTCATCCCTTACTTTTGCCCGAACCCTTTTGGTTCGCCGGGAAGCCCTTATTTTTGCCTAGGCCAGTCAACCTAGTGGGTCTTTTAGTTAGGCGTAATATCTTTTCACTATGTCTGCATTGACAGGGTGAGGAAGGTCGTCACCGTCCATGGTGGTTAGAATCATAGCTCCTCCCGAGAAAATGTTCTTAACCACAAATGGCCCTTCGTACATGGGGGTCCATTTTCTCCTGGGATCACCTTGTGGAAGTATGATGCATTTGATCACTAGATCCCCGACTTGATATTCTTGGCGTCTAACTTTCTTGTTAAAAGCCTTGATCATTCGCTTTTGATACGTTTGACCATGGCATATAGCAGTAAGTCTCTTTTCATCGATTAGATTTAACTGATCAAGTCGGGTTTGGATCCAGTCGTCCTCGTTCAATCCGCATCCTTCATAATCCTGAGAGAAGGTATATGGACTTCGATGGGTAGGACTGCCTCCATGCCATATACCAGAGAGTAGGGTGTTGCCCCTGTCGACGTCCTGGCTGAGGTACGGTACCCATGAAGAGCGAATAGTAACATCTCATGCCAGTCTTTATATGTCACTGTCATCTTCTGCACAATCTTCTTGATATTCTTGTTAGCTGCTTCAACAGCGCCATTCATCTTCGGCCGGTAGGGAGAAGAATTATGATGTTGTATCTTGAACTGTTTACAGAGCCCGGTGATCATTGTGTTATTGATATTTGTACCATTGTCAGTAATAATTCTCTCTGGAACACCATATCGACAGATCAAATTGTGTCAGATAATCCGTGCTACGACTTTCTTAATAACTGTAGCAAAGTAAGTCGCCTCAACCCACTTCGTGAAGTAATCGATGGCTACTAAGATGAAGCGATGTCCATTGGAAGCGGTGGGCCTGATTTATTCGATCATGTCGATGCCCCACATTGCAAAGGGCCACGGAGCTGTCAAAACATTTAAGGGGACCGGAGGCACATGCACCTTATCAGCGTAGATTTTTCACTTATGACAAGTTCGAGAGTGCTGATAGCAATCGGCTTCCATAGTGGACCAGTAGTATCCTGTCCGTAGGATCTTCTTAGCCATGGTATGTCCACTAGAGTGGGTTCCGAAGGTGCCTTCATGTAGATCAGTCATGATCCTCTCTGCTTCACTCTTGTCTACACACCGTAATAGTGTGGAGTCATGGTTGCGTTTATAGAGGATTCCATTACTGAGGAAGAACTTTGTAGCGAACCTTCTCAGAAACTTCTTATCGTTGATAGATGCCCCTTCGGGATACTCTTGAGTCTCGAGATACCTTTTGAATTCGTGAAACTAGGGTCTGTCTGCCACTTCTTCGGTATCGATTTCACAGTAGTATGCTGGTTCATCCAGCCTCTCAATGGTGATTTGGGGAGCTTCATTGTCCCACCTAACCTTGAACATAGAAGACATGGTAGCTAGCGCGTCCGCTAACTGGTTCTCCTCTCGTGGTAAATGTTCAAAGGTTACCTCCTCAAAGTGTGGGAGCAATGTCAGTACATACTCTTTGTAAGGAATAAGATTCGGGTGCTTCGTATCCCACTCGCCTTTGATCTGACTTATCACCAAAGTGGAATCCCCAAATACACTCAAGAACTTGATCCTTAGGTCAATAGCAGCTCAAAGGCCCATGATGCACGCTTCATACTCCGCCATGTTGTTGGTGCAGTTGAAACATAATCGGGCAGTGAACGGAGTATGACAGCCCTCAGGAGATATGATCACAGCACCAATGTCGTTACCCAGTGCGTTTGAGGCTCCATAAAAATACATAGACCATCAGGATCCCTTCTCAGGTCCTTCATCCGGTCCAGGTTCTTCATAGTCAGTCACCAACATAATATTCTCATCCGGGAACTCGAAATTCATGGACTGGTAATCATCCACGGCCTAATGAGCTAAATGATCAGCCAATACACTCCCCTTTATTTCTTTTTGGGTTGTATATTGTATGTCGTACTCAGTTAAGATCATTTTCCACCTTTCTATCCTTCCGGAGAGAGCGGGCTTCTCAAAAATGTACTTGATCGGATCCATCTTCGATATTAACAAAGTAGTGTGAGTCAGCATATACTGTCTCAGTCGGCGAGCAGCCCATGCCAAAGCGCAACAAGTTTTCTCGAGCAATGAGTATCGTGTCTCACAGTCGCTCAACTTTTTGCTAAGGTAGTATATTGCGTGCTCTTTTCGACCAGACTCGTCATGCTGCCCCAGCACACACCCCATTGAATTGTCTAGCACTATCAGGTACAATATCAAAGGTCTTCCTTCAACTGGAGGCATCAAAATTGGTGGTTCTTGAAGGTATTCCTTGATTCTTTCGAAAGCGGTCTGGCATTCATCATTCCACTTTACCACTTGATCTTTCTTCAGAAGCTTAAAGATTGGCTCACAAGTAGCAGTTAGATGTGAAATGAACCTTGTGATATAATTCAGGCGTCCCAAGAAACCTCTAACTTCCTTCTCCGTACGAGGAGATGGCATTTCTTGTACAGCTTTTACCTTTGCAGTATCTACTTGGATGCCTTTGTCGCTGACAATGAAACCCAGAAGTTTACCAGACCTTACCCCAAAGGTGCACTTGTTCGGATTCAACCTCAACTTGTATATCTTCAACCTGTCGAACAACTTCTATAGATGGTCGAGGTGCTCCTCTTCTGTTAGAGACCTGGCTATCATGTCATCAACATAGACTTCGGTCTCGTGGTGAATCATATCGTGGAACAAAGAGACCATGGCGCGCTGATAAGTTGCCCTAGCATTCTTCAAACCAAAAGGCATCACCTTGTAGCAGAAGGTGCCCCACTGTGTAACGAAGGTTGTCTTCTCCATGTCTTTAGGAGCCATCTTGATCTAGTTATAGCCATAGAAACCATCCATAAAGGAGAATATTTTGTATTGCACGGTGTTGTCGACCAGAACATCAATGTGAGGAAGTGGGAAGTCATCCTTGGGGCTTGCCCTATTCAGATCTCTGTAATCCACACACATCTGTACCTTACCATCCTTCTTAGGTACCGGAACAACGTTAGCAACGCACTGTGGATAAGAAGTGACAGCTAAGAATACTGCGTCGAACTGTTTCATGACCTCTACCTTGATCTTCTCTAACATTTCAGGATGTATACGGCGGATCTTCTGTTTAATCAGAGGACAGTCTTCTTTAGTCGGCAGGCGATGTACCACAATATCACTGTCCAAACCAGGCATGTCTTCATAGGACCAGGAGAATATCTCAACATAGTCGTGCAACATCTATATTAACCTCTGTTTGACGCTAAGCTCCAGATTTGCACCTATTTTAACCTCTTTTCTGTCTTCCTCAGTACCCAAGTTCACTGTCTCAACCGGCTCTTTATGAGGTTGTATGGCCCTTTCTTCCTGCTGTAATAGTCTAGCAAGTTCTCCAGGCACCTCACAATCATCCTCACCTTTGTCTTCGGCTTGGTTGATCAGATTTTCAAAGTCATAACTGGAAATAGCAGAGCTGTTATTAATGAGATCCAGAGTGGATATGGATCTGCAGTATGATACGTGAGTGTGTGTAAGAGAATAACTGTTTTGATAAAGTGAAAACAGAAAATAAAAACAGAGAGCGCAAAATTTGTATGCAAGAAACGTCCAATGCTTTATTAATGATATATGAAATGACAAATAACAGCCCTCACAAACAAAACCAGTGTGCCTCGGGCAAAGCACAAGGCCGTAAAGTTTTAAATTGTTTATTACAAATCTCAAAATAAGTAAGTCAATTACTGCGGAATAAAAGAAACTGGTATAAAGTCCTTAGCCGTCCAGTTACTCGATCCACCGTTGGTAGTTGGGTAGATCCATATGTCGATGTCTGAGTCTTCCTTGCTATCTTCAATGGCATTGATTCCCCGATTACTAATGTGCAGGGGAGGTCCTCCAGCCCGAGCGCGTCAAACAGCCCTTTGAGCCTCTGTAGTAAAGCCCAAACCAAATTTGTCAGTTTTGTGAGTGAAATCAGGGAGCTGACCCCAATTGGCACACCCACCTTCTTCAACCACGGCCCTGGAATCCTTAAGGGAAGTCATCTTCAAAGGAGGTTTGCTGTTGGTAGTAGTTTCAGTCGATGCTAAAATCTGAGGGACCTCTTTGAAGTTCTGACATGGAGTTTCTATGAATTCCCCCTCCATCTCTACATACCGGAAGGAATTGAGGTGGCTCACCATATATTCCTCTTCACCCCGCACAGTGACAATCTTCCCTTTCATCGGATACTTCGGCATTTGGTGGAGTGTAGAAGTAACTGCCCCAGCCTCGTGGATCCAAGGACGACCCAACAAACAAGAATACGGAGGTCTGATATCCATCACATAGAAGGTGGACCCAAAAGTCTGAGAACCTACTTTGACAGGGATGTCCACCTCCCCGTGCACCATTCTCTTCGACCCGTCAAAATCCCTTACCACAATGTTACTAGGCTTTAGAGTCAAACCCTCGCAATCCAACCGGTCCAATGCCTTCTTCGGCAGAACATTTAGCGAAGATCCAATATCTACCAACACATGAGCCATAGTGGTGCCCCTGCATTCAATCGAGACATGCCGAGCATCATTATACTTCCTTCCTTTTGGTGTCAATTACGCATCTGAAAAACCCAACCCATTATCAGCAGTCAGGCTGGCCACACAATCTTTGAACTGATCAGCTGAAGTTTCCTACGGCACATGCGCAGTCTTGAGGAATGCAATCAAAACCTTCACATGAGCCTCAGAGAAAAACTGCAAAGACGACATGGAAATCTTCGATGGGGTCTGCCCCGGCTGCTCGACCATATTGTAGTCGTTCTTCTTAATTATTTTCAGTATTTCCTCTACCTCTTGCTTAGAGGCCTCCACAACAATTTTCCTAGGCGTCTCCGTCCGGGAAGGCTCACTTATAACTTCTTTTCCGCGAGTATCAGATGATTCACCAACAGGGGTAATAATTGGAGTAAGAACAGGAGCAGTAGTTGATGTACTAGTAGGAAAAACATATGGAATGACAATAGGCTTGTTGACAGTCTTAGGGGAAATCTCGGGAGAGAAGACCCTTCCACTTCGGGTGATTTTGCTGGTTCCAAAAATATTACCAATATCAGGATCAACCTCTTCATCTTTCAAATCTTGTTTGATGCCATGATAGTACACATCGACACCATAATGCCACGGGACAGCTTTGTCTGAGACATACGGGACAGGACCAGGAACAGTGATTATCAGCAGAGTGATTCTTAGAGCAGATGTAATCCTAACAGGTCTTCTCGAGGAGACCTTGTAAGGATTGGAGGAAATGGTTATAATGGCAATGTCTTCAGATAGGACAACTGGAACCAAAGTTTTCTCGAACAAAATTTCCTTGTTGTCCATCAAGCATTGAACACCTGATTTCAGCAAATGGCAACCAGAAGGTAGAAATGAACACATGTGGCAACCTTCACCACAACCCAGAAATAAAATGGCCAACAGCAAATTCTTCTTCACAGTCATGAGAGGAGTAGAAACTTCATCAATAGAGGTAACAAACAAATCAATATCAACAACATTAATTCCACGATCGTGTTTAGGCATGGGAGCAGTTATGACATTTGGCTTCTTCGGAGCATCAAACTCTATCTCCTTGGCTTCAATCAAGTCTTGTACTTTGTTCCTCAGAGCCCAGCACTCATTTTTATCGTGGCCAGGACTCTCAGAATGATAGGCACACTGAGCATTTGGATTATATCAGGGAGATGTAGTATTTGGACTCTTGGGAGCCTCTTTCAAGGTTGCCAAGTTGGATCTTAGCAGATGAGGTAGAACTTCAGCCAATGTCATGTTGATTCAGGTAAACTGTCGTTGTGGTCTTTCCACTCTTTGTTGATTGTTGCATTGTGGAGCATTTGCAGGCCTAGGTATCATTACGACACTTACTGTCTGACGATGTTCAGCCCTGTTTTGGCCCCTCGGCCTATAGATGGCACTGGCTTTCTTCTTACTAGCAAAAGGCGTCTTTACCGAACTCGAAGAGGCATCCTTCTGTAACTTGCCGCTCCGAATCCCAGCTTCTACTTGTTCTCCAGTTAGGATCAGCTCGGTGAAACCAACTGATGAGTTGTCGATCAAATGATTGAAAATGGACCAGATAGCGTCCCCATAAACATATCAACCAACTCCCTATCAGACAAAGGGGGTTGAATTCTTCCAGCCAAGTCTCTCCATTTCTGTGCATAGTCTTTAAAACCTTCACTTGCACCCATGGACATACTCTGGAGTTGAGTACGAGTAGGAGCAAGGTCGGCGTTATATTGATACTGCTTATAGAACGCAACAGTCAGATCTTCCTAATTTCGGACATTGGCTCCCTCCAGTTGGTAGAACCATTCAAGCTGAGTCCCTAACAGACTATCTTGAAAGAAATGAACCCACAAATTTCTATCAGCGGTGTGGGGATGGATATTTCTAACATAAGAACAGAGATGGAGTTTTGGGCAGGAAACCCCATCATACTTAGCAAAAACTGGAGAACTTCTGCGGCATCACCACTCCCGATACCAATCCCAATTCTTCGAAATCCAGCCCAGGTATCCTCTAAACTTCCATGGCACTTAAACGATCTTCCAACTGCTTGTATTTATCCTCAGCATGAGGATATTGCTCATCATTGTAGTCAGTATCATTGTCAGAAACTGCAGAACTGGGATCTTTTTCTTCTTCTTGATTCTCTCCTTCTTTAGATGAAGAGGTCAGATCAACTTGTCGCTTCAAACGCTCTCCAAACCTTCTGCACATATTCAGAATACCGGCAGCCTTCTTCTTTTTCTTTTTATCTTTCAGGATGAAGGCTTTCAGATCCTCCTGCCCTTTTGCCAGGCTTATGAACATTTGTTGGAACTGGGCGTTTTGTGCCCGAAGGTCCTTGATGCTTTGTTCAGAAGACATTTCTTCTGAAATAAACAACAAAGAAGATGAGAAACCTGTAATGGTACCTGTACATGCAATGCTATGAATGGGATGCACATGCAATGATTTCAAAGACTTTGGGGGATTTAAATTTGCAAACCGAAATAAACAAAGATTTTATTAGTTGAATTCAAAGTTCAAATGCCTTTTAGGCGTTACAATTAGAACAAATCTAAAATTATAAAAGACATCAAAATTCCCATGGATGCTTCCTCTTTGTGCCGAGATAATCATTGAGTCCTTTTTCTTCCTGGAGCTGCTTTGTGAGCTCTAAAACCTTCCTCTCCTGAGCATGGAACTGATCCCTGTAAGTATCCCGCTCATTCATCAACTGAATCCAAGACCTCTGTAATTCCCCAAGATCAGTGGGCATATAAGGATAGAGAACCGTGTAAGGAATACCCCCTTCAGTAGTGGGTTCCACAATCATGGGTAAAACGGCCACATAGGGCATCATAAGCTTCTGGGCGCGAGCTCGTACTCATTGGAGGTATGGTTCCATAGGAATGGAAGCTTTTGGCCCCAAAGCCTTGGTGCCAAATCTGTTTACCATGCCCCAAGCTCGTATGAACCTCCGACGATACTCGTGAGCGTCATCCTCATAGTTGAATACAATGCCCTCAATAAGTAGCTCATGGGGACTATCTCTTCGAGCGTAACCAAATTGTCGCAGAGCTAAACAAGGATTGCAGGTTATACCCCCTCTAATGCCAAGTAACAGAACATTAGGGTACTCCTCGCAGCGGTCAATAATAGCAGTGTTTTCCATAGCTCGGGAACACCAAAGAATATTCATGTGAGCGAGTGACATTATCCTTTGCGACCAACCCAAACCTTCTTCATTCTTCAGTACATACTTAGGGAGGTGAGAAATAAACCACCTCGACAGCAATGACATACAACACATAAGAACCCCTCTTCTCTTCATGGTATGATTATGGAGAGTGTGCAAAATATCTCCGAGCAAGGTAGGTACGGGGTTGCGAGAGAGGAAAATCTTGATAGCATTCACATCTATGAATGAGTATGGATTAGGGAATAGAACTAACCCATAGATTATAAGAGCCAAAACCTCCTCAAAAGCCTGAAAATCCATATCATCCCAAAACAGCTGGGCCTTGTCTATCAGAAACTTAGCTAGAAAACCCTTGACTCCGCTTCTTGTTTCCCAATTGGATACCATGTTGGCCCGTTTCAGATGCAAAGCTGAGGCAATGACTTCTGGCTTAGGAACTTCTTCTAGACCTGTGAAGGGCAACTGTTCAAGAATGGGTATATCCAACAGCTAAGAGAATTCTTCCAATGTAGGCACCAACTAATAGTCTGGAAAGGTGAGGTAGTGGTGCTTGGGATCAAAGAACTGAAAGAGTACACTCATCATCTTTTCATCAAAGTTTGAAGTAACCACGTTGAGAAGTTGACCATGTCTCTTAGTGAACTCAGAAGTTTCAGAAACCTTTGATACTAGCTATTTGGGTTGGGAAGGTATCTTCACAAAGCTGATTCGGATAGTGTTCCTACGAACGGAATCCATGATCTGTAAATCAGAACAAAGATAAATTCCTTGGTCTTTGAAATGGTTAGTGCAATAAGAATGAATTCTATGTTATGATGCATGATGTCATGATAAACCACAGGTATAGCAAACACAGACAAATCACACCAATTCCTCAGGTTTAAGGCCTGCATGAGGTTAAAGGTCATACCTTCTTGAAGTTTAGTTGGTTTCAAACCTGTCTTAAAAAGTAATCGGGTTCTAAGGGATCTCAATATCACTGACCATCCTTTATCGGGCATTGTCTCAGCTCAAGCAATCTTTTCTTGCGGCCGAAATATCCCGAAAGTCTGATCTCAATGAGTGTAGCATCGAGTATCAACCAATCCTCAGCTCTACACCGAGGCCGTCTATCTCACTACTTTCTAATGGCCAAGTTTGTTCAACTAAGGTTCTAAGGTCCGTTAGTGCTTCACGACACCCTGCGACGGACTCGTATTCTCCTCGTTTTCCCACGAGGGATACCGGTACCAACCAAAGTGCCACACCAACACAGCCATCACTTAAACCAAATCGGTCTACATCGTACAATATCCACGATCTATTGTTGTTTACCTAATAAGTGCCCCCAGATCCAGGTGTAGGATCTACAGTAACCCGAGCAAAACCCTTTTAATAATAAAACAAACAAACAAGAAAGCAATATTTGAAATGACCTAGATCCTAAGGTAAACCCCACTTTATTATTCCCCAGCAGAGTCTCCAGTTCTGTGATATGGTGGCAGAACCGACTGTTTTTACTGGTTTGCATTTTGCGTTTTTTGTTCGTAAAATGTCGCGGTAAGCAAGAGTCGCTACCGGCTTTTATTTCATAAAATCATGGAAAAGGAAAAAGAACAGAAAAAACCTTTTTTCGAGATTTTTGAGTATGGGGTAGATTATAGAAATTGAAGGTACTAGCACCCTTTCTATCCATGGTTTTCCATGGGCTCTTAGGTACTTGCTCATCTTTTTAAAATTGCTTGTGTGTGTGCTTGTTTTGAAAAAGTTTTACTTCGTGATAACCCTTGTATCAGTCTTCAAAGGTGTGACGAAGTTTGTTTTGAAAATTGTTTTGAAAGGTGTTTGTGTGAAATTTTTTGCTGAGCAAGTACTTAAGGTTCCACCTACTCGAAAAAAGATGGTTTATTCTCGCTTCCTTTAGACAGCGCTATCCTACTATTAAGGAGTAGGTAGCCCCGTCGTTGGAGTTTGTAAGGGACGTTTGAAAGGGACAAGTACAGTCACCTAAGCAATGGGTTGGAAACTTTAGTAGTAACCCTAGAGTCTTAAGATCTTTCCGAGGCAACATTCAAATGGGACATTTGATATTTTAGATAGGAGAGCAATCACTAAAATCTCCTATGCTTAAATGACTATTTTACCGAAGGCAACCGAAGTGAGGCAAACCCTAGGAGTGGATATGTGCGTGTGAGTTTGTTCAGTTAATTAGTCTTTGCACATTAGGTTATCTACTGTTTTAATTTTCAGATATTCTTTCCATACAATCCTATTAGCCATACATCTAGACAGTTAAAGATTTGCAAGAATTTAAAGTGCGAAAAAATAAACCTAGCTATTACAAGGCTTCGGGGAGGGGGATTAATTACATAACCAAAAACCGGGGAAAAGCGATAAGTAAAAACCCTAATTTAAAGCTATTACAAACCATTGGCAGTTACAAAAATAATGAAAAATAATTAAGACGCGCAGCGAGTTAAATGCGAGAACGCTTAAAAATAACCTAAAACCCTAATTGAGGAAAAAAGTATTTTTTGTGCATTCTTATTTAAGAAAACAATTAAATTGTAAATTAATTAAGCCTAATTTATAATTAGTTTTATTTACAAAAAGAATTAAATGAACCTAGTTTCTAATTATTTTTAATTATGAAAAAATAAATTAAATTAACCTAATTTACTAATTAAATCAAAATAAATATTTTATAAAAAATGATCTTTTTGTGATTTGTTGACTTTATGATAAATTAAAAAAAGTAATTAATTTTTGATGAAAAAAACTAACAAATTAATTAAAATAAAAGAAATAAAAAAAAGAATTAAAAATGGGCATGTGTTGAATTGCTGAAGGAGGGTGTATTTCTGAATTTTCCAGGCCCAATAGCATTGAGCCCAGTCAATGCGCCTGATCCCATGGAGTGTTAACTTGAGGGTGCATCATGGTCTCTCATTTGGAGTGTGTTGGATCTGATACTATGCTGATCAAGTGGCTGGATGTAAAGGTGCAAGGTACACACATGGAATTGTGAAGCATTGGATCTGCAAGTGGAAAGTGAGAAAATAAAGAAATTTGTTGGGACCTGGGATCGAACCCAGGTCCTTATACTCACCACCAACGCGCCTCACCACTGGGCCAACTTGCTTTGTTGAATAAATAATGAAAACAAGATATAATATAGAAAACAAAATGGTTAGTGGAAAGACACGCGCGAAATTTCAAATGGCCCAATGGTTGGCTACCACATAAGCTTCTTCTACCTTCCTCTGTCGCATTAGATAACGACCCTATACCCACGGACATTTGCCATGGCTAGAAACCTGTAATATCTCAAAACATGATACAAGCATGATAAATCACTTATGAATACATTGATCAATTCGTTTTGACCTCATGAACACGATGGCACCCTTTATTTAGGCTAATTTCACCTGTGGACAAAAACCCTAAAAATGCAAGGTGAACCCTAGCAATGGCAGATACGCGTATAGGCTTCAAAAATATAATTAAATTATTCAGTTAGCTTGCAAACATGATAAAAAAACACATATATGCCATTAAAACATGCTCATAATGCGTGAATCATAGTAATTGAATCTGAAAAATATGGCAAACCGTGTGAGGCCTGGAGGAGGATTCTGGGCGTGAGAGGGCTTGCTATTGATTGAGGTAGCCTCCTGAGACACCCAGCAAACGATTGGCAACGCTGGGGGTGGCTTGAGATGGCATGTGGAATGAAAACCGAATCACACTCTTCTTTGAATTTTTTGAACTTGCTCTGCCTCCTTCACCACTGCTAACCCTTGTCTTATGCCTTGTACATGTTCCCTATATATCATAAGAATGAATTAGGGTTATAAAACTGGTTGGTATCTTTGCAATTATGGGAGATTTGATTTGATTTCCATGCCATATGCAAACTTGCTATATTGAGCCAAATTATCCCTTTCTTGTACCAATCATGCTTGGTTCGATTTGGCCTTGATATTTCAGCATATTTTGATTGCAAACCTGTCAAAAAATCATATCAAAACAGATCTTTGATATTATTTACCAATTATTTGATTTGATTCAATTTTTAATTAATAAAAAATCACAATAAAATGGAAAATGAAGAAAATAACACGTGGATGGATATTTGGGTCGTGGATCATGCTACAAGTGAGGTGAAATCAAGAAATGCTTGGCCCATTCAGTAAAAAATGCACTTTTGAGCATATTTGACTTTTGGAAATTTTGCAAAAAAGGTCAACTTTGACAAGGCATATCTCTTCCAATTTTAACCCTAGAGAGGTGTTCTTGGACTTTTTAGAAAGCTTAGGATGTCCCCTAAGCAACCCTTTTGGTCTTATCTCATTTGAGTCTTCTGTGTTCATGTAAGAAGCTTTGACCCAAAAAGTGTTTTTGTTGACTTTTCAAAAGGACCTATAATGTAGAAATTCATATATTTTGATGAGTGCATATTTTGAACTTGTGGGATGAAGATGAATTGTAATGAATTTAATCCTCTTAAAAATTACCCTTGGATGGAAAATTTCTGATAAAGTATGAGGAAGTTATGCTTGGTCAAAGTTTGGTTGACTTTTTCCTAAGAAACCCTAATTTAGCAACTTTTGGATTTTGATGAATTTAGGACATTCCTTGAATAATCATGATCAAACCTTGATCAAATGATGAAAGTCACTTCAAAATGTTGATGTTGACCAAAAATATTGAAGTTTGACTGTATATGGGCCACAGTTGACTTTTGACCTAATACAATCGATTCTCAAGCATATGAGCAGTTGACTGAGCAAACTTCTTGTGTAAGTCTTGAAATTTGACATGGAGGGTCTTGAGAACACATTAGGACCATGGAGAGCATATGAGTTCTTTGGAGTTCACCTATCTTGATGAAAATGGAAACCCTAATTTGAGACACACTGCCTTAGGAGATAGCTTGTTTGGTCAACTCTTGGGCAAACTTGAGCAAATTGAGGATCTCTAGGAGTATGTATTGAGTAAAATGAGAGGGAAAATTTTGGGGTACAACAATATCATTGAATGATTTAGGTCAACAAAAATTGATCATATCTTTGCAAATTATGGAGATTTGATTTCATTTTTTGCCTTGTATGATTTGTTTCCAAAATAGACCAAATTAAGATCTTTTCCAATCAATTAGCTCTTGCGCGATTTTTTTGATTTTCTAGCTGTTCATGGACTTATAATATGCTCATAAAATCAAAACTTTGATTTTATTCGATTATTCTACTATTTAAATTGATTTATTTTGATTTAAATGGATAAAAAATCAAAATAAATAATCAAAATAATAAAATAATAGGTGGATAAGCTCAGGCGTCGTGGGTCCTCTTAGGAACAAGTTTAAAACAAGAAAACATGGGCCCATTTGGAAAAAAAGTCATTTTGATCAATGTTGACTTCATGCATATTTCCAAAAATTGGCCAACTTTGACAATACACATCTTTCTCATTTTTAACCCTAAGAAGGTTTTCTCGGACTTTTTAGAAAGATTAGGATGTCCCCTAAACAACCATTTTGGTTTCATCTCAATTGGGTCTTCCATGTTCATGTAAGAAGCTTTGACCCAAAAGGTGTTTTTGTTGACTTTCCAAAAGGATCTATAATGTAAAAATTCATATCTTTTGATGAGTGCATATTTTGAACTTATGGGTTGAAGATGAATTGTAGGGAATTGCCTCCTCTTAAAAATGAGCCTTGGATGGAAAATTTCTGATAAAGTATGAAGAAGTTATGTTTGGTCAAAGTTTGGTTGATTTTTCATAAGAAACCCTAATTTACCAACTTTTGGGTTTTGATGAATTTGGGGGCATTCCTTGAGGAATCATGATCAACCCTTTATCAAATGATGGATACCTCCTAAAAATGTTGGTGTTGACCAAAAATATGGAAGTTTGACTGTATGTGGGCCACAGTTGACTTTTGACCTAGTATAGTTGATTTTCAGGCATCTGGGCAATTGACTGAGCACACTTCTTGTGCAAGGCATGAAACTTGACATGGATGATCTTGAGAACATATTGGGACCATGGAAGGAATTTGGGACCCTTGGAATTCAACCATCTTGATGAGGAGTGAAACCCTAGTTTGAAGTTTGTTGCCTTAGGAGGAGGATTTGTCTGGTCAATCCTTAGTTATCCTTGAGCAATTGAGGACCTCTAGAGGCATGTCTTGAGTGAAATGAGAGGGAAAATTTTGGGGTACAACACATGCGAATTTGATCCATGTCGGTGTTGTATTGATAATGCTTCTAAAATTCCAAAGCTAAGTCATTCCAGGTGGGAGAGTGGTTTCTCTCCAATTGTGTGTACCATTCTAATGATGCTCCACTAAGGTTGTCTTGAAAACAGTGGATAAGTAACTTGTCGCCACGTGTGTATGCTGACATCTTCCTAACATACATCTTTAAATGGGTCTTAGGGAAACTAGAGCCTTTGTACTTTTCCAAATCTGGCATCTTAAATTTCAGAGGAAATACCACGTCTTCAACCAAACATAAAGCAGAAGTATCAAAGTCATGAGTATCATGTCCTTCTATGGCACTAAGCCTCTTTTCCAGCATGCGGTATCTTTTGGTGTCTTCAAGATTTTGGGGTTCTTTAATGTTCATGATTAGGTCCTCCCCTTTATATTTTTGTATAGGGAATGCAAATTGATGATACTCAATAGACTCATGAGATGGAGTATACCCTTCTCGAAAAACTGTGTGTTCTTGCACAACAAGGTTCTCCTTGGAAGCTTGTATAGGACGAGGTCGAGCTTGAGTGTCTTCTTGAGGTGTGATGACGTCCTCAGTTGCGGCTTGTTGACCTTCTTCCATTTTTTTAGCTAACTTTACACTTCCTCCGTGAGCTATCTCGATTTTGTTCTGAGTATCTAGGAATCACCTTGTTGGACTATGGTTGGAAGTCTTTTGTGAGAGGAAGGGATATGAGTTTTATTCATATGGATGAAGAATGAAAATGTATGAAAATTCTTGGGTATGCAAAAATGATTCATGGATATGCAATGCGATGTAGACACAGTATGATGGTAGGCGTATGGGTACCCTATACAACTTTAAAGATAGATATGATGACACCGTACACTGACTCAGAAATTGAGACTGGTAGAAACTCCTTAGTAGATATGGATTTGATGATAACCTACATTGTCTTAGAGATTGATACAAGTAGGAATTCCTTACGGATTATGGTAAATGAAAGAAGATGGGGAGTCCCTACATGATAGAGATTACGATATAGACAGAAGCCCTACGGGCTAGAGATGGTAGTAGAAGAAAAGATAACCCTTGCGGTTTTGCATATTGTAGTGGGATTTGTGAAAGGTATCCTTAGAAGGTAGGCTCTTAGTACTAGCCTACGGATATTCTACCCTTCCCATAAGGTGGTTTCCTTAAGGGTATCATGAATAACTCTAAAGGGAAAGGTATATGGTCCTCCCTTAAGTGGAGTCTCTTTATAGACTGAAACTTTCGTCTCTAGGTCATGAAAGGTCTCATCACAAGTTTTTGGTTTAAACGTCGTACAAAGAGTCATAGGTGTCATTCCAAAGTCCTACTTCTCAAGAGGATGTCTCTCGATATGTATTCCTTTTACGAAACTTCACCGACTCTAGGCGAAGTCATCACATAAACTCATAGGGATGATGTATCCCCTTGGCTAATAGACAAACCTTCTTTCTAAGGTTTATTTAAAAATATTTTACAAAATTTTTAAATCTCGCCACAAATATAAGCATAATAAATAATAAAACAAAATAAGTAATAGATAGATAAATAAAAAACTAAGACAGAATGAAAACCCAAAAAATAATAAAAATCATAAAACCTAAAAGGGGGGATTCTAAACCAAGGGTTGATTTCCCAGCAGAGTCGCCAGCTGTTGCAACTGGTTTTTAAATCAGAGTCGTCACCCTTAATTTTTATCCTAAAGGAAGGGAGTATAAAGGAATAACCCTAAAAAGTTTCAGAGATTCTAGATTTGGACTCAGTTCTAGATGAGGGGAAGGTGTTAGTTACCCCTTATCTACCTTGCTCACAAGGATATTACGTTTAGAAGCGTGATCTTAGGAAATAGGGTTTAATGTTTATTAGGGGAAAGGGTTTGAATTTTAGTTAGGGGGAAATGGTTTGAATTTTAAATAGAGGAACTCGCCATGATTTTAATCGTATGCCCACGTATCCTCCTAGAAGGAATTAGAATCCCATTTCGTAGTTCGCGGTGTTTGTTGGTGTTTTTTATAATATTGCATAGAATTACTTTGGAACTATCCCTGAACTTTGTCTAGGTTTTAAATTGAGTGATCGCAGACGCAGTTTGCAGTTTGATTCGAAGACAATGCTATTATTCATTTTTCGAAAACATCTTAGTTTTAATTATGTTAGTTGAAAATTGATTTGGATGTTGATTAATTGTATTAGGACGTAGAGCGGGGGAGTCTGATATAGAATCCTCATCACGTGGCCAGATATTGGTCATGTGTTATTCCCAGATGGTGAATCGGGTGAGTTGTGTAGATTTTAATTGTTTGATTTTGAATAATAAATCAGTAGACGATGTGTCGACCGACTTAATCACTCAAAATGGATATCCTATTATTTATTGAATGTATTGAATTAATTAATAGAAAATTGTTAATAATCTGATTGGTTTGATATTTTGGAGTATATTATAAAATATGAGAAAAATAGTTTTTAATGCATGAGAAAAGATATTTTTAATGCAATTAAAGTATTAAAAGAGAGTTAGTATTTTAAAAAAAAGAATTTGAATTAAAAAAAAAAAAAGAGTAATTGTAGAACATATTAAATATTAAAAAATATGAATTATGATAAAGTAAATAAAAATAAAAAATAAAAAATAAAAGATTAACTTTAATTACAAACGCAGGGGATATATTAGTATAAGTGAGGTGTTGATTAGTAAAAGAGTAGAAATATAATTTGAGCTAAAGCCTAATACCCATGAAACTTTAATCTTGTTATAATTAAAAAAAGTGTAGTGATAACAATAAGCAATACAACCCCCATCCTCAATATCTATCTCAAAACATGGAATCAAGCCCCTCGACCATTGATACAGTGACACGTAGCAATTAAAGGGATAAGAAAGGTATAACATAATATTAACATACAATCTGTGAAGAAAGAACAAAAATATAGAAATACCAACAAATCATACGTTCCTTGTTTCTCTCCAAAACCCATTTTCTTCTCAAATCACATATCCTGATCATTAACATCAAAATGATTCTAAGAAACAAGAAGTAATTTTTACTTATGGAGAAATCTTGGTGGCAGTGAGTTGCACGATGGTGGATTTTCTGATGACGGGATGACATTGATGTCATGTGGACCTGTTTACGGCGACGGTTTCGTTGCGTGATTGGGGCTGGCTGCGGCGAACAGAACACCACGATGGAGGAGTGATGCAGATGGATGTGACGTTGTCGGTTACGGATCCGGTGCGGGTTTCATTGGCGTCGCTGGTGGAGGGAGGAGGTTGATGGTCCGGTGTCGGCAAGATTTATCACGGATCTTCTTCCACCTTTTCTCTGGTTTTCTCTTCATCTTTGTTTTTCCACAATTTTGAATTTGGTATTATTTGTGTGTGTGTGACTGTGTCAATATTGTGCTATTAGTGAGAAGCATGTTTTGGTGTTGTGAAACATGGTGTGTGAAGGTGATGTTAGAAGTTACAGGTTTTTGTTTTGTAAAGAGAAGATTTTGTTAATGAGAACGATGGTAGAGAATTTGACTATGGTGTAAGGTTTAGTTTATTTACAATAAAATCAAATATATTTATGTATTTCTAAGGATGGTAATTAATATTTTTGAATGGAGATGAGGATATATGAAGCAAGATTTTATTCACATGCTCTTGAAAAGATGATGATGGTGTACTATGATTTTGGGTTTGTTACTATAAGAAAATTTAGTAATTACATAAGAGCATTAGTATAAAAAGGATTTGTACATAAAGGTAGTATCAATAAGAACATAATTAAACATAAATTGATTTAAAGTGATTTTTTGCTCTAATGTGTAGTAACGTAAATCTTACCGTGAATGGGAGATTGGTGTGTAAAAATTGGCCTCTAAAAAAGGTTAGTAAAAAATATAATTAAACAAACAATTATCAAACAATATATTCATACGGTACAAACAACTAATAAATTTAAAAGGAACCACCATCATGTTCATCATCTGGTAAAAAAAATTAAAATAAAAAGGGGCATCATATACAACCATCGGCCAAAATAACACAATAACACTAAAAAAATTCGTATAACCAAAGTTTTTTTTGAAAAGAAAGAGTGTGGAAATGTGAGTATGAGTGGTGTTGCAAAATTGTGGATGATCCAGAAGTATGAAAAACATGTCCTATTTGTAGATTTAAAAAATCATCCAAATTGAAAATAAAACAAAATTGACCAATTAAAAATAAAGTGTGACACAAATTGACATCAACTCGCGACCTTACGCTTGCAAACTTCATTCTTCATCAATTGCGCTATGTTACCGATTTATAAATAAACTCAATTTGAAAGTATACGAAATGTGTGCAAATATTTATTTATTCAAAAATACAAATGATCTAAAATAAATCATTATATTTTTAAATAGGTTAGTAAGCGAATATTTATAAAAATCAAATAATATTATAAAAACCATGTTTAAAATATTTTTTGATTGTAGAAATAAGGGGCAGGCAAATTTGGGATATGACACCTGCTATCACCCTTATAACCTCAACTATCTCATCACCTTGTTTCCCGTTAAAGATTATTGGACTGATTCCTATCCTTCGAAATTACCAACTGTAGCACCAAAATCAAAGATCCAATGCTGGACGTAGTCATTCGCTTTAATTCCTCTTTTGTCTGGATCTCCCTTTTGGGGTTTCAATCCACCAGGATACCCTTTTTTTCCTAAGTCTCCCTTTTCTGGTTTTCAACTTAATTGGTATACTTATTTTTTTCATTTTTTTTATTTTTGTCCCTAATTCTTGCTCGAAACTTTTACTTTTGTTTCTAGTTCGTCGGGATCGCCCTTTTTTTCCTGAGCTAGTCAACTCAGCGGATCTTTTTATGCAAAGTATTTTTTGACTACATCCGCATTCACATGGAGTGGTAAGTCTTCACCACCCATCATCATAAGCATCATGGCACCGCCAGAGAAAACCTTCTTTGTGACGAATGGCCCTTCATAATTGGGAGTCCACTTGCCCTTGGAATCACCTTGAGGAAGAATTATCCTTTTCAACACGAGGTCACCAACCTTATAGTACTGAGGTCGAACCCTTCTATCATATGATTTCTTCATCCTTTTCTGGTACACCTGACCATGACAAACAACCGTAAGCCTTTTCTCATCAATGAGGTTCAATTGATCTAGCCGATTCTGAATCCACTCATCCCTATCAAGTTCTTCCTCTCTCATAATCCTTAATGAATGAATCTCCACTTCCATAGGCAAAACTACTTCAATTCTATAAACAAGTGAAAATGGGGTTGCCCCGGTCGAAGTGCAAGTCGTGGTGCGATAACCATGCAAAGCAAAAAGCATCATCTCATGCCAATCCTTATAGGTTACTACCATCTTATGCATAATCTTCTTAATGTTATTATTGGCTACTTCAACAACGCCATTCATCTTCATTCGATATGGAGAAGAACTATGATGCTTGATTTTGAAGGATTTACAAAGCTCCTTCATCATTTTGTTATTCAGATTAGATCCATTATCGGTAATGATCTTTTCAGGCACTCTATAACAACATATGATATTTTGCTTGATAAACCGAGTCACCACTTTCTTGGTAACATTTGCATATGATGCAGCTTCGACCCACTTGGTGAAGTAATCAATAGCAGCCAGAATAAAACAATGACCATTGGATGCAGTTGGCTCGATCTTTCCAATCATATTGATGTCCCACATTGCAAACGCCAAGGAGAAGTCAAGACATTCAACGGTACTGGCGGTAAATGCACTTTGTCAGCATATACCTGACACTTGTAGCAGATTCTGGCGTGGTTGTAATAATCATTTTACATGGTGGACCAATAGTAGCCAGCTCGCAAGATCTTCTTGGCCATAGTGTGCCCACTGGAATTTATCCCGAAGGAACCTTCGTGCATTTCTTCAATGATTTTAGCTGCTTCGTTCTTATCAACACATCTCAACAAAAACCCATCATGGTTTCTTCTATATAACACACCATTGTTCAGGAAGAACTTGGTAGAATACTTTCTCAAGAACTTCTTATTTGTAACCGATGCCTCCTCAGGATACTCCTGAGTTTCAAGATACCTCTTAATATCGTGGAACCATGGCTTCATGGATTTCCATCTAGATCCACCTCAACTTCATAACAAAATGTCGGTTTATCTAACCTTCTGATTATGATTGAGGGTGCTTCGTTAGCCCACCTGACTATGAACATATATGCCAAAGTAGCTAAAGCATTGGCCAAATTATTCTCTTCTCTAGAGATGTGCTCGAATATAATTTCCTATAAGTAAGGAATCAACTTCATGACATGTTTCTGATACGAGATCAAGTTCTGATGACAAGTTTCCCAATATTTGTTAACCTGATTGATAACAAGATTAGAATCCCTGAAAACTTTCAAGGGCTTGACTCGCAAATCAATTGCAACTTCAATGCTGTATATGCAGGCTTCATATTCCACCATATTATTGGTACAGTCAAAACAAATTCGAGCCGTGAAAGGGATGTGAAAACCTTCAGGAGAGGTAATAATGGCTCTGACACCATTTTCTAATGCATTTGAAGCACCATCGAATACAACCATCCATAGCGAGCCTGGTTCGGGTCCTTCTTCTGGACCAGGAATGTTGCAATCCCTGATATACATGATGTCATCGTCTGGAAATTCAAATCTCATTGGTTGATAATCATTCATGGGTTGATGAGAAAGATAATCAGCCAACACACTACCCTTGATGGCTTTCTAAGTAGTGTACTTGATATCGTATTCAGTAAAAATCATCTGCCACCTAGCCAATCGGCCAATAAGAGATGGATTTTCAAAAATATACTTGATAGGATCCATTTTGGATATCAAGTAGGTGGTATGCGTTAACATATATTACCTTAGGCTCTTAGCAGCCAAAGCCAGTACATAACAAATTTTCTCGAGAAACGTGTACTTTGACTCACATCCAGTGAATTTCTTGCTCAGGTGATAAATTGCTTGTTCTTTCTTTCCAGTCTCATCATGCTGACCTAGAATACAACCCATGTAGCTTTCGAGCACTGTTAGATACATGATTAATGGCTTCCCCTCCACTGGAGGCATGAGGATCGGAGGTTCCTGCAAATACTTTTTTATTTTATCAAATGCCACCTGGAAATTGTCATTCCACCTGACCATTTGATCTTTCCTCAATAATTTGAAAATAGGGTTACATGTGGTTGTAAGATGAGAGATAAATCTAGAAATATATTTCAATCTCCTGAGAAAGCGACAAACTTCTTTTTCAGTTCTTGGTTCAGGCATTTCTTGTATTGTTTTATTTTTGCAGTTTCAATTTTGATACCTCTTTGACTTACAATAAAACCTAGCAATTTTCTAGACCTCACCCCGAAGGTGCACTTGTTGGGATTCAACCTAGAAATATAGTTCAATCTCCCGAGAAAGCGGCAAACTTCTTTTTCAGTTCTTGGTCCAGGCATTTCTTGTATTGCTTTTATTTTGGCAGTTTCAATTCTGATACCTCTTTGACTTACAATAAAGCCTAGCAATTTTCCAGACCTCACCCCGAAGGTGCACTTGTTGGGATTCAACCTCGACCTGAATTTCCTCAGTCTTTTAAACAATTTTTGTAGGTGAATAAGATGCTCTTCTTCCGTTCGGGATTTTGCGATCATGTCATCCACATACACCTCGATCTCTTTGTGAATCATATCATGGAAAAGAGTCACCATTGCACGCTGATAAGTTGCCCCTGTGTTCTTCAAACCAAAGGGAATCACCTTATAACAAAAAGTCCCCCACGTGGTAATGAACATAGTCTTTGCCATGTCCTGTGATGCCATCTTAATCTGATTATAACCAGAGAAAGCATCCATAAAAAGACTTTGGCATGAGCTGTGTTATCAACTAGAACATCGATATGTGGAAGCGGAAATCATATTTCGGGCTTGCTCTATTCAAATCCCGATAATTAACGCACATTCTAACCTTGTCATCCTTCTTAGGCACCGACATGATATTTGTAATCCACGGTGGATAGGAGATCACACTCAGAAACCCTGCATCAAGTTGTTTCTGCACTTCCTCCTTAATCATCTTAGACATCTCAGGATGAGTTCTTCGAAGCTTTTGTTTCACCGGAGGACATCCTTCTTTCAAAGGAAACTTATGCACCCCAATATCAATATCCAACCCAGGCATATCTTCGTAAGACCAGGAAAAGATGTCTGAATACTCTCGGAGCATACAAATCAATCTTTTCTTTACATTGTGTTCTAATGTAACCCCTATCTTGACTTCTCTCTTGGCATCTTCATTTCCCAAGTTTACTACCTCAATCGGCTCTTCATACGGCTGAATGACCCTTTCCTCTTACTTTAAAAATCTGGATAATTCTTCGGGGAGTTCATAATCTTCCTCAACTTCTTCTTCGGCTTGGCTAATCGGGTTATCGAAATCATAATGAGTGATATAAAAATTGTTATCGAAGGGATCCATTATGACAGTGGGATTAAATCTGCATTATTGATTTTATGTTTATTTTAGACACATGATGATAAAATAAAAACAAAAGCATTTCCAATTTATTTATATTTTCAAAAGTGTAAAAGGAAAGACATAGAGAAAAATATTTGAATGCAAAAAGACGTCCTTGATTTCATGATAAATATTGTAAATGAAAATATGGGGGCCCTACATATGATTCACTAACGCCTTGGGCATAACGTGAGAATTATTGCATGATAAGAACATAAAAGAAAATTAATCTTTGAAAAATGTAACCGAAATAGCATCCTCGGAAGTCCAATTGTTGAGCTCAATCCCTGGCACACTTGGTCGAATCCAATTATCAATATCACAATCATTGTCGATATCTTCAAAAACATTGACATGCCCATTCTTGTTGATGCCAGCGCTGGAAAACCTTAAGGGAGTCGATAAACTTGGATCTCAGGGAGCCATACCTTGATTACCACGTTTGAATCCCAAACCAAACTTGTTATACTTTGGGATAACCTCCACTAAGTTGCCCCAGCCTTCGGGACTACCTACTTCAACCACAGCTTGAGCATCTTTCAAATATATCATGGATGTTTCTGGCTTCTTCCTCTCCTTGGAACGAGGATTCTTGATCATATGAACAGTTTCGAAGCCCTGAAAAGGTGTCTCATACACCTCACTCTCTATTTCGACATACCAGAAAGATGACAGGTGACTCACCACATACTCCTCTTCACCACACACAATAATGGTCTTGCCATTAACAAGATACTTGATCTCCTGATGAAGGGTGGACTTCACTGCCCCAGCCTTGTGAATCCACAGATGGCCTAGCAAACAAAAATAAGCGGGTTGAATATCCATTATGAAAAAAGTAGAGGTGAAGATCTTAGGTCCAATCTTGAAAGGAAAATCACCTCGCCAAACACTGTGCGCCTTGATTTGTCAAATGCCTTAACCACTAAATCACTTGGATGCAACTCGAGTATAGCGTACTCAATCTCCATTAAAACAATTTTTGGAATAACATTCAGAGAGGAATCGGTATCAACCATGATGCGGGATAGAGTAGTCCCCTTAAATTCCATCGAAATGTGTAATACTTTATTGTGATTTCTTCCTTCTGGGGGAAGATCGAAATCTGTAAAACCAAGACCATTGCTGGAAGTTATACTCGCACACACACTTTTAAACTGGTTGACTGGGATCTCTTGGGGGACGAATACCGTATTCAACAATTTCATCAGCGTATTCTTATGTGCCTCAGAATCACGAAGTAGAGATAAGATAGAGATCTTGGTTGGAGTCTGACCAAGCTGATCAATAACTCAGTAATCACTCTTCTGTATATACCTCATAATCTCTTCAACATCCTTCGTCATATTAGCATCCAAGTCTTGGATCGTGGCATCGGCCACCACTTGTTTCTTACCTTTAGATCTATTTAAGGCATCTACCTTATCCTGCACGTCTTGAGGTGAGATTACTCACCCACTTCTAGTTACCCTTTTGGTGTCAACAATGTTATCAACATCTGACTAATCTTGTCCCAAGAGTTTCTCTTGTGAAGAACCACTCTCCTGTTTTCCTCCTTGGTAGTACACATCTCCTCTATAATGCCAACCTACAGCTCTATCACTCGTATAAGGGATATGACCAGGCGTAGTAATTAGAAGAGGTATTAGTTTGGCCGGTGCATACAGATTAGTATGGGTAGATAAAAATCACATCATCCTATGTGCTTTTCCTTCCTTTAACAATCTTATCAAAATGAAGTTCACCTTCATTAATCAATTTCTGAATACCTGCTTTCAACTTGACACAACCCTCAAGTTGAAGCACACAATCAAAACAGTCTAAATTGGTTCCAGGATAAACACCTCTCTTGAACATTCGTTCTTTGAAAAAAGGAAAAGGAGTAACCACCCTATTCACATCAAAACCAAATCAACATCTTCAACCTTAGAGATAACACTGACGGTCGCCCCAGCATGAGGTGGCATTGGATTCTGGATAATATTAGGCCCTGGCAGTAGATCAAACTGAATGGCCTTTGTATCTAGAAAATCTTGCACCTTATACTTCAATGCCAAAAAAATTCCATTGTGTGTCCCACTCCTCCAGAATGGAATTCGCATCTAGCATTGGCATCATAATTGTGAGGGAGTTTCCCGGTATAAGTAGGCATAGCCATTTTCTCAACTAACTTGTTGTCGAGAAGGCGCTGGAGTATTCCAGAATAAGGCATTGGTATGGGATCAAACTTTCTCGGTTGCATAGGAGTGTTCTTCTGCCTTTGGTATTGGCCCTGACGTTGTTGCTGAGGTCTTGGTTGAGCAACAGAGATAGTTACATCATTGAAATATCATTCCTCTTTTCTATGGTCCCTTCGACCCTATACAACACTAGTCTCCCCTTCTTTCTTCTTAGGGTAACCTCCAAATATTTTCTTTCCACCACTACTAGTAGAAGCACCAGTATTAACAGATTAAATCTTCCCGAACTTCAATCCACTTTTTATATGCTCACCAACAGTTACCATCTCAGCAAATCTAGCAAACGAACTTCAAGCTACATAATAATGGTCTTGAAGAGTATTGGTGAAAAGTTCAATCATCTCCCTCTCCATCATAGGTGGCTGAACCCTAGCGGCGAGTTCATGCCACTTCTGAGCATATTCTTTGAAACATTCACTGGGCTTTTGTATCAAACTCTGAAATTGAGTCCTATTTGGCACCAGATCAACATTGAATTGATAGTGTTCAAGGAAAGCATCCACCAAATCACTCTGATGTCTGATATGAGAACTCTCTAACTGCATATACCATTGCAAAGGTGCTCCAAACAAGCTGTCCTGGAAGAAATGCATCAATAACCTCTCATCTTCTGAGTACACAGACATCTTCTCGAAGTATGATTTGACATGTGTTTTGGGGCAAGTGACACCAGTATACTTGTCAAAAACCGGAACTTTAAATTTTGGGGGAACAATCACCCCGGGAACCAGACCCAAATCATTGATATCCAGACCAGACATCTTTACTCCTTCAACATCCTTCAACCATTGTTCAAGCTGACGAAACTTCTGATTATCACCCAAGAAATTAGCCTCACTACCATGCACATACAGCATGTCATCATGAAAACCCATATCTAGACCCTATCCACGAGAATTACCATCAAGGAGACGAGGTGGAGGAAACGATGGAAAATGGCCCTGATTGAACTGCATACCCTGGTCACGAGCATGGCCATTAACATTCAAGTTCATAATCGACTCGGGACGCGGCTGCCCTGTAACACCCTAAATTCTACCTGGTATTTATAACAAAAATTAGAGTATTTAAAAGCTTCCAACACATTTAGGATATCACATTTCAACATGTTACAACATATAAACAGATACATAACACTTTAATTTCGGAGGATCATATAACAACTTGCATCAGCTTTGAAAACAAAACCACTTCTTTTATTAATAACATAGTAGAATCATAATTACAACTTCAAGTAGCATCATATGTTTCGTTCAACTAAAACAACTTGAGAGGCAACATATTATTTCATATAATTAAACTTAGGATTCAACAAATAAAACAATTTCAACAAGTAAACAACTATTTGTTCATTTCCCCCCCGAGTGTTACGTATCAGAGCGACCAACCGACTTTGAACTAATAAGGCTAAGAAAATCTTCATTCTTGATTACATGCACGTTACCAACAGAGGGCAACATTCAAATAGTAAGGGGTGAGATTCTCAAATTGTATAAGTGAGCGCATGATAAATCATACATTAGAACCAGGTCATGCAAAAATCACCACTTCACAACATCAATCGCAACAGGATATCATCAAAATGCAACAATTAATTCATCAACACAACAGCTCAATTGTACAGCATAGAATGCGACTCAATGTTATGAAAATACATGTGGTACTATTGGAGCAGAACTCCTAACTTAGAAAATATGCCAATAAATAGAGGCATCAACAAGGCATAAGTCTTCAACTTAATATTTTTCCAATCCAGGCCAACATGGTGCCAATCCAGGCCAACGTGGTTCCAATCCAGGCCAACTTAATAATGTAAATGTAGGTGACTCAATGAATGCAACAATCACATACAACAACAATCACTGTCACAAAGGCATAAGCCTATATCATCACTTTACCAATAATTAGAGGTACTCATCGTCGCTTCAACATTGGCCATAGGCCTACAACTTAATCAACTTATCAATCACAACATATAAACAACAACATATTCAATAACAAACAATGTATTCGACAACGACTTATTCACAGCAATAACCCACAACATAATTCCATAAACCAAAACCATTCAACTAAATCTGAAGTCACCTGCAAATCAACTTTATTCTACATAATTCTAAAAAAACAAACCAACTAAAAATACCTATATGTATATACGACTTACTCCGACAGTTTCAACTAATTCTGGTTAACTACTTTTACCGCCTAAATCTACAAATCCGGCTAATCGGTATTGTTTTATATACCGTTATTACTACTATTTATTTATAATGCTACTAATCAATTTATTCTACTAAATTACGCTACCTCTTCTATTTATCTCACTGCCATTATTGGTCTTTGCCAAAACTACTTGTTCGCTATCTACAACTTCTACCGATAACTCTCTGCTAAATTATTACATCTGCCACTAATATACTACTCTGCTAAATTATTTTTTACCAACTCTGCAACTAAAACCATCACTGCTATTTTAATTTCTACGTCTACTACTAACATAATTCTTTTAATTATTAACTCTGCTACTTTATTCTACTTTTCATCTAAATTTACTACTTATTATTATTTCTGATATTATCCTGTATCACATAAAACAACTCTACAAAAATATGCTACTTATATTAATGTTCCTTCTGCTATAACATGCTACTGATAAGAATAGTTTAATTTGTTCCCAAACTGCTTTTCTATTAATAAACTCTATACTGATATTGTGATGCGGTGGAAGAACTGACTTGAGGGTTTTGCGTTTTATCGCAAATGTTGCGGTTAGCAAGAGTCGCCACCGACTTTTCTTTTATCCAAAAAGGAAAGGTGAAAAAGCACAGGAAAGACCTTTGAGATTATTTCTTGAGTTCGGGGGGTAGATTATAGAAAGGGAAGGTATTAGCACCCTTTTCATCCATGGTTTTCCATGGGCTCTTAGTTACTTGCTAGATCACTTGCTTTTGTTTAAAATTGTGCTTAGTGTGTTTTTTTGAAAGTATTTTGTAAAGAGGCCATTGTTTAGGCAATCTTTGTAATGATTCTCGTTCGTAAGAATGCATACAAAGATGTTGATCTTTTAAAAATGTTTTCAATTTTGTAAGATGTTTGAAAGTGTATGTGATTGTTTTGAAAATAGCAAGGATGTTTATTTTGAAATGGAGCAAGTAATTAGCAGCAATTTACCTACTCAAATGTATTTCTTGTTCATTTTATTTTCCTTTCATATTGTTGTCTTACCATTGGTTTGGTAAGCAACACTATCTTTGGATGTAAATGTGACGGGCATGGTTCATCGTATAACCATGATTAGAAATATTTCAAGATTTCTTAGCATCCTTTTTTGAGGGAATAAGATCATTTTGTAAGGCAACTTTGAATAGCGTCATCGAGGGACTATGATCTTGTATTTGTTTGTTTGTTTTGCTAAGATACCTTACATGCGTAATATGGCCATTTTTGAAAGGCAACCAAGTGGGACAATCCTAGGGGTGTTTGTGTGCAAAGGGTGTCATTTTCATGCTTGTTTTTGTCTTGGATTAGAGTTTTCTATTTTATTTATTTTGTTCTTTCCATACACACCCTAATTACAAGCATGTAATGTAAAAGCGATAAATTACATAATTTTAAAGTTACTACAGTATTACAACATTTATGGGAGGGGGTATACAACTTATGAATGGGGATTGCAATAATATAAACCTAATTAATCTATTACAACCATATTGAATTATTGTACAAATAATCAAAACAAATAATATGCAAGATGAATTAAATATGCAAGAAATGTAAATGCAAAGAAAGGGTTTTGTTTTTGGTTTCTTAATAAAAAAGGGTCTAGATTTTAACCTAATTTGATAAAGAAAATAATTAGTCAATTTTAATATCATTAAGAAAAATATTCTTGAATAAAACCCTAGCTCTATTTAAAAAAGAAATGAAGTTTATAAAAAAGAAGTATTTTTTTTTTAAATTTTAAATTTTTTGTCTTAAAAAATAAATTATAGTGTTATAAAATATTCTTTAGTCTGTTGGTATCAAAAATAATATTTTTATTAATATAAAATAAATAATATTTTAGTTTTAATTAAAACTTTACAAGAAAATTAAAAAAAGTAAATAAAGTATGATAAATAAAATAATTTTTATGTGGAAAAATAATTAAATTATGTCAAAATATAAATCTACATTTTTCATACATTTTATGATTTTTTTGGTATTTTAGAAAATGTTTTAAAAGAAAAGGAAATAAATAAATGAATAAAAATAAAAATGGGCCAGGGAGGTGCCATAAGTAAACAGGGTATATGTTAGCAAAAATTAAAAAAGAAAAGAATTGTCAGGCCCAAAGGGCCCAGCGCCTGCAAACAGAAGTCAAAAAATGTCAAAAATTTGAAAAATGCCAAAATGGTCTCGCTGGGGCTTGAACCCAGGACCATAGGGTGAACAGGTGCGCGCTTTACCACTGAGGTGGCTATACATCCGTTTATATAGGCAAAACCATAAATATATAAAGCAACTGATGACTTCATCTTCAACCTCCAGCCGATGTACCTGTAACTTCTTCATTTCTCAACAAAAATGGAAATTGACAAAATGAAAGTTGTTCCATTCTTCCTCACGATTCTAACCATGTAAACAACTAAGGCTAAAAGTCAAAGATCGGTGAGAATTTCTCTAGCCATAATTTAAACCCTAAAAAATTCATAAACTTCAACTCTAAAATTCACTAAGCTCAAGCCATATAAATGTAAACTATGGATATGTACAGCTTCGTGGCAATGAGGTCTACATTTTATCTTCATAAATGCAAGCTTAACAATGCCTAAGTAATGAGATAGAAGTTCAAGAAAAATACCTAAAAACTGGAAACCGTGAAATGCAAATGAGCTTGTTTCATTTAGTGCTGATGATCAGGTTAGCTTCCTTGGACCTCTAGGAAGCTAGTGCAATGGCTGGCTTGAGCTGAGGATGGCTGGAATGGCCTGGAGAAGTCCAACTATGATGCTCTGTTTTTGGTTATGGAAGATAGGGAAAATGGTGTTACAAAAATGAAACAGGTGCAAGGATGAGTTGTTCTTGATGCAAGGAAGCTTTAGAAACTAAAAGGCCAAGAAACGCACGAGGGAAATGTGAGTTTGGTATGAAAAGTCAGAACTTGCACAACAGTGGTGTTTTGGGACAATTTCTGGCTAGAGGGAGTTTGAGTGAGTTTTAGAGGCTTCTTGCTCGTGTGTCAACTTGCAAATAGTGTGTATACTTATATGCAAGAAGTTTGGAGACTTGTAACAACTCAGAATTTGAATTTGCATTCTTAAGCCAAACATGTGATTCTTTTAGAAAACAAGTTTCAATGCTTGTGTACTTGCTAAGGTAGAGTAGTTCATGCTTTAAACAAGTTTGTTTCTGACTTTGTGGATGGAGTGTGATCATAGGAAACAAGTTAGAGGCTCAAGAATGACTTTATGCAAAAAGCTTGCTTTACAAGAATGGAAGTGTTCACTTTGTGCCATTAATGGAAATGCAACTTGGATAATAACTCATTTGCTTGGATCAAAGCCTTAACAGCTGTGTAAGCATTTAACTAAGGAGTGACAAACAAGTTTGAGGCCTGAAAAGTAAAGATTATGCAGCCTAGCATGGATTTGCATTTGTGTTCATCATGAAAATGACCTAAATTCAAGTGATAAAACCCTAATTTCATCTCTTCGATTCTCCTTGCTCAAGAATGAACTCAAGGAGTTCTTGGACATTTTGGAAAGCTTGAAATGTTCACTAAAACTCATATTTGAGTTTCTTTTGAAAATTCCCCTTGGAACCATGTGAAAAATTGCCATGAAGTTAGGTCAAAAATCTGCCTAACTAGGGCAAAATTTCACTAAGTTATTTTTAGTTCATGAGCATGTATTCACAAAATTATAACTTGAGATCTAAGCATTTCTAGGAGAATTGGTGTGAAGAAAAGTTGTAGATTTCATGGAGATATACAACTTTCATGTTGGAAGTTTACTTTGAATCACTATGGATCATGGTGAAAATTTGGCTCAAAGTTGTGAAAAAATAAGAAATTTTCTATACTTAGAAAAATTTCTAAGTTAAGAAATTTCAACTTTTCAAAATAAAATCTTGAATTCTTGATTTCTTGGTGAACAAGTTTCATGTTTTGACATGTTTTGATGAATTATGATCTTTGGCATTTGGTTTTGACCAAAAAGTCAAAGTTTGACTTTTCAGTATACAGTTGACTTTTGATCAGTTGACTGAAAAATTCATTTGTCAATCCAATGGACTTGTAGTGTTTTGAACCATGTCATTAGGTCAAAGTGATGAAATTGTACTCTTAAGATCATGCCTTAACTCAATTAACCATTTGCTAGGTCAAAAACCAGAAATTTCCCTTTCCCAGTCAAAACCCTAATCTTGACCATTTTGCCCTTTTGATGATTTGATCAAATTTCTTGAGGAATTGTGGTCCAAACTTGATCAAATGACACATATGGGTTTAGAAGTTTGATGTGGATCAAAAATTATGAAGTTTGACTGTAAATTAGCCATGGTTGACTTTTTCCCCAATATAGTTGATTTTTAGGTCAACTGTTCAATTGACTGATCAAAACTGTGATTCAAGGCTTGAAACTTGACATGAGTAATCTTGGGGGTCCATAATGATCCATAAAAGTCATATGGGGAATTGGAAGTTCAAAAATCCTTGTGCAATCTCAAACCCTAATTTTCATTCATTAGTACTTGAGGAGGTGTCTTGAGCTGATCAACCCAAGTGCAGTCTTGATACAAAGGAGATCTTGTGAAAATCATTGATAAGTGAGAGGGAAAATTTTGGAGTACAACAGCAGCCCCTGTTCAATCTTCTTAAGCCTAAAGAGTTAGACTAGCGAGTTTTGCCATTCGTGACTCGAAGGTGGAAGATGATTGGACACTAGAGTGCCCATAAATTTGCACTCGGTGATATGATGGTTGAGGGAATGGGCTTAAAGATGCCATTTGGAGAGGTGATAGAAAGCTGTAGGAGATGGGCTTGCGGATGCCATCCAAAAATGATCGTTGAATTGTAATTTGTAAGCTGAAAGAATGAGTATCAGAATGGCGTCCGTGTCTGGAGCGTATCTGAGTTGTATCTGAAAGTTGAGTTTGAATGAGTATTAGAATGGCATCCGTGTTTGGAGCATATCTGAACTGTATATGAGAAATTGAATCTGAATGAGTATCAGAATGGCATCCGTGTCTGAAGAGTATCTAAACTGTATCTGAGAAGTTGAATCTGAATGAGTATCATAATGGCATCCGTGTCTGGATCGTATCTGAACTGTATCTGAGAAGTTGAATCTGAATGAGTATCAGAATGGCTTCTGTGTTTGGAGTGTATCTGAACTGTATCTGAGAAGTTGAATCTGAATGAATATCAGAATGGCATCCATGTCTAGAGCGTATCTGAACTGTATCTGAGAAGTTAAATCTGAATGAGTATCAGAATGGCATCCGTGTTTGGAGCTTATCTGAACTTTATCTGAGAAGTTGAATCTGAATGAGTATCAGAATGGCATTTGTGTCTGGAGCGTATCTGAACTGTATCTGGGAAGTTGAATCTGAATGAGTATCAGAATGGCATCCATGTCTGGAGCGTATCTGAACTGTATCTGAAGACTTTGACCACTGTTAACGGTAGCTGTTTGATTAATCTTATCCTGAAAAAGATAAAATGTTAGTTGATATGCAATGTTATGTTGTATGAAATGCATAGTATACTGCATTTGTGTCATTAATGTTTATGATATATGGATGCAATGTATGCGTATGTGAGCTAGTTTGTTGCGCTGCTGTTGGATTGGGAAAAATAAATCCCTGACTGTTGCTGAGGATATGGAGTATAAGTCTTCGTGTTGTGAAGTCCAAGTGTTGAAGAATTTCTGCTTAGAGAATAAACTCTGTTGTAAGGGAAATGTCGTATACTACTCGTAAAATTCCTGAGAAATTTGACGATTTCTACTGGGGAGTGATAACTGGGAGTTTCGTTCCGCTGGGGATTAAACGATGTATTGTGGGGATTTCTTATGTAATAGCCTAGATGTATTTCCATATCCATTCAACCCATTAGTAATTGCCCTCTTTTTTTTCATTTTGTTTATTTGTAAACAGTAATTATGTTCAAATGCATATGTTCAACAATGAATCATTGGACGTTTTTGTAGACAAAACACAAACGTAAAGAAAAAACAGATAGGTTTTGCACTTTCAAAGGGATATCTTTGTATTGACTTTGAGTACGATTTTTTTTGTACAAGGAGAAAGACATTCTAGTAAGAGAATTCCATCGTAAAACAAAAATGAAAATTTTGATACAAAGAAAATATAGCTATGTGTAAAAATCCCATGGGGTTTCCATTCTGCTATAGCCTTCGCATCTCCGAGCGTCTTGTCTATTTGTTGCCTTGTCTAAAGCTAATTAAATTGATCAGAGCCGTTGAATTTACTAATTAAAGCCAAAGGTTGTCCATAAGGTGATTCGACGGGACATAGTCATACGCTTTAATTCCCTAAATTTTTCCTGGACCGCCCTTTCGGGTTTTCAGTCCACCGGGAAACCCCTTTTTGCCCAAGTCGCCCTTTCGGGTTTTGAACTTGTCGGGTGTACAAATTTTATTTTTTTTATCCCTAATTTTTTCCTGAACCTTTTTGGTTCGCCGGGATGCCCTTATTTTGCCTAGGTATGTCAACCTAGCGGGTCTCTTATGCATAGTATTTTTTGACTATGTTCGCGTTTGCACGATGTGGCAGGTCGTCACCATCCATGGTGGTCAAGATCATTGCTCCACCAGAGAAAATTCTTTTGATTACAAATGGTCCTTCATAGGTAGGAGTCCACTTGCCCCTAGGATCACCTTGTGGCAGTATGATGCATTTGATCACCAGATCTCCAACTTGATACACTTGGCGTCTGACCTTTTTTTTGAAAGCCTTGATCATCTGTTTTTGATACATTTGACCATGGCAAACATCAGTAAGTCTCTTCTCATCAATCAAGTTCAGTTGATCAAGTCGAGTCTGAATCCAGTCGTCTTCGTTCAGCCCTGTATCCTTCATAATCCTCAGAGAGGGGATTTGGACCTCGATAGGCAAGACAACTTCCATGTCGTAAACCAGAGAATAGGGTGTTTCCCCGGTTGATGTGCGAGCCGTGGTACGATACCCGTGGAGAGAAAATGGTAACATCTAATTCCATTCTTTGTACGTGACTGTCATTTTCTGTATGATCTTTTTAATGTTCTTATTTGCAGCCTCGACAGCACCATCCATCTTTGGTCGATAGGGAGAAGAATCATGATGTTGAATCTTGAATTGCTCGCACAATGCGGTGATCATAGTGTTGTTGAGATTTGTACCATTGTCAGTGATGATCCTCTCTGGGATACCGTAACGGCAAATGAGGTTTTGCTTGATGAAGCGGGCAACAAAATTCTTAGTAACGGAAGCGAAGGAAGCTGCCTCCACCCACTTTGTAAAATAGTTAATGGCCACTAAGATGAAGCAATGTCCATTGGAGGCTGTCGACTTGATTTTCCCAATCATATCAATCCCCCACATAGCAAAGGGCCAAGGAGCTGTCAAGATATTCAGAGGAACCGGAGGGACGTGCACTTTGTCAGCGTAAATCTGAGACTTATGGCAGGTCCGAGAGTGTTGATAGCAATCAGCTTCCATGGTGGACCAGTAATAGCCCGCCCGTAGGATTTTCTTTGCCATCGTATGCCCACTAGAATGGGTTCCAAAAGTGCCTTCATGCAATTCAGCCATGATCCTTGCAACTTCAACCTTATCTACGCATGGAAGTAACACATAGTCATGACTGCGTTTGTACAGGATGCCATTACTAAGGAAAAACTTAGCAGAGAATGTCCTCAAGAACTTCTTATCATTGATTGAAGCTCCTTCTGGATATTCTTGAGTCTCGAGATACTTCTTGACTTCGTGAAACCAAGGATGGTCCACTACTTCTTCAGTATTAATCTCGTGACAGTGTGCTGGTTCCTCCATTCGCTCAATGGTGATCTGCGGAGCCTCGTTATCCCAATTAAGTTTAAACATAGATGACATTGTTGCTAGGGCATCTGCTAGCTGATTTTCTTCTCGCGGGAAATGCTCGAAGGTAATCTTCTCAAAATGTGGTAGCAATGTCAAAACATGTCCTTTGTAAGGGATAAGGTTTGGATGTTTGGTGTCCCATTCCCCTTTGATCTGGCTGATAACCAAAGTTGAGTCTCTGAAGACATCCAAGGATTTGATTCCCAAGTCTATGGCAGCTTTGAGACCGAAGATGCATACTTCGTATTCCGCCATGTTGTTTGTACAATTAAAGCAAAGTCTGGCAGTAAAGGGAGTATGACATCCTTCCAGAGATATGAGTACAGCACCAATACCATTTCCGAGTGGTTAGATGCCCCATCAAAGAACAGGGTCCATCGGCATCCTTGTTCAGGTCCGTCATATGGCCTGAATTCTTCACAGTTGTCTAATGTCATGATGTCTTCGTCTGGAAATTCGAATTTCATGGACTGGTAGTCTTCTACAGCTTGGTGAGCGAGGTGATCAGCTAATACACTACCCTTTATTGCTTTCTGGGTAGTATATTATATGTCATATTCTGTCAGGATCATCTACCATCTCTCTATTCTCCCAGAAAGAGCAGGCTTCTCGAAGATTTATTTTATTGGATCCATTTTAGATATCAACAAGGTAGTATGAGTCAGCATATACTGTCTTAGCCGGTGAGCAGCCCATGCCAGCGCGCAACAAGTTTTCTCGAGCAGTGAATATCTGGTTTCACAATCGGTAAACTTTTTGCTCAAGTAGTAAATAGCGTGCTCTTTTCGGCCAGACTCGTCATACTGCCCCAATACACACCCCATTGAGTTTTCTAAAACAGTCAGATACATGATCAACGGTCTTCCCTCGACTGGTGGCATCAATACAGGAGGCTCTTGTAAGTATTCCTTGATTTTGTCAAAAGCAACTTGGCATTCATCATTCCATTTGACTACTTGATCTTTCTTCAATAGTTTGAAGATTGGCTCACAAGTAGTTGTCAGGTGAGAAATGAATCTGGCAATATAGTTCAAACTTCCCAAGAATCCTCTGACTTCCTTTTCAGTGCGAGGAGCATGCATCTCTTGTATTGCTTTAACTTTGGCAGGATCAACCTCGATACCTTTATTGCTGACGATAAAGCCTAGGACTTTACCAGACCGTACCCAAAATGTGCATTTGTTTGGATTCAACCTTAGCTTGTACTTCTTCAGTCTCTTAAACAGTTTTTGTAAGTGATCAAGATGCTCTTCCTCTGTTTGAGATCTGGCTATCATATCGTCCACGTAGACTTCTATTTCGTGATGTATCATGTCGTGAAATAGAGCTATTACGGCACGCTGATAGGTTGCCCCTGCGTTCTTTAGTCCGAATGGCATCACCTTATAGCAGAAAGTGCCCCACTGCGTGACAAAGGTTGTTTTCTCCATATCTTCAGGCGCCATTTTGATTTGGTTGTAACCTGAGAATCCTTCCTTGAAGGAAAACACTTTGTGTTATGCTGTATTGTCAACTAGGATATCAATGTGGGGAATTGGAAAATCATCCTTAGGGCTCGCCCTATTCAAATCTTTGTAGTCTACACACATTCGCATTTTTCTGTCTTTTTTGGGTACGGGAACAACATTGGCAACCCATTGAGGGTAAGAGATGACAGCCAAGAATCCAGTGTTGAATTGCTTTATAACCTCTGCTTTAATCTTTTCTTACATATCAGGCCTCATGCGGCGAACCTTTTGCTTTACTGGTGGGCAATCCTCTCTTGTAGGCAGACGATGTACCATAATATCTTCATCAAGTCCTAGCATGTCTTCATACGACCAGGAAAAGACTTCAACATAATCGTGTAACAACTAAATTAGACGCTTCTTGATACTGGGTTCCAGATTGGCACCCACCTTGACCTCTTTTTTATCTTCTGCGGTACCTAGGTTGATTGTATCCACGGGTTCCTCGTGAGGCTGAATGGTTCTCTCTTCTTGTTGTAGCAGTCTGGCAAGTTCCCCTGGTACTTCACAATCTTCCTCACCTTCATCTTCGGCTTGGTAGATTAGATTCTCAGAGTCGCAAAAGGCCATAGCAGTATTGTTACCCATGGGATCCCGAATGGATGTATACCTGCATTTGTGAGTGTGGGTGTGTGTAAGGGTATAGTTATCTTTGAAAGAAAGTAAAATGTAAAAGAAAAACAGTGAGCACAAAATTTTGTATGCAAAAACATCCATGATTCATTGATGTCATATGAAAAATGAGGTAATAACCCTTACAAATGGACCATTGTGCCTCGGGTAAGACACAAGGTTTTAAGAGTGAGAATTGTTTTGAATATTACAGATCCAACAAAATGTAAAGACAAATTACTGAGGGATAAAAGTGATCAGGACGAAGTCTCTAGCCTCCCAATTGTTGAGCCCTCCATTAACAGTCGAGAAGATCCAATCCTCCAGGTTGCAGCCATCTTCACTATCTTCTACTGCGTTGACTTCACGGTTGCTGATCTTCAAGGGTGGCCCTCCAGCACGGGCACGACGTACAACCTTTTGGGCACTTGAAGTGAAACCTAGGCCAAACTTGTCAGACTTATATGGGATATCTGGGAGTTGTCCCCAGATAGTGCATTCACCTTCTTCTACCACTGCTTTGGCATCCTTCAGTGACGACATCCGGAGTGGAGGCCTTGTAATCTTGGGAACAGCCTTGGTCACTGCCACCTCTTGAGGGACCTCTTCAAAGTGTTGAAATGGAGTTTCAATGAATTCACCGTATAATTCCACGTATCTGAAGGAATTGAGATGGCTGATCATGTATTCTTCCTCTCTATGAACGGTGATAATCTTCCCTTGAACTGGATACTTCAACATCTGGTGCAGTGTAGAAGTAACAGCACCAGCATTGTGGATCCATGGTCGGCCTAGCAGGCAGGAGTATGAAGGGAGGATGTCCATCACATAAAAAGTTGAATTGAAGGTTTGGGTTCCAACCTTTATGGGAATGTCTACCTCCCCATGCACCACCCTCTTCGAGCCGTCGAAAGCCCTTACCACTATGTTGCTTGGCTTCAAAGTCAACCCCTCACAGTCAAGTCTATCAAGAGCTTTTTTGGGTAATACATTCAGAGATGAGCCAGTATCCACCAAAACATGCGCCAGAGTTATGCCCCTACATTCCACTGAGACATGCAATGCCTCATTATGCTTTCTTCCCCTCGGCGTCAGATCAGCATCTGAAAAACCTAAACCATTGTCTATAGTTAGGCTGGCTACACAGTCTTGAAATTGATTAGCAGATGTCTCTTGAGGTACATGGGCGGTTTTTAAGAACTTCACCAGAGCTTTTGCATGTGCCTCGGAACATAGTAGTAATGCCAGCATGGAGATCTTAGAGGGAGTTTTCCCCAGTTTTTTAACTACATCGTAGTCGCTTCTCTTTATAATTTTTAAGATCTCCTTCATTTCCTACTTGGAGGTCTCAGGGATAGTCAATGACTGAGTCTTCGTCCAGACAGACTCAATCAAAACACCTTTTCCTCGAGTCTCGGTTAATTCGGCAGCAGGAGTGTCAGTAGGAATGATTACAGGGGTTGTAATAGCTTTGTCAATTGGAGTATTTGCAGAGATGATTATAGGTGTGGGAGTAACCTTTAGAGCAGCCACAAGGATGATTACGGGTCCAGAAACTGCTTTTGGGGGAGCAATTTCTGGAGAAAAGATCCTACCACTTCGGGTAATTTTGCTAGTTCCTGCAATGTTACTGATGTTGGAGTTGACCTTCTCGGAGCTTGAATCTTCGGCGGCTGGCCAGTATTGCTTGATACCATGGTAATAGACATCCCCTCCATAATTCCATGGTATGGTTTTGTCTGATGAATATGGGACTAGTCCAGGCATTGTGATTATTAAAGGAGCTGCTTTCAGAACTGATGTAATTCTAACGGGTCTTTTGGTGGAGACCCTGGAAGAATTGGCAGAAATGGTAATGATAGAAACATATTCAAAAAGGATAGGTGGAACAGGAGTCTTTTCGAACAAAATCTATTTGTTATCTATTAGGCATTGAACGCCTATTTTCAACAAAGGACAGCCGGTTGGGGAGGACAAACAAAGATGGCAAACTTCACCACAACCCGGGAACACACCAGCATTCAGCAAATTCATTTTAACAGTCAAAAGTGGAGTCATGAGTTCATCAATTGAAGTAACAAACAATCCTTCTTCAATGGCATTGGTATTTTGGCCATGTCTGGGCATAGGTGTAGAAATGACATTTGGCTTTTCAGGTGCATCGAACTCAATTTCTTTTGCTTCAATGAGGTCTTGTATTTTGTTCTTTAGAGCCCAACAGTTGTTAGTATCGTGACCAGGACTTTCAGAGTGATATGCACAATGGGCATTGGGATGATAATGATGGGATGTTGTATTGGGGTTTTTTAGAGCATCTTTCAAGGTCACCAAGTTGGATCTTAGTAGATGCAGTAATACTTGAGACGGGGTCATGTTAATTCTGGTGAACTTCCTGACTGGCATTTCTACCCTTGGTTGATTATTTCTTTGCTGATCAGATGCAGGCTTAGGAATCATAACAGACCCCACCATTGGTCGGCGTTCGGCCCTATCTTGGTTTCTTTGTGGATATACGGCATCCACCTCTTTCTTTCCGACAAAGGGCTTCCTTACAGCTGTAGAAGAAGATGTGTCTTTCTGAATCTTTCCATTCTTTATATCGGCTTCTATATTTTCTCTGGTCAGTATTAGTTCAGTAAAACCTATAGATAAACTTTTGATTAAATGATTGAAGAATGGACCAGACAAGGTGCCCAAGAACATGTCTACCAATTCTCTCTCAGACAGAGGGGGTTGAACTCTTCCAGCCAAATCTCTCTATTTTTGTGCATAGTCCTTGAAACCTTCATTGGAAACCATGGCCATACTCTGGAGTTGAGTACGGGTAGGCACTAGATCAGCATTGTACTGATATTGTTTGTAGAAAGCTGCAGCGAGATCTTCCTAATTGTGAATGTTTGCTCTTTCTAGTTGGTAAAACCAATCAAGTTGAGTCCTAGACAGGTTGTCTTGGAAGAAGTGTACCCATAAGTCTTTGTCAGTGGTATGGGGTTGGATTTTTCTCACATATGACTGGAGATGCATTTTAGGGCATGAAACTCCATCATATTTGGCGAACACAGGTGCTTTGAATTTCGGAGGAATCACAATCCCCGACACTAAACCCAATTCTTCAAAATCCAAGTCAGGCACCTTTTGGATTTCCATCGCGCTCAATCGCTCTTCGAGATGTTTATACTTATCATCAGTTGTAGGGTATTGTTCTTCAGAGTAGTCCTCTTCTTCCTCTTCTTCTTCTGATTCTGACAGGATAACTGTTTCCTTTCCTTTACCATCTTGGTTATCTCTTTCACCGGATATTGTTGCAAAGTCTAAGGTCCTTCTTGGCTGCCTGTGAAATCTTCTTCCCGTGTTTAAGACTCCGGTTACCTTCTTTGTTTTCTTTTTCCTCTCTTCAGCCAGGAAAGTCTTCAATTCTTCTTGTCCCTTAGCTAGGGTCAAAAGCAACTGTTGAAACTGTGTATTCTGAGCTTGGAGATCCTTCATTGTTTGTTCAAGATCCATCTTACTGAAATAAACAGTAGAGAGATGAGGAGACTTGTTGCAAAATACCTGCTTATGTCATGATGAAAGGTATATGCATATGAAATGTTTTCAAGGATTTCAAAGATTCAAATTTGTTTTAGACAAAAAGGAAACACACGTTATATTAATAAGATAAAGTTTGAGTACATCAATTCCCCTTGGGAAAAATAATACAAAAACTCTAAGATAGAAAAGTAGTACGCATCTTCTTTGGTGAAATGTAGGTATTCAGAGTCTGCTCCTCATGAAGTAGCCTAGTGAGTTCCAAAACCTTCTTCTCGCTTGCGTAGAATTGGGCTTCGAACGTATCTCACTCTCCTTTGAGTTGTATCTAATCCCTTTGTAGGTCTTCAAGATATGTGGGCATGTCAGGATGTAGGATAGTGTATGGAACATCTCCCTCCATGACATGCTCAATGATTACCGGGAGAATGGAGGGGTAAGGCATCATAAGATTCTGAGCACGAGTTCATACCCATTTGAGATAAGGCTCAAGTGGGATGGAATTTTTATGCCCCAAAGTCTTTCTATCCACCTTGTTTAACATCCTCCAAGCTCGGATAAATCTCTGGCAAAGACCTTGATCGTCGTTGTTGTAGTCAAATACAAAACCTTGAATCAGCATCTCGTGCGGGCCATCCCTCCGGGCGTAACCAAACTGTCTTAAGGCTAAACATGGGTTGTAGGTGATACCTCCCCTAATTCCAAGTAAAGGGACATTAGGGAATTCTCCACAACAACCGACAATGATAATATTCTCTTTGGACCGGGAACACCAATAAATGTCCGAATGTTTGAGCGTCATCAACCTTTGTGACCACCTTGAACCTTGTTCATTCTTTAATACAGATTGGGGAAGATGATAAATAAACCACCTTGCCAAGAGAGGAGTGCAACACATAAGGACATCTCTTGTCCTCATTGTGCGAGTGTGAAAAGAGTGTAGGATATCTCCTAGCAATGTAGGCATCGGGTTGCGGGATATGAATATTTTGACGGCGTTGACATCTATGAGTTGGTCGGGATTTGGAAACAAAACCATCCCATAGATGAGGAGAGCCACAATTTCCTCAAAGGCTTGCAAGTCCAAGGAATTCCAACAGCTTTGGGCTTTCTCAAACAGGAACTTTGCTAAGAAACCTTTGACACCACTCCTTGTTTCCCAATGAGTTGTGATATCAAATGAGTGCAAGTGTAGAGCTTGAGCAATATCTTCTGGCTTTGGGTCTATTTATGTACCATTGAAAGGTAGTTGATTGAGAATGGGGATCCTCAAGAGTTGAGAGAATTCTTCCAAAGTAGGCACAAGTTGATAGTCGGGAAATGTGAAGCAATGGTGTAAAGGATCAAAGAACTAAAAGAGAACCTTCATCATGTCTTCATCTGTGTTAGAGGTGACCAAGTTGAGTAGGCGACCATGTCTCGCAGTGAATGTAGAATTTTCAGGAATCCTTGAAGCTAGCTCCTTAAGTTGTGGAGGGATTCTCAAAAGGTTGACTTGAATAGTTTTCCTGCGAAGTGAATCTATATCCTATAAAACAAGAACAAAGATGAATCCCAAAAACCTTGAAATGGTTAGTGGATGTATATGATGTTCATGATGTTCATGATGTTATGTACAAGTATGCATATACAAGCAAAGCAAGCAAGTCCTTAGGTTTAGGCTTGCATGGAGTTTTATAGGTAAGTACCATCTTGAAGTTTAGTTGGCTCAAACCTGTCCTAGTAATAGTAACCGGGTTCTAAGGAGCTCAATATCACTGGTTTGTTTCCTTGGTCATTGTTTCAGCTCAAGCCTCTTTAATGGCGACCGAAATATCCCAAGAAACCAAACCTCAATGAGTGTAGTATCGAGTATTTACCAACTTCAGACTGCACCAAATCCGGTCATCTCTTTACATCCTAAAGGCCAAGTTGGTCAAGTAAAGGTTCTAGAAGTTCATTAGTGCTTCATGACATCACTAAGCGGCCCTATATTCTCTTTGATTAACTCAAAGGCTACCGGTACCCACAAATATGTCGCACTAACATAGCTATTGCTTAGACCATGTCGGTATACCCCGCACAGTTTCCACAATGTATTTCTACTTACCTATAATGTATCCAAAATCCGGGTAGAGGATTCAAACCCAAACAAAGAACCATAATAAAAAGCATACAAGTCAAACAATTTAAGCAAGTAAATATGATCTAATCCCTAAGGTAACCCCACTTTTAAGATTAAATTCCCCAACAGAGTCGCCAGTTCTGTGATGCGGTGGGAGAACTGACTTGAGGGTTTTGCGTTTTATCGCAAATGTTGCAGTTAGCAAGAGTCGCCACCGACTTTTCTTTTATCTAAAAAGGAAAGGTGAAAAAGCACAAGAAAGACCTTTGAGATTGTTTCTTGAGTTCGGGGTTAGATTATAAAAATGGAAGGTATTAGCACCATTTTCATCCATGGTTTTCCATCGGCTCTTAGTTACTTGCTAGATCACTTGCTTTTGTTTGAAATTGTGCTTAGTGTGTTTTTTTGAAAGTATTTTGTAAAGAGTCCATTGTTTAGGCAATCTTTGTAATGATTCTCGTTCGTAAGAATGTATACAAAGATTTTGATATTTTAAAAATGTTTTCAATTTTGTAAGATGTTTGAAAGTGTATGTGATTGTTTTGAAAATAGCAAGGATGTTTATTTTGAAATGGAGCAAGTAACTAGGAGCAATCTACCTACTCAAATGTCTTTCTTGTTCATTTTCTTTTCCTTTGATATTGTTGTCTTACCATTGGTTTGGTAAGCAACCCTATCTTTGGATGTAAACGGGATGGGCGTGGGTCATCGTATAGCCATGATTAGAAATGTTGCAAGGTATCTTAGCATCCTTTTTTGAGGGACTAAGATCATTTTGTAAGGCAACTTTGAATAGCGTCATCAACGGACTATGATCTTGTATTTGTTTGTTTGTTTTGCTAAGATACCTTACATGCGTAATATGGCCATTTTTGTAAGGCAACCAAGTGGGACAACCCTAGGGGTGCTTGTGTGCAAAGGGTGTCATTTTCATGCTTGTTTTTGTCTTGGGTTAGGGTTTTCTATTTGATTTATTTTGTTCTTTCCATACAAACCCTAATTACTAGCATGTTATGTAAAAGTGATAAATTGCATAATTTTAAAGTTACTACACTATTACAAGATTGTAGGAGGGTGTATACAACTTATGAATGGGGATTGCAATAATATAAACCTAACTAATCTATTACAACCAAATTGAATTATTGTACAAATATCGAAACAAATAATATGCAAGATGAGTTAAATATGCAAGAAATATAAATGCAAAGAAAGGATTTTGTTTTTGGTTTCTTAAGAAAAAGGGTCTAGATTTTAACCTAATTTGATAAAGAAAATAATTAGTCAATTTTAATATCATTAATAAAAATATTCTTGAATAAAACCCTAGCTCTATTTAAAAAATAAATGAAGTTTATAAAAAAGAAGTATTTTTTTATATTTTATATTTTTTGTCTTAAAAAATAAATTATAGTGTTATAAAATATTCTTTAGTCTTTTGGTATCAAAAATAATATTTTTATTAATATAAAATAAATAATCTTTTTGTTTTAATTAAAACCTTACAAGAAAGTTTTAAAAAAAGTAAATAAAGTATGATAAATAAAATAATTTTTATGTGGAAAAATAATTAAATTATGTCAAAATATAAATCTATATTTTTCATACATTTTATGATTTTTTTGGTATTTTAGAAAATGTATTTAAAAGAAAAGGAAATAAATAAATAAATAAAAATAAAAATGGGCCAGGGAGGTGCCATAAGTAAACAGGGTATATGTTAGCAAAAAAACAAGAATTGTCAGGCCCAAAGGGCCCAACGCCTGCAAACAGAAGTTAAAAAATGTCAAAATGGTCTCGCTGGGGCTTGAACCCAGGATCATAGGGTGAACAGGCGCGCGCTTTACCACTGGGGTGGCTATACATCCGTTTATATAGGCAAAACCATAAATATATAAAGCAAACCCAGTCCTGATGACTTCATCTTCAACCTTCAGCCGGTGTACCTGTAACTTCTTCATTTCTCAACAAAAATGGAAAGTGACAAAATGAAAGTTGTTTCATTCTTCCTCACGATTCTAACCATGTAAATAACTAAGGATGAAAGTCAAAGATTAGTAAGAATTTCTCTGGCCCTAATTTAAACAAAAACTTCAACTCTAAAATTCTCTAAGCTCAAGCCATATAAATGCAAACTATGGATATGTATAGCTTCAGGGCAATGAGGTCTACATTTTATCTTCACAAATGCAAGCTTAACAATGCCTAAGTAATGAGATAGAAGTTCAAGAAAAATACCTCAAAATTGGAAATCGTGAAATGCAAATGAGCTTGTTTCCGTCAGTGTTAATGATCAGGTTAGCTTCCTTGGACCTCTAGGAAGCTAGTGCAATGGCTGGCTTGAGCTGAGGATGGCTGGAATGGCCTGGAGAAGTCCAACTATGATGCTTTATTTTTGGTTATGGAAGATAGGGAAAATGGTGTTACAGAAATGAAACAGGTGCAAGGATGAGTTGGTCTCTATGCAAGGAAGCTTTAGAAACTAAAAGGCCAAGAAACGCACGAGGGAAATTTGAGTTTGGTATGAAAAGTCAGAACCTGCACAACAATGGTGTTTTAGGACAATTTATGGCTAGAGGGAGTTTGAGTGAGTTTTAGGGGCTTCTTGCTCGTGTGTCAACTTGCAAATTGTGTGTATACTTATATGCAAGAGGTTTGGAGACTTGTAACAACTCAGAATTTGAATTTGCATTCTTAAGCTAAACATGTGATTTTTTTAGAAAACAAGTTCCAATGCTTGTGTACTTGCTAAGGTAGAGTAGTTCATGCTTCAAACAAGTTTGTTTATGACTTTATGGATGGAGTGTGATCAGAGGGAACAAGTTATACGCTCAAGAATGACTTTATGCGAAAAGCTTGCTTTACAAGAATGGAAGTGTTCACTTTGTGCCATTAATGGAAATGTAACTTGGATAATAGTTCATTTGCTTGGATCAAAGCCTTAACAGATGTGTAAGCATTTAATTAAGTAGTGACAAACAAGTTTGAGGCCTGCAAAGTAAAGATTATGCAGCCTAGCATGGATTTGCATTTGTGTTCATCATGAAAATTACCTAAATTCAAGTGATAAAACTCTAATTTCATCTCTTCGATTCTCCTTGCTCAAGAATGATCTCAAGGAGTTCTTGGACATTTTGGAAAGCTTGAAATGTTCACTAAAAATCATATTTCAATTGCTTTTGAAAATTCCCCTTGGAACCATGTGAAAAATTGCCATGAAGTTAGGTCAAAAATCTGTCTAACTAGGGCACAATTTCACTAAGTTATTTTTAGTTCATGAGCATGTATTCACAAAATTATAACTTGAGATCCAAGCATTTATAGGAGAAGTGGTGTGAAGCAAAGTTTTATATTTAATTTAGATCTACAACTTTCATTTTGGAAGTTTCCTTTGAATCACTTTGCATCATGGTGAAAATTTGGCTCAAAGTTGTGAAAAAATAAGAAATTTTCTATACTTAGAAAAATTTCTAAGTTAAGAAATTTCAACTTTTCAAAATAAAATCTTGAATTCTTGATTTCTTGGTGAACAAGTTTAATGTTTTGACATGTTTTGATGATTTATGATCTTTGGCATTTGATTTTGACCAAAAAGTCAAAGTTTGACTTTTCAGTATACAGTTGACTTTTGATCAGTTGACTGAAAAATTCATTTGTTAATCCAATGGACTTGTAGTGTTTTGAACCATGTCATTAGGTCAAAGTGATGAAATTGGACTCTTAATATCATGCCTTAACTCAATTGACCATTTGCAGGTCAAAAACCAGAAATTGCCCTTTCCCAGTCAAAACCCTAATTTTGACCATTTTGCCCTTTTGATGATTTGATCAAATTTCTTGAGGAATTATGGTCCAAACTTGATCAAATGACACATATGGGTTTATAAGTTTGATGTGGATCAAAAATTCTGAAGTTTGACTTTAAATTGGCCATGGTTGACTTTTTCCCTAATACAACTGATTTTTAGGTCAACTGTTCAATTGACTGTTCAAAAGTGTGATCCAAGGCTTGAAACTTGACATGAGTAATCTTGGGGGTCCATAATGATCCATGAAAGTCATATGGGGCGTTAGAAGTTCAAAAATCCTTGTGCAATCTCAAACCCTAATTTTCATTCATCAGTGCTTGAGGAGGTATCTTGAGCTGATCAACCCAAGTGCAATCTTGATACAAAGGAGATCTTTTGAAAATCCTTGATAAGTGAGAGGGAAAATTTTGGGGTACAATAGATACCATATAAAAATTATATAGCATAGTGCCACAGAAACGGAAACAAGTGCCCCTGCCCAAAGGTGTGCCGCATGACACACCCTGTCACTTCTTCTTATAGTGTCGATCGACACTTCCCATGACAACAACCAGCTGTCGTTCGGCAGCATCCAACCAACAACAAGCTGCCATTCGGCAGCATTTCAGGCACATTTTTCCTTCTCTATTTTAGTGGATTTCCTGCTATCGACTATTCCAAATCCAATCCAGACAATTATATAACACAGTAAATACACCAATTCATTCACAATTCATTAATCAAATCAATTATTAATAATGTTATCAAGCCAACACAAACCAACACAAATCAACAATAATAATCCCACATACAAAATATCATATACCCCATTATAGAATAAGAAACCACACCCTTACGTGGTTTAGTTTGATGACAACTTTATGTGTCTCCGATGTGAATCTCCTCTTGGCCTCATGGTTCAACTTCACGTAGCTCTCTTCTTCTTCAAAAACCCTATTTTCCTCTTTCTCTTATCTTTCTTTCTTTTTCCTGATAACATTAACTCTCTTCCTCTCTTATTTTCTAATAATAATATATATTATTCTATTGATCCAAATAATAGTGTTTCTCTTAGTGGGCCTACAAACACACCCCACTATTACTACTATCACAACATAAGTCCAATTAAATAAATAGTCACATAATATAATCTAATATTATTTCCAATAATATTCTTCAACTATGATCGATCCACACTTTAAATAATACTAACTCACAAATAATATTCTAATAATAGTTCTCCGACTAAACTGTCTAATTTATCCGACTATTAACTTACCGCTCAACTCAACATATTTATCCAATTATGCTTCTTAGAGTAATACTGATAGTTCTCAACTTCGACAATTTCCAATAATTAAATCCTTAATTAATTTAATTAAATAATTAATTAAATTCGGGGCGTCACGACCCTCCCCCACTTAGGATATTTTCGTCCTCAAAAATCTATTTGATACGGTCACTCTTAATGCGAATTTCGCATCCAACTCTCTGACCTTCAATTCCCGTTTGGGAACACTTCGACCACTACATTCTCGACATAACAACGCTCAATATTATATAATTCAAATCCATGCGTGCTAATAATTCAAAATCTCTGTAACATAACCGCTAACAACTTATCAATCACTTCAATAAAATATCAACAAATCCGTCTACATCATCGTATTTCTCTTATAGTGACATTCATACAACCAACATAATCAAATTCATCACGTTATGTAGTATCATTCCTTACTTACAGAAATCAACAATAACATCTCAATAACCATAACAAAATTATTACAATATCAACTTAACTGTATAACTCAACAATTATACATACAATTCACCATAAACTAATAACCATAATAATTTCCTTATAGGATCAACAAATATCTCCGAGATATCACAACACCTTGGCACATCATCCCTACATCAACAATCTACCAAATCAAACATGTAAATTAAGAAACACCATTAATATAGCAATACAAATCTATAACATCCAACATAATCTCGTCTACTATTAACAACGGATTGAGGGTGATCAGTTCCTCAATTTTTCAATTAGTATTCGACAACCATAAGGGAGTATAAATCGTCGTACCAAACTATAATAGCGTTTCCTTAAAACTCGTATTCGAGTTTTCTAAAAGATAACATGTATAATCCTCATTCACCCACCATCCCACGATGATCAATCATTTTCTAACTCGAGATTTGTTGGCATATCAATACATTACAACTCCTTCCACTCTCGTTTGAGTCTTTATCTACATAAAGGATTCTAACAAAATTCTTAAACTCTTAATCCTCTTCCGAATTTCACAACATCAAAAATACATGTATCTCCACCTCTCAAACTCATTCCAATCACACTCTCAATATTATCATCTTATCTAACAATATTTCATATATGTCTACACGTCACACAACTACGATAGTAATCATCTAAGTTTAACAAGCTACTAACCTCTATAACAGACTTCGTCGTTCTCCAACTTAGAACTGCATCCATCTTGAATGGACCTACATACACTTTCACTTATAAATAAATTACTCAAGAGAACTCTTCTCCCAAAACTATAACACACATCCTGACAACTTAGCATAAATCTTCCTCCATTTTCGACACCGTAATTTCCACACAACTTCACACTATCGTCTTTCGTTCTAATTAATAACACTAAAGCTTTCCAAATTATACCTTTAATTTCACAAATTACTTTAAATAAATCTTCCCATTTCTCCTTTAATTCACCCAACTCGGACGCTGATGTCCCGTACAACACTGAAGAACAAGTCTAGTCCCAAAGACAAGCTTAACAACAAACTACACTTACTTCCAATATGATCACGTGATAAATGAATCTATTAAAGCTACTGGAACCATTTTTAAAATGAAGCTCATTTCGTTAGCTTTTCAACACTTCAAATGGAATTCAAATCGGATACCCGGAACTCTAGTTATGAATTTTCGAAGTCCCACAATAATTCTGCAGTTTCCTTTTATTCGCTTACGGAAATTCCACTTCGAAACTCATTTGTCTTCAACTTAGACACATTTCAAACAACTCTTAACATATCTCGTGCTACCAAACTTCTTATAACTCAAGATATGCATTCCTTCGCCAAAGTTCAGGTTCCAAAACAGCAGGGCAACAATTCTTGCATTGTCATCGTCGGCAGCACACCGAACCAACATCTTTCAATTGAACATATCCGAGAAGAAAAGCTTCTCCCCCTCTTATCTTCAACCAACTTCCTGCATACAACTCGATTAAAAAAACAACAAGCACCGACAGTGTTTCACACACTTGTCACGCACTAAGGAATAAACGATATTAGACAACTTGGTCGGGCGGACCGACCTACTCTGATACCACTATTGTAACACCCCAAATTCTACCTGGTAGTTATAACAAAAATCAGAGTATTTAAAAGCTTCCAACATATTTGGGATATCACATTTCAACATGTTACAACACATAAACAGATACATAACACTTTAATTTCAGAGGATCATATAACAACTTGCATCAGCTTTTAAAACAAAACAACTTCTTTTATTAATAATGCAGTAGATTCATAATTACAACTTCAAGTAGCATCATATGTTTCGTTCAACTAAAACAACTTGAGAGGCAACATATTATTTCATATAATTAAACTTAGGATTCAACAACTAAAATGATTTCAACAAGTAAACAATTATTTGTTCATTTCCTCCCGAGTGTTACGTATTAGAGCGACCAACCGAATTTGAACTAATAAGGCTAAGTAAATCTTCATTCTTGATTACCTGCACGTTATCAACAGAGGGCAACATTCAAACAGTAAGGGGTGAGATTATCAAATCGTACAAGTGAGCGCATGATAAATCATACATTAGAACCAGATCATGCAAAAATCACCACTTCACGACAACAATCGCAACAACATATCATCAAAATGCAACAATTAATTCATCAACACAGCAGCTCAATTGTACAAGGTAGAATGCGACTCAATGTTATACAAATGCATGTGGTACCATTGGAGCAGAACTCCCAACTTAGAAAATCTGTCAATAAATAGAGGCATCAACAAGGCATAAGCCTTCAACTTAATATTTTGTCAATCCATGCCAACTTAATAATGCAAATGTAGGTGACTCAATGAATGCAACAATCACATAAACAACAATCACTGTCACAAAGGCATAAGCCTATATCATCACTTTACCAATAATTAGAGGTACTCATCTTCGCTTCAACATTGGCCATAGGCCTACAACTTAATCAACTTATCAATCACAACATATAAACAACAACATATTCAATAACAAATAATGTATTCAACAACGACTTATTCACAGCAATAACCGACAACACAATTCCATAAATCGAAATCATTCAACTAAATCCGACTTCACCTGCAAATCAATTTTATTCTACATAATTCTAACAAAACAAACCAACTAAAAATACCTATATGTATATACGACTTACTCCGACAATTTCAACTAATTCCGATTAACTACTTTTACCGCCTAAATCTACAAATTCGACTAATCAGTACTATTTTATATACTGTTATTACTACTATTTATTTATACTACTACTAATCAGTTTATTCTACTAAATTACGCTACCTCTGCTATTTATCTCACTGCCATTATTGGTCTCTGCCAAAACTACTTGTTTGTTATCTACAACTTCTATCGATAAATCTCTGCTAAATTATTACATCTGCCACTAATATACTACTCTACTAAATTATTTATTACCAACTCTGCAACTAAAACTATCACTGCTATTTTAATTTCTACGTCTACTACTAACATAATTCTTCTAATTATTAACTCTGCTACTTTATTCTATTGTCCATCTAAATTTACTACTTATTATTATTTCTCCTATTATCCTCTATCACATAAAACAACTCTATAAAAATATGCTACTTCTATTAATGTTCCTTCTGCTATAACATGCTACTGATAAGAATAGTTTAATTTGTTCCCAAACTGCTTTTCTATTAATAAACTCTATACTGATACCATATAAAAATTATATAGCATAGTGCCACAGAAACAGAAACAAGTGCCCCTGCCCAAAGGTGTGCCGCACGGCACACCCTCTCACTTCCTCTCACTTACCATGACAACAACCAGCTTCCGTTTGGCAGCACCCAACCAACAACAAGTTGTTGTTCGGCAGCATTCCAGGCACATTTTTCCTTCTCTATTTTAGTGGATTTCCTACTATCGACTATTCCAAATCCAACCCAGACAAGTATATAACACAGTAAATACACCAATTCATTGACAATTCATTAATCAAATCAATTATTAATAATGTTATCAAGACAACACAAACCAACACAAATCAACAATAATAATCCCACATACAAAATATCATATAGCCCATTATAGAATAAGAAACCACACCCTTACGTGGTTTAGTTTGATGACAACTCTATGTGTCTCCGATGTAAATCTCCTCTTGGCCTCTTGGTTCAACTTCACGTAGCTCTCTTCTTCTCCAAAAACCCTATTTTCCTCTTTCTCTTCTCTTTATTTATTTTTCCTGATAACACTAACTCTCTTCCTCTCTTATTTTCTAATAATAATATATATTATTCTATTTATCCAAATAATAGTGTTTCTCTTAGTGGACCTACATACACACCCCACTATTACTACTATCACAACATAAGTCCAATTAAATAAATAGGCACATAATATAATCTAATATTATTTCTAATAATATTCTTCAACTATGATCGATCCACACTTTAAATAATACTATCTCACAAATAATATTCTAATAATAGTTCTCCGACTAAACCGTCTAATTTATCCGACTATCAACTTACCGCTCAACTTAACATATTTATCCAATTATACTTCTTAGAATAATACTGATAATTCTCAACTTCGACAATTTCCAATAATTAAATCCTTAATTAATTTAATTAAATAATTAATTAAATTCGGGGCATCACATGCCCCACTAAGAAGTCTTCTAATTCCAGATGTTCCACTTCAACATGAGGTCTCTCTACAAGTGCCCTCAACTCTTGTTGTTCATGATTTATGTTGGCTATAGCCTCCATGAACTGTGTCATCTGGGTAGCCATCTTAGCCTTGACTTCTGCAAGCTCTGCTTGTACGAGTTCCATCTGATGTGGAAAGTTGCTTGTAGTAGAATATCAGTGAGAGACTGGGTTTTCTGCTAAACAAAAGCAGAAACAAAATAAGAATTTCGGCCTGAAAGACCTATAATGCATGATATGTTATGATATGCATGATATGTTAATCATTCCCAGGGTATTCCATAGTATTGGTAGGCCACCTAAAATAACAAGCCATGATAACAGCAATAAAGTAAAACAGGCACGAGAGGTATAATCAAAACAGCATTTCATTAAATGGAAAACTTCAAATCAAATAGTTCATACAAACAAACAGCAAAAAATCATCATGAGATATAACAACCCCAACCAACAAGTCTGGTGGTGATCACAAAAATAAGAGGAAGTACAATAATCAAACAAGAGGATCTTTCATCTTTGCACCAAACAACGGCCCCGAACGCCTGAAATATCCAACGCTCCAATTTTTGGTTTCCTCAAACAATTCTTTGGTCTTTTCCCAATCTTGTCCTTCCACAAAGCTTTTGATGACAATATCTTTCTTGTATAGAGCCTTCTGGAGATCTTGGCATTCAATGATAAACATGTCATATTCCTAACATTATGGCGGTGGAACTGGCACAGAAGCACTCTTCGCCTCTTCTGACTGAGCTTGGTCAGATCTGGCACTTCTAAGTTGTCTTTTCATCTCTTTGATTTCCTCTTTGTATTTAGCTTCAGCTGCTTGAATCTTAACACATTCTCACATACTCTTCTCGGCCTCTTTGACATCTTTTCTATGGACCCCTTCTTAAATAAAGACATCCTCTTGTACTCCAGGTTGTTTCTTAGCTCTCCTGACCTCTAAAATCCCTTCACTAGTCTTTTTGAGCTTATGAGCCAAATCCAACTTGTCTTCTTCAGCCGCAAAAAGTTTCATCTTTAACTCCCAAACTTTCTGACGAAGTTCTCTAACTCGAACCAAATTATACTCTTCAGTAGGCACTGATGCTGACAAGATAACCAATGGTTGCTCGTATAACGGAGCTCTCCTTTTAAAAGTCAACAAAATAGTCTTAACTATATGTTTGACCCACTCGACATAAGGAGGTATGGAAAGAGAAAGTTTTCTTCCCATGGACTCTTTAGTTCTCCTATGAATCTGTGTCCATGCTTTCTTTATTTCTAGCAGGAACTCTGGATCCGCTCCCCTCTTGAAATACACCATCTCTGCAACTTCCAAATCATTGGGTCGATCATTCATGATGTATCCCAATTGTCGGAATGCTAGAACGGGGTTATAGTTGATACACCCTCGAGTTCCTATGAGAGGTACATTCAGAAATTTCCCACAGCGAGTGATGACATCTGAACCTCCGTCTGAGAGAAAACACCAACGGATGTCATGGGAAGTGAGTGCAGCAATCCTTTCTCCCCATTGTAGAGAATTCTTAGTATCCATAAATGTACCCTTGTTAGGAAGATGAAGCATGAACCAACAATACAACATTGGTACGCAGATGTTAACAACCCCCTTTTTCGTATGCCTTGAATGGATAGCATAATAAGTATCTGCTAACAGTGTTGGCACGAGATTTTTGGTCATGAAGACACAAATGGCAGCTAGATCAATAAACCCCTTCTTGTTTGAAAAAAAGATTAGACCATAGATCATGACGGCTAGTTGTGCATTGAAAGCGACCCAATTTTTCTTATCAGTGTTGTCTTGATCCTTTCTCTTCAAGAAAATCCAATTCAAAACAATAAACATCCTCATTCGGCTTCCAATTGTCCTTTGCTTCCTTCAAGCTCAAATAATGAGCACCGACAATGAAACTCTCCTTTACCTTCTCAGGAACAGAGACAAATGACATACTATTATTAACTTCCAAACACAACATATGGGCGTATTCTTCAAGACTGGGAGCTAACTGATAATCTTGAAATGTAAAACATCTCAAGCTTGAATCATAGAACTGCAAGAGTGTCACCAAAGCCTTCTGATTAACATCAACATAGAGTAACCACAACAGACTTTCGTAAACTCTAATGAACTCGCTTCGATTATCATCAACCAACAGTGTACTCAACCCTTTCAAAAGTGAAGCTTGAGAACCAGAGAACTTGTAACCATGGGTATGCCTGATGGCTTCCTTTCCGTTATCACTGGTGTCATCCATTTTTGCAAAGACAAGACTCTTGAAATACCTTGGAATGATCATGCACATGATAGTTAGATATTTATTATTTTGCATTTCTTTTGGAAAAAGTAAATATGCTATGATGCAAGTGTGACGGTCATGGGATCAAGGCTTCCATGATATTGATGTTGTGATATACAGTTTCTTAAACACACCACGAAAACCAAGATAAAAGGTTTGGAACATAACCAGTAATCCTCGGGAATATCAAACTAGAAACTCAGAAAATAAATCTAAGAACCACATAGTCACCAACAAGATCACAACGGTCACTAATTGAACATAGTCACCAACATGTACCTGTGAAAATCAAACATCCCACCCACTCACGGGTATAACTAGGTCAAGGTAGGTCATGGGTAATCAGATCATTGGTCACCTGAAAGTATTATCATCATGCACATCTGTGATGCTGATAATACCTCTCTGAACCTTACTGACTGTGGCTTTCATGATCGGATGGTGACAGGGCATACATCTGTCTTCCGTCATGAATCTCCACTCTATTCCTAGTGTTCCTAATGATATACACTCTGGCCTGGGTACTGGGCCTTTTAGCTCTTGTATCACCCACCCACTAAAGAAACACAGATCCAGCACAGCAGCAGAAAATATGGAAAGCGATAAAATGCATGCACAAACATATGCAAGCAGTGTATATAAAGCTGTAAATAACTGGAAATAAATAAACACCCAAATTAGTAAACAAACAAAATCTAGGATCGACTCCGGGATGGACCAGCAATAGGTCTATCTGTCCCCAGTGAAGTCGCCAGCTGAAGGAACTGGAAAAAACTCATATGATAAAAATCAATGAAATCACCACCGAACATCTATTTATCTCACGAAGGAGAAAGGGAAATATCGAAGAAATCCTGAAAGGGAGAAATCATGGTCTATTAACCAAGAAATTGGGTAAGGGAGTTGGTTACGCGAGAGAAAGGTATTAGCACCCCATACACTCGTAGTACTCTATGGCATCCACTCTTGTTGTTTAGCTAAAGAGTGTGTAAGAATCTATATCTAAGTTGTACAAGGTATGCATGTAAAAGAAAGAAGGAAAAGTGTATGGAAAAGAAAGTGCGTCGTATTGCGTAGAAGGGAAAATAACACATCTAGTTTGAAATTGAAAATCCAAAAGGCAAGAAAATGATGTTTAAATTTGTTTGTGTCTTTTACCTTTACAAAAGGATTTTGAGTTATTAGAGGCATTTTAAAGATTTGCCAAGAAAGAGTGTATTTTATGCATATGCAAAGTGGGGAAAAAAGGAAGAGTCTACGGGGGACTAACCTATTTTTAACCTAGAGTTATCATACAAAGATTTCCTTAAGGTTTGGACCAATGTTTTTTAGGAACCAACTCATCCGAGAAAGAACCATCCTAGTTGATGTACGGAATAAACTCATCATCGAGAATAATGCATAAGTCATAAGGGAGTATGGCAAAAGGAAGAAAGAAAGTACGAAAGGTACAAAGGGTTAAGCGCATAGAAAAACGAGCGAACGGAACAAACTCATCATAGATAATGAACCAACACAAACGAGGGAACAAACTCATCATCGAGAGTGAATCGCGGCAAATAATACCCAAGTATTTATTTTCTTTTTATGCGTGTGTAACAAAGTAAAATAAATAGGGAACAAACTCATCATCGAGAATGAACCAAACCAAGCCTAAAAGGGAACATGTCATCCGGGTATGAACCAGGCGCACAACATTATTATTCCATTCTTTATATTTTTTACATAATTGTAAATGAAAAAAAGGTAATATAAACCGAGTACACTTGGAACAAACTCATCATCGAGAATGAATCCAAGATCGAGTATCGAACTCATCATCGAGAAAGACACAAAAAAACATGCGAGGAAAATAAAGACACGTGCATAATTGCCTATTCAAAGATAGGACTTTAAACAAAAACAATTAGCATACAGAAAGTGGTGCCTGCTACAGGACTTTAAACAGATACTTTGAGTGCACACTCTTTATTTCTAGCTTCCTACTTCTCATGATCTCTAAAAAAAGTGATAAATGCCTCTACTATACATGATCTCTAGAAAGCGGTAAATGTAATATTACAATAAATGTCCTGAAACCTTACCAAATGCATAATAAGAATCCTCAAAACAAACTCAATGAGTATAGAAAACTCGGAGGGCACCACAAACTATCATCAATAACAAAATAGCGTCAGAAGCTTGAACAACATGTGCGAGCAAAGCGTATCTGTCATCAAAGCGATTGGTATCCAAATTGCTTCTCAAAGTATGCACATATCACAAAATTTGTTAGTAGATAATAACAAAATCAAATGTAATAATAGCAATTAGAAATATGTACAAAAATGAAGTATGGATATGTACAAGACAAAGTAGACAAGTCAAAAGAGCATATCATAGCATTCCGAGACAGCAACTTCATACTTATGTGAATGGATGAAAAAACCGGTTTTAAAAACATTCAAACTTGCTACCGATATTGAAGAAATGCTCAAATAAGTACAACAATGTTTTATTAACAAGCCAAAACTCAATGCACATGTAAAATACAAGTTTCAGACAGCATTATACATGTTTTAATATTCATCATGAATCGATTTGGAAATCAAAGTTTTAATGCATTAATCTTGAGTATTAACATGAGATGATTATCTGAAACTTGCACATGAACATGTAACTTCAAGATTGATCTAAAAATCAAGAATCAAAGTCTTAAAACCACATGAATTTAATGTATCGGAATTTAATCAACAAATTGCAAATTAACTCTAATTCATGAGTTTATGTATTTATGCCAAAAGTGTGATGAATAGGAATTAACTCACAACTTGTGAAATCAAAGGTTATGAATTAAAAAGGTATTCCGATACGCTAAATTCACAAAGTTTTCAAGCAATTCATTAAAACTAAATGATGTTACTTGAAATCAAAGTATAAACTAACACACAAAAAACATCACAATTCAAAAATGAAACACAAGATAATGTGCAAAAAGCTTGAATAGGAAAATTAAAAAATGAATCGAAAAGTATCCGGAATCAACCGTAAAAATTAAGGCGGCATAAAAACATGCCAACGGTTCTGAAAATTAACTCGGTTTGGTCAAATTCTATTCTGAAACATGATTTTTGAAACTGCTACAGTAGCAGAAAAAACGGAACGAAATTTGTCCGAATCAAAAAAGTACTTGCGGGAGAGATTCCGGATGGCTCAAGAAACTCGGTTTTCATTAAAGAAAGTTGGAAAAACTCATCTCGGATCAAAAGTTAGAGCAAAAATACTAATTATGTCAAACTATGTCACTTTACCAAGTGTTAGGATATTTTCTATCAAAATCAATCAAACTTACTTCAAAAATGTTTTTACAAGGTATTTGAATCCATTAGAAATTATCTCAACTCATTGAAATGCCAAACAACAAGTAATCAACCAAAAAATTGGTAAAAAGTTAGTTTATGTCAAGAAGTAGTAACTTGAGATTATATGCAAAAATGTATTTCAAATGCACAAAAATATCAATGATCATCAACCAAAATAATTGGAAACATATGATAAAACTTGAAATCAAGGATTAGGCCTAAATTAAACTAATGTTAGTTTATATTACAACCTAAATCAAAGTTAGTGTTAGAACCTACCTAACCTAAACTCTTAACAAATCCTACATCAAGAATTAGAAACTAGTTATTAATCTAATCAAGAATTCAAGATCTTACATTACATCAAAAATTAGTATCTAAACTAACCTAAGTGTTAGTGTTAACTAATTTTCTACATCTAATTCAACATAACTCAAGAATCAAACTAATTCCTAAATCAATTTCAACCTAAGATCAAAAAGCTAATTCTTGAATCAACCTAAGCTATGTTAGTTCCTATTAAATATCAATTTAACCTAATTGTTCAATTCCACAAAATCAATGCATAAAAACTCACAAAATCAATGGAAGTTTATGTTATGTTTACCTCTTGAACACTTGAAGAAGATGAAGAGGAGAGATGATGATGTTGTCCGGAGCAACGAGCGTCGAAGGGAGGAGTATAGCGGCAGAGGAGACATGAACGAAGGGAGGTTATGTCAGAGAGAAGAGACGGAGGGAGATGCGCCGCGATCAGAGAAGAGAAGAAGGGGGACGCGTCCACAAGCGTGGTTGGGAGGAGAGAGAGGATCAGAGAGAGGGACGCGGTGGCGCGGTGGTGGTGGCCAGAGGAGAAGATTCTGGCGAGAGTAGGAGGACCGGCGGTGGAGGTTGTGCAAGAAAGGGAGGTTTTTTGTTCTTGAGAGGGAGAGGAGAGAGTTATGAGAAGGAAAGTGGTTTTTCAAATGATGGACCTCTCCTCTTGAATTTTGGTGGCAAATTTAATATATAGTGTTGCTAAAAAACCAAAGTTTCAACTTATTCGCCGCTTAAGTGAAAATTACACTGTGATCCGCAAATCATTTCGAACACTGACCTCCTGTGAAAATATGCGCCTCTGAGTCACGGACGCCACTAAAAAATAATAGACGTTTTCTGATAAAAATTGAGTGAGTTTGATACGTTTAAGCAGCGAGATATCACTGTCAAAAATTAATTAAGTCAAAACATCAACTTATTTGATCTTCGTCACTCGAACAAACTGCGAGCTCGTGCCCAAAAAATTAGAATTTCGTCTTGATGTTTACAGAAGAAATATATATATCCGCATCCCTAACATCATGTCAAAAAATAAGAATCATCTGATAAAAGATTAATTTATTATGAATTTTCTAGTGGAGCGACGTCCAGTCTTTTTTACCGGCCGAAAAACTCTATTTTTGCAGAATAAACCAATAACAAAGGTCCTCGGGCTACCGTTTGATTCTAATATCTGAATCAAATTTGAAGTAGACGAAATTATTAAGCCAACTCTTCGAGAACAGCATGATACAGTAAAAATTGAGTGAGTTATGAATTTTTGAATATTGGAAATCAACCCAACAGACTACAGATTCTGCTCAATTATTTTCTCAGGAACTCGAAATTCCCACCATTTTTTATGTAGAATCAGCTCTTAGTCATAACATACGGCATCACGATAACATCGAAACAAAATTTTGGGCACCGGAATCACGCTCATATGATACTCCGACTGAGAGTTATGAATTTTTTTATTGTGCCTGAAACAGCGGTTCAGCCAACTTTTACCAGTATTTGCACTGTTCAAACTCTGACAGATTTGCATATTCGGAGACCATTCCTTGAGAATTAGCCTTCGGCACGAACACGTAAGTTATGGATAATGTCGAGGCATATTTAATAGATAAAGAACCACCTCAAAGCGGTAAACCAAATCGGAGTTATAAATTTCTGAATACCAAAAATATCGTTGATCGGTAACCCAAAAACTCAGTAACAAAATTATTTGACCATCCTAAATGCATAATTGGCTCCCGGCCTGAACCCAAAAAATGAAGATAATATCCACATGGACCTGGTGATCAAATATCAGCTCAAAGTAACACTCTGACTTAGAGTTATAAAATTTTGAATCTTGCCGCGCCGAAACGGACTTTCGACCTGAACTGTCCCAAATCAGATAAAAATTTTGGCTCACGTCTACCACTCGAAACATGATAGAATACGTTGAAATTAGTCATAATAAGGAATATTCATTCACCACCAGGGTGATTCGCATAGAGCTCTGAACGTCTCCAATAACAGTCGAACAGAAATACCCTGATCTCATAATAACACGACTAATGAGATGCACATATGTATATGATAATGCAATATAAGCCAAAATAAAGTCGAAATGAAGAGGGTAAATTTTAGGATACAACACTATGGTGATGGGATATGTGTAAGACTGTTTCAACCAACTTTGTAAAGTTGCCAAAGATACTTGAGTTTTATTTCTCAAGTCCACCCATAAAGGTATTTTAGTGTGTGGTTGATGTATTTTCAAGAAACCTGTCATTTATTTGACAGACTGTTGAAAAAAGGATAGAGCTATTTATTTTGGTTTCTAAAAGAATCTTCCTAATTCTTGACCTAATTAGGAAAGTGACTCTGAGTCTTGCTATTGTTGGTGTAGCCGGAGCTTGGACTAAATTTGAAGACCTTGAAGGCGATCAAGGGTTGTTTTGTTTTTCTGGAAGCAATAATGGCTTCAGAACCAAGCTAAGTTCCAAAAGAAGGGAACATATGTCCTACCAGAGGTTGGGACATCATGTCAGCAGAAGTGCAACTTCCTGTCGAAAAGAAGATGCTCTGGGTCCTAAACAAATGTGTGATGATCACATATGTTTTGAACCTAGTCCAGATTTGGAAGAGGGGGCATTTGGGCTGTGAATCTAAGATGTTTTATCCAGAAAACATGTTTCAGATTGGTGGACTGGTTGAATGTTGATCAATAAATTGGCTACTTCTTGGTTCAGTTTATTTCTGATCCAAGTTAGTAAAAGTGTAGAGACTGAGCTCTAGTATCTAGTAGAGTTGTGTTATCTCAGCCAAGATCCTTGTACATAAAGGACATATGTCAAGGACATCCTCTCTGACATCTGGAAGATCCTTCTGATCAAAGGAGACAGATTTATAGAATCTTGATTGTGGCTATATAACAGATTATTTTTTAAGGGAGTAAGGGTGGTGTGCACTAACCACGTGTGTACTTCTATGGAAGGAGGAGAATGGCTATTCTCAAGATATCCCTAGCAGTTGATGAAGAAGAATCTCAAAGAGGGAGTTGAAGATTCTTGAAGAGATGTCAGATATAATGTATTGATATCTTTATGTTGAGAATGTATTTTTCTCAATGTGTTTGGTTGATATTTCTCACAAACGGGATATAGGTTTTCTACTATAACTTGAGAGCATGAAACTCTTGTTTTGTTCTGGGGAGTATGAGCATTGGAGATGTATCAACCTGAGCTAAGGTGTTGATTATTGTATGCACTTGTGGAGTGTCATCCAAATCAACTAGGATGAGCATTTCAGATTTGTGTCTGGAGTAAGGAGAAGTTGTTGGCCTTCTCACATAATGGAACATTTGTTCTTTCTAGGATTGAAGGGCATCCTTGTGTGTTGAAGAATTGAGAGAAGTAGACTCTTGTCTAAACAGTCCGTGCAATATTATGATTAGTCAATACTCGATTCTTTGTATGATCTGCTCCAGATACCTGGTAGATGAAATCTCCTCTTTAGGTGCAGAAGGATGGCATCTATCACCTCAAAGTCAGACAGGAAGTCTGAATATTTTGCTTATGAGAAGAATATTCTTTAGGTGTGCATGATATGCATGACTTTATGATCTGGTCTTGAAGGATGATCAGCTACTGTTGGTTGATTCTCGTATGGTTCCGTCAAGAGTGATGTAGGGTTACTATGGTGATTGTCTCCAGAACAATAGTTAAGGGTGAGATCCATATGACTGAGAGTGATGTAAGAATAAGATGTTGAGACATCATAACATGTATTTACAACTTCATTGGAGAAATTTGTGTTGAAGATAATGGGGTGAGAATTATTGACCACCAATGGATTCCAAAATGGGAAGTCTGACCATGATGAAGTATGAATAAGAAGGATGTTAGACCAATGCCCTAACATTTGTGGAAGGGAAGCATCATCTGAAGTTTGTGTGTGAGGAATATTTCCTTGAATGACAAATACTTTGATGGGAGTTGGGTATTAGTCTGATGAAGATGAGCATGTGACTGATGGTAAAAACCTTGTCCAAAGCTCGGTACTTATCTAAGGTGAATGTGCAAGTCTGCTTTCTGAGTTGGTGGTTCAGAAATTTGTTTGAGAGTTTATTTCTCTCTATGACATTCAGGTGTTTGTGATAACCTGAAAGAGCTTCAGAAGGTGTGATCTTTTGAAATCTTCTTGTGTTTATTTGGAAGCTTCCTGAAGGACTTCTCTGCATATTAATGTCCTTTGAAGGGTGTTTTAAGAACTAAAATGGTTGAGTTTTGTGTTATGAAGTAGATGTCCTAAATGATGTCGTAACATCGTGTTGGGGTATGTTTGGAAGATGTTGGGTTTGGGCATATGGATTTGGATGCTCAAACATTGTTTTCAGGAGTGGTTGTTCTAGATATGCGGATTAGAATGTTCATATTCTGATCCTGTCCATAGTAGTATACTCTGGCAATGCATGACTACTATCATTTTGAAGACTTCACTAGTATCAACAATTGATAGTGGAAGTAAGGGAAAAATACCTGGTTTAGATACAGTAATTTAATTTGGAAGATTGTGGAAATGTGATTTTATTCTACTGCAAGTAACCCTAGGAGATCTTGGGTTAGTTTGGATCTCAGTAAAGCTTTTAAGCAAACTAAGAATTTCTGAAGAACTAGTTTCTTGTGAATCAAGGAAACTATGTAATTTGACATGTGAGTGATGTCAAATTAAGTATGCATGACACCTTGCCAAATCAAAAGGACATGATATTGTGTTGATTCAAGGGGATATTTATCAGATGTATCCTTGATGAAGGGAAGAAGGAGCTAGAGTATCTAGTTCAGATTTGTGTTCACAATGTGTGAATGAATGTGTTCAGTAGTTGTGTGAAGATGTGGTCCTTCACTATTAACTAGTGGTTGTTGATGAAAAAGTGATTGAGAGATCTCGTATACCACCATTGGTCTTATGCCACCATTGGTCTTCTGTGACAAGGAATGATTCTTGGTTTGAGGGGGAGGTTCGGCTATCTTCTTCCTCATGTACACCAACATGCTTCAAGACGTTATACTCCTTTATCCTGAGGTTGTTGTTTGTTGGTGTTGAGTTTATGTGCTGAAATGGAGGTTATGCAAAATGCTACGAAGAAGATGTCGAATATGATGTCCTAACATCATTGTAATTATGAAGACTGACTACATGATGATATGTTGATGTGTTATGTAGTTTCTGAGGACTACTATTGGTGGATGTTTATGTTTATTTCTATAATCTGAATTGTAATATGTTTATTTGTTTTAGCCAAAATTTGCCAAAAGGGGAGATTGTAAATTCTCTAGTTTTAGGATTGACATTAATTTTTGTAAAACAAATATAGCAGCAATATGTTAAATAGGATTTGATTACTTGCTATTAAAAACATGTGGAGTAATATGTCCTATTTTATGTTGAAACATGTTGAGTTGAAGTGTTTTAACATCTGGAGCAACATGTCAGATAAGATGTCCTATACAGGATCATACGACATTGTGTCTGAGTTGAGCTAAATAGCTGGATTCTGTTATGATTTAACAGATGCAAAATATTCTGAGAATATTATGCTATTGTTAGCTGGGAATTTTGATTATACAAGTTTTGAATAATTAAGGCTTTTTGGTCATAGAAAGAGTTGTTCGAGGGAAAGTATAAGAAGGTTTTTATGGAGTTTCCAATTGATGAAGAGCAAGTAAAGAGTTTTACTATATTGAACCATTATCGAAGGGTTCGTCCTCGAACTGTGGAAATATAAGTTATTCAAAGCATTATAAAGAAAGATATTTTGACCATCATGTTGTTTGAATTAACGCTTCGGAAAAAAAGAAGATTTAGAATTCAAAAGCTTCGATCTTATCCAAAGAGAAACGTGGAAGTCTAATAGTTAGAAAGACATGCAATCTTCGAACGTGGCGTGTTTTCGTAGAAGGACCATTAGGGTCAAATCAGTATAAATAGAAGTCTTAGTTGTTAGAAAAAAAAAGGGGTGTTTGAATTGTATACAAAATCATATTATACTCAAAGTACCGGATCGAGAGAAACGAGTTTGTTGATAATGTATGTGTAAGAACACCACCAATTTTATTCAGAATTAATTTCTCAGTACAAAGTCTTTAATCACTTTTATTCCTTTTTCATTTCCAGTCTAGTCTTTTAAAAAATTTATTAACCTTTTCTTATTGAGCATTGTCTTTATATTTTCACAAATTCCCATATTATTCCCTTTAAAGTCATATTTAAGATTCATAGTCAAACTTTAAACATCTTAAGATAATTGTAACCATAGAAAAACCTTATTATCATCCGTACAATGTTTTCTTTCGAATCAGACTATAAAAACACTAATACTATATCCTAGGATCAATCTAGTCGATTTTGTAAGTTACCAAAGCATAATATTTGGAAGACTAGCGGCTGTTTGTCAGAAATCACTGGTAAACAAATTGGCACGCCCAGTGGGACAGTGTCGAAGTGTTTTAGTCACATTGTTTATATTCTTTCGATTTGGGTCTTTATAGCAGTTTTTGTTACAAACTTATTCTTGCCCAGTATATGAACCTTAGGAGTGGTAATATAACCAACAACAAACAACCAATACCCAAAAGAAAATAAACCAGAAAGATGGTTAATACTGCTAATGATGGAGAGCGAAGTCCTCTGCAAGGATCAGGCACCAGCATTGCAAGTTCGACGAATGTGTCAACTGTGATTCCTGGTTCACAAGCCATGTCCATATCCATTGGGTCCATGGATACAAATAGTTCGATACTTGGGTCCATACGGGCCATACCCACGAACAATTTGACAACCATGCCTATCTCTACAAATACGACAGAGATCCCTTCGAACACTCAAACTGGCCATGTGTTGACATATGTAGGAAACCAGACTCAACTTGCAACCCCTAGACCACCAGGATTTGAAAATTTTAGGACTTGGAGGGAGCAACCCCAATACGCGATGCCAACTTCCCTTATGTCAGGATTACACAATAATATAACCACACATACACAGCCTACCATGATAACCTTTTTGCCAGTGCAAAACTCTGGTTCTGGCATGAACCATGTGGGTCGAAATACGCAGAACCAAGGATTGTCAAACCAATTGCCTATACTCACAACGGACACTTAGGCAGCGTTTAGGAAACAAATGGACGCTTGTAACCATGACATGGTAGGAGTGCTTGCACGTGAAATGAATACCATTTTCTCTCCTTTGATCAGAATATTAATAGGACAAACCAAGAAAACACCTAATCCTATCAGCAAATGTCAGTGCAGATGGCGCGCATAGCAGACTTTTTTGGAGCCCCACAAGCACATGTTCGACATGGGAAAAATCAAGTGGCAATTCAAGAGGAAGAACCCACTATCAATCAGGTTCAACCACCCAGACAAGAGCCTGGAGAAAGGGATGTGGGGGAAAGGGTAGAACGACGAGAAATTTGAAATGAGATCCCTGAGGAGTAACCTAGAAGAATAGTAATGATTAACAGGGATCAAAATGCAGAAGAAGTGATCCATAGAATCAGGCAGGATAACATACTGGCTGAAAATAATTTAACCACCATGATCGAAAGAATCATGGCTCAAAATGGCCTGAATATAGGTTTTCGACGGCCAAATTACACATCTCCATTAACAGATTTTATTTTGCAGGCAGAATTACAAAGGGGTTATAAAGTCCCCAAATTCACAAAATTCTCAGGAGATACTAATGAAACAACTGTTGAACATGTGGCCAAGTATTTGATAGAAGCAGGGGACTTGGAAAATAATGAAAACTTAAGGATAAAATATTATCCTAGTTCATTAACAAAAAATGTTTTTACATGGTTCACTACATTGCCACCAAATTTTATAGATACATGGCCTCATTTGGAAAGATTGTTCCATGAACAATTCTACATGGGGAAAACTAAAATAACTCTAAAGGAATTAGCCAGCATTAAAAGAAAGTTTACTGAACCTATAGATGACTATTTAAATAGGTTTCGTTTGTTGAAACCTAGATGTTTCACAGTAGTTCCTAAACATGAATTGGTCGAAATGGCTGCTGGTGGATTGGATTACCCCATTCGAAAGAAACTAGATACTCAGTATCTAAGAGACATGGCCCAATTAGTAGACAGAGTTCGACAAATCGAACGTTTGAGAGCAGAAAAGGAAAGGGAAAGTAAGAATTATAAGAAAGAAAGGATAGCTTATGTAGAAATCGAAGAAGAGGAAATAGAAGCCTTCAATGACATATATGATCTTGAGGAATTCAAAAGTATATTTGGCTTAATTAAAAGAAGCACCCCCATACTCTTGTAAAATGCTTACACCAGCAAACAGCAGAAATCCTGTCGGAGTAGAAAAGAATGACAAATTCCCCAAGAAAGCTTATACGTTTGATGTTACTAAATGTGATGAGATTTTCGATTTTCTTGTAAAAGATGGTCAAATGATAGTTCCTTCTAATGCCAAAATTTTGCCGTTATAACAACGAAAGAAAAGAGGTTTTTGAAAATATCATAACTTTCTGGGCCATAAAACTTCACAATGCTTTCTTTTCAGGGATCTTATTCAAAATGCTATCAAAGAAGGATGCTTGAAGTTTGCTGACAAAGTCAAGAACGACATAAAGGTTGGTGTTGACCCCCTCCATATTGCACACACCAACTTTGTTGAACCTGTGGAAATCAACATGGTGGATATGGTGGAATATGAAGGAGAAGAGGCCAAGAGAGTCGAAGGCTCGAACACGAATGGCAAACAGGCTACTGGAGGCCTAACTAACATAATCCCTTATGACACTCCTGAAGAAAATATTTCTGCAGGTGATGCTGAATCAGAGGCCACTGAGGGCCCTAAGGGAGGAATAACTGAGGCTACTGAAGGCCTTAGAGTCAAATATGAGAAGATAAGGATTGTTGAAGGTCCTAGTATAAGAGTTAATATGGTGGATTTGAACCGACCTCCACCAGAAATGGAAGAAGTCGGAAGATGCCTCAAGATGGAAATGGAACAAATGAGTTTTTTCTACCCTAAGGCCAATGAGACGCTGTGAGAATACCTCTAGAGGTGTCATCAAAGGAATTCAAAGATGCTGATGTGTCCAAGGTGCAGCATTACTCTGAATCGAAGGGTTGTAGAGGCTTATGAGAGAGTGCGTCATGCTAGAACCCAGGGCAATTGGAGGCACGAAATCCAGTTGATGAAAGTGTACCCAAAGCCAGGGGAAAGTCTGCTTGGTATTTTGGTACATTGTTATAAATCTGAAACAGAATGTTTGTTATGTCCTGGGTGTGGGGTAGTGTATGGTAAAGAGATGGTTGAAATGTTTGAAAGAGTTCCATTTACCCATGGATGGGACAAACAAGGTAGCAACCCCAACATATACATCTTAGACAAGAGGGGAGTCCCCAGAAAGCAAGATAGTCCTCACCCTAAAGCCAGGAGAGTCACGTTCAAACTTCCAGCAGAAGTACCAATGGACAGATGGACGCAAGCAGGGGCGGGAAGAGGAAATTGGAGAAGTTTCAACCAAGGGGGCAGAACTTCGATGGCCTACAGAAAGCATTTTCAAACATCAAAGAGAGAGGTGTACATGTTAGAGAACTACAAAGGAAAAAACCCAATGTCCAGATCCCAGTGGAGGAGGAAACCAGGGGATCAAAAAGGCTGAGAAAGAGTTAACATCGAAGGACATAGGGGAGTCCAGTAGTAACAAGTTCCTTTCAAGCACTGCAAACTCAAACAAGCCACATGTGAGTCGAAAGTTGCTTTCATCAGAAGAGAAGGTCACAAGTGAGAAAGTTCAGAAGAACCTAACAAAAGAAGATGAAATGTCAACAGATGATTTCGAATCTGACGGGGTTTTGTCCTTTAATGTTAATTGTAACGTAGTATCAGTTTTACCTCAGGAATATAACCAGGAAACTAAAATAGAGGACCATGAAGAAGTTGATGAGGAGCAAATGGCGAAACATAAACCAGTTTGCTACTATGTGCTAAACAATGGAGTTGTCAAAGAAGAAAATGCTTTCTTCGAAAGGCCTGACCAGGGCATGAAGGGGAATTTGAAGCCTTTATACGTTAGGGTCGGGGTTGAACAAGTAGGCATAAATAAGGTTTTGGTGGTGTTGTACCCCAATTTTTTCCCCTAAGATCCCTTCATCATACCATATTGATTCAATCACAACAAGATCACATTAGGGCTTTTGGTTCTCCTCCCTATCTTTAGCTTTCCTCTTTGAGGAATCACCAGGCACCTTGACTTGTTTTTCTTTTGTGATTATTAATGTTTTGTTTTGACTTTCCTTTTTAATCAATAAAATGCAATGTTGGTTTGGCTCACTTGTTAATAATGTAGGTAAAGGCTATGTGGCTTAGCAAGTTGATCCATGGGTCCATGAGTTTATTTCCATGCCCTAGTTAATAAAGTTTGAGAAGTTCAAAACTCACCATTGGATTTGTTTAGGAAGAAATGGCATGGAAAGGTTATTTTGGTTCACCACATTTCAAATTTATCAAGATTGATTCAAAGGTACAAGGGGTTGATTGAAGAATTTGTCATGTTAGGACAAGGCTTTATTCCCATTGGTCACAAGTGCATATTTCTCTCAATTCTCAAGATATGGAAGTGGTTTTTGTGGCTATGAGTTCTCATCATCATCCTCAACAACTTCTATTTACAAATCAAAGGTGTTGGTACAAGAAGGTTGTTCAAAATTGTCAAGGTTCCTCAAAGCATTTTTGTATCTAGGAGCTAGGGTTTTGAACTTCAAAGAAGTATATATTGCTCATATTTTGGTATTTTTGAGTGATTCCAAAGACATCTTTCTCTTCAAAGGGTCATTAACAAATCATTTCAAAAGTTTCAAGTAGTTTTCATGTGGATGTGAACTTTAGGATGTGAACTTTATTCCTTCTTTTATATGCAAAGTGAGAAAATAGATGGAAGATGCCCTAAGGATACAAAAGATTATAGGTCATTTTATGATTTTTTTCCAACTTCAACAATTCATAAATCTCTCAATTTTTTGAGATTTTGAATGGTTCAAGTCTCAAAATGTCATTCAAGAGGCCTATTTCATGCCATCTTTTTTGGTCAAGAGCAAATTCCAAGTGGAAGGCCGTGTTTGGATGCAAAACATTATAGGTCACTTTTGAAGAAAAACTTGAAATATTTCTAAGTATGGAAAGTCAACCTCTTTTTCCCAACTTTGACTCATTGCAACTTTCAGCTCAAACATCCATTTGATTCCATTCTTTTTCCATTGCAAACCTTGTAATATCATATTTCTAAAGCATCAATAATCATGCCCTAAGACTCCTTGAGCTCGGAATGCCATTGAGTTGAACTTGGTAACTTGAAACTGAAGTTTCTTCATAAGTCAGAATTTGAAATTCATGTTTTAGCTTCTAAACATCAAATTAGCACGCGTTTGTGGTCTAAACTTGTTTAACCAACTTGCCAAAGTGGATTAGAGCCTTAAAACGCAAGGATTGGATGAGTTTTGATACAAAACAGATCACACCTTACTCGTGTATCAGGTTCACACGATTTCCCTCCAAACTTCATCATTTCACATGCTTGAACATTCCATTTGATTCCCTATAAATAGAGCGTCATCCCTCATTCATTTCCTCAAGCTTGAACAGCCAAAATCACCCTGCCAAACTTGCTCCATAACTCAATTTTCTGTAACTTTGAAATCAGTTTTCAATCCTTTTTCAATCCAATTTTTCTATCAATTCACCTTCCTTGATCTTCCCTGAAGCTAACCATACAATTATCTTCAAGAATCGTGCCCTATATTGATCTATAGAAGTCCAGTTTCAGAGCTCTGCAGCTCAATTTCAATAGGTAGATTTCTCCATCAATTCTTCAAAACTTTGATATCATTGTGAAGCTCTCATTGCCCTGGTTCTAGTTGCAACACTTGCTTTTATCTGGAAACACGTTTTGATCATGAAATTTCAAATCCCTTTTCAAAAATTTCCTTCAAAATTGCTTGAGCTACAGTTTATATAAATTTATCGCGAGAGTGTGGTTGTCTTCGTCTTGAAGAGACGAAGCGAATGGCATAGGTATAAGCTTCTAATTTTACAGTTTGAGAGACTTGTAATTCAAGTTGGCTGGAGGTTGAAGATGACCAACGTTTCATCTTCCAACCAATGATGGCGTGCCACTTTTTTTTTTAAATCTGATTTTATATTTGATTTTATGCTTTATTCACTAATGACTATGATATGCACAGTGCGCCAGATTCCTTGGATTTGATTATTAACGCATTTTGGCTCTCATCCAATGGTCCATATATTTTTGACTTTATTTTTCTTTTCTAATTTTTATATTTAATTATTTTAAATTTCAAAAAATCATAGAAAATTCATTTTAAGTCCAAAAAATCTGAAAAAATTATGAAAAATATTTTTGATTTTTCTCTTTCTGATTTTTATTTTCTCACGATTTTATTTTTTGTTTTGATATTTTTTATAAATTTTCACTTTATTTGAATTGTTTTAAATGTTTAAAAATACTTTTATGCATTTTTAAATTCTGAAAAAAATTATGGAATGATCCAATGATATTGTGACAAGTATTGGTGACCTCATTTATTTTTTATTTCTGACTTTGGTATTTTTTATCATTTTTGGTTTATTTTACTCATTTATTTTAATTTTAAAAATAGTTTCTGACTTTAAAAAAATTACCAAAAATTTTATAAAAATATTTGAGTCCTTTTCTGATTTTTCTATGGTCTTACTTTTTATTTCTTGATTAATTTGAATATAGTTGATATTTTTCTCTTTTATTTCTATTTTAAAACATTTACAAAAACCTTTTTAAATATATATATTAAATGTAATATTATTTTGTGATTATTTTCTGGCTGATCTTGGGTTGAATGTTTTATCATGAACTTTATTATCATTGGATCCATGGTGTTGAGTCTAACTCCACAAAAATGGATGAATGATTTTAATAATAGTTTGATTAAATTTTAATTCAAATGTGGTTTGTATATTCTCCCCCACTCCTCTTCATCTTATCCCTTTCTTATTGCACAAAGTGTTATTGGAGCATGATCTATATATCATGTCTCAAAACAAATGGTGCATAGATTTCTATTGACCGACCTCAAAATAGGTGTGACTTCTATATAAGTCCACTTATGATTGCTTAACATAGCGCTACATTTTGTCCTGATTCAAATAAATGATCATTCGTGGCCCAAACCTATATTTGCAAGCCCAAGTATGTTAATTTGATCTCTTTGATCCAATAACCTTGAGATTCATTGTGTGGAGGCTTTGGTTCTACGAATCCTCTAATGGGTCTACAACACTTTTGGTCAACGCGAATCACTTAAACACCGTTGATCATTAAATGGTACTTTTGAGAATTCCAAATGGATGATATACTTGACAAAAAGCAAATGCAACTTATTGTGTGAAGGCTTTGGTTCTACCAATCCTCTAATGAGTTCCAAATGCAAGTTTCAAGATAGTCACCCAACTAACCACTAATTATTAAATTGTTTTTATTTTATGCTTTTATTTTTATGCTTTATGTATCATTTACTTTAAGCATTACATTTCATGCCATTTTTGCTTTGCTCACTTGAGCATTTATATTCTTGTTATTTTTATTTTGCTCACTTGAGCTTTTCTTTTCTTTTTTAAGACACCTAATAATCAACATAAACCCTAAAAAAGCTTTAATGATACTTGGACTATTTGGTTACTATCTTTGGCATTATGGAGTATTGGACTTCTTGGACTTAGGATTAGAAACCTTGGCCTATGTTGGAGACCTTGAGACCTTAATTGATATTTTGTCTGGAGTTCTTAAGGTTTACCTCAAGACATTGGGTTGTTTGTTTGTTTTGTGTGCAGGTTATTATGATTATACACTTTGTTTGTAATCTGGAATTCACCCGTATACAGCTGTTACTCTGCCCAATTTTTGTGAAGAATTAATACACTTGAAGTTTAGTTCTCTCGAGAGATCTAGTATCTTTGCTTGTTTGGTTTCATTCTAAAGAATGGGAATTCTATCTTGACTCATAATGTCAAGTTTTGGCTTCTCGTTGGTTAGATGGTTCTTATCCCTAGCTTTTATCTTATGCTTTAGGATAGTCTCTTCTTCTCCTCCCATCTTCTTTAATTTCAAAAATATTCTTCCTCCTTTTGAAAACTCTTCTTGTTTTTTTGAACTTGAACCACTTTCATAATAAACTTGGACCTAGGTCCATGCATTTTCAAAACCTTTTCATAAATAAACTCCAATCAACTTAGTAATACCTTGACATTTTTGTGAGAATACTAAAAGTCAACTAATCTCATTTCAAACCATTTTGCCACTTTGTATTTTTACTTTAAAACTTTTCTCAAAATATTGGACTCTTGTCAATCCTTGTAGTGATGCAAACAACTATACTTCTACAATATGTAGTAAAGAGAGATATTTTCCACTTGGGTGTTGAGTGAGGCATTGTAGATTTTAAAAGTCCAAGCCATATCCTCCACTTTGAGATGATGCAAATTCTCCTTTCTCATGATTGTGGGTAGTAAGTATGTTTTCCACACGGAGAATGACGATGATGCCCTATCTCATAAAATCAACCAACACACTTGTGTTCTAAAATTCTTAAAAGAGGAACTATGTGTACCCTGATCCCCTATTGCATGAAAGGTGGTACGTAGGCACTAAAGGTTCGCAACCGCGGCGGGTGCAAAATTCATAAAAAATATTTCTTTTCTCACCTCCACCATTTATTTTTTTATACAACATTTTATAGCCAAAATATACAGATTTTACAAAGAGGTTCCTTTGGAGTACCATAGATGTTTAGGGTGCTAATACCTTCCCTTTGCATAACCAACCCCCTTACCTTGAATCTTTCCCCCCTCTTTTTGGGCTACTCGCTCTTTTCCCTTTCCTTTGGAAACAATAAAGCGCGGTGGCAATTTTTATTTTGATATGTATAAGTCTAGTCAATCCAATGGCTTAGTCTTAAACCTTTCTACCACTACAGAAAAAAATGGCGACTTCACTGGGGAATGATTGACCTCTTGCTGGTCCATCCCTAAGTGGGTTAAACCTATCTTTGTCTATATTTGTATATATATTATTGTTGTTCATGTGTTATATGTTGTATATATGTTTGTTTGGATATTCCTTGCTTTCATGGTGCTTGGTGATTACTTATAAGTCTTATACCCGGCCTTGGGCAAACTTTAAGATAGGACGGGCGGTATAGTCGTGTTAAATTTGAGGGATTAATCCCAAAAAAGGAGGCATGAGATCCCCCACTCAGTGGAGGCCCCTTTGTTGTAGTGTCATTTATCGAGTAATCGGGAAGACATGCTGCTTTCGACCTAGGAGCCTGCTGAAGCTGAGGACCGTAGAATACCTAACCCATCTTGGCCTTTTATGTGTAATGTAGAAGATATGATGGAGTAATATGAAAATAGTTGTCACGCAATACTACGCTCGAACGAGTTTTTCTTGAGAATATTACTAATTATCGAGTTAATTGGGAAGTCGGTAATATCTGAAGGAAGGATGTAGACTCTGGGAACCTCTAGAACCTTGTTCGGAAGGTGATAACTTTTAGACCATATCTTATGGGTAGTACCTTCGACCTTATGCTCGTGACAATGAACCTATGAACCCTATATTTGTGATCTTGTGTGTGATTGTTGAATCATGCATCCATACACTCATAAGCATCTTTTGAAGAAATTTTATTTCAAGGGACTTAAAGGTTGACCATTTGTGAATATCTCAAGTACTTTTTACCATGAATTCTGGAAAAAGAAAGACCGGAAAATACAGTTTCAAAGATCCCAAGATAGATGAGTTGGTCAGTCTAATTCCCGAGATTGAGTGTTCTGCATATTTTTGGAAGAAGTATGGATCCATCATTCCTCTCATGAAGCTTAGGATGAATGAGGGTATTCTCTCGACCTTGGTCCAGTTCTATGATCCGATGTATCATTGCTTTACTTTCCCTGACTATCAGTTGATGCCTACACTAGAGGAGTATTCTTATCTGTTGGATTTACTTATTACCGATCGTGTTCCTTTTACTGGTTTGGAGGGTGAGCCAAAACCACATGAGATTGCTGCTTTGATCCGTTTGGGGAAGCTTGAGGTTGAAGCCCATATGACTACTAAAGAAGGGATTAGAGGATTACCAGCTCAGTTCTTATTGGAGAAAGCTTGTTACTTTTCCAGGATGAAGATTACAGTTGCTTTTAAGGCCATCTTTGCTCTACTTGCTTATGGGTTGTTTTTATTTCCTAATATGGACAAGTTTGTTAACGTTAATGCTATCAGGATCTTCATGATTGGAAACCCGGTTCCTACATTGTTGGGTGATGCTTATTACTCTATTCATCTTCGGAATTCTTATCATGGGGGGATGATTATGTATTGCACGCCTCTGTTGTACCAGTGGTTTATTTCTTATATGCCTCAGTCTGATGCTTTCGGGGATGTCAGGAAGGAACCCCGTTGGGCTCCTAAGATCATGGCACTTACTTACTCAGATATTTATTGGTATCATCGGGCTTACCATGATGTAGAGATTGTCGATAATTGTGGTAGTTTCCCCAATGTACCTCTTCTTGGTACAAAGGGAGGAATTAACTACAACCTTGTTCTTGCACGACGATAGCTTGGTCATCCGATGAGGGATAAACCAAACAGTATTCATTTGAGTAGTTTCTTCCTGAAGGAGGGAGAAGACCATAAGGAAGCTAGAGATAAGATTGTGAAGGCCTAGAGTCACATTCATAGAAAGAGTAAGAAAGACCTGGGACCTAGGGGGTTGTTTCTTTGGAGCCTTATCTTCAGTGGGTCCAAACGAGAGCTATTCAGTTGAAGATGTCGTATTCCAGGGAAGCACCTATGACTGATTTGTTTGTGAAGACCACTCCTCCCTTATTAGACGATATAGAAGAGCTACAACTTGCTTTGGTCAGGATGCAGCAGGAAAAGGATACTTGGCAGAATAAGTGTCAAACTTTAGAGATTTCCTATAGAGCAGACTTGAAGGAGAAAGACGACTTGATTGAAATTCTTGAGAGTCAGGCTGTAGAGACCATGGAGAGGCAAGGGGGTTTATTTTCTCCTAAGCCTTAATCAGATGATAGTTGCTCACTTCCTGATTCAGGTGATTGGAAGGAGGTTGCCACCAGATATACATAAGAAAACCAGAGGTTGAAGGCTCAGATGGCCAGGCTTACAGGGAAGCGCCAGCGTATAGAGTGATCTCCACCAACTTTACTTCTTAGGGTTTTAGACTTTATTTTTAACTTGTAATTGGGATTATTGAAACTTGTAATCCATTTTGAAGATATTATAATAAAAAATTTCAATATTTCAAATGTGTTATTACTTTGATATTTACAATATGACTATAAATCTTTAAGTCCCTTGAAATATTAATAATAAAATAAATCATGTGCATTGCATATCATGCATCACATTGCACATATTTCTTGCATTTGTTATGCATATCCAGGTGTCTTACCAAGCTTCTTTACTTTGTTCAGCAAGCTGTCTCACCACTACAACACTCGAGCTAATTTCAAAAGGAAGATGGATAACTTAGAACAAGAGAATCGCGAGCTACGCGAGGAAGTTTCTGCTCTGAAGGCCGACATGGCCAATCTCACTGCTCTGATGGAATCTCTGATGGCTTCTCAGAATCATCCACCGAGTGTTCAACCTCAACAAACAAGGGTTACTACTGAAGCTCTGAATGTTCATATGCATGCTACTCTGGTTGTTGTTCAGAATCGCATGCCTCAAGGTTATCCATGGGGAATGCCAGAGAACTGTGCGCCTGAAGGTTTTAATCTTGGTCCTCAAGATACTCCAGTAGTTCAGAATAGTGTTACTCCCACACCTCTTGTGGTGCATGTTTATCCTGTTGCACCTCCTTCGATGAATATGGTCCCATTTGCTAATGATCATATGTATCGTCCTTTTCCTCCACCAAGTGAAGGCTTTGGTCTCTATGATAGAATGGATGATTTTCAAGATTAGTTTGACAAGATGCAGAGGGAGATGAAGGCCCTCAGGGGAAAGGAATTGTTCGGGCAGAATGTGAATGATTTGTGCTTGGTCCCGAATGTCAAGATACTTGCGAAGTTTAAAGTCCCAGAGTTAGATAAGTACAAGGTAAACACTTGTCCTTGTGCTCATCTTGTGATGTATGTAAGAAAAATGTCTACCCGTACTGATGATCATCGTCTTGTGATTCACTTTTTTCAGGATAGTTTGACTGGTGCTGCGTTGGAATGGTATATGAGTTTGGATAGAGTCAATATCCATACTTTCAATGACTTAGGAGAAGCATTTATCAAACAATACAAATACAACATGGACATGGCGCCTGACCGTGATTAACTCATGGCTATGGTCTAGAAGGACAGGGAATCATTCAAAGAATATGCACAAAGATGGCATGAGGTAGTTGCCCAAGTGATTCCTCCCATGGAAGAGAAGGAGATGACTAAGATTTTCTTGAAGACCCTGGGTGCTTTCTACTATGAAAGGATGGTAGCGAGTGCGCCGAGTGACTTTACTGAAATGGTAGGCATGGGTATCCGCTTAGAAGAGGTTGTAAGAAAGGGTCGTTTAATGAAGAGTGAAAGTTCCAGAAGTGAGAAGAAGTCATCCTATGGGTTTGCCAAAAAGAAGGAAGGGGATACAAACACTGTCATGCAAGAAAGGAGGGTTAATCCTCCTAGAAGAAACTATCAGCGTCATCAGCAAGTCTCCTCAATTACTCCAGTTGTTGGTGTAGCTCCAACTACCATTGCTTATCAGAGACCATACCATCAAGGGAATCAAGGGTATAATCAGAGAAGGGATATTTATGAACCTGGCATTAATTCAAAAGAAGTTTGTTCATACCAGACCATCTCCCGTTGTACCATCACCATTGCCTTGGTATTACAAGGTATACCAAACATGTGCCTTTCATCAAGGAGCACCAGGGCACAATGTCGAGAACTGATATCCTTTGAAAACTGAAGTACAGAAATTGGTGAAGTCTGGTATCTTTTCTTTCAAGGATGTTGTCCTTAATGTGAAAGATAATCCTCTACCAAAGCATGGAGGAGAAAATGTTATGAACATGGTAGCCGGTTGTCCAGGCGACTTCTGGATTTTTTATGTTAATTTGGTTAGAGGAGATTTGGTGAAAATGCATGCAGACCTCTGTGAATTTAGCTACTATACGCATGACCATGCCGGTTGTGCTATTCGCAGTATAAATATACAGGGTTGTGACAAGATAAAGGCATATTTGCAGAAGATGATGGATAATGGCCTCATCCACATAATCAGGCCTATGGGCAGAGTATGAAGCGGAAGTAAACATGGTTTCTGGATGTCCTGGAGAGTTCAGAATCTTTGACGTGGAATATATGAATGAGGATCTTGTACAATTGCATGCTACTTTATGCCACATGACTGGTCAGGTAGAACATCAGTATGGATCTTGCCTAATTTGTTGTCGAGACTCCCGAGGATGTTCAATTGTAAAGAAAGGTGTTCAGTTGTTGTTGGATAAGGGAACTATCAAGGTTACAGTTCAAATGGATGATTACCATGAAGTTGATGTGATTGAGGTTTGTTTGGCTGAAGAGGAGTCACATGATGAGTATGCCTCTGCAGATGAGTTCTTCTCCTCATATGAAGATTTGTTTTCTAGAGATGACTCTGTAATGACTGATTATGTTGAAGAGGGAGTAAACCTTATTGTGCGTTGTTTTGGTGCACCCGCTCATTTTGAAGTTGAATATCATAGCAAGCCAGTTGTTACTCCATTGGTGATTAGTTTGTCGGGTCCTGTCCCCTACAAGTCAGATAAGGTTGTGCCCTACAAATATAATGCTACAATTTTAGAGGATGGTGTGGAAGTTCCCATCCATCCAATGCCTAATGTTGGAAATATTGCTGAGACTAGAAGAGTGGCCCGCAGTGGCGTGTATTTGCGCCAGTTGTTTGTGAAGATGTTAGTACGGGAAAGAAAATTGTTGAAAATGTTGAACTCAAGAAGGCAGTGGGTGAATCTAGTGGGGCTACGCTAGAGAAAGAGGTGGATAATATTTTGAAGATAATCAAGATGAGCGACTACAGAATTGTAGATCAGCTACTGCAGACTCCTTCAAAAATATCTATCTTTGCTTTATTGATGAATTCCCCTGCTCACAGAGAATCTTTGATGAGGGTATTGGACGATATGCCTGTAGACCAATTCAGCAGTGTAGTAGGGAACATTACTTTATGTAATAACCTAAGTTTTTGCGATGATGAACTGCCCGATGAAGGAAGGAATCACAACCTGGCCCTCCACATCTCTATGAACTACAAGAATGATTCATTATCCAATGTGCTGATTGATAATGGATCTGTATTGAATGTTATACCGAGGAGCGTGCTTATGAAGTTAAAATATCAAGGAACACCCATGCGCCTAACCAGCATTATTGTGAAAGCGTTTGATGGATCAAGGAAATCTGTTATTGGTGAAATGGACTTGCCTATTCATATAGGACCACATTTGTTTCAGATTACTTTCCAGGTCATGGATATTGTACCCGCTTATAGCTGCTTGTTGGGACGACCGTAGATACATGAGGCAGGAGTTGTCACTTCGACTTTACATCAGAAGCTGAAGTTCGTACGTGAAGGAAAAGTGGTAATTATAAATGGAGAACAGGCATTATTGATATCTCAGTTGTCCTCTTTCAGCATTGTGGAGGCGGATGAAGCTGTTGTTGGAACCCAATTCCAAGCTTTATCCATTGATAATATAAAAGGAAATGAGAACTTTATGGCTTCATTTAATGATGCGCAGCAGGTTGTGCGTAATGGCCATAGCGACGTATGGGGACAGATTGTTGATCCACCTGTGAACAAGAATAGAGATGGCTTGGGGTTTCCTGTGAAGAATGATAAAAGTAAGGGAATGAAGCCGAGGTCTGCTGCAGGAAAGTATCAAGACATCTTTCGTAGTGGAGGTTATCTTCAGCCAACTGTTTCCGAGATTAACGCCATTGTGGAAGATGAAGCAGAGCCAAAAATGCCAAATTATGTGACGCACGGAGTTAGGGTTCAGAACTGGATCACCATTGATGTTCCCTCTTGTATACATGTTTCAAAGTAATTTGTTTTTGTTAATCTTTTTGAAAAGCTTTCACTCTATCCAAGGTGAAAGTATTAATATTGTATGGGCTTATTTGTCTGCTTTGATTTTTAAAATCAATAATAAAAGTTATCTTTGTTTCCCAAATTGTGTCTTTATTTTCTGCTTTTTCTTGGAAAATGGTAATCAGAAAAAAAAAACCTTTCAAAATAAATGATAACTGAAATTCAATCTGCATGATCACTTGTTATGTGTCAGTTTCTAAAAGCAATCATATGTGCAGATAAATTAAAAAACTCGTTGAATACAATGACCCTGCACCCTCTCCCAACTTTGAATGTCCTGTGTATGGGGCCGAAGAAGAAGACTATGACGATATTCCAGAAGAGGTATCACGGTTGCTTGAGCGTGAGGAGAATTCCATTCAGCCATATAAAGAGCCATTAGAAGTAATCAATTTGGGTTCAGAAGAAGATCCGAAGGAGGTCAAGATCGGAGCATTGTTACATCCGGATGTGAAGAGAAGGTTGATTGGAATGTTGAAAGAGTATATGGATATTTTCGCTTGGTATTACCAAGATATACCTGGTCTAGATACAAATATTGTAGAGCACCATTTTCCGTTGAATCCAGAGTGCCCGCCAATCAAGCAGAAGTTGTAAAGAACTCACCCAGATATGGCAGTGAAGATCAAAGAGGAAGTTCTAAAGCAGATTAATGTCAGTTTTCTTGTGACAACGGTGTACCCTCAGTGGATTGCCAATATTGTCCAAGTACCGAAGAAATACGGAAAAGTTTGCATGTGCGTAGATTACAGAGATCTAAATAAATCTAGTCCAAAAGATGATTTTCCATTGCCACACATCGACATGTTAGTGGATGGCACAGCAAAATTTAAAGTTTTCTCGTTCATGGACGGGTTTTCCGGGTATAATCAAATAAGGATGGCTCCTGAGAACATGGAAAAAAAACAACGTTTATCACACCCTGGGGAACATTCGGTTACAGAGTGATGCCCTTCGGGTTGAAGAACGCTGGTGCAACGTACCAGAGGGCTATGACGACCATATTCCATGATCTAATGCACAAGGAAATTGAGGTGTATGTTGATGATATGATTGCTAAATCCCAGACTAAATAAGGGCATGTAGAAGATTTATTTAAGTTGTTTCAGCATTTGAGGGAGTATCGTCTCTGCTTGAATCCAAATAAATGCACCTTCAGTGTTTAACCAGGGAAATTGTTGGGTTTCATTGTTAGCCAAAGAGGGATTGAAGTTGACCTCGATAAAGTCAAAGAAATTCAAGAAATTCCAGCACCGAGAACTGAAAAGAAAGTCAGAGGGTTCCTCGGGCGTTTGAATTATATTTCGAGATTCATTTCCCACATGACTGCAACGTGTGAACCGATATTTAAGTTGTTAAAGAAAGATCAAGGTTGTGTGTGGACAGATGACTGCTAAAGGTCATTTGAAAGTATTAAAAAATATATGCTTGAACCTCCTATCTTGGTCCCTCCTGTTGAAGGAAGACCATTGATTATGTATCTGACAGTGTTAGATAACTCCATGGGTTGTATTCTGGGACAACAAGATAAAACAGGGAAGAAAGAGTATGCCATTTATCATCTCAGTAAAAAGTTTACTGATTGTGAGTTGCGGTATTCCATGATGGAAAAGACATGTTGTGCTTTGGCCTATGCGGCAAAACGTTTGCGGCAGTATATGTTGAATCACACTACTTGTTTGATCTCCAAAATGGATCCAATCAAGTACATTTTTGAAAATCCTGCTCTTACTGGGAGAATTGCCTGTTGGCAGATGCTGTTATTTGAATATGATATCGAATACCACACTCAAAAAGCTATTAAAAGCAGCGTGTTGGTAGATTCTCTTGCTCACCAACCAGTTGATGATTATCAGTCTGTGAAGTATAATTTCCCTTATGAGGATGTGATGTTTTTGAAAGTGAAAGATTTGGATGAACATTTGCCTGAGGAAGGTCTTGATCCTGAATCTCGCTGGAGTATGATATTTGATGGAGCTGTGAATGCTTATGGTAAAGGAATTGGTGTCGTGATTGTCACTCCACAGGGATCACATATTCCTTTTACTGCAAGTTTGACATTTGATTGTACTAATAATATGGCAGAATATGAGGCTTGCATCATGGGTCTCGAGGAAGCTATTGATCTCAGAATTAAAGTTCTAGATGTGTATGGTGATTCAGCTCTGGTAATAAATCAGATTAAAGGAGAGTGGGATACTCGTCACCTCGGCTTTATCCCTTACAAATATTATGCTAGAATATTGTTAGCCTTCTTTAATAAAGTTGAATTCCATCACATCCCTAGAGACGAAAATCAAATGGCAGATGCTCTGGAAACTCTGGCTTCTATGTATCAAGTGAATACTTGGAATGATATACCTCGAATTATAGTTCGGAGACTGGATAGGCCTGCTCATGTGTTTATAATAGAAGAGGTAGCAGATGAGAAACCTTGGTATTATAATATCAAGCATTTTCTTCAGACTCAGGAATACCCGATTGGTGCTTCGAATAAAGATAGAAAGACATTGAGAAGATTGGATGGAAGTTTCTTCCTCAGTGAAAATGTGTTGTACAAGAGAAATTATGACATGGTCTTGCTCAGATGCATGGATAGACACGAAGCAGACATGTTGATGTGTGAGATTCATGAAGGTTCATTTGGAACTCATGCCAATGGACATCCGATGGCTAAAAAGATGCTAAGGGTGGGTTACTATTAGCTGACAATGGAATCTGACTGTTACAAATTCGCAAAGAAGTGCCATAAATGTAAGATTTATGCGGACAAGATTCATGTGCCTCTGAAACTTCTCAATGTTATTTCTTCCCCGTGGCCTTTCTCTATGTGGGGAATTGACATGATTGGAATGATAGAACCCAAAGCTTCGAATGGACACCGTTTTATCTTGGTAGCAATTGATTACTTCACCAAATGGGTGGAAGCTGCTTCATATGCTAATGTTACTAAGCAGGTGGTTATGTGCTTCATTAAGAATAATCTCATATGTCGATATGGTGTGCCGAGCAGAATTATCACCGACAATGGTTCGAATATAAACAACAAGATGGTGTCAGAACTTTATGAAGAATTCAAGATTTTCCATCACAACTCATCTCCGTACAGGCCGAGGATGAATGGGGTTGTTGAAGCTGCTAATAAGAATGTCAAGAAGATCATCCAGAAGATGGTTGTTACTTATAAAGATTGGCAAGAAATGCTCCCTTTTGCTTTACATGGATATCTGACATTTGTCCGCACTTCAACAGGAGCAACCCCGTTCTCCCTTGTGTATGGAATGGAAGTTGTGCTCCCAATCAAGGTTGAGATTCCCTCTTTGCGTGTGATAATGGAAACTAAGTTGTCAGAGGCTGAGTGGGTCCAGAACAGGTTTGACCAATTGAATTTGATCAAAGAGAATAGAATGACGGCTTTGTGTCATGGGCAGTTATATCAGAAGAGGATGAAGCAAGCTTTTGATAAGAAGGTCAAACCTCGTGAATTCAGAGAAGGCGACCTCGTGCCCAAGAAGATCATGTATTTTAATGTTGATTCTAAGGGCAAGTGGACTCCCAATTTTGAAGGCCCATATGTTGTCAAGAAAGCCTTCTCTGGCGGTGCATTAATTCTTGAAACTATGGATGGAGAGGAGTTCCCACGTCCCATGAATGATGATGCAGTCAAGAAATACTTCGCCTAAAGAAATAAAAGAACAGCTTGCTAAGTTGAAAACCCGAAAGGGAGGCTTAGGCAAAAAAGAGCGCCTCGGTAGGCCGAAAACCCGAAAGGGCGGTCTAGGCAAAAATTAGAGACATAAACAGAATAAAATTTCCCGCTAAGTTGAAAACCCACAAGGGCGGATTAGGAAAAAGTTATGGACTTTCTTGGCAAGTAATTGCATCATACAAGACTTGATCATTGAAGCAACAATCTTCTTGGGTCCTCACCATGCTTCAATAGGGGATGTTGCTCAGGATTTCAAAGTTGTTAGAGGGAATAGTGGTCATTGTATCTAAATGTATCTTTTCATTATATATTACCATTTTCCAAACTTTGTAATTATCCATGGAGTCTCTCCATTCACATACTACCATTCTATCAATAAAATTTGAGCTTTTACCCAATTCTTTGTAGTTCTTATTTTTTATTCATCTTACAAAGACTTCATTTATTATTGATAATAATTTTCAAAGCAAAAAGATTAAATAACAAAAAAAAATTTTCAAAAAAAGAATTTACAACTTACTTTTACTTTATATTTTGTGATTCAAGAGGAAAACAAAAGTGGTGATCCCAGGAATGGACAAATTTGAGAAGTTTTGTTCCCCCTGGGAAGGGTTTTCTCAAGTCGTTTTCGTTGGTTTACATGATTTTTGTATATTGAAGACGATACCAATTGATGTAAAGTATGGTATCAGGTTTTTGATCCCAGTGTCCACAGTCAAGTGTTGGTTCATTTTCTAGTGTTTAGGTTTGCATGGTCTGGGGCCTCTATCCCAGATTCCCCAGCAAAGTTTTCCCTCATATGACGAAAGGTCTTTTTCCCTTAATGTGTTGAGATGGAACTATTTGAAAAATGTCGCTCTTTCTGTAGTATTGGCATTGTTGTTGGTATTTATTTCCCAGGAAGTTAGACCAGGGCAATATATTTTCTAAGAAGTGTTGAGACAGTTGTCAACCCTTTTGGTTTTCACCCGCCAAGTTCTAGGTTTGATTTAAAATCCCCAGGGGTTTGACCTCTTTCTGTAATGTTGATTTCTTGATTCCCCGGGAAGGTTATCCCAAGGCATCTTTTGTTGGAATAAGTTTGCATGATATGAAGACTCGATCCAAGATTCCCTAGTGAGGACTTCGATGTTTGATAGAAGTCTTTTCTCCCCATGCATGCTGAGTCGGACTCATTTACGAAGCATCTCCCTTTCGGTTATAATTACATTTTGTTTGATTGCCCGATGATCGGGCAAGGGCAATGTTTTGTTTAAGAAGTGTTGAAATGGTTATTAACTTTTTAGGTTTTCACTTGCCAGGTGCTAGGTTTGATTTAAAATCCCCATAATTTTGATTTCTTGTTGTTATGTTTGACTTCTTAACTCTCCAAGTTGTTATCCCCATGAGGTTTCATACTTTTTCCCCAGAGAAGTTGGTGCAATACTTACTCTCAATATTGAAGAATGTACCTCTGGTTTCCCCAATGAAGAACGTATATGGGTTTCCCCTCTTCGATGTGGTGTTGGTATCTCCCCAATGAATTCAGCACGAGGTCCCCCGATGATATCTTGATGATGAGGCACTATCTCCCCTAGTGAAGTCTGTATGATATTTCTCCATTGAAGTCAGCTCGAAATCCTCAATTGATGTTTTACTGATATGGTATCCATCTGCCTTATTTGAAATCAGTATTACAATCCCCAGTAGAAGTGCGGACCCTGAAAGCATTTGTTTTCCCATTGAAGTCTGAATGCTATTCCCCGGTGGAGCCTGGAAAAGGATATTGTATCCCTGTATGTGTACTGTTTTGCGCTATATTTTGTTAACTTCCGAATTATGGTCCTCCCCAGTGAAGTTAAGCCGTGAAATAGGATTTTTGTTTCCTCAGTTGGTGCTTATTTTTAAGGGATGTTCATCCTGGATGAGATTTAGCCGAGTTTTGTTGGTGCTCAAGTTGGCTTTGCTTGTTTATCCCTAGTGTTATATGTTTATCTTGTCAGCATATACATGATAACACTCATACATTCATACATACATCATGCATAGTTAAATTTAGAAAATCATTATTCATTCACATTCATTAATATTTTGTTGACATATTACCCTGTTTTGCGGAGTTGTGTTTTCCTCTCTCCAATAGAGTGTCGACCTTAAGCAGAAAGTGTATATTCTTTCAATTTCCCCACTAAGTTATCCCTCGTGGAAGATTTTTGCTTTAGCCTTCCTGTACAGCTCTTTGTTTGGATAGATTGGTTTTCCTCTTGAGTTTATTTCTCAAAGGATGTATTTTGGTTGACTATTTCATTCTTGTTTATGTCTGGTTTAAATCTTTGGTTCCCAACAATATTATTACTTTGGATTTCTGCAAGCTTCGAGCATTGGTTTGAGAATGTGCATTTATTTTGGTACGAGAAGACTTTATCTCCTCAGCAGGAATATATTGGCATTTCCCCAGGAAGCCATGATTCATTCCCCAGGAAGTCATATTTCATTCCCCAGGAAGTCATATTTCACTCCTCAGGAAGTCATATTTCATTCCCCAGGAAGTCATATTTCACTCCCCAGGAAGTCATATTTCATTCCCCAGGAAGTCATATTTCTTTCCCCAGGAATTCATATTTCACTCCCCAGGAAGTCATATTTCATTCCCCAGGAAGTCACATTTCTTTCCCCGGGAAGTCATATTTCACTCCTCAAGAAGTCATATTGCTTTCCCCAGAAAATCATTTTTTTACAATCCTCCATAACAGCAAGTAGCAAGTCTCTTTATTTGAGCAACTTGTACTTCCCCGTAAAGGTCGACGTTACTTTTTTTCTATCTTCTCTATGAGTGGATAGTTTGCAGTTCATTGTCAAATTACTCCATAGGATGACAAGCCTTTCAATATTGCATAGACAGTTCATTGTGAAGTCTTTACAAGTGGTAGTCTCTTTATTTGAGACAGCTTATATATTACCCTTTCCAGGCAGAGTGCCTCGGTTGAAGAAGAAGTTGAGACCCGTTCTAGGTGAAACGTCGGAATTCTGGGAAAACTTGTTATCTTTTTGCTACCCTCAATGAACGTTGGTAGTTCATCGTCAGTGAACAGTGATGCCATGATATTTTCTCTTTCTACCTTCAATGAAAGTTGGTAGGTCACCTTCAGTGAAAGTTGGTGATTATTATGTTTTTGCTACCCTCAGTGAACGTTGGTAGTTCATTGTCAATGAATGGCGGTGCTATGATATTTTTCTCTACCTTCAGTGAAAGTTGGTAGGTCACCTTCAGTGAAAATTGGTGATTATTATCTTTTTTCTACCCTCAGTGAGCGTTTGTAGTTTATCATCAGTGAACGGTGGTGCTATGATATTTTATCTTTCTATCTTAAGTGAAAGTTGGTAGGCCACCTTCAGTGAAAAGTGGTGATTATTATCTTTTTGCTACCCTCAGTGAATTTGTAGTTCATCGTCAGTGAACGGTGGTACTATGATATTTTCTCTTTCTACCTTCAGTGAAAGTTGGTAGGTCACCTTCAGTGGAAGTTGGTGATTGTTATCTTTTTGCTACCCTCAGTGAACGTTGGTAGTTCATTGTCAGTGAACAGCGATGCTATGATATTTTCTCTTTCTACCTTCAGTGAAAGTTGGTAGGTCACCTTCAATGAAAGTTGGTGATTATTATCTTTTTTCTACCCTCAGTGAACGTTGGTAGTTCATCGTCAGTGAACGGCGGTGCTATGATATTTTCCTTCTACCTTCAGTGAAGGTTGGTAGATCACCATCAGTGAAAGTTGGTGATTGTTATCTTTTTGCTACCCTCAGTAAACATTGGTAGTTCATCGTCAGTGAACGGATATGCTATGATATTTTCCTCTACCTTCAGTAAAAGTTGGTAGTTCATCGTCAGTGAACATCGATGATTCTTTCTCTCTACCTTCAGTGAACGTTGGTAGTCCACCGTCAGTGAACATCGGTGTTGTTATTTCTTTTCTCCTTCTACCTTCAGTGAAAGTTGGTAGATCACCTTCAGTAAAATTTGGTGTATCCTTTGACCTTTTTACCATCCTCCGTGAGTATGGTCTTTTGATCCACCAATGATTTATTTTCCTGGTTGGGTTTCTCTTTTGATTCCTTATTTCCTTTGCTACATCCCTAGTGGTGTTTTGCGTCCCTTTGAAGTTGTTCATATGCATTCATACTCATAAGCATTGCATGGCATCTTAGGGCCAAAATAGGGTTTGTTTTATATTTAAGTATCTTTGATCACGTTGAGATGGAGATTTTTAACTTTCGTATCTCCGGATAGAAGAAACTTAAATAAGGGCAGCTGTTGTACCCCAATTTTTTCCCCTAAGATCCCTTCATCATACCATATTGATTAAATCATAACAAGATCACATTAGGGCTTTTGGTTCTCCTCCCTATCTTTAGCTTTGCTCTTTGAGGAATCACCAGGCACCTTGACTTGTTTTTCTTTTGTGATTATGCATGTTTTGTTTTGAATTTCCTTTTTAATTAATAAAATGCAATGTTGGTTTGGCTCACTTGTTAATAATGTAGGTAAAGGCAATGTGGCTTAGCAAGTTTATCAATGTGTCCATGAGTTTATTTCCATGCCCTAGTCAATAAAGTTTGAGAAGTTCAAACCTTACCATTGGAGTTGTTTTTGGAATAAATGGCATGTCACGGTTATTTTGGTTCACCATATTTCAAAGTTGTCAAGATTGATTCAAAGGTACAAGGGGTTGATTAAAGAAGTTGTCATGTTTGGACAAGGCTTTGTTCCCATTGGTCACAAGTGCATATTTCTCTCAATTCTCAAGATATGGAAGTGGTTTTTGTGGCTATGAGTTCTCATCATCATCCTCAACAACTTCTATTTACAAAGCAAAGGTGTTGTTACAAGAAGGTTGTTCAAAATTGTCAAGGTTCCTCAAAGCATTTTCTTGATCTAGGAGCTAGGGTTTTGAACTTCAAAGAAGTATATCTTGCTCATCTTTTGGTATTTTTGAGTGATTCCAAAGACATCCTTCTCTTCAAATGTTTATTAACAAATCACTTCAAAAGTTTCAAGGAGTTTTCATGTGGAAGAAGCTTGATGGTAAAGAAAGATTACAAGTCCTCCAGATAAACCCCCAATTTCTCATGTGTGATTTCAAATGATCATAAAATGGTCAATGTTTATCACCTTGAGCCCACTCTTTTTCCACAATGATGTTTAGGATGTGAACTTTATTCCTTCTTTTATATGCAAAGTGAGAAAATATATGGAAGATGCCTTAAGAATACAAAAGATTATAGGTCATTTTATGATTTTTTGTCAACTTCAACAATTCATAACTCTCTCAACTTTTGGATATTTTGAATGGTTCAAGTCTTAAAATGTCATTCAAGAGGTCTATTTCATGCCATCTTTTTTGGTCAATAGAAAATTCCAAGTGGAAGGCCATGTTTGGATGCAAAACATTATAGGTCACTTTTGAAGAAAAACTTGAAATATTTCTAAGTATGGAAAGTCAACCTCTTTTCCCAACTTTGACTCATTGCAACTTTCAGCTCAAACATCCATTTGATTCCATTCTTTTCCCATTGCAAATCTTGTAATCTCATCTTTCTAAAGCATCAAGAACATGCCCTAAGACCCCTTGAGCTGGGAATGCCATTGAGTTGAACTTGGTAACTTGAAACTGAAGTTTCTTCATAAGTCAGAATTTGAAATTCATGTTTTGGCTTCTAAACATCAAATTAGCACGCGTTTATGGTCTAAACATGTTTAACCAACTTGCCAAAGTGGATTAGAGCCTTAAAACGCAAGGATTGGATGAGTTTTTATGCAAAATAGATCACACCTTACTCGTGTATCAGGTTCACACGATTTCCCTCCAAACTTCATCATTTCACACGCTTGAACATTCCATTTGATTCCCTATAAATAGAGGGTCATCACTCATTCATTTCCTCAAGTTTGAACAGCCAGAATCACCCTGCCAAACTTGCTCCATAACTCAATTTCAGTAACTTTGAAATCAGTGTTCAAGCCTTTTTCAACCCAATTTTTCTATCAATTCACCTTCCTTGATCTTTCCTGAATCTAACCATACAATTATCTTCAAGAATCGTTCCCTATATTGATCCATAGAAGTCCAGTTTCAAAGCTCTACAACTCAATTTCAATAGGTAGATTTCTCTATCAATTCTTCAAAACTTTGATATCATTGTAAACTCTCATTGCCCTGGTTCTAGTTGCAACACTTGCTTTTATATGGAAACACATTTTGATCATGAAATTTCAAATCCCTTTTCAAAACTTTCCTTCCAAATTGCTTGAGCTACAGTTTGTATAAATTTATCGTGAGGGTGTGGTTGTCTTGGTCTTGAAGAGACGAAGCGAATGACATAGGTCTGAGCTTCTGATTTTACAGTTTAAGAGACCTGCAATTCACGTTGGCTGGAGGTTGAAGATGACCAACGTGTCATCTTCCAACCAATGATGGCGTGCCACTTGTTTTTTTTAAAATCTGATTTTATATTTGATTCTATGATTTATTCACTAATGACTATGATGTGCACAACGCGCAAGATCCCTTGGATTTGATTACTAACGCGTTTTGACTTTCATCCAATGGTCCATATATTTTTGACTTTATTTTTCTTTTCTGATTTTTATATTTAATTGTTTTAAATTTCAAAATATCATAGAAAATTCATTTTAAGTCCAAAAAATCTGAAAAGAATTATGAAAACTATTTTTGATTTTTCTCTTTCTGATTTTTATTTTTTCACAATTTTATTTTGTGTTTTGATATTTTTTATAAATTTTCACTTTATTTGAATTGTTTTAAATGTTTAAAAATACTTTTATGCATTTTTAAATTCTGAAAAAAATTATGGAATGATCCAATGATATTGTGACAATTATTGGTGACCTCATTTATTTTTTATTTCTGACTTTGGTATTTTTTATCATTTTTGGTTTATTTTACTCATTTCTTTTAATTTCAAAAATAGTTTCTGACATTAAAAAATTACCAAAAATTTTATAAAAATATTTGAGTCCTTTTCTAATTTTTCTATGGTCTTACTTTTTATTTCTTGATTAACTTGAATATAGTTGATATTTTCTCTTTTATTTCTATTTTAAAACATTTTAAAAACCTTTTTAAATATATATATTAAATGCAATATTATTTTGTGATTTCTTTCTGGCTGATCTTGGGTTGAATTTTTTATCATGAACTTTATTAACATCATTTGATCCATGGTGTTGAGTCTAACTCCACAAAAATAGATCAATGATTTTAATAATAATTTGATTAAATTTTAATCCAAATATGGTTTGTATATTCTCCCCCACCCTTCTTCATCTTATCCCTTTCTTATTGCACTAAGTGTTATTGGAGCATGATTTCTATATCATGTCTCAAAACAAATGGTGCATAGATTGCTATTGACCGACCTCAAAATAGGTGTGACTTCTATATAACTCCACTTACGATTGCTTAACATAGCGCTAAATTTGTTCCGATTCGAATAAATGATCATCCGTGGCCCAAACCTATGTTTGCAAGTCCAAGTATGTTAATTTGATCTCTTTGATCCAATAACCTTGAGATTCATTGGGTTGAAGCTTTGGTTCTACCAATCCTCTAATGGGTCTATAACACTTTTGGTTAACGCGGATCACTTAAACATCATTGATCATTAAATGGTACTTTTGAGAATTCCAAGTGGATGATATACTTGACAAAAAGCAAACACAACTTGTTGTGTGGAGGCTTTTGTTCTACCAATCCTCTAATGAGTTCCAAATGCAAGTTTCAAGATAGTCACCCAACTAACCACTAATTATTAAATTGTTTTTATTTTATGCTTTTATTTTTATGCTTTATGTATCATTTACTTTAAGCATTACATTTCATGCCATTTTTATTTTCCTCACTTGAGCATTTATATTCTTGTTATTTTTATTTTGCTCACTTGAGCTTTTCTTTTCTTTTTTAAGACACCTAATAATCAATATGAATCCTAAAAAAGCTTTAATGATACTTGGACTATTTGGTTACTATCATTGGCATTATGGAGTATTGGACTTCTTGGACTTAGGATTAGAAACCTTGGCCTATGTTGGAGACCTTGAGACCTTAATTGATATTTTGTCTGGAGTTCTTGAGGTTTACCTCAAGACATTGGGTTGTTTGTTTGTTTTATGTGCAGGTTATTGTGATTACACTCTTTGTTTATAATCTGGAATTCACCCGTTTACAACTGTTACTCTGCCCAATTTTTGTGAAGACTTAATACACTTGAAGTTTAGTTCTCTCAAGAGATCTAGTATCTTTGCTTGTTTGGTTTCAATCCAAAGAATGAGAATTCTATCTTGACTCATAATGTCAAGTTTTGGCTTCTCGTTGGTTAGATGGTTCTTATCCCTAACTTTTAACTTATGCTTTAGGATAGTCTCTTCTTCTCCTCCCGTCTTCTTTAATTTCAAAAATCTTCTTCCTCCTTTTGAAAACTCTTCTTGTTTTTTTAAACTTGAACCACTTTCATAATAAACTTGGACCTAGGTCCATGCATTTTCAAAACCTTTTCACAAATAAACTCCAATCAACTTAATAATACTTTGACATTTTTGTGAGAAGACTAAAAGTCAACTAATCTCATTTTAAACCATTTTGTCATATTGACTTTTTACTTTAAAACTTTTCTCAAAAGATTGGACTCTTGTGAATCCTTGTAGTGATGCAAACAACTATACTTCTACAATATGTAGTAAAGAGAGAGATTTTCCACTTGGGTGTTGAGTGAGGCATTGTAGATTTTAAAAATCCAAGCAATATCCTCCACTTTGAGATGATGCAAATTCTCCTTTCTCATGATTGTGGGTAGTAAGTATGTTTTCCACACGGACAATGATGATGATGTCTTATCTCATAAAATCAACCAACACACTTGTGTTTTAAAATTCTTAAAAGAGGAACTACGTGTACCCTGATCCCTTATTGCACGAAAGGTGGTACGTAGGCACTAAAGGTTCACAACTGCGGCGGGTGCAAAAATCCTAAAAAATATTTCTTTTCTTAGCTCCACCAGTTATTTTTTTATACAATATTTTATAGCCAAAATATACAGATTTTACAAAGAGGTTCCTGCGGAGTACCGTAGATGTTTAGTGTGCTAATACCTTCCCTTTTCATAACCAACCCCCTTACCTTGAATATTTCCCCCTCTTTTTAGGTTACTCGCTTTTTTCCCATTCCTTTGGAAACAATAAAGCACGGTGGCAATTTTTATTTTGATATGTATAAGTCTAGTCAATCCAATGGCTTAGTCTTAAACATTTTTACCGCTACAGGTGGATGGAGGAGCAGCTGTTAATTTAATGCCACAATTCATGTTGAAAAAGATTGGAATGTTCGATACGGACGTAAAGCCACATCACATGGTCTTTCGAATTATGAAGGGAAGATTGGACATACATTGGGAGTGATCCAGGTAGAATTGATAGTCGGCTCAATTATAAGGCCAACTATGTTCATGGTAATTCCAGCAAAGGCAAATTACAACTTGCTGATTGGCAGAGAATGGATACATGGAATAGGATCGGTTCCTTCGACAATGCACCAAAGAATATCCATCTGGAGAGAAGATGGCATAGTGGAGAATATAGAAGCGGACCAAAGTTACTATATGAATGAAGTGAATTAGGTAGACAGGAGGAACTTCGATAGAAATCTAGACAACATAGGGCCATGTTACCCAGCAGGAGAAGAATACTCACCAAGCAAGAGTTCCCTATATTTCTTAACTCTCCACCCAAATGGTTTCCAATGGGACGGAGAAATCATGGGAGAAACAGAAGGCGTTGGAGGAATGTATGATGTACGACCAACTGGCTGGGATGAAGACAATGATTATGTCTGAATCATTGTTCTTCGAAAATATTTCGGCTTACTTTACCAAAAACAAAATAAAAGTGGATCTCGAAGCTGAAATAACCAATATGGCTATCAAAGCCACAGATAATACACTGCACACAACAGGACCTGGGGAGCATTTTATTCCAAAACCTCCTGACGAACAGGTACCAGGCGAACAGTTAGAACAAAGACTGGACGCTATATATGATGAGTAGCCCTTGGGTTTCGAGAAAAATTCGTTAGAGTCAAGCGCAAAGATGTTGGCTCAAGACCCCCCTTAAAGAAATAGATCTTGGGGATGAAAGCGTGAGAAGAGTCATGTACATCAGTGCCAAATTGGATCCCAAATTGAAAACGAAATTGATTGAATTGCTGAAAGAAAACAAAGATTGCTTCACTTGGGATTATGGAAAAATGCTTGGTTTAAAAAGAGATCTGGTCGAATTAAGGTTGCCAATCAAAGAAGGCAAGAAGCCTATCAAGAAGACGCTCAGAAGGTTCTCCCCAGATGTTATTTCAAAGATTAAAAAAGAGGTCGAAAGACTTCTTCGTTGCAATTTCATCAGGACTACAAGGTATGTCGAATGGATTGCCAATATAGTTCCTGTTATTAAGAAAAATGGTTCATTAAGAGTATGCATAGATTTTCGTGACTTAAATGCAGCAACTCCTAAAGATGAGTATCCAATGCTTATGGCAGAAATGCTAATAGATTCAGCCGTAGGATTTGAGTACCTTTGTATGCTTGATGGATACTTTGGATACAATCAAATTTTCATTGTTGACGAAGATGTGTCTAAAATAGCTTTTCGTTGCCCTGGGGCAATAGGTACCTATGATTGGGTAGTTATGCCTTTTGGCCTAAAAAGTGTTGGGGCACCTTATCAAAGGGCAATGAATTAAATATTTCATGATTATATAGAAACTTTTATGTAGGTTTATATATATGACATTGTGATAAAGTCTATATCAGACGAAAGTCATCTGAATCATCTTCGCCAATCATTCGAAAGGATGAGAAAACATGGTTTGAAGATGAATCCCTTTAAGTGTGCCTTATTTGTACAGGCAGGAGACGTCTTGGGCTTTGTGGTTCACAAGAAGGGAATAGAAATTAATCAGAACAAGACGAAGGCTATCATGGAAGTGAAAGCACCATCAACTAAAAAGGAGTTACAATCACTTTTAGGGAAGAAAAATTTCTTGAGAAGGTTCATTTCAAACCTAAGTGGTCGAACTCAAGCCTTTTCTCCCCTCCTTCGTTTGAAACAAGAAAACTTCGAATAGAATGAAGAAAATCAAGAAGCTTTCAATAAAATCAAGCAATATCTGATGAATCCTCTCATCTTGTCACCATATTTTAGAAGGAAACCAATGAGATTATACATATCTGCTTATGATCTTACTATTGGTAGTATGCTAGCACAAGAGGACGAAAATGGCATCAAAAGAGCCATTTACTATCTAAGTAGAGTTTTGAATGATGCAGAGACAAGATACACTGCTATAGAAAAGCTTTGTCTTTGTCTATACTTCTCTTGTACAAAACTCAAATATTATATAAACCCCTTTGATGTATATGTGTCTTCACATTTCGATGTTATCAAACATATGTTGTCAAAGCCAATACTACACAGTCGAATTGGCAAATGGGACTTGGCCCCTACTGAATATTCTTTAGCCTTCATGCCTTTAAAAGAAATGAAGGGTCAAGTAGTATTAGATTTCATTGTGGACCACATAGTGGTCGAAAACCCTCAACATTATGTTGAGTTAAAGCCTTGGAGATTGTTCTTCGATGGCTCTACCCACCAAAAAGGAAGTGGAGTTGGAATTCTAATAATTTCTCCTGATGGAATCCCAACGAAACTCAAGTACAGGATCGAAGGACCCCTTTGTTCAAACAACGAAGAAGAGTATGAGGCTTTGATTGCAGGACTTGAAGCCTTGTTGGAGTTGGGGGAAACAAGAGTCAAAATCAAAGGAGATTCTGAGCTAGTAATAAAGCAATTGAAAAAGGAGTACAAGTGCATAAAAGAAAATTTGATTATGTATTTTGTTATGGAAAACAGATTGCTCGGAAGATTCAAGTATGCAGATATAAAGCATGTCCTAGAATAAAAAATCAAGAGGCAAATGACTTAGCACAAATAGCATCAGGGTATAAAGTGACTAAAGGGAAACTAAAAAAGTTGGTCAAAGTTAGAGGAAAAGCAATGACTACAAGATTGTCTCCAACAGATCTGGAAAATACCCAGTTACGTTACGCTAATGAAGACACATTCGAAGTATTGGTCACTAACACTTTAGAAGATACAGATTGGAGAAATCCAATTATTAATTACCTCAGAGATCCTTCGATAGATACAAAAAGAAAGATTAAATACAAATCTTTGTCTTATATCTTAATGGGGAATGAGTTGTTCAAGAAAACCCCTGAAGGAGTTTTGCTAAAATGCTTAGGAGAAAATGAGGCATATTTGACACTATCTAGTGTTCACAGTGGAGCATGTGGAGCCCACCAAACAGGCCATAAAATGAAGTGGTTGCAATTTCGATATGGAATGTATTGGCCTACTATGCTCAAAGACTGTATAGAATTTTCTAAGGGATGTCAAGAATGCCAAAAGCATGATGGTATTCAACATGCGCCAACAAGTGAACTTCATGCAATTATTAAACCTTGGCCTTTCAGAGGTTGGGCGCTAGATCTAATTGGAGAAATTCGATTTGCTTCATCTAAAAACCACAGGTACATTTTGGTAGGTATAAATTACTTTACAAAATGGGTTGAGGCCATACCTTAAGTGAATGTGCATCAAGAAATTGTTATCAAATTTATTCAGAAACATATAGTCTATAGATTTGGCATCCCAGAGAGTATCACAACAGACCAAGAATCAGTTTTCACTGGTTGAAAGATGCAGGAGTTTGCCAAGGAAATATGTTTCAAACTATTGATATCCACACCTTATTATGCTCAAGCGAATGGACAAGTCGAAGCAGCCAACAAAGTGATAATTGGGTTGGTAAAAAAGCATGTAGGAAAGAAGCCAAAAAATTGGCACAAAAATTTGGACCAAGCATTATGGGCTTGTCGAACTTCCCCTAAAGAAGCAACTAATACAACACCTTTCCAACTCACGTTTGGGTTTGATGCAGTATTACCAATCGAAATCTACTTACAATCGGTTAGAATTCAAAGACAAGAGGAAATTCCTTCTGATCTTTATTGGGAAATGATGATGAATGAATTAGTAGATTCAGATGAAAAAAGGTTACATGCTTTAGAAAGATTGGGAAGACAAAAGGAAAGAGTGGCAAGAGCATACAATAAGAGGGTCAAAGGCAAGACGTTTATTCTAAATGACTTAGTATGGAAAGTCATTTTACCTATGGATCGAAAGAATAAAGTGTTAGGAAAATGGTCCCCACATTGGGAAGTACCTTTTCGAATCTCAAAGGCATTCTCAAACAACGCTTATGAAGTAGAGGAGTTAGTTGAGGATCAAAGAATCCTGAAAGTAAATGGGAAATACTTAAAGAAGTATAAACCATTTTTGCAGGAAGTAAAAATTATGGCAAGGGAATAAACAACAAAAGTATGTATAGCCAAAATGGTGATCCAATTAATTTCCAAAATGGCTTTGCCTAAAATATTTACTTTCAGAGTCAACTCCTAATTTTGACTCATCTTCAGAAACTTCATATTCATCTTCTGATTCTGACTCATATTCAAAAATTCTAAAGTCAGAAAGTTTATGAAGTTGTCATCAGGAGTTGTTATTAGCCAGAAGTGGTTATATGAATATATCGAAATTCAAAGTTGTTATTCAAAAATGACTATTTCTCTATGTAACGAAATACACATTTTTGAGGGGGCAATTTGTTAGCTGGGAATTTCGATTATACAAGTTTTGAATAATTAAGGCTTTTTGATCGAAGAAAGAGTTGTTCGAGGGAAAGTATAAGAAGGTTTTTATGGAGTCTTCGTCTTTGAACTTTGGAAATATAAGTTATTCGAAGCATTACAAAGAAAGATATTTTGATCAGCGTGTTGTTTGAATTGGCGCTTTGAAAAGAAGAAGATTTCGAATTCAAAAGCTTTGATCTTATCCAAAGAGACACGTGGAAGTCTAATAGTTCAAAAGGCATGCAAACTTCAAACGTGGTGTGTTTTCGTAGAAGGACCGTTAGGGTCAAATCAGTATAAATAGAAGTATTAGTTGTTAGAAAAAAGGGGGTGTTCGAATTGTATACAAAATCATATTATACTCAAAGTACTGGAGCGAGAGAAACGAGTTTGTTGATAATGTATGTGTAAGAACACCACCAATTTTATTCAGAATTAATTTCTCATTACAATTTATTTAATCACTTTTATTCCTTTTTCGTTTCCAGTCTAGTCTTTTAACAATTTTATTAACCTTTTCTTATTGAGTATTGTCTTTATATTTTCACAAATTCCCAGATTGTTCCCTTTAAAGTCACATTTAAGATTCATAGTCAAACTTTAAACATCTTGAGATAATTATAACCATGGAAAAACCTTATTATTATCCGTACAATGTTTTCTTTCGAATCAGACTATAAAAACACTAAGACTATGTCCTATGATCAATCTAGTCGATTCTGTAAGTTACCAAAGCATAAGATTTGGAAGACTAACGGTTGTTTGTCAAAAATGACTGGTAAACAGCTATATTATGTGGTGCTGATTTGTAGGTCAAGAAGAATCAAGAAGAATATTGACTTTCTAAATAAGGAGATTTTTTAGGAAAGATTTAATTGAAGACCTATTTTGTAGCAGAATCTTCTGCAGAGTTGTAATAGCCAAAGAGCTGTTATTTGAAGCCCAAATCTAGTCGGAAGATAGGTTATAAATAAAAGCATTATAATCTAGAATTGGTACCAGCAGTGAATCAAAAAGATGTAATCATTAGGGCTGAGTCTGTAAGCCACTCTCTAGAAGAGTTAGTATGTGTGATCCACTTGATGTGTGAGTTCGATTGTGTTCCTTGGATTTCAAGGTTTTGTTCTCACTCAGAAGCCTGTAGGTAATGAGTTGAGTATTGTTCTTGGAGGAAGCTTGTAAGCAACTCCAAGTTGTATTTTTAGTCAAGAGTCTTGGCTAGGTATTGTCATGGAAGTGTGTCTTCTAGTTTACTGTCATGGAAGTGTGTCTTCCTGTTTGTCCAATCGCTGTTTGTGATTGATGTGGGATTGAGAAGGGCCTCATATGTAGGCGAGCCTTAGATAGAAATTTAGCACAGTAGTGATTAAGTGAGAAGTTGTAAACTTGGGACTAGTTTAGCTTCTAGTTGATATTATTATAGTGGACTTTATCCCTGGCTTGGTAGCCCTCAGAGTAGAAAGATTATTCTTAACTGGGTTAACATTTCTGGTGTGTTGTTTATGCTTTTCAATACTATTTTGATTGTTTTTACCTTGTTTGTGTTGTTTAAGTCAGATTCGATGTCTCAACATGTCATAGGACATATTAAGTCTGATGTACCAGAATTTCAATAGTTAAAAGGATCAACAAACTGTGGAATACTATTTCGTCTAGACTCTGAAAGCAAAGAAGCAACAGTTAATTGTTTTCAGATGCTGATTGTTATTGAGATAAGGAAGATCGAAAAAGTACAACTGGATATTTCTTTCAAGTATTTAGTGCCACAATCTTATGATGTTCGAAGAAGCAACGTGTGGTGGTATTGTCATCGTGTGAAGTTGAATATATAGTAGGATCCTATGATGCATGTTAGGAAATTTAGATCAGATCTCTACTTGGAGAAATGAAGATCGAAGTGAAGAAACCTCTTGCGTTGTAAATTGATAACAAGTCAGCCATAAATCTGGCGAAGAATCCAGTTCTGCATGGAATAAGTAAACATATCGAAGCAAGATTTTGCTTCTTGAGGGAAAAGGTAAATCGAAGTGAACTTGAAGTAAGTCATTGCTCGAGTGAAGCACAGTCGGCTGCCATTTCACCAAAGGATTGAAGATCGACAGATTCTTGAATTTGAAAAAGAAATTAGGAATAGTTCAGATTGACTATTTTTAGAGTAGGTTCGACAACTTGGATCAACTTAGAATTTTTAAAATATTAGATTAGATTTGATTTGATTTAATATTTAAATATTATTTAAGTTGTGTATACCCAAGCCCAATTAAGATCGTATATAAATAGTCCTAGTTTGTATCATTATTTGTACAATTCGATAATACAAATCCTTATTTCCTTTATTATTCTCTCTTTCTCTCCTCACTAAAAGTGTCTCACGCACTAACACATGGCAATCCAGTCACAGTTCAAAATTAGGAAAAAAATTGTTTGACAAAAATATTAACAAAGAGATTAGTATGGTTCAGTTAAATTTTGTAAGAGATCAAATACGAACTTTATTTTTCTTAGAAATTAATTTGGACTCTCTAATTTTTGTGAGGGACTAAAATGAATCTTTACTTTGTGTCTCAAATAAAGGTAATTATTAATTAAAATAAAATTTGTATTTTGTTGATATTAACCTGGGAGAAAAAGAGAAATTTTGACATTTGAAAATAAGAATTTTGTGTCTAAAATAAAAGCAATCGTTAATTAAAATAAAATTGATATTTTGCTAATAGTGACACGTGAGAAAAAAAGAAATTTTGCTGATAGTGGCCCGTGAGAAAAACCAAAATTTTGATATTTTAAAATAAGAATTTGTGTCTTAATTAAAGGCAATTATTAATTAAAATAAAATTGATATTTTGCTGATAGTGACACGTAAAAAAAAGAGAAATTTTGACATTTAAAAATAAGAATTTTGTGTCTCAAATAAAGACAACTGTTAGTTAAAATAAAATATGTATTTTATTGATATGACCCGTGAGAAAAAGATCAATTTTGATATTTGAAAATAAGAATTTTATATGTCAAATAATAAAAATTATTAATTAAAATATGGTTAAATATACTATTGTTCCTCATAAATATAGTCATTTTCAATTTTAGTCCTCTAAAATTTTTCTTCAAAGAATGGTCCCTCTAAAATTTCTAAGTCACACTCTTAATTACCAGATGCTTGAGTCTGTTCAGATCTCCAAGCTGAATTTCCATAATCAGAATTTCTACAATAAATTTACTATATATTAGCTACAATATTTTATGGGTTCAAATATGATGTTGACTTTATCCATGTGACATGACACATCAACATCCTGTCATACTAACATTGCCACGTGTCAGTGCTACATCAGTCCTGTTAACGAACATTCGCAAGAGAGATCAAAAATGTAGATGTAAAATTTTAGAAGGATCATTATTTGAAGAAAAAAAATTTTATAGGAATTAAAATTGAAAATTATTATATTTATGAGGATCAATAACATATTTAACCCATTAAAATAAAAAAAAATTTTATAGTGACCGATAAAATGAAAATTTAGTTGTATGTATTTTTTTTTAACAAAGTTAGTTGTATGTATTGCTTTGAGTTTTATCCATTTTCAAAAAATAAACTCTTAATTTTATTAAAATTTAAAAATAGATTAATTAATATTTTGAATAATAAATAAATAGAATTGATTAAATTTGTCATAAAAATTAAATTAAATACATATATTGTATATATTGTATATACCAATAAATATTTAATAAGATAAATTATATATTTGAGCAAAAGTGGATTTGGGAGATTAGTGAGAGAGAAAGAGATAAAAATGAATTTGAATTTGTTACGTCATATGTGAGAATGAGATTGAATGAAAAGTTATAATATTTGTGACATTTAACATTTATTTGTTAATTTTTTTCATGTGTAAATTTTTAAAAGTAAAAGATATTTTAGGATATTTAGTAATATCTTCTTGAATTTAATATAATACATTGTCGGTCTAAATCAATATGACACATATAACGAATCAAAGTTCTTATACTTACTATATCATATCTGTATTTTAAAAATAAAAATATATTTAAATTAGACACATGATTGTCATTGATTGACCGTATATTTTATGCATATTCATTTTTATATATCTTCTTTTAATATTGTGATAATTGATTGATAGTTGATGAATAATTAATTATTTGCATCATTGTTCTTTATCGATAAACAACCATTATTGTTGCTGATAATTACGTGATGTTGCTTAATTTTAAACATATTTTAGAAGCGACGAAATTTTGTACCTCAAGTTTGGGTATTGTCAATTTTTGAATGTGTTCTAGTAAAAAAGAATTTTTTGAGCTTCTTATATCGATGTAACACTTTCTATATTATTGAAGTTTGTCTAGCCATTTCTAGAGTGAACACTTTCTGGCTATGAGTATTTGTCTAAAATCTTTCTCTCAAAGTTGTCACATGTGAATGTAATTAATAGAATGCATCTTGTCATGTAGAACTCATTTTCTACCACAAACATAATGTGGCCTGCTCTGTTCGAATGTCTTTGTCCCTTGCGTTCCTTTTGCTCTATGAATATGTTAAAAACGAACAATGTTGATTTTAGGATTACTAGTTTTTCATTCCATGCATAACAATACTAACCTAAAAGAAAAAGGTATATTCCATCTTAAATATGAAAACCACAATAAGAAGATTGAAACATGGTAGCATGGTTATTTTTATAGAAGGTTGATTGTAAATTAAATGGATCGATATTAGAATTGTGAACTAATAATCTTTTTATAGAATTTTAAGTATTTTCAATTTGTCTTAGATTTTTTAAATAGGAATATTCAAGATAATTTAATTTATACTCAAGTTTGCGATGAAAAATTGAATATAGAAAAGATAAAATTTAGAATTTTGTATGAAGAGGATAGACTTATCGAATGTATTTTTAAGAATTTGGAACGTTCAATTTATAGATGAAAGTAATATTGTTTCACAAAGTTGGCACCCTTGATGAAGCACACCCTCCTTTAATGAAGCACACCCTTTCATAAATATTTTTTGTTGAGTGTTACAATTTTTCACCTACAGCAACGATTCAAAAGTATTGTCTATTCTAACTGCATTCTGCAATAATTTACAAAACATTGTCTATTCTGACTGTATTCTACAATAATTTAGAAAACATTGCTTATTTTGACTATATTATATAATATTTTACGAAATATTATTTATTTTCGAATTCAAAATTTCTAGTGCAACACTTCAATTGTGAAATATTGTCTATTTTTAAATTAAAAAATAAATGATAAACAATATTTAAGAAGAGTTGTCTATTTTAGAAATTAAAAAAATTATCTTTATTGTAATAAATAATAATTAATTACCGTAAATTTGTTTGTTTTAAAATGACGAAAAAAAATATGAAAGTGAAGTTCTGCAATTTGATAATGACAAATGTATAGGATTGTTTTGTTAAAGTTAGAATAAAATATATTAATGATAAAAAAGAAATTCATTCAAACATGCGCGTGCGAAAGATACTTATTAAAAAATATAAAGAAAAAAAATGTAATGTTTGTCACAAGGTTAGCCCACCAAATATATATATTACACTTTGAATTTTTTGAAATTTTTTATTTGTCCTATTAATTTTCTTGATCTTATTTATTTAATTTTTGTATCTCTTTGACTAGGATTCTGACTCTCACTTATCTTGATCTTGTCCATAGATTGAAGGAGTCTTAATTCATTATTGTTAAATGTTCATAAATTACTTTCTTTTCAAATAACCTAGATATTCTGCAATCATATAATTTAGAAACATTTTTGAACCTCTTTAATCAAAGAATAAGTTCTACAAAATTGAAGAACGGTTTATTTTGATATTATTTGAAAGCACACATAAAATCTATGGCCATTCTTGAACACCACTCAAAATTTAACCGAAAAACTCACACTACAAATCCACCAAAACATCCTATTAAGTCTTATTAAATTTTCTGCATTGAGTTTGATGAATGATGAATGAATATTGTAATAACCTTTTTATCACGTGGAGGTCCCTTCATGTTTCTCTTTTTCTCCACAATTTCAATGGTCTCTTTGGATTTACTACTTCAACTTGATCCAAAACACACACCACCAATATCATCTCACTATTAGTTTCATGCACCAAAGGATATGTCATAACTCATAAATAATGATCATTTTGGGCCAAAGCCATTTTGACAAAAGCATAAAGATACAAAGAAAAATCCATTTAGTTAAAAAATTAAGCGCTCTAAAAAAAAAGAATTGGTCATCTAAGGTCAGCTATTTATTTATCCTTTTTAGAACTTACAATTTGGTTGCTTCTTTTTGTTTTTGTTTACTGTTGATCACTTTGTTGAATGCGACAGAAAGTGAACTTTATCTTTCGAATATGTGTTGGGAGTTTAGGAGAACACTTAGAATGTGTCATCTCATTCCAAGAGTGTTTTCCTTGCATAATATTTAATATAGAAATAAGACTTAAATATATTTTTGGTGTTTATAAATATTTTAAATTTTATTTTTAATTTCTAATAAAAAAATAATATATTTTAATTTTTATAAAAAATTTATTCATTCAGTTTTAATCTCTGTTATTTTTTTAAATTTTGAAAACTGTTTAAATATTTTTAAACTTTTAAATTTTTGAAATTTTTTTTCATACGTGTTTAGAATATTATAAAATATTTTTTATTAAATTTTACAAAGCATGAGATGAATTAAATATGAATTTTTTAAATTTCAAAAGATATTGACGAAAGTAATAAAAATTTCGACTTAAAAATTAAATTTTGCGTTCTTTTTTTTTTCAAAGAATTTTTTATAACATTTTAAATATATCTGTAAATTAATCATTTAAAAATGCACATCAATTTAACAATAAGGACTAAAATTATATATATAATAATTTTGTAGAGATTAAAACATATCACATTTTTATAAAGATCAAAATAAAATTTAATAATTTATAAAAACCTAAAACATATTTAACAATAATGTTTTCCTATCATTATTTTGATGTAAGTGTCATTTATTTTTTGTGTATATTTTAAAATGTATGTGATAGATTGCTTGCCTACGCCACATTTTTTAAGCGCTCATTGCTTTTAAGTTTTCTTATTTAATTTATTTGTTAGATTTTTAAAATTTATTTTATCACTCTTCAAATTTGACCTGACATCTTCTTCTTTTTTTCTCGTTATTTTATAAATGTCTTAAATAAATGAAAAGAGTGGACAAGAATGAAATTTTTAGAATAATTTTTTGAAAAAACATAAAATTTTATATTATTAAAAATTTTGAAATTTCTAATAGTGTAAAAAACATTTTTATTTAAAAAAATAAACTATCAAATTTTTCATAAAATCCAATAATTTTTCAAAAATTCCGATTATTTTTTTTTTTGAAATTTCAGAAAAATCTAATATTTTCTTAAAATTTTCAATAGTGTAAAACTTTTTTTATAAAGACATAAGAATAATAGCATTATCATTGAGGGTGCTAAATTTAACTGTTGAGTGTCAAGTGAAATGCTCATTTTCAAAATATCCTACAAATTAGGTCCTTTTCAAACTTGGGCCTTGATTTCTTAAAAGGTCTACTAACAAATTATTCATTTTAAGAAGTTTTCAATTCTTCGTCTTTATGTTTTAGTGCTTTTCTTTTTCCACCCCTTAAGACCTCTAAGAAATCTCAGGAATTAATAAAATGTTGTCTAAAAGCTATAATTCAGAGCATGTATTTGAGTTTTTCATATTTTTAGAATTTGAAATTGACGAATCCATGAAAAAATATAATTAAACTAGAATATGTTGGATAATTAAGGGTTCGGGAATCTTCTTATTGAACTTTGAACAATAATTTTAAAATGAGTTAGACACCACATCTTAACCTAAAATCTAAAAGTTTAGGAGTCTTCTCATTTATAAAGTATTCAACATCCACTTTTTTATCTAATGTATGATTCATACTCACACTTGATATACCAACAATCACAAAGAACTTAGGTCAAATAAAGCTCTAATACCACAGTTAGACCATGAGATGAATTGGACGATCACATAAAATGAGTTGAACACCAAATCTTAACTCAAAAATCTAAAGGCAATAGGCCTATAGGTCTTCTCGCTTATAAAGTGTTCAACATCCACTTTTTCATTCAATGTGTGACTCATACTCACACTTGATATACTAACCATCTTTGGTTGGTATGTTTTCTGAATTTTAAATAAATGGAGAAAAATGAAGAGCTGAAATAATTAAGCTTAACTCCACTAATAATACTTTGGAAGACTTTCATGGAAGACATGTTATGCAATAAAGATTTGTATGATCCTATTAAGGGAGAAAAAGGTAAATCAATTGATAAGTTTAATGTCAAATGGAATAAAATGAATCATAATACAATTGATGTAATCTGACAGTGGTTGGACTTGAGTATATATCCTCATGTTGAAGCCGAAATTGATGCACAAAAAATATAGAATAAATTAAAAAAGTTGTATGATCGCAAGAATGTTCAAAATAAACATGCTTGATTAAGCTGGTTAATATGAAAACATCGATAGTGTCTCAATGTAAGATCATACATAATTTAGAATACTGTGAATGAGTTGACAACTAATGATATTAAGCTAAATTTTAAGTAGCCAACATTATTATTACTTAGTTTCTTGCGGTCTTTGTTATGACATTTACTAATTTTGTTCCAAATGAAAAATTGGTAATTTCAATGGTGTTGCATCCCAAAATTTATCCTCCTAATTTCTTTTATCTGGCTTCATCTTTTTGAATTCACCTGCATATATTTCATTAGGTTACTAACATAGTATACATTTTTATTCAATAAAGTTCCATGGTTCAAAATATTAGTTGATTATGCAAGTTAGGGTTGTCGCTCACCGAGATGAATATATCCAATAAAGGTTGATTTCTTCTTCAAGAAAAGAGCATTGGAATTAGAGTTATGATTCGCGATCATTGAGATCTTTCTCATCAATCTAGAAGGGTAGCTCCCTCAAAGTTCATCAAGAGACAAAGCCATCCTTTTAAGTTGTATCAAGAAGCAAGTGAATTAGGGTTGTAATTTGTTGATACTTGGGTTTTAACTGAGGATCTTATTCATTTAATGCTTGAGTATAACTCTCAGGTGGTTTACTTTTCATATTGAGGTTTTCATATGGGTCCTTATCATCATTCAAAGTTGATTCATTGGGTTACTAGGATCACAAGTCAGGAGTTTCAGGCTTATGCAAGAATATGGGTTCACGTGGAGTTTTTGTGGGTTAATTTTTAAGTTTAAAAAGCATTTGTGGAAGCTTTGGATTTTGATGGTTCTTTCATCTTATCATCCATGAGCTCACTAAAATTTTCAAATATAAAGTGAAAGAGCATGGTTCATTTCATGTGGAGGCATGCGGAAAAGGATTTGAAAGTTCAAATTAGGGAGGAAAGTATTTCATTCTTTTCAAGTCCATATTCAAGTGAAAAGTCAACATATTCAAGGCACACAAATTTTGTTTTTAACTTCAATCTTTCTTTACATGAAAGTGTCATTAAAAAGTCATGGCCATGATATCAAGAGTTTCAAAGGGTATATGAAAATGCATAAACCTATGCTAGACTCCATGTTCACAGCATGTACCGAGGGCTTGTTCCAACCTTCAAGCTTTCACCATTTCAAAACCATCCTGGCCATGGCTTAAACTTGTTTCACCTTTGCCTCCATTACAACCCTCATGTTGCAATTCCCGAGTAAATGTGCCTAAGTCGCTTCATTGCCCACAAAATCTTCAGCCAAAATCACATCTTCATCTTCTATTGACTCATCCTGTACATACACCAATTCATAAAAAAACCAGAAAAAACAGTTCAAACCATAATTCACTTCACCAATTAATTAATGAAAACCTTGTATAAACAGAAAAAACTATTTCACAATTGTAATTGAAATCAGTTAACATCAATAAAACTAATTCCATTTCCATGTACTATATACAAATAAGAACTGGTTCAGACATAATAAACTAGCCCTGCTCCAATTGACCAGTATAACCAGTTCAGAATAATATAAAAACATTAAAAAACAAAAATTAGATGGAAGGAGGGACCCATGGAGATAGTACAAAAGAATTAAATCAGAAACAGAATTGGGCAGCTCATGAGAACCATAACTTACAGCTCGATAATATTCTAATAGCAGGATTAATCGGAGCCCTCTGTTGTACCCCAAAATTTTCCCTCGCATTTTTCCACAAGAGATCACAGCCTCGGGCGTTTCCTGATTTTTCAGATTGGCGTAAGAATCAGTCAAACAGATTTTTCTTATCAGTCAGACAAAGTTAGGGTTTTCATGGCTCTGGAACAGTTCACACAGTTTGCTTAGGGTTTGGTTGATTTTGGCCCAGGTTTTGATCAGGCAGACGTTTCTTTGGCATTTAATCAAGAATTAGGGTTTTTGTGCGCGCATTCTCAGAAAGGATTATCTTTACAGTTTCTTTTCAGTTTACTCTGAAATTTGATTTGAGGCATTTGAATTGAGACCTTGCAGTGCTTGGCATGATCAGTAAAGGCTAAGGCATTTGATTTGAGATGAGGTACTTAAATTAAGAATCTGCAGTGTTTGATTAAATCAGTGAAAAGAGAGCATCTGGATGTTGGTTTGATTAACTATGCATTGTTTAATTGGAGCGCCAGGTTTATTACCGATTCATGCTGAATGGCGAGACCACAGTGTTCGTTAATTATTTTTTTTCTAAGTCAGAATAATTGGATACTTCCAGTTATTTTAATTTAAGGAATTCAAATAATTAAATGGATCGTAAATTGAAAGAGAAATTAATTGATAAAAAGGATTTTTATTTATTCATTTTTAATTGTTTTGTTACAAATTATTATTCGAACAATTGTAAATTTACTTATATTTTTGTTTCCAATAATAATTTTACAAATAAATTAAAATGAAAATAAAACTATCCTAAATATTCCTAAGTCTTCAAATCTTCAGCTTCTACTGCTGCTCCTCTCCATTGAGTTTTATCTGCAAAACAAAGAGAAAAAAGCAAAAGTCAAAGCAGATAAAATTAAAAAGACAGACAGTAATTTAAAGATTCATCATTAAAGGCAACTGGCCGGAATCAGTTTGCCCTCTCTGCAAATCACAAGATTTCTCCCGGTTCACAGAGAGGGATGAAAAATGCTTGCAAAAGAAAAAGGTATGAATGCACAAAGTTATGATTTTGCACAAGTTCAAATCGTCAACCAACTGCATAGTTTCCAAACAAACAACATGCCAAACAAAGTCCAAATCCAAACTGAACTAAATGTCAAAAAAACTGTCCAAAGATATGGAAAGATATCAAGATATCAAGCAAGTACAAAAGGCCACCAAAAGCTGTCGAAAGAGATATGCAAATATCAAGAAGTACAAGGTATGCAGAGGAAAATATACAACTGCAAGCAACATCAAATTACATCATTTTACAGCAGTTGCCTTTTCAGAAAAAAAAAGTACTTCTAAGCAATATTAAAATGCTTTAATTTGTACTGGAGAGAGAGAAGAAAGAAAAGAAGAAGGGCTTACAGGCTTAGGCTTGAAGGAGATATAAAAACAAACTGTAATAACACAGTGAAAAGAAGAAGGCAGAGATATTACATAAATCAGAATACAAACAAAACTGTCAAAAGAAAAAAGAAACAGAACTGCCCAGCCTGAGGCCAAAAAAATTTCAAAGCTGTCACAAGCCCTGAACCTGCATAAAGGAGAAAAGCTCTCAACCTTTTCAAGAACGGGCATTAACCTTCAAAGGCCACAAGCCTTAACCATCAAGTAACATCAAAACCTGAACTGTCAAAGTCTCTCCAAAAACCAACACAAACCTAACCTAAATATGCCTTAAACACTCAACCTACTCACAAACAGGTCCATAAGAGCCTAACCTGTAAAAAGCCAAGCCCCTAACCTGTAAACAAAAACCTGTGAACACATGAAAAACCTGTAAAATCCAAAAGCCTCCAAACCTCACAACAAAACCATAGACCTGCATCAAGCCTCAAGGCCCTCACGCCCATAACCTGTTTTCTAGGCATCTCAAGGCAACCCCACCCTCAGAAATCCTTCATCATAGGGGGCAACTATACTCAAAATCATCAACAACATACCAAATATCCAAGCCTAAACTAGCTTCCAAACCAACACAAAAAGCCTCAGAAAACTTTCATCATAGGCAAACATACAAGGCAACTCAAAGTCAGGCAACACAAGCCCTCAGAGTTTCCTCCTCATTGGGCTACCAACATCAACCTCATTGAAAGCATAAAATGGCAAACACACAGAAACATACATAAGCGAAGTAAGCAATCATAGGCAACCAGAAGAGGAAATAAGTGATGAAAGATAGGTTTTCAAGTTTGTCATCATAAAACCTAAAAAGAAGGCAAAAATAAAGATACCAGGAAGAGCAAGTTCACAGCATCACCATCTCCTCGCCGCCTTGGCCGCCCACAGCGCCTCCAAGCCACTATCCCCATCCGTCTCCCCCAAAGGTATAAATCCCTTCCTTTTTCCCTTTCACAGAAACAACAACAACACTTAAGATCAGAACACAATGAAAAGAACATGCAAGATATAAAAGTGAAAACCCTAAAAAACGCTAAGACAAGAATTACCACCTTGAACGAACCATTGCCTGCGTAACCATGGAAGAGGAAAGAGCGGACGATGGCGCTGGTGGCTAGGCAAGGAGGGACATTGTTCTGGACGCTTTGGCTCGAGAGAAGAAGAGGAGTGAACGAAATGAAGAGAACAGCGCGCCTCTGCCTAACCCTAATCTTCCCAAATGCAAACAAAATCAACAACCCTAAAACGTTGTTAAGACAAACCTGGGCCTTGCCCCACAAAAACGCCTAAGCCCATTACATTTTGCACGCCTCACCCCCCATTTTCTTTTTCTACTTGTTTTCTTTTAGTTTGGGCCAAACCCTTTCAGGCCCATTCTGTCTATTCTTTCTTTTTTAAACACTCTTAAACTAATATTTCTTTACTTCTCATTTTATTTTTTAGTTTAAACTAATATAATACCTTTTTTTGTTTTGATAAATAAAATAACACCCTTTTTTAAAAATATTATTAATTGTTATATTTTAGAAAATATACAAACATTAACTTTTTTTCTTAAAGTTTGAAATATTTTTCTTTTCTTTTTATACATAAGGATATTCCTTAAAATACATAAATATTAATATATATGATTAGGTTATTAGATTTTATCTAAAAAACTCTTTTAATAAATCTTTTTGTACATAAGAAATACTTTTCTTTATTATAAGACATTAATATTTAGAGTTTGAACATGTTCTTTTTCTTGAAATATCTTCTTTGAACATACTTAGCAAAAATACAAGAATACAAAAAACAAATAAGTAGACAATACTTTATAATACATTAAAATTCACATATCAATTTGTAAATAAACCTCATACATTTACAGATACACTTACACATTTACAATATATAAATACGTCGATACATTTACTTTACTTTACACATATACATTTGCTATTCTTATGCATTGCTATACATTATATTTTACATTTGCGCAATTCGATTTGGTTGTAATTATTTGGATACTATCCTCCTATAAGTCTCATCCCTCATTTGTAAATAATTGTACCCCCACTCCCGGATACTTATTTGTAATAGCGTAGACTTTAAATTCCCGCAATTTACCGCTTTCAAATATACCATGGTTAGACCTAGGGTTTGTATGTACATAAAATCAAACGCTAGATAACCTAATACAAGACAAATACATGAAATCAATACACAATCACACTTGCACCCCTAGGGTAATCCCACATGTTGCCTTCCAAAATGGGCCATGCTTGCACGTCGAGTTTCTTTGGCAAAACAATTCAAATGATCATAAGTCCCTCGATGACGCTTTCGAAAGTTGCCTATCAAAATGATCATAGTCCCTTCAAGCAAAATTGCCAAAGACACTTGGCATCATTTCATTCATGGTCCATACGATGACCCGCGCCCGTCCCGTTAAACATCCTAAACGCAAGATTGTCCACCAAATACAATGGTGGAAAAAATTGTTAAAAAGGGTTAAAACATGAGAAAAAACCTTTGAGTAAACTTAGGGGTAGACAAAACTCTTAGTTACTTGATCAACTTGCAAAAACACTTGCCTACTTTTCAAACCACACTCCACAAACACTTTCAAAACAAACTTTCAAAAACATTTGAAACATCTTTTCGAAAAGATACACACCTTCGTATATACTCAAACACGAGTCATTACAACGGTTGCCGAAACAAAGGCGTCTATTTCAAAACACAAATACACACCCCATTTCAAGCAATCAAAAATCAAGGCAAGTGATCTAAAACCAAGTAACTAAGAGCCCATGGATAACCATGGATGAAAAGGGTGCTAATACCTTCCCTTTTCATAATCTACCCCCCGAACCCACGAAACATCTCAAAAGGTTTTTCCTGGGCTTTTTTAACCTTTCCTTTAGGATAAAATAAAAAGTCGGTGGCGACTCTTACTAAACCGAACAAGTGCGAATACAAACGCAAAACTCAAGTCAGTTCTCCCACCGTATCACAGAACTGGCGAATTTGCTGGAGAGTTCTTAAAAGTGGGGTTACCTTAGGGTTTAGATCACCTTTACATTCTTGCTTTGATTGCTTTGATTGCTTTATCTTTTTGGGTCCTTGTTTAGGTTTGTTGTAAATCCTACACCCGGATTTGGGGCACCTTTTTAGGTAAATAGCAATAAAACTTTGAGGGAACTGTGCGGGGTATACCGACACGGTTGAAGCAGTAAGCTATGTTAGTGTGACATATTTGTGAGTACCGATAACCCTTGAGTTCAATCAAGGAGAGTACGGGGCCGCTGAGTGATGTCGCGAAGCACTAACGAACTCTTAGAACATTACTCGACCATCCTAGCCTTTTTAAGGGTAGTGAGATGACCGACTTTGGTGCAGTCCGAAGTTGGTAGATACTCGATACTGCACTCATTGAGGGTTGTTTTCTTGGAATATTTTGGTCGCCAGTTAAGTGGCTAAACCAAAACGATGAACACGGAAAATAATCCAATGATATTGAGCTCCTTAGAACCTGATTTCTATTTTTAGGACAGGATGAGCCAACTAACTTCAAGAGGGTACTTACCTACAGCCCCATGCAAGCCTGAAACTAAGGACTTGTTTTGCTTTGTGTGAATATGATTTCCTGTATATACTCTCATTTGTTTTTGCATACATGTACATAACATCATAACATCATACCATAGCATTTTCAATAACCTTTTCAAGGATCTCGAGGGTTCTTTTGATGCAGGGTTACGTTGAACCAGACGTCTACCAATGGGCAAGAGGTTTCTCCTCTAAACAAATGCCATCAAAGATCAAGTACAACAACTCGAATCAGAGGCTATGACCCACTTGACATGGTGAGCTTGATTCTTGTGGAAAGACATCCACTGGTGCAAAGTTCTCCAATCAAAGATCGAAGTTCAACCTCTAACATTCTCTTGTGTTTACCCCAAGAGATCCTTGAAAGCATGCATCCACATATCATGCATTGCATCTTGGCAGTTTTTCCTTTTTTAGGTTTCCTTACTCTCATACTGTTTATTTCAGCAAGAGATGGCTCTAGAAAGGTCTGTCAAAGATATCCAGGACCAGACTGCTCAGCTGCAGGAAATGTTCTTGAACCTGTCACTGGGGCAAGAAGAAATGAAAGCTCTCCTCACAAAGGGCTTGGAGAATTCAAACAATGCCAGGAGTGATCAGCTTGCGGAGCTGCAGTTTGATCTGGCAACATTGAGGATCCAAGTGATGGGGCAGTTAGTGGGCCAGATGGCTCTCATCCAGGACCTGTCTCAAAGATAAGAGGAACTCAGAGTTCTCGTCCGCCAACTTCTTCAAAACAACCAACTGGGGCAAACATCTGAGGTTGAAGAGCAAGTCACCGCTCATCCTCCATCCACTCAAGAAGACAAGGGGAAGGCTCCTTTGCTTGCTTCAGGGTCACAAGCCCAGCAACAACCTCGCCAGCGTCAACGGGGTAATCGACGTAAACAAGAGACGTCGGGAAGACAGTTCACAGAGACCGACATACCGTCATCTCTGATTCTAGAGCGTTTGTTGGAGGTCAATCTGACTGCTTTGGGGATCCTATCCGGAACCCAAATACCTCCGCTCCTAACTATCATCCCGATGCATTTTGTGTTTACCACTCCTACAGCCCGGGACACGACACTGACGACTGTTGGGCCTTGAAGAACAAGATTCAAGATCTGATCGACATTTGAGTGCTGAGGTTCATGCCAGACGGCGAGATGAAAATCTTCCGTTAAGGAGTTCTCCACCTGAAGTGACAAAGCTCAAGCTGAAAGAATTTTGCTTCATTTTGAATTTTCAAAGTTATAATTTCTTTTGTTTTCAAACAATTATCTGTTGATGTTGAACTTTGTTTCATTAATGCATTACATATGTTTGTCTTGAATTCATCCATTCGTTTTCACTACTCTTATGCTTTCTTTATGATATTTAACTCTTGATAAAAAGCGGCAAGCCTTTAGAAGGAGGATGACGAAACAATACCATAATCTCATACAGTATGCTTTTGAACAGACCTTGCTGATGATGTACAGGCATTCCTTTCAATTCTCAAACACTGGAGTTATAAGGAAGATAATCCCTAGTCAACCCCTTCGAGCCAAAGAAGTAGGAGTTTTCTGTTCTAAACAAATCGAAACCTTTGATATAAGCCTGGGGGCAGGGTAGTCTCTCAGTTAATTCAAAAGAAAATGTGCATTAAAGTCGCAAACTCTCAAGTTCGTAACACAACGACGACAAAGAAAAGCATTCCTCTGGAATCAAAAGACAAGTGAAGGTTCCCTATCACATAGGCAGTCAATCTCTCTCGAAAAAAAAAAAGCCCACTGAGCCAAAACCTGTAAAGAAGGTTTAAGAAAGCTGGGACATCCCGCTGACTGTGATCTCAAAAACAGAGACAGTCAGGCAAAAGTTAGGGGTAACAAATCAAAATCAAAATAGAGAGGTCATTACAAACCCTCAACAACATGAAAAATGTTGCAAAAGAAAAAGGAGATGATGACTGTCTCCCAAATTCATCTGGTGAACCATCACCCAAATGTCATTCCAAACTCGAATAGAGTGCGACGCACAATTAACTGAGCTTAGGTTTGAAGAACATCACGAAGAGCGGGTGGGTACAAATACACTTTGAGCCTTTATCCTTTGTTTCTTAAACCGTGAACCAAGCCACGTTACAACCCTTCAAAAGTCCTAATTGAAGCATGGGTTAATTCGAAAGCATACTGTTCAAAAGGTGTCCTGACTCCTGTAAGGCTTTGCCCTAAATCATATGTTGATCTGTCTTATAAAAAGTTTTCTGCTAAAAAAAATGCATTTTTCAAAACTTCGAGACAAACATAAAACTTTTCATTGTTTGGATATCACTGTTAGCATTTGGCTATTTGTTTGACAGCGAAGAAATTCATACAGCGAATGTTCGGAGGAACAAAAACTCTCTCAGTGAACAAAATCACTTCAAAAGGATGACACTTCCAACGAAAAATCTCCTATCAACAGGGGGCATGACATGTCACCATCCGATTAACCTGGGGCAGTCCAGTCAAGGTTTCAACAGATCTTTCAAAGTTCAGTTAACCTGGGGCAGTCCAGTCAAGATTTCAAGAAATCTCTCAATTTGCAGAGTAATCTGATTCAAGACTCCTTCATCATCACTTGGGGCATTCGAATGTCAAAAGTGTTCAACAATTCCTTCATCTCCTGTTGGAAGATACGGTCCAGATTTGCTCCAGACACGGTTGCCATTCTGTCACCTTTCTTAAGTTCCAGATCAACACCTGTAACAAGCCAGGAAAATATCTGTGGACGACTGATTGGGGATTAACACCTATAACAAGCCAGGAAATTATCTACATCACCACTTGGGGCATTCGAATGTCAAAAGTGTTCAACAATTCCTTCATCACCTGTTGGAAGTCACGGTCATCAAAGATCAAATTCTCACAAAATTCAAGTTATGAAGCCCGGATTTGACCAGATAATATCTTGATCTCTACAGCACATTGTGAAGACCGGACTACGACCGAATAACAGTGTCAGATTACCGCAAAGCCTGGATTACGACCAGATAGTGGGATCTCCTGAATTCAAGTTATGAAGCCCGGATTTGACCGGATAATATCTTGATCTCTACAGCACATTGTGAAGACTGGACTACGACCGGATAACAGTGTCAGATTACCGCAAAGCCTGGATTACGACCAGATAGTGGGATCTCCTGAATTCAAGTTATGAAGCCCGGATTTGACCGGATAATATCTTGATCTCTACAGCACATTGTGAAGACCGGACTACGACCGGATAACAGTGTCAGATTACCGCAAAGCCTGGATTACGACCAGATAGTGGGATCTCCTGAATTCAAGTTATGAAGCCCGAATTTGACCGGATAATATCTTGATCTCTACAACACATTGTGAAGACCGGACTACGACCGGATAACAGTGTCAGATTACCGCAAAGCCTGGATTACGACCAGATAGTGAGATCTCCTGAATTCAAGTTATGAAGCCCGGATTTGACCGGATAATATCTTGATCTCTACAGCACATTGTGAAGACCGGACTACGACCGGATAACAGTGTCAGATTACCGCAAAGCCTGGATTACGACTAGATAGTGGGATCTCCTGAATTCAAGTTATGAAGCCCGGATTTGACCGGATAGTACCTTGATCTCTACAACACATTGTGAAGCCTGGATTACGACCGGACAGCTGATCGAGACTTTATGAGTCTATCGGGATACTAACTGCAAGTATACAGTTCAGTCGTTCTAGTTTTAAAAGATTATCGAACCCACAGAGACTGTGTATCAATCACATACGATCTAATGCTACAGTTTTGTCTAACTAAGCGATGAATATTCGATATTTGGGGTAGACAGTTTAGTTTTAAAAGTAATAGTACTAATTATACCGGTATGTGATAATCGACTTAGGGAATTCGATGAATCGCTTGGCCTATAAAGTATTTCAGTAAAAGCTAATTGTTTAAAAACTTGAGACATACACTCACGTGTTTATGAAATAAGTCATGCTACTAAACCTAGTGGATGCACTTTAAATTTAATAACACTTTTTGAAAACAATTTGAATTTAATTAATTTATTAAAACACTCTCGTGTATTTAAAAATCAATGCTTCGTTACCACTATCTGGGTTGAACCCCAGCTCTCGCATGCAGGTTCTTGCCTTAATTAATTTCCCACTCTCGTGGCAAAATCGTGTTAATTAACCTCTCACTCTCGTGACATGGATAGTTAAATTAATATTGGAAATTGGAAACCAGAAATTGTTTTATAAATATTTTTGGCCAAGGTCTTATTGAATTCTTTCAGTTCTTACGGTCACATACCGGTATTAATAATTTAGCCAGACATAATTAACTTAACAGTAAATAAGTTCAGAATACAATTCATGGCAATAATTGGCATATTATAGAAAATGAATAAATAATAATTGCAATATAAAAAAACCTGGAATTACAGATGCTATAGTAATCTTGAGGTAATACAATAATCTGAATCTTCAAGCTTGACTTGCAGTAGAAATTCGTGTTAATTCTTGTAAGAAGAATTAACACTTAAAAATAGAAACTAGAGCTTGAATGAAAATTACAGGGAATTGAAAGCAGAATTGAAAAACACACAAAATGGAAATAAATTGGAAATAACTGTAAAAATAAAATAAGTATTTGCTGAGTAAAATTCTTCGACCCTTGGACTGTGCCTTGGTATTCATATTTATAGCAGGAAAAATCAGCAGTTTGATTTTTGAATTCATGATGAAGTCTTCGTGGAGAAATTCTAGGAGCAGTAGTAGTTGTGGCAATAAAATAGGAGGTTCAGTAGAAACAGGAAGAATTATTCTGCCCTTTACGCCCACGTCTTCAATTATGCGCAACGCCCTCCTTCACGCGCGTGACAGTCGTCACAGGTGGGTGACGGTCGTCACACGCTGAAGTGGTGTCTTACGCTCGTCACAGGGGCGTGACGACCGTTTCCTTAAGTTGTGGGGTGTTACGCCCGTCACAGGGGCGTGACGACCGTCAACTATCCAGAAGTCCACACTTTGTATTTTTTTATTCTTTTTCTCTTTGTTTTTCGTCTAGCTTTCTTCATGTTGTCCTTTTGCATCGGTTTGAGTCGACAAGTGTTATACCTGTAAAAAAAGACAAATAATCTCGGAATAATCGAGGGTTAGACGACTTAATGGAATATAAAATCGGTAAAAAGTATGTTAATTATACGATATGTTTTCTCGTTATCAAATTCCCCCATACTTAAACCTTTGCTTGTCCTCAAGCAAATAGTCATTCGAAAGGTCGAACAAGTTTTCGTCAAGCGCATAAGCATGACATACCTTTGGATTTTTAAAGTGGTTTCGGGAAATCCTCATTGGTTCGGCCAATAATTGAGTAAAACACTAAAGATACGCTAATGACGCAAGCAGTAAGCTTACCCGTAGACTTCCATTTTAAACGAGCTATCCAACAGTTCCGTTATAAATCTGCCCGGAGTTCCTCGTATCTATTTCACCCGGTTTCGTTCTGGCGCAATCACATTAAGCCCTTTGCCTTAGCACGCACGTAGTGGAGTAACCGGTTAGTGACTTTGATCCTTTAGCACGGGGTCTGGTACATGAATGTGGCAACCCTACATATTTTATCCATATTGGAGGTTGTGGGGGATCGGGCCGTAGCACGCCCTATCGAGTTCAGAACCAGATACCTCTGAACCAACCAACATTGGATTTCTTCATTATTTTCTCAGCTCTTATATGTGCCCGTATATTTTGGTACACAGATTTTCCTTTCTTTTTGCAGCGAGATATGAAGGATATCTTTAGAATCAGGCATCAAACACTTATATTCATCGATTCTCCACGTGGTTTGTGTCAAGACAGTGCTGACTGCTAGTATAAACTACTAGGGGTTACTTCTAGAACTTGAAACTCCGAATATCGGTATAATGGTTATTGAAACGGATCGCGTAAGTAGGAAGTCCACGGTGACAGAACCGTATCGATCTTGTTATGTCGTTTTCGGCTTCCTCAACTGGGATTTCATTAAAGTAGGTATGTCGGGCTAATGCGAAAATAAATTTTTTTTTTTGGTATGGCAAAGTAAAGCGAAGAATTTGAATCGAGACATATCGCAAGAATTTACTAGTTTTATTAACGATTGAAAGGTACCTCTCCCACACAAAATCCGACATTGTCCTCAATGTTGCGATATACATGCGGGGAAGTACAATTACAGAAACAAAAAGGAAAAGAAATGAAACAGAAAATAACAAATTACAAAGAAATTAAAGAAAGACCAACTACTGGTGACCACGCCCTCTGCTCCTGGTGCGAGAGCGTCTGGTAGGAGTGGCTTCAGCGTCGGTGTCTTGGAAGCCATAGGTGTTCATATCTATCCTCAAGGCGTTAAGCTCTGACAGCGCCTCATCCAACCTTTCATTCATGTTTCGCTTCCCAGTCAAGATCTGAGCGTTTTGGGCGCACAGAGCCTCAAACTGGTCAACTTGCCTCCTTTCAAGCGCCGCATTCATCTGATTTTGCATGTGGAGGGCGCGGAGGATGTCTTCAAGATTGATAGGAGGAGGTGTAGATGAGGATCCAGGGATGTCGTGGACAGGCAGAGCAATATCCAACTCTTCTTGTATATCGTCTGCGGCGGCTGCAGCTTGGTCTTCGTGGGCAGGTGCAGGCTCTACGGGGACTTCAGGGTCGAACAACCAGTTTGCTTGGTTACTTGGATCGATTCGGTCCCTGTTCGGCAAGATGATATTCTGATAGACGGTATTCCTAATTACGGGGTGGAATCTTCCATCTTCCCGCTCGTAGATGAGGTGTGCGGCTTTGCAGTAATCCAAGGTTAGCAAAGCCGGTGCCATAGAAGGCAAGGTTGCAAGAGCAGCACCATAATTTAGACCAATGGCAATAGAAGTAACCAGCCCTCCGAAATAGAAAGGTTTTCCACCTCTAGCACAAATAGAGTGGATGTGGGCGAGTAGGAACGGGGCGGCATTTATCTTTTGCCCAGTGAACGCACAATGTAGAAAGAAGAGCTCCTTGGAGTTGAGCTTATGGTTGCTGTCGCGGGCGAAGATGGTGTTACTAAGAATGCGATGAAAGTAGCGGATGGCCGGATTGTGGATGTGGGTAGCGTTGAGGTGGTCGTAGGACCCGACACGGATGTTCGTTAAACTGTGCCACAAGTTGAAAGCCTCCTCATTAAAACAATCCGGTACCCGAAAATGAGCACCTTCATCCGAACAAAATCCCATAAGCCTCGCGATGTCGGATTGAGGCAACTGATGCTCAACTCCGAACATGCGAAATTTTGCCACGCCTAATAATTGGTTTGTGACACCCGGCGGAGTGAGGTAAGCGAACGAACTCAAGAACTCAAGAGTAAGAGTTTCGTAGATTGGTCTTGGTTCGCGGCAGAGGTTCCACAAATCCACGCTTTGTAGTAATCGGCGGACACTGTCGAGTAGTCCCAAACTTCGTAGGCAGTCGATGTCAATGTACCTTGTGGGTTGGAGACCTCGACGTTGGAATTTTTGATACTTTGCTCGTTGATTCTCCCCAGGTTTGCCGATTCTGAAATTGATAACTTGAGCGTTTGGGTTGTTTTCCATGGTGATAAAGGATTTGATTTGGGAATGTGAGAATGGGAGATTGTGGGGATGTTAATTTGGTGTTGGAAGTATAGAAATTGGAAGGAAAATGGATTGACTAGGTGGTTTTTCGTGTGGTGTGGTGATAATGGAGAAGGGAAAAATGGGTTTATAAAGAAGAAGGTTGGAACGGTTCTCTGTAACAGCCATTGGTTTCTGTCTGTGTGACGGTCGTCACAGGGTTGTGACGCTCGTCACGAAGCAAAGAGGCGCGTTACGCTCGTCACAGGGGTGTGACGGTCGTAACGCAGACAGAGTCTTAAATGAAAGATCCGTTACAGGACCGTTGATGAGTTTATTATTATTATTATTATTATTCTTGGTAATTGGAATTTTGTTTTGAAGAATATATATATATATATTTTTGGTTTATTTGAAATGTTTGTTTTAATTAATTATTTTAAATAATTAAGGTTTTAAATCTAACGAAAATAGACAGTAAATAATAGTAAATAACAACAGTAAATAAAACATAGACAGTAAACAGTAAACAGTAAATTGGGAAAGAAATAAAAAATAAACTTCAATTTAATAAATGCATAACAAATTGTCTCAAAGTAAAAATGATGATAATGTTGAAATAATAACTAAACTAAAAATCCCTCCCACACAGAAATTTACAGTGTCCTCACTGTACGTAAAAATGCAAGAGAGAAAGCAAGGAGATAATGATGGAAACTCTAGCCACGGGGTGGTGGAAACAAATGCTGATGCATATAATCCAACTGATCAGTCACCAAGTCCATGAAGGTAATGAAATCCACCCTAAGAGAAGTCAGCTCGCCCCGCATGTCCGTAATGGCTGCATGTAGGGAGTCCAGGGTAACAACAGGTGGAGGTGGAGTAGTCTCAGGAGCTTGAGGCGCGGTCTCAGCGGAAGTAGCCTCCTGTTCCCAAGGATCAGGGAGATCATGGTAGCCTGGCGGTGTAGCAGGATCTTCTTCAGCATTAGCATTGTTAGGAACCTCATAGATGTCGACTGTAGATGGTGAAGAGGGTGGTGAAGTAGGGTAGTGAAGATCAAACAGCCAATTATCCCGGTTGTGCACACTGGTTCTTGGGTCAGGCAGCTTAAAATGATGGACGATCTGATGATTAACTAGCAAGTCAAATGAATCTGGTCCAAGGTTTCCAATCATGCTAGTGTTGAAACAAAAAGCAATGTCCATCGGCTTTATGCCATAAAGCGGAGCAGAACCGAGCATAGGCCGGCGGAGTCCAATGGCGTTAGACAGCATGGTGACTAACCCACCTAACAAAATCGGTGCATTTGGGGTCTGTATGATCCGCTCCATATTGGCGAGCATATAAGCTGCGCCGTTCACCGGACGGTTTTGAGATGCACAATACATGATAAACAGCTCATCACGGGATACAGAGGTGACATTTTGCTGTTTGCCGAAGATAGTGTGGGCTATGATCTTGTGGAAATACCTAATAGCCGAGTTATGAATGCATTCAGAGTACAGATCTGACGGCTCAGGATGGTTAACACCAGCTATGCTTCCCCAAAAAAAGTCAAGCTCAGATACGGGCAAAAGGTTCTCCTGTGTCATGGTAATAACGTCGGGTCCAAAAGGGAACCCAAGAAGATGGCTAAACTCTCGCAGGTTGTAAGTGTAATCCATGTTAAACATTCTAAATGTAATCAACCCACGGTTGAATCCCATTCCATGATTTAGAATGAAACTCAAAGTGCTGAGAAACTCCAGAGTCAGCCTTTTGTAGGTACAGAACCTCCGACGGATAGGGGCAGTGTCCCAACCAATCTGGTGCAGCAGGTACATGACACTCTCGCGAATGCCAAGGGCAGCCATAGCATGATCATCTGCATATATAGTAGGACACATCTCCCGGTCACCCAGATCTGCAAGCCTTCTTCTCTGGTGTCGGCTTCACAATTTGACATTCATGAAGTTAGCACAATCCATAGCGCGAGATGTGAAAGAAAAAGAATTACCCCCTAAAAATATTTGAAAAATGTTTGAAAGAAAAGGAAATTAAGTAAGTATTTTCGGGTTAGGAAATTGCCAAAGTTAAATTAAAAAGAAAAAGAAAGATAAAAGGGAGAAATAAAAACAGAAGGAAAATAGAAAAAGAGTAAGAAATGCAATAATGAAAACATTTTAAAGATTAAGAAAAAGAAAAGAAAAAAAAATAAAAACATATTAAAGCAGAAAAAATAATTAAAGTAAAAACATGGGTTGCCTCCCACGAAGCGCCTTTATTTTATGTCGACGGCTCGACATTAAATACCTATTCAGTTAGGTAAAGGGGTAGGCGGCTCACTTAACTGAAGATAAGCCGAGAAGTCGATATTGTCGACGTTAAAATAGTGCATTAAGCGCTGGCCATTAACAATGAATGGGTCGATAGAACTACCTTTAATTTCTATCGCGCCACTTGGGAAAACTTTGCTAATTTCGAACGGTCCGGACCATCTGGAGCGCAATTTTCCCGGGAAAAGTTTTAGTCTAGAGTTGAATAGGAGTACGATGTCTCCTTCCTTAAAGTCTTTCCGCGAGATACGCTTGTCGTGCCATTTTTTTGTTCGTTCTTTATAGATTTTAGCATTTTCATAAGCGTCTAAACGCAATTCTTCCAGTTCATGGATATCTAACACTCGTTTCTCTCCAGCACTCTTATAGTTTAAGTTAAGGGTTTTTATCGCCCAATAAGATTTATGTTCTAATTCTACTGGAAAATGACAAGATTTTCCATAAACTAACTTGAACGGTGTCGTTCCGATAGGAGTTTTAAAAGCTGTCTGATATGCCCAAAGAGCATCGTTGAGCTTGGAGGACCAGTCTTTTCTGGATGTGGCTACGGTTTTCTCAAGTATCTGTTTGATCTCCCTATTCGACACTTCCACTTGTCCACTTGTTTGAGGATGGTAAGGTGTGGCTATGCGGTGTTTAACGCCATATTTGGAAAGTAACCTTTCGAAGATTCTGGAGATAAAATGGGAGCCACCATCGCTGATCACTAGTCTTGGTACACCAAATCGTGGGAAGATAATATTCTTGAATAGTTTTAGTACCACACGTGTGTCATTTGTGGGTGCGGCGATGGCTTCAATCCATTTTGATACATAGTCGACGGCGACCAAAATATATTTATTTCCAAAGGATGTGGGGAAAGGTCCCATGAAATCAATTCCCCACACATCGAAAACTTCTACTTCGAGGATTCCTTTTAACGGCATTTCGTCACGTCTAGATATATTTCCTGTGCATTGACATCTATCGCAGTTCATAATTGCTACGTGGACGTCTTTCCATAAGGTAGGCCAAAAGAAGCCAGCTTGAAGTATTTTTGCACAGGTTTTCGATGTACTAGCGTGTCCACCACAAGGGGCGGAGTGACAATGGGAAATGACGTGGTTTATTTCATCATTAGGAACGCAGCGACGGTAGATACCATCGGCGCCTCTTTTAAAGAGTAGTGGTTCATCCCAAAAGTAGTGTTTAAGGTCATGGAAGAATTTCTTCCGCTGTTGGTACGTCAAATCAGGTGGTAAAACACCGGCAGCTAAATAGTTGACGAAGTCAGCGTACCATGGTAATGCGGTATTAGTACAAATGGATTCTACTACCGCAGTTGTGAAAGTTTCATTATGTGGATCTGAACTGTCGGTAGGGTTTGTCTCTAGTTTGGCAATGAGGCGTTCATAAGGGAAATCTTCATTTATGGGAACACTCTCGGTTTGGATTCCATCTAATCTCGATAAATGGTCAACTACCATGTTCTCAGTTCCTCTTTTGTCTTTTATTTCTAAGTCAAACTCTTGTAAGAGTAAGATCCATCTGAGTAATCGCAGTTTGGCGTCCTTCTTGCTTAGTAGGTATCGGATCGCAACATGATCCGTATAAATAATGATTTTAGCGCCTACTAAGCAGGAACGAAATTTGTCCAATGCGAATACCACAGCTAAGAGTTCCTTCTCCGTTGTGGCGTAACTCATTTGTGCGGGATCAAGCGTTCTGCTCGCGTAGTAGATAGCGTGAAGCTTCTTTTCTTTGCGTTGTCCTAGGACTGCGCCTACAGCATAATCGCTTGCATCGCACATGATTTCAAATGGTAAATTCCAATCAGGAGGTTGCATAATAGGGGTCGATATTAAGGCCTCTTTTAGTGTCTCGAATGCGTTCAAGCATTTATCGTCGAAAATAAACTCAGCCTCTTTCATTAATAACTCAGTTAGTGGCTTGGTGATTTTAGAGAAATCTTTTATGAAACGTCGGTAAAAACCCGCGTGTCCTAGAAAACTTCGTATTTCTCTAACTGTTTTGGGTGGTTGAAGGTTTTTGATAATTTCAATCTTTGCTTTGTCAACTTCAATCCCCCTGTTTGATACAATGTGACCCAACACAATTCCTTGTCTCACCATGAAGTGACATTTTTCCCAGTTGAGCACTAGGTTGACATTAACACAGCGTTTCAGTACTAATTCAAGGTTTGTTAAACATCCGTCAAAACTCTCTCCATAGACAGAGAAATCGTCCATGAATACCTCCATGATTCCGTCTAAAAAATCTGCGAAGATCGCCATCATGCATCGTTGGAAAGCTGTAGGCGCATTACATAGTCCAAATGGCATTCTCCGGTATGCAAAGGTACCATAGGGACATGTGAACGTAGTTTTCTCTTGATCGTCAGGATGAATGGGAATTTGAAAGAATCCTGAGTATCCATCAAGATAGCAGAAATGGGAATGTTTGGCTAAACGCTCGAGCATTTGATCAATGAATGGTAATGGGAAATGGTCTTTGCGTGTAGCTTTGTTTAGTTTCCTATAATCGATACACATTCTCCATCCTGTTTGCGTACGTTGCGCTACCGATTTGCCTTTTGTATTTGTTATAACTGTAACACCTCCTTTCTTAGGCACCACATGAACTGGACTGACCCAGTTGCTATCTGATATTGGGTATATGATGCCTGCCTCTAGTAGTTTTTGCAATTCCTTCTTAACGACTTCACTTAGGATAGGATTTATTCGTCTCTGATGTTCTCTAGAAGTCTTGCAATCTTCCTCCAGCATAATGCGGTGCATACAGAGAGAAGGGCTTATTCCTTTGAGATCTGAGATATTATAGCCTAACGCGGTTGGATATTTCCTTAACACACTAAGAAGTTTTTCGGTTTCGATCTCTCCTAATTCGGCATTGACTATAACTGGTCGTTCGAGTTCTTTATCTAAGAACTCATACCTAAGATCTTCGGGTAATGTTTTAAGTTCTATACCGGGTTTCTTATTAGTTGAGTCAGGATCAGGTGTTAGGGCTAAACATTCGCTTAGGTTGGCATCTAAGTGTTCCTGTTTCCAGTCTTCGTTCTTGAGGACAGTCGGTGTCTGAATTTTCAGCATCTCAGAGTAGGTGTCCTCTTGGCATTCAAGTTCTTTGACACATTCATCAATGATATCTAGGAGACAACATGAGTCGTCTATAGTAGGGGCTTTAAAGAATTGGGAAAGAATGAATTCTACTTTTTCTTCTCCTACCTCGAAGGTAAGTTTTCCTTTCTTGACGTCAATGATGGCTTCTGCAGTCGCTAAAAATGGTCTTCCTAGTATGATGGGAATGTTTGAATCTTCCTTGATGTCCATTATTATAAAGTCAGTCGGTATGTAAAATTGTCCTATTCGGACAAGAATGTTTTCTAGCATTCCAACAGGAAATTTGACTGATCTATCGGCTAGTTGTAAGGACATCTTGGTAGGTCTCATGTCGCCTAATTTGAGCTTTTCGCAAATAGATAATGGCATTAGACTGACACTGGCTCCTAAATTGCATAGAGCTTTGTCTATGACAGATTTTCTAATTACACATGGTATGGAGAAACTACCAGGATCTTTTAGCTTCGGAGGCATGTTATTTTGAATTATGGCGCTACATTCGGCAGTTAACATAACGGTTTCGTTTTCAACGATTTTTTTCTTATTAGCCAATATTTCTTTTAGGAATTTAGCATATGACGGCATTTGGGTTATAGCTTCCGTAAATGGAATAGTGACGTTTAGTTGTTTCAGAAGTTCTACAAATTTCTTGAATTGTCCCTCATTCTTAGATTTTGCAAGTCTTTGAGGGTATGGAATTGGTGGTTTGTATGGTGGTGGAGGCACATATGGTTTTTCTGAGGCCTCTCTATCCTCATTCGCGTCTTCCTCTACATTTTCAGATTGATCTTTCGTCTTCTCTATTTCCTTTTCGGGCTTTTGATACATGGTCGGGTTTTGGAGTCTAGGATCTATCGGTCCATCAAGGGCTGTCCCACTTCTTAATGTAATAGCATTTGCATGTCCTTTGGGATTGGGCTGTGGCTGTCAAGGAAATGTACCAGCAGGTGCGGAAGAACTAGCTTGGTGTTGTGCTACTTGGGAGATTTGGGTTTCTAACATTTTGTTGTGAGTGGCTAGGGCATCTACCTTGTTTGCTAATAGCTTTAGTTGTTCACCGGTGTGAACGTTTTGATTGAGGAATTCTTTGTTTTGTTGGGCTTGATTAGCGATAAAATTTTCCATTAGGATTTCAAGGTTAGATTTCTTAGGAATGTTAGGAACATTACCGGCGGGTTTTTGATAACCTGGAGGTACAACAGGTGCTTGGCCAGGTGCATATAAAGCGTTATTGCTCTTGTACGAGAAGTTAGGATGGTTCTTCCAATCAGGGTTATAGGTATTGACATAAGGATTTCCTTGAGCGTAATTTACCTGATCAGCCGTTATTCCTGCTAGGATTTGACACTCGGTTCCAACATGACCAGGTACTCCACAAACTTCGCAGCTTGGGGTAACTGCAGCTACGGTAGCTGCATGAGGTAAGGTCAAGCTTTCTATCTTTTGGGTAAGAGCATCTACCTTAGCATTAACTTTATCTAGGCTACTAATCTCGTACATCCCGCCTTTGGTTTGAGTTTTCTCCATATATGTTCTTTCTCCTCCCCACTGATAGTGGTTTTGAGCCATGTTTTCAATGAGTTGATTAGCTTCGTCATAAGGCTTGTCCATCAGTGTACCACCTGCGGCAGCATCTATAGATAGTCTTGTGTTGTACAAGAGTCCATTATAAAACGTGTGGATTATCAGCCATTTTTCTAGTCCGTGATGTGGGCACATTCGCATCATATCTTTGTAGCGCTCCCATGCATCGAATAGTGATTCAGTATCCTTCTGCCTAAATCCGTTGATTTGGGCTCTTAGTGCAGCGGTCTTGCTTGGGGGAAAGTATCGTGCTAAGAATACGATCTTCAGTCCTTCCCATGTAGTGACGGAATTTGATGGCAAGGATTGCAACCAAGCCCAAGCTCTATCTCTTAGTGAGAAAGGGAAAAGACGTAATCTAATAGCATCTTTACTAACACCATTCGCTATAACTGTGTCGGAAAATTGAACGAATTTCGTAAGGTGTTCATTCGGATCCTCAGAAGGATCTCTAGAGAATTGGTGTTGTTGGATAGCTGATATCAATGACGGCTTTAACTCGAAATCGTTTCGGTTTATTGCTGGAGCAGCAATGCTGTTATGGGGCTCTTGTTGTGATGGAGTTGCGTACTCCTTCAGTGGACGGGTCCTTTGTTCTTCGGCCATGTATAATTCTGGATTGGCTTCGGTTTCAGAGGAAGAATTAGAATCAGTTCCGGAATCAATCTTGATTTCTGGTTTGGGTAAAGGAATAGCGTGAGTTAAACAGTAATCCCTGACTGCACGTCTTACGGAAAGAATGCGTTCAGGTTCGTCCGTCGGTTTGTCAAGTGGTTCGCCTTGTAAGCGAGTCCTTGGCATACAAATCGACAAAGGGTGTCTGTTGCTTAGTCTAAACGCGCAACAGAAGAATCGTAATTAATTGACTACCAATCCCCGGCAACGGCGCCAAAAACTTGATCGGGACTTTATGAGTCTATCGGGATACTAACTGCAAGTATACAGTTCAGTCGTTCTAGTCTTAAAAGATTATCGAACCCACAGAGACTGTGTATCAATTGCATACGATCTAATGCTACAGTTTTGTCTAACTAAGCGATGAATATTCGATATTTGGGGTAGACAGTTTAGTTTTAAAAGTAATAGTACTAATTATACCGGTATGTGATAATCGGACTTAGGGAATTCGATGAATCGCTTGGCCTATAAAGTATTTCGGTAAAAGCTAATTGTTTAAAAACTTGAGACATACACTCTCGTGTTTATGAAATAAGTCATGCTACTAAATCTAGTGGATGCACTTTAAATTTAATAACACTTTTTGAAAACAATTTGAATTTAATTAATTTATTAAAACACTCTCGTGTATTTAAAAATCAATGCTTCATTACCACGATCTGGGTTGAACCCCAGCTCTCGCATGCAGGTTCTTGCCTTAATTAATTTCCCACTCTCGTGGCAAAATCGTGTTAATTAACCTCTCACTCTCGTGACAAGGATAGTTAAATTAATATTGGAAATTGGAAACCGGAAATTGTTTTATAAATATTTTTGGCCAAGGTCTTATTGAATTCTTTCAGTTCTTACGGTCACATACCGGTATTAATAATTTAGCCAGACATAATTAACTTAACAGTAAATAAGTTCAGAATACAATTCATGGCAATAATTGGCATATTATAGAAAACAAATAAATAATAATTGCAATATAAAAAAACCTGGAATTACAGATGCTATAGTAATCTTGAGGTAATACAGTAATCCGAATCTTCAAGCTTGACTTGCAGTAGAAATTCGTGTTAATTCTTGTAAGAAGAATTAACACTTAAAAATAGAAACTAGAGTTTGAATGAAAATTACAGGGAATTGAAAGCAGAATTGCAAAACACACAAAATGGAAATAAATTGGAAATAACTGTAAAAATAAAATAAGTATTTGCTGAGTAAAATTCTTCGACCCTTGGACTGTGCCTTGGTATTCATATTTATAGCAGGAAAAATCAGCAGTTTGATTTTTGAATTCATGATGAAGTCTTCGTGGAGAAATTCTAGGAGCAGTAGTAGTTGTGGCAATAAAATAGGAGGTTCAGTAGAAACAGGAAGAATTATTCTGCCCTTTACGCCCACGTCTTCAATTATGCGCAACGTCCTCCTTCACGCGCGTGACGGTCGTCACAGGTGGGTGACGTTCGTCACACGCTGAAGTGGTGTCTTACGCTCGTCACAGAGGCGTGACGATCGTTTCCTTAAGTTGTGGGGTGTTACGCCCGTCACAGGGGCGTGACGACCGTCACCTATCCAGAAGTCCACACTTTGTATTTTTTTATTCTTTTTCTCTTTGTTTTTCGTCTAGCTTTCTTCATGTTGTCCTTTTGCATCGGTTTGAGTCGACAAGTGTTATACCTATAAAAAAAGACAAATAATCTCGGAATAATCGAGGGCTAGACGACTTAATGGAATATAAAATCGATAAAAAGTATGTTAATTATACGATATGTTTTCTCGTTATCAACAACAGTCAAGAGTACTACGAAGCCTGGAATCGACCAGATAGTGGTATATCTTTAACACAAGCCGTGAAGCCCGGATTTGACCGGATAACAGCTTAGCAAGCTTTTGTGAAGCCTGGACCACGACCAGAGAGCAATACAAATTTCTGTGAAGCCTGGATTACGACCAGATAGCAGTTAACCCTCAAGAGTGAAGACCCTCATCCTTAAAACCTCAGAAGATTGGTATACTCCCAATTTCTGATCATTAACAGAACGAAGATTTCCATCACCTCATCATGAAGCAACCCTACACAGTTTCAATATCCCCAGCGGAGCTAAAACTTCCATTTATCAACCCCCAAGCAGAGTGAAGACTCTCATTTCCAGTTCCTCACAGAATATTCGAATATTCTCCAGTGAAGATCCCCTCAAGACATGAATTCCCCAGTAGATTGGCATACAACCAAAGCTCCGGATTCCCCGACAGTGGTCCCAGGACTTCTTATGATCAAAGATTCTTGCCCTCCCCAACAGCAGTCAAGGAACTATTTTCCCCGTCCGCAGTCAAGATTCTTTTGTCTTCAGCCGTCCAGGATTCATCTATCCTCAGCAAGACAGCTCATCAGCTTACCTGCGCATTCATCACATTCATATCATCAACATTGATGTAACATACATTGCATCATGCATCATGACATTGCATACAACTAACTCTTTACCTTTTCAGGAAAAGATTAGTCAATAGACAAAAATCATCATCTTCTGAGATTCATCCAGAAATAGTTCAGATGTGACCCAAACACGGCAACATTCTGATACTTATTCCAGATTCATCCAGAGGCAGTTTTACACGGACTCATCATCAGGAAACCCTACGTCGGTTCCTTCTTCACTTTAAGACTTCTGAAAATAGTTTACGGACGCTTCCCAACAACGGATGCTACTCTATTGCTTATTCAACTCCAACTCCTTAAAACAGTTTACGGATTCTCCAAACATGGATGTCAATCTATCACTTGTTCAAACCCCCAGTTCAGAGACGTTCCAAAACATGGATACCTTTCTGATACTCGTCTACTCACCAAGGACGTGCAGTTCAACATTTCCAGATGGCATCTATAAGCCCATCCTCCTCAACAAACACTTCCAAGTGGCATCTTTAAGCCCATTTCCAGATGGCATCTGTAAGCCCATCCTCCTATCAGCAGTCACAAGATGGCATCTTTAAGCCCATCACCAAATGGCATCTTTAAGCCCATTCCCTCCACCATCACATCACCAAGTGCAAATTTTAGGGCACTCTAGTGTCCAATCTCCTTTTACCCTCGAGACGCGAAAGGCAAACTTGCCAATCTAACTCTTCAGGTTCAAGAAGATTGAACAGGGGCAACTGTTGTACCCCAAAATTTGCCCTCGCATTTTTCCACAAGAGATCACAGCCTCGGGCGTTTCCTGATTTTTCAGATTGGCGTAAGAATCAGTCAAACAGATTTTTCTTATCAGTCAGACAAAGTTAGGGTTTTCATGGCTCTGGAACAGTTCACACAGTTTGCTTAGGGTTTGGTTGATTTTGGCCCAGGTTTTGATCAGGCAGACGTTTCTTTGGCATTTAATCAAGAATTAGGGTTTTTGTGCGCGCATTCTCAGAAAGGATTATCTTTACAGTTTCTTTTCAGTTTACTCTGAAATTTGATTTGAGGCATTTGAATTGAGACCTTGCAGTGCTTGGCATGATCAGTAAAGGCTAAGGCATTTGATTTGAGATGAGGTACTTAAATTAAGAATCTGCAGTGTTTGATTAAATCAGTGAAAAGAGAGCATCTGGATGTTGGTTTGATTAACTATGCATTGTTTAATTGGAGCGCCAAGTTTATTACCGATTCATGCTGAATGGCGAGACCACAGTGTTCGTTAATTATTTTTTTTCTAAGTCAGAATAATTGGATACTTCCAGTTATTTTAATTTAAGGAATTCAAATAATTAAATGGACCGTAAATTGAAAGAGAAATTAATTGATAAAAAGGATTTTTATTTATTCATTTTTAATTGTTTTGTTACAAATTATTATTCGAACAATTGTAAATTTACTTATATTTTTGTTTACAATAATAATTTTACAAATAAATTAAAATGAAAATAAAACTATCCTAAATATTCCCAAGTCTTCAAATCTTCAGCTTCTACTGCTGCTCCTCTCCATTAAGTTTTATCTGCAAAACAAAGAGAAAAAAGCAAAAGTCAAAGCAGATAAAATTAAAAAGACAGACAGTAATTTAAAGATTCATCATTAAAGGCAACTGGTCGGAATCAGTTTGCCCTCTCTGCAAATCAAGAGATTTCTCCCGGTTCACAGAGAGGGATGAAAAATGCTTGCAAAAGAAAAAGGTATGAATGCACAAAGTTATGATTTTGCACAAGTTCAAATCGTCAACCAACTGCATAGTTTCCAAACAAACAGCATGCCAAACAAAGTCCAAATCCAAACAGAACTAAATGTCAAAAAAACTGTCCAAAGATATGGAAAGATATCAAGATATCAAGCAAGTACAAAAGGCCACCAAAAGCTGTCAAAAGAGATATGCAAATATCAAGAAGTACAAGGTATGCAGAGGAAAATATACAACTGCAAGCAACATCAAATTACATCATTTTCCAACAGTTGCCTTTTCAGAAAAAAAAGTACATCTAAGCAATATTAAAATGCTTTAATTTGTACTGGAGAGAGAGAGAGAAGAAAGAAAAGAAGAAGGGCTTACAGGCTTAGGCTTGAAGGAGATATAAAAACAAACTGTAATAACTCAGTGAAAAGAAGAAGGCAGAGATATTACATAAATCAGAATACAAACAAAACTGTCAAAATAAAAAAGAAACATAACTGCCCAGCCTGAGGCCAAAAAAATTTCAAAGCTGTCACAAGCCCTGAACCTGCATAAAGGAGAAAAGCTCTCAACCTTTTCAAGAACGGGCATTAACCTTCAAAGGCCACAAGCCTTAACCATCAAGTAACATCAAAACCTGAACTGTCAAAGTCTCTCCAAAAACCAACACAAACCTAACCTGAATATGCCTTAAACACTCAACCTACTGAAACTCACAAACAGGTCAATAAGAGCCTAACCTGTAAAAAGCCAAGCCCCTAACCTGTAAACAAAAACCTGTGAACACATGAAAAACCTGTAAAAGCCAAAAGCCTCCAAACCTCACAACAAAACCATAGACCTGCATCAAGCCTCAAGGCCCTCACGCCCATAACCTGTTTTCTAGGCATCTCAAGGCAACCCCACCCTCAGAAATCCTTCATCATAGGGGGCAACTATACTGAAAATCATCAACAACATACCAAATATCCAAGCCTAAACTAGCTTCCAAACCAACACAAAAAGCCTCAGAAAACTTTCATCATAGGCAAACATACAAGGCAACTCAAAGTCAGGCAACACAAGCCCTCAGAGTTTCCTCCTCATTGGGCTACCAACATCAACCTCATTGAAAGCATACAATGGCAAACACACAGAAACATACATAAGCGAAGTAAGCAATCATAGGCAACCAAAAGAGGAAATAAGTGATGAAAGATAAGTTTTCAAGTTTGTCATCATAAAACCTAAAAAGAAGGCAAAAATAAAGATACCAGGAAGAGCAAGTTCACAGCATCACCATCTCCTCGCCGCCTTGGCTGCCCACAGCGCCTCCAAGCCACTATCCCCATCCGTCTCCCCCAAAGGTATAAATCCCTTCCTTTTTCCCTTTCATAGAAACAACAACAACACTTAAGATCAGAACACAATGAAAAGAACATGCAAGATATAAAAGTGAAAACCCTAAAAAACGCTAAGACAAGAATTACCACCTTGAACGAACCATTGCCTGCGTAACCATGGAAGAGGAAAGAGCGGACGATGGCGCTGGTGGCTAGGCAAGGAGGGACATTGTTCTGGACGCTTTGGCTCGAGAGAAGAAGAGGAGTGAACGAAATGAAGAGAACAGCGCGCCTCTGCCTAACCCTAATCTTCCCAAATGCAAACAAAATCAACAACCCTAAAACGTTGTTAAGACAAACCTGGGCCTTGCCCCACAAAAACGCCTAAGCCCATTACATTTTGCACGCCTCACCCCCCATTTTCTTTTTCTACTTGTTTTCTTTTAGTTTGGGCCAAACCCTTTCAGGCCCATTTTGTCTATTCTTTCTTTTTTAAACACTCTTAAACTAATATTTCTTTACTTCTCATTTTATTTTTTAGTTTAAACTAATATAATACCTTTTTTTGTTTTGATAAATAAAATAACACCCTTTTTTAAAAATATTATTAATTGTTATATTTTAGAAAATATACAAACATTAACTTTTTTTCTTAAAGTTTGAAATATTTTTCTTTTCTTTTTATACATAAGGATATTCCTTAAAATACATAAATATTAATATATATGATTAGGTTATTAGATTTTATCTAAAAAACTCTTTTAATAAATCTTTTTGTACATAAGAAATACTTTTCTTTATTATAAGACATTAATATTTAGAGTTTGAACATGTTCTTTTTCTTGAAATATCTTCTTTGAACATACTTAGCAAAAATACAAGAATACAAAAAACAAATAAGTAGACAATACTTTATAATACATTAAAATTCACATCTCAATTTGTAAATAAACCTCATACATTTACAGATACACTTACACATTTACAATATATAAATACGTCGATACATTTACTTTACTTTACACATATACATTTGTTATTCTTATGCATTGTGTTGTACCCCAAAATTTGCCCTCGCGCTTTTCCACAAAAAAATCTCAGCTTCAAACATTTCCTGACTTCTCAAACTGACTCAAGAATCGGACAAACGGACCTTTCTTGACAGTCAAGCAAAACTAGGGTTTTTACTGATTTTCAGAACTCTGAATTGTTTCATACAGTGGGCTTAGGGTTTGATTGATTTTTGGTTCAATTTTGATCAAGCGAGCGTGATTTGGCATTTAATCGGGAACTAGGGTTTTATGGGCATATTCTCATAGGAATCTAAATTCCACAGCACTTTGTGGTTTATTTCAAGATTCGGATTAAAATTCGCGTTATCTTGGTTTAATCAGCAAAGGAGACAGTGGTTTCGAATTCAGTACATTTTGATTGGGCCAGTCATATACCAGATGCGGTATTGGATTCACAGTGTTTGCATATTTGATCAGTCTATTTGGATCGACTGCTGTTTTGCTCTGGATGTTGAATAGGACAGACTTTAATTGCAATGTTGTTTTATTTTAGTTATTTATTATTCTGAAATTAAATGATTGAATTTATTTTTCAATTGTTTTAATTCTAAGAATTTTAAATAAATAAATAAGCAATAAAGAAAATGGAACCAATTGGATAATTTGGATTTTTATTGATATTTGAATTATTTACAAATTGTTGTTACAAACAATAATTTACATTTAATTTAAATATTACATAGAATGAAAAAACTATCCTATTTTCTAAACATTCTTCATTCTTCACTCCGCTCCGGTATTCCATTTTTCATCTGCAAAAAGAAATAAGAAAAGTCAGAAAGCATTAAAATTAAAAAAAAAGGAGACAGTTAAAAAAATTGCTCGTCATTAGGGGCCACTGACTGGGATCAGTTGACCCTCTCTGCAAATCACGGGATTTCTCCCGGTTCACAGAGAGGGAAGATTATTTTATTTCATGAATGCAAATGCATAGTTTCTAAAAAGTTTGCAAACTGCATAAAATCTCAATGTTCAATTCAAACCATAAAGTCCAAATCCAAACCATAAAATCCAATCCAAACTTTCTATCCAAAAGCAAAAGGCTACTGTCAGAATGCCAAAAGATATCAAAGAAGTCAAAATGGTACAAGTTGCTATCAAAGCCTACAAACTGTCAAAAGGAGATGCAGGAGGTATTATGCAAGCAAAACAACCTTAACTCATCATTTCCCATAGAACCCCTTCAGAACAGTACAAATAAAAATCATATAAAAATCTTTGCTATACTGTAGAGAGAAGTAAAGAGAGATAAAGCAAACTCAGTTCAGGTTAGGCATAGGCATCAGCACAGCAGGCAAAAGGAAGAGAGAGGAATGTGTACCAATTTCATTAACTCTGCATAATAACAGTTCACAGCAGACAATAGCAGGAAGAGAAAGATACACAAAATCAGAAAAGAGCCAACTCAGTTCAGTAACATAGACAGCAGGCATAGACAGTAGAGGCAGAAAAGATATACAACAAAGAGGCTAATTCAGCATTGTTCAAAAATTACACAGTATAGCCAATCACTGAAATGGAAAAATGCCATGAAATCTTGTGAAATTGTCCAGCAGACTTGGGTCAAAGGGAAGACCACAACTTTAAAAAAGGATTGGGCGCCAAGGTAAAAAGAAAGAGATATATACAACTCAGTGGTGGTACAAAGCGAAAACCAAGACCAAAAACTGAAAAAAAAACTGCATTCTCCTCGCCAACACCTCAGATATCTGTCTAACCCCTAAGCCAAGAACCAGCCTACTATGATCAAAAACCATACTTGCAAACTGATCAAGCTAAGGCCATCAAACACAACAAGAACACATAAACCCACAAAACCAAAACAATAATCCTCACATACCCAAACCTGTACCAGTATAACCATAACCATAAAAACTCTCACATACCCAAACCTGTACCAGCATATCATCAACCATATCTAAAACACACAACCTCTAACATACTAGAGCACAACGTGCATCAACATTAGCCATCAAGTTTCACCAACCATAAACCCAAAAACTCAGAATACTCTGTCATACTCAACTCAGACCTCAGCCTGCATCACCCTCAAGAACACACAAACGCCATAACCACCTATCTACCTCAAAAGGCCTCAACCTTCAAACACTATCTAACCAATGTCATAACCAGAATCACACCAACACCAAGCCTCAGAAGAGGATTCATCATAGGCAACAATTCAAAGGGCAACCCAATCTCAAGGCAATAATTGTTCAAAATCACTCAAGGCAATATCTGTTCAAAATCATTCAAGATAATCAAGGCAGCAATTCACAAGCATCAAGAGAGCCTCAGAAGCAAGCTTCTTCATAGGCAAATCAGAAAAAAGAAACTCAGTGAAACACATCAAGGCAGCATCTCAGGCAACATACAAATCCAAAAGGCAACACGAAAGTGGAAGAGGTAAAGATACTCAGGCAATAATACTCAAGCAAATTCCCAAGATCAACACGTAGTAGAAGAGGAAGATGAAGAAGTGAATACATTAAGGTTCTCAGTCTAGCGTCATCATCAAAACCTTAAATCATAAATAGCAAGGAACGAAGTTACCAAGAAGGCGTCCAAGCAAGCTCCATCACCGCCGTTCCGGCCTCCTGAAGCATCACCCCTTTCTTCTCTCCTCCATCTCCAAAAGCAGGTAGCAATCTTCTCCCCCTTTCCTCTTCACCACATCATAACGGTACAAAGTCAGGAAATCAGAACCCAAATTGAAATACAAATTCATAAAAAAAGAGATAAAAATATAAAGCATTGTAATCAAACCTTAAAGTCAAGAGCGCCAAGACCGTGCCTTGGAGGGAAGAAAGATGTGGAGGGTGATGTTGGTGGCCGGAGAAAACGCACAGGGAATTGCTAATCGAAGAAGACGAACACGGCGCCGTCACCAAGCGAACCCTAGCACTCGTTCTGGATAGCAAAGCGCCTAACCCTAATTTTCGCCATTGGGCTTAACCCGTTCATACTTCCCTGAAGCCCATTTAAAACGCCTCTTTTCTTCTTTACAACATTAAACACTAACTTTTCTTTTCATTTTCATCCACAATATTCATTTAAGTTATTCTTTCTATATATTAATCAGCTAACCTTTCTTTATTTTATATTTTTTGCTTCTTGATGAAATACTAACTCTTTCCATTTTTATAATAAAAAACAATGCTTACCTTTTTATATACTAACTCAATTAATTCATTGTTTCTAAAACATATACAATTTATTTCTTAATTTAATTAAACATACTAACTTAATCTAAATACTTTTTATACACAAATTAAAATTAAAAACATTTTTTGAAATACATTATCTTTTCTTTTTTATATATACATAATTAAATTGAAAATACCTTTTTTAATTAAAATGCACATTTGTACATATTATACATTTTTCATACATAATTAAGATTAAACTCTTTTTTTAGTTAATACACATTTTTGTACATAATAATTCGATGCATCTTTTAATGTTGAAATTCACAAAACATTTTGACTAAAACACTTTCTTTAAAACTTAACAATTAATCAAAACACTTCTTTTCTTTTGTACATAATTAACATATAAATCAAAATACAGATTAAAACGTATATCTAGGTCAAAACCCTAATACGGCTCAACTTCACATTTCGCACCTGTACATATTTACACTTATACATATATATACACTTGTGCACTTACACAATACATTGCCCTACGCACATTTTATCTCATATTTATACATTCGATATTTATATTTTGATTATGACATTCGATTTGGTTGTAAATACTATAAGTCTCATCCCCTTGTACATTTATACCCCCACTCCTGGATATTATTGTGTAATAGCGTAGATTTACATTCCGCAATTTACAGTTTTCCAATTATACCATGGTTAGACCTAGGGTTTGTATGTACATAAAAATCAAAATGCTAGATAACCTAATACAAGACAAATGCATGTAATCAATACACAATCACACTTGCACCCCCTAGGGTAATCCCACATGTTGCCTTCCAAAATGGGCCATGCTTGCACGTCGAATGTCTTTGGCAAAACAAAATCAAATGATCATAAGTCCCTCGATGACGCTTTCGAAAGTTGCCTAAACGGAATGATCATAGTCCCTTCAAAACAAATTGCCAAAGACACTTGGCATCATTGCATTCATGGTCTATGCGATGACCCGTGCCCGTCCCGAATAAACTTCCTAAACGCAAGATTGCCCATCAATTTCAATGGTGGAACAAAATTGTTAAAAGGGGTTAAAACATAACAAAAACCTTTGAGTACAATAAGGTAGACATAACTCTTAGTTACTTGAGATCAAACTTGCAAAAAACACTTGCCTTCTTTTCAAAAACCACAATCCACAACACTTTCAAACAAACTCTCAAAAACATTTGAAACATCTTTTCGAAAAGATTCACACTTTTGTAAAACACTCAAACACGAGTCAAATACATTAGTTGCCTAAGACAAGGCATCTTTTTCCAAAACATTTTCAAAAAGCACCCACACACACACCATTTTCAAAGCAATCGAAAAACAAGGCAAGTGATCTAAAAAACCAAGTAACTAAGAGCCCATGGATAACCATGGATGAAGAGGGTGCTAATACCTTCCCTTTTCATAATCTACCCCCCGAACCCACGAAATATCTCAAAAAGGTTTTTGCTGTGCTTTTTTAACCTTTCCTTTAGGATAAAATAAAAAGTCGGTGGCGACTCTTGCTAACCGCACAAGTGCGAATACGAATGCAAAACACTAGTCAGTTCTTCCACCGTATCACAGAACTGGCGACTCTGCTGGGGATTGTTGAAGTGGGGTTACCTTAGGGTTTAGATCACTTTTGTTTTCAATTGATTGCTTTGTTTGCTTTTACATTTGTGGGCATTGTATCGGAGTTTTATAGATCCTAACCCGGATCTGGGGAAACCCTTTTAGGTAGCAACAAGGCTGCGAGGGAACTGTGCGGGGTATACCGACATGGTTGAAGCAGTCTGCTACGTTGATGTGGCACTTTGGTGTGTACCGGTAACCCTTGAGTCAATCAAGGAGAGTACGGGGCCTCCATGTGGTGTCGTAAAGCATCAACAGACCTTAGGAACCTTAATTTACCATCTTGGCCTCTTTAGGGTAGTGAGATGACTACTTTGGTGTACTCCGAAGTCGGTTGATACTCGATACTACACTCAGTTGAGGGTTGTTTTCTTGGGATATTTTGATCGCCGGTCAGTGGCTAAATCGAAACGATGAACAATGAAAGCAATCCAGTGACATTGGGACCTCTAGAACCCGGTTACTTTTGATAGGACATGTTTTAACCAACAAACTGAAAGAGGGTAGTACCTGAACCTCATGCAAGCCTAAACCTAAGGCCTTGTGTGCTTTGTGTGAATACTGTCTGCCTGTATATACACTTACTTGTTTGTGCATACATGTACATAACACCATAACATCATACCATAGCATTTTAGCATTTTCAATAACCATTTCAAGGATCTCGAGGGTTCTGTTAATGCAGGGTTACGTTGAACCAGACATCTATCAAGGAGCAGAGGTCTCTCCTCTAACCAATCCAGTCAAAGTTCAAGTGCCACAACTTGAATCAGCGGCTATGACCCACTCGACATGGTGAGCTTGATTCTAGTAGAAGGACGTCCACCGGTACAGGGCTCTCCAATCCAGGAGCAGAGTTCAACCTCTAACATTTTTCTTGTGTTTACCCCAAGAGATCCTTGAAGGCATGCATCCACATATCATGCATTGCATTTTGACAATCTTTCCTTTTTCAGGTTTCCTTACTCTCCTGCTGTTTATTTCAGCAAGAGATGGCTCTAGAACGGTCTGTCAAAGACATCCAAGACCAGACTGCTCAGCTGCAAGAGATGTTCATGAATTTGTCTCTGGGGCAAGAGGAGATGAAAGCTCTCCTCACCAACGGCTTGGGGAATTCCAACAATGCCAGGAATGATCAGATTGCGGAGCTGCAGTTTGATCTGACAACACTGAGGACCCAAATGATGGGATATTTGGTGGGCCAGATGGCTCTCATCCAAGACCTATCTCAAAGACAAGAGGAACTCGGAGTTCTGGTCCGCCAACTGCTTCCAAACAACCAACTGGGGCAAACATCTGAGGTCGAAGAGCAAGTCACCGCTCGGCCTCCATCCACTCAAGAAGACAAGGGGAAAGCTCCTCTGCTAGCTTCAGGGTCACGAACCCATCAACAACCTCGCCGGCGTCAGCGGGGCAATCGGCGTAGACAAGAAACGTCGGGAAGGCAGTTCACAGAGACTGACATACCGTCATCTCTAATTCTGGAGCGCTTGTTGGAGGTTAATCTGACTGCTTTGAGGGATCCTATCCGGAACCCTAATACCTCCGCTCCTGACTATCATCCCGATGCATTTTGTGTTTACCATTCCTATAGCCCAGGACATGACACCGATAGCTGTTGGGCCTTGAAGAACAGGATTCAAGATCTGATTGACATTGGAGTGCTGAGGTTCATGCCAGACGGCGAGATGAAGATCTTCCGTTAAAGGGTTCTCCGCTTGAAGTGACGAGGCTCGAAGCTGAAAGACTTTTGCTTCTTTTTGAATTTTTTCAAAGTTGTAATTTTCTTTTGCTGTCAAACAATTATTTGTTGATGTTAAACTCTGTTTTCATTAATGCATTGCATATGTTTGTCTTGAATTCACCCATTCGTTTCACTACTCTTATGCTTTTCTTTATGATATTTGACTCTTGATAAAAAGCTGCAAGCCTTTAGAGGGAGGATGACGAAACAATACCGTGATCTTATACAGTATGTTTTTGAACGGACCTGGCTGATGATGTACAGGCATTTCTTTCAATTCCCAAACACTGGAGTTATAAGGAAGTTAATCCCTAGTCAACCCCTTCGAGCCAAAGAAGTAGGAGTTTCCTGTTCTAAACAATCAAAACCTTTGATATAAACCTGGGGCAGGGTAGTCTCTCAGTTAATTCAAAAGAGAACGCGCATTGAAGTCGCAAACTCTCAATTCATAATACAACGAACGACGTCAGAAAAAGAAAGCATTCCTGCGGAATCAAAAGACAAGGGTGGTTCCCTATCACATAGACAGTCAATCTCTCAAAAGAGAAAAGCCCACCAAGCCAAAACCTATGAAGGAGGCTTAAGAAAGCTGGGGCATCCCGCTGACAGTAATCCCGAATACGGTAACAGTCAGGCAAAAGTTAGGGATAACAAATCAAAATCAAAATAGTGAGGTCATTACAAAACCCTCGACAACATGAAAAGTGTTGCAAAAGAAAAAGGAGATAATGACTGTCTCCCAAAAATTCAAACTGGTGAACCATCGCCCAAAAGTCGTTCCAAACTCAAAACAGAGTGCGACACACTATTAACTGAGCTTAGGTTGAAGAACGTCACGAAGAGCGGGTGGGTACAAATACACTTTGAGCCTTTATCCTTTGTTTCTTAAACCGTGAACCAGGCCACGTTACAACCCTTCAAAAGTCCTAATTGAAGCATGGGTTAGTTTGAAAGCATACTGTTACAAAAGGTATCCTGACTCCTGTAGGGCTTTGCTCTAAATCTTGTGTTAACTTGTCTTATGAAAAGTTTTTCTGCCAAAAAAAAACGCATTTTTCAAAACTTCGAGACAAACATAAACTTTGCATTGCTTGAATATCACTGTCTGTATTTAACCCCTTTTGTTTGACAGCAAAGAAGTTCATACAGCGAATGTTCAGAGGAACGAAAACTCTCTCAGTAAGTCAAAATCACTTCAAGAGAATAACACTTCCATTACAAATCTCCTGTCAACAAGGGGCATGACATGTCGCAATCCAATTAACCTGGGGCAGTCCAGTCAAGGTCCAACAGATCTTTCAAAGTTCAATTAACCTGGGGCAGTCCAGTCAAGATTTCAAGAAATCTCTCAATATGCAGAGTAATCTGATTCAAGACTCCTTCTTCACCACTTGGGGCATTCGAATGTCAAAAGTGTTCAACAGATCAACTCCAATATTTCCAGATTCAACTCCTGTATCCAGCCAGGGCATATCTGTTGATTACATTTCCAGACTCGATTCCTGTATCTAGCCAGGGTACGTCTGAAGAGTTCGAAGATTCGATTCCTGTATCCAGCCAGGGCATATCTGTTGACGACTATTTCCAGATTCGACTCCTGTATCCAGCCAGGGCATATCTGTTGATTACATTTCCAGACTCGATTCCTGTATCTAGCCAGGGCACGTCTGAAGAGTTCGAAGATTCGATTCCTGTATCCAGCCAGGGCATATCTGTTGACGACTATTTCCAGATTCGACCCCTGTATCCAGCCAGGGCATATCTGTTGATTACATTTCCAGACTCGACTCCTGTATCTAGCCAGGGCATGTCTGAAGAGTTTGAAGATTCGATTCCTGTATCCAGCCAGGGCATATCTATCAACTATCACCTTTCCAGATTCGATTCCTGTATCCAGCCAGGGCATGTCTGAAGAATTCCAGATCAACACCTGTAATAAACCAGGATTTTATCTACATCACCACTTGGGGCATTCGAATGTCAAAAGTGTTCAAACCCGATGCAGTTTTACACAAGCTCATCATCAGGAAACCCTACACCGGTTCCCCTTCAAGACTTCTGAAACAAGTTTACGGATTCTTCCCAACGACGGACGCCAATCTACCGACTTGTTCAGATTCTTATCAAGATTTCTGAAAACAGTTTACGGATTCTTCCCAACGACGGACGCCAATCTACCGACTTGTTCAGATTCTTATCAAGACTTCTGAAAACAGTTCATGGATTCATCCCAACAACGGATGTTAATCTATCAACTTGTTCAGATGCACCTTTGAATTCAGGAGCCTCCCAACAACGGATGCTGCTCTTTACTGATTCCACTTCAAGACTTCTGAAAACAGTTCATGGATTCTTCCCAAGTAACGGATGTTAATCTATCAGCTTGTTCAGATGCAACCTTTGAAATTAGTTTACGGACGCTTCCCAACAACGGATGCTGCTCTTTACTGATTCCACTTCAAGACTTCTGAAAACAGTTCATGGATTCTTCCCAAGTAACGGATGTTAATCTATCAGCTTGTTCAGATGCAACCTTTGAAATTAGTTTACGGACGCTTCCCAACAACGGATGTTGCTCTATCGCTGATTCAACTTCAAGATTTCTGAAAACAGTTCACGGGTTCTCCAAGTAAACGGAGGATAACCTATCGCTTGTTCAGATTCTTCTCAAAGCTAACCACCACGGAAGATCGCGCTCGCCAAAATTCTCCCTATCCCCAACGGAGTTCCTTCAACCCCCAGCAAAGTCAGACTTTTAAACCTTCTCCCCACAGAGTTTTAAGGAAGCAATCTTGAGTTCCCCAGTGAAGTCTCCAGGGTTACCTCTCATCAAGCCAAGGATTCTCAATCTGGTCTCCTCGGCATGAGTCTACTAGTTGGAGCTCCCCAGTAGAGGTCATCAGGAATCCTCTTCCCCAGCGACAGCCAAGGATTTATTTTCCCCGGCAGCAGTCAAGACGCTTTTATCTTCGGCCATCTCGGAATCATGTATCCTTGGCAAGATTAGCTCATCAGCTTACATGTGCATCCATTACATAAACATTAAATGTCACATGCGTTGCATCATGCATCATAACATTACATACAACTAACCCTTTACCTTTTCAGGTAAGATCAGTCGACAGACACAGATCATCTCTTGAGATTCATCCAAAAATAGTTCAGATGTGACCCGGACACGGCAACGTTTTGATACTTATTCCAGGTTCATTCAGACGCATCAGCAGAAACCTTACACCGGTTCCTCTTCAACTTCTCAACTTCTGAAACAAGTTTACGGATTCTTCCCTACAACGGATGTCAATCTACCGATTTGTTCAGACTCTTCTCAAACTTTTGAAGACAGTTTACGGATTCTTCCCTACAACGGATGTTAATCCACCAACTGATTCAGACTCTTCTCAAATTTTTGAAAATAGGTTACGGACGCTTCCCAACAACGGATGCTGCTCCATTGCTTGTTCAGTCCCAACTCCTGAAAGTAGTTTACAGATTCTCCAGACACGGACATCAATCTGTTGCTTGTTCAGACCCCAGTTCAGAGATATTCCAAAACAGGGATGCCCTTCTGACAGTTGTCCACTCACCATTGACGTACAGTTCAACATCATCATATGGCATCTATAAGCCCATCCTCCTACCAGCAGTCGCCGAATGGCATCGTTAAGCCCATTCTCAGATGGCATCTCTAAGCCCATCCCCCGACAATTTCTTTCGCACCAGGTGGCATCTTTAAGCCCATCACCAAATGGCATCTTTAAGCCCATTCACCTCCACCGTCACATCGACGAACGCAAATTTTCTGGGCACATTAGTGTTCAATCTCCTTTTACCTTCAAGTCGCGAAAGGCAAACTTGCCAATCTAACTCTTCAGGTCCAAGAAGATTGAACAGGGGCAACTGTTGTACCCCAAAATTTGCCCTCGCGCTTTTCCACAAAAAAATCTCAGCTTCAAACATTTCCTGACTTCTCAAACTGACTCAAGAATCGGACAAACGGACCTTTCTTGACAGTCAAGCAAAACTAGGGTTTTTACTGATTTTCAGAACTCTGAATTGTTTCATACAGTGGGCTTAGGGTTTGATTGATTTTTGGTTCAATTTTGATCAAGCGAGCGTGATTTGGCATTTAATCGGGAACTAGGGTTTTATGGGCATATTCTCAGAGGAATCTAAATTCCACAGCACTTTGTGGTTTATTTCAAGATTCGGATTAAAATTTGCGTTATCTTGGTTTAATCAGCAAAGGAGACAGTGGTTTCGAATTCAGTACATTTTGATTGGGCCAGTCATATACCAGATGCGGTATTGGATTCACAGTGTTTGCATATTTGATCAGTCTATTTGGATCGACTGCTGTTTTGCTCTGGATGTTGAATAGGACAGACTTTAATTGCAATGTTGTTTTATTTTAGTTATTTATTATTCTGAAATTAAATGATTGAATTTATTTTTCAATTGTTTTAATTCTAAGAATTTTAAATAAATAAATAAGCAATAAAGAAAATGGAACCAATTGGATAATTTGGATTTTTATTGATATTTGAATTATTTACAAATTGTTGTTACAAACAATAATTTACATTTAATTTAAATATTACATAGAATGAAAAAACTATCCTATTTTCTAAACATTCTTCATTCTTCACTCCGCTCCGGTATTCCATTTTTCATCTGCAAAAAGAAATAAGAAAAGTCAGAAAGCATTAAAATTAAAAAAAAAGGAGACAGTTAAAAAAATTGCTCGTCATTAGGGGCCACTGACTGGGATCAGTTGACCCTCTCTGCAAATCACGGGATTTCTCCCGGTTCACAGAGAGGGAAGATTATTTTATTTCATGAATGCAAATGCATAGTTTCTAAAAAGTTTGCAAACTGCATAAAATCTCAATGTTCAATTCAAACCATAAAGTCCAAATCCAAACCATAAAATCCAATCCAAACTTTCTATCCAAAAGCAAAAGGCTACTGTCAGAATGCCAAAAGATATCAAAGAAGTCAAAATGGTACAAGTTGCTATCAAAGCCTACAAACTGTCAAAAGGAGATGCAGGAGGTATTATGCAAGCAAAACAACCTTAACTCATCATTTCCCATAGAACCCCTTCAGAACAGTACAAATAAAAATCATATAAAAATCTTTGCTATACTGTAGAGAGAAGTAAAGAGAGATAAAGCAAACTCAGTTCAGGTTAGGCATAGGCATCAGCACAGCAGGCAAAAGGAAGAGAGAGGAATGTGTACCAATTTCATTAACTCTGCATAATAACAGTTCACAGCAGACAATAGCAGGAAGAGAAAGATACACAAAATCAGAAAAGAGCCAACTCAGTTCAGTAACATAGACAGCAGGCATAGACAGTAGAGGCAGAAAAGATATACAACAAAGAGGCTAATTCAGCATTGTTCAAAAATTACACAGTATAGCCAATCACTGAAATGGAAAAATGCCATGAAATCTTGTGAAATTGTCCAGCAGACTTGGGTCAAAGGGAAGACCACAACTTTAAAAAAGGATTGGGCGCCAAGGTAAAAAGAAAGAGATATATACAACTCAGTGGTGGTACAAAGCGAAAACCAAGACCAAAAACTGAAAAAAAAAACTGCATTCTCCTCGCCAACACCTCAGATATCTGTCTAACCCCTAAGCCAAGAACCAGCCTACTATGATCAAAAACCATACTTGCAAACTGATCAAGCTAAGGCCATCAAACACAACAAGAACACATAAACCCACAAAACCAAAACAATAATCCTCACATACCCAAACCTGTACCAGTATAACCATAACCATAAAAACTCTCACATACCCAAACCTGTACCAGCATATCATCAACCATATCTAAAACACACAACCTCTAACATACTAGAGCACAACGTGCATCAACATTAGCCATCAAGTTTCACCAACCATAAACCCAAAAACTCAGAATACTCTGTCATACTCAACTCAGACCTCAGCCTGCATCACCCTCAAGAACACACAAACGCCATAACCACCTATCTACCTCAAAAGGCCTCAACCTTCAAACACTATCTAACCAATGTCATAACCAGAATCACACCAACACCAAGCCTCAGAAGAGGATTCATCATAGGCAACAATTCAAAGGGCAACCCAATCTCAAGGCAATAATTGTTCAAAATCACTCAAGGCAATATCTGTTCAAAATCATTCAAGATAATCAAGGCAGCAATTCACAAGCATCAAGAGAGCCTCAGAAGCAAGCTTCTTCATAGGCAAATCAGAAAAAAGAAACTCAGTGAAACACATCAAGGCAGCATCTCAGGCAACATACAAATCCAAAAGGCAACACAAAAGTGGAAGAGGTAAAGATACTCAGGCAATAATACTCAAGCAAATTCCCAAGATCAACACGTAGTAGAAGAGGAAGATGAAGAAGTGAATACATTAAGGTTCTCAGTCTAGCGTCATCATCAAAACCTTAAATCATAAATAGCAAGGAACGAAGTTACCAAGAAGGCGTCCAAGCAAGCTCCATCACCGCCGTTCCGGCCTCCTGAAGCATCACCCCTTTCTTCTCTCCTCCATCTCCAAAAGCAGGTAGCAATCTTCTCCCCCTTTCCTCTTCACCACATCATAACGGTACAAAGTCAGGAAATCAGAACCCAAATTGAAATACAAATTCATAAAAAAAGAGATAAAAATATAAAGCATTGTAATCAAACCTTAAAGTCAAGAGCGCCAAGACCGTGCCTTGGAGGGAAGAAAGATGTGGAGGGTGATGTTGGTGGCCGGAGAAAACGCACAGGGAATTGCTAATCGAAGAAGACGAACACGGCGCCGTCACCAAGCGAACCCTAGCACTCGTTCTGGATAGCAAAGCGCCTAACCCTAATTTTCGCCATTGGGCTTAACCCGTTCATACTTCCCTGAAGCCCATTTAAAACGCCTCTTTTCTTCTTTACAACATTAAACACTAACTTTTCTTTTCATTTTCATCCACAATATTCATTTAAGTTATTCTTTCTATATATTAATCAGCTAACCTTTCTTTATTTTATATTTTTTGCTTCTTGATGAAATACTAACTCTTTCCATTTTTATAATAAAAAACAATGCTTACCTTTTTATATACTAACTCAATTAATTCATTGTTTCTAAAACATATACAATTTATTTCTTAATTTAATTAAACATACTAACTTAATCTAAATACTTTTTATACACAAATTAAAATTAAAAACATTTTTTGAAATACATTATCTTTTCTTTTTTATATATACATAATTAAATTGAAAATACCTTTTTTAATTAAAATGCACATTTGTACATATTATACATTTTTCATACATAATTAAGATTAAACTCTTTTTTTAGTTAATACACATTTTTGTACATAATAATTCGATGCATCTTTTAATGTTGAAATTCACAAAACATTTTGACTAAAACACTTTCTTTAAAACTTAACAATTAATCAAAACACTTCTTTTCTTTTGTACATAATTAACATATAAATCAAAATACAGATTAAAACGTATATCTAGGTCAAAACCCTAATACGGCTCAACTTCACATTTCGCACCTGTACATATTTACACTTATACATATATATACACTTGTGCACTTACACAATACATTGCCCTACGCACATTTTATCTCATATTTATACATTCGATATTTATATTTTGATTATGACATTCGATTTGGTTGTAAATACTATAAGTCTCATCCCCTTGTACATTTATACCCCCACTCCTGGATATTATTGTGTAATAGCGTAGATTTACATTCCGCAATTTACAGTTTTCCAATTATACCATGGTTAGACCTAGGGTTTGTATGTACATAAAAATCAAAACGCTAGATAACCTAATACAAGACAAATGCATGTAATCAATACACAATCACACTTGCACCCCCTAGGGTAATCCCACATGTTGCCTTCCAAAATGGGCCATGCTTGCACGTCGAATGTCTTTGGCAAAACAAAATCAAATGATCATAAGTCCCTCGATGACGCTTTCGAAAGTTGCCTAAACGGAATGATCATAGTCCCTTCAAAACAAATTGCCAAAGACACTTGGCATCATTGCATTCATGGTCTATGCGATGACCCGTGCCCGTCCCGAATAAACTTCCTAAACGCAAGATTGCCCATCAATTTCAATGGTGGAACAAAATTGTTAAAAGGGGTTAAAACATAACAAAAACCTTTGAGTACAATAAGGTAGACATAACTCTTAGTTACTTGAGATCAAACTTGCAAAAAACACTTGCCTTCTTTTCAAAAACCACAATCCACAACACTTTCAAACAAACTCTCAAAAACATTTGAAACATCTTTTCGAAAAGATTCACACTTTTGTAAAACACTCAAACACGAGTCAAATACATTAGTTGCCTAAGACAAGGCATCTTTTTCCAAAACATTTTCAAAAAGCACCCACACACACACCATTTTCAAAGCAATCGAAAAACAAGGCAAGTGATCTAAAAAACCAAGTAACTAAGAGCCCATGGATAACCATGGATGAAGAGGGTGCTAATACCTTCCCTTTTCATAATCTACCCCCCGAACCCACGAAATATCTCAAAAAGGTTTTTGCTGTGCTTTTTTAACCTTTCCTTTAGGATAAAATAAAAAGTCGGTGGCGACTCTTGCTAACCGCACAAGTGCGAATACGAATGCAAAACACTAGTCAGTTCTCCCACCGTATCACACATTGCTATACATTATATTTTACATTTGCGCAATTCGATTTGGTTGTAATTATTTGGATACTATCCTCCTATAAGTCTCATCCCTCATTTGTAAATAATTGTACCCCCACTCCCGGATACTTATTTGTAATAGCGTAGACTTTAAATTCCCGCAATTTACCGCTTTCAAATATACCATGGTTAGACCTAGGGTTTGTATGTACATAAAATCAAACGCTAGATAACCTAATACAAGACAAATACATGAAATCAATACACAATCACACTTTCACCCCTAGGGTAATCCCACATGTTGCCTTCCAAAATGGGCCATGCTTGCACGTCGAGTTTCTTTGGCAAAACAATTCAAATGATCATAAGTCCCTCGATGACGCTTTCGAAAGTTGCCTATCAAAATGATCATAGTACCTTCAAGCAAAATTGCCAAAGACACTTGGCATCATTGCATTCATGGTCCATACGATGACCCGCGCCCGTCCCGTTAAACATCCTAAACGCAAGATTGTCCACCAAATACAATGGTGGAACAAAATTGTTAAAAAGGGTTAAAACATGAGAAAAAACCTTTGAGTAAACTTAGGGGTAGACAAAACTCTTAGTTACTTGATCAACTTGCAAAAACACTTGCCTACTTTTCAAACCACACTCCACAAACACTTTCAAAATAAAAACTTTCAAAAACATTTGAAACATCTTTTCGAAAAGATACACACCTTCGTATATACTCAAACACGAGTCATTACAACGGTTGCCGAAACAAAGGCCTCTATTTCAAAACATTTTCAAAACACAAATACACACCCCATTTCAAGCAATCAAAAATCAAGGCAAGTGATCTAAAACCAAGTAACTAAGAGCCCATGGATAACCATGGATGAAAAGGGTGCTAATACCTTCCCTTTTCATAATCTACCCCCCGAACCCACGAAACATCTCAAAAGGTTTTTCCTGGGCTTTTTTAACCTTTCCTTTAGGATAAAATAAAAAGTCGGTGGCGACTCTTGCTAAACCGAACAAATGCGAATACAAACGAAAAACTCAAGTCAGTTCTCCCACCGTATCACACCCTCTATATCCTAACAGACTCCTGAAATCCAAAGGCTCTGATGATTTCAATCCTAACAAACTCTAACTGGTATATAGTAGAATCGGTATTCAGAAGAAAGGGGGGATTCATTATTCAGAAACCATAAGAAAAACCTCACCTAAAAATTCTCTCGAGACTCCCTTGAATTTCTCTCTGCAAACTTCTCCAAACTTCATCTTCGCATCTTGAATCTTCATCCACCTACATCCATTTTCTTCAACCCCTGTTTCCTCCATCATCAATCTATCTTAAACGTTCATCGTTATCTTCTTCTGCATCTTCAACTATCATCATTCTTGATCGGTGAGAAGAATCACAAAAATCTTCAACAACCTTTATCCTCTCCTTCTTCCATCATCTTCATCACCATTCTTCATCAGCAGAGGAATCACACCAAAATTCACATAAAATTATCTCTCTCATTTGGCAGAAGAATCTGCAGCACCCTCTCTTCTCCTTTCTTCTTCACCTTCGTTCTACTACAAACCTGGCACCTTCAAGTTACTGCAATAAACATTATCAATCAACATCTCTGCAACCTTCAACCATAAATTCTCTATCCTCACCTTCAGTCTTCAACGGTTCTTCACAACAACAACGAACACTTGAGAAATAATTGAAATGAAATTAGAATGGAAAAAAAAGAGAAAATGGAATCAAATATGCATACCTGAGTTTTGAAGATGCACCATACTTACCTTCTGGTAAGTAAGACTTACGTTTTCTTCAATTTCTTATTCTCCATTTGTTCTGCAAAATCGCGATTGGAAGCGAAATCTTAAACAGAAGCAGTTCCGTGAGGTTTATGCTTGCGTCATGTTGAGCGAAAATAGAAGTGAGATAAACTAATTGAGACGAAGGTGATAAGGCTTGAGACAGTGGAGTATTCGCACCGTCGATGAAGATAAAGCTACATCAGAGCATAGAACTTGTGGTGGCGAAAATCAACAAAGAGAAGAAGGACGTTGGCGAAGAAAGATGGTCGGTATGACAAAGGAATCACGGTGGCGAACGAGTTTTGTTGATCGGAGAGGAGAAGAATTCATTGTTGTATCTCTTGAGGAAGAAGAATGTCTCATGAAGCTTAAAACGTCATTCACCAACCAACCTTAATTTCATGTTTAATCCTTTTTCAATTTTATTTTATTTGTTTCTTTTTTGTACTTTTTTAATTTCAATAATTCTACAATAGTTAGTAATAAAAAATCTAGAAGTACAAAGGTTGGATTGTTATGATGGATCGAACCTCTGCCTTTAAGCCCAATGAACACACTTTTTTGGAGTTTGAGTCCAATTAAACAAAACCATACCAAAATCTGGATTATTGTTGTTTTGTGTAGACTAAACCACACGTTCCCCTGAAGCCCAATGCACCTTTTTTTTGTTTTTATTATTGGCAGCATGCTAGAAATTGAATAAAGAAATCAGATTGGACCTTCCTGCTAGGCATTAGCGCCAGCTTACTTCACCATAGACCCTGATCTGGTTTTTGCACCCCCTGGGCCTTGTTTTTTTAATTTTCCAATTTCGTTGAATAAAGTTGTTAATTATTTAGATTTGTTCTATTTTTATCATGACAAAAATTATAAAATCCATAAAAAATTTGTTAGATTTATTTTATTTTGTTTTGTTTTAGGAATTAAATCCTGATTATCTGATTATTTGAGATTTGTAATTCACCTTTGCTTGTTAAGATTTGAGTCTTATGCAGGTTTATTGTGCGGTACACAAATATGCTTGAGATTTTGATTGTGATAAATTTTCACATCGATGATGCTTCGACACTTATTCCGAGCATTTGCTTTCTTTTCTTTGATTGGTGAAGCTTTCGCGAAGATTGTCGAGTTTCTTTGTTTTGATACTCTTTACTACGGATTGATACCCGTTTGGTATTTTTTATTTTTTATCTCATTTCGACATTTCTTTCTTTCTGGATATCATGAGAAGTAGGAAATAAAGAGCATGCGCTCGAAGTCGCTATTTAAAGTCCTGTAGTAGGCACCGCTTTCTGTATGCAATTTGCATTTGTTTAAAATCCTACATTTGAAGTAGGTATTCCGAACGTGTGTTTACATTTGTGCCTGTTGTACCCCAAAATTTGCCCTCTCTTTTTATCAACATTTCTCATCACAAGGCTCTTGGAACTCAAGATCAAGCTAGGGTTTGCTCTGCTCAAGACATCTCCTTGCACTAATGACCTAAACTAGGGTTTGAGTTTGCACATGGATTTTTGGACCTTCAATGCTCAAATTGACTTTCATACTTCATATTGGACTCATAATTTTGTCCATACCAAGTTTCAAGCCTTGAATCAAATTTTTGCCCAATCAATTGGACAATTTACCTAGAAATCAGCTGTATTAGGAAAAAAGTCAACTGTGGCCAATTTACAGTCAAACCTCATGAATTTTGACCCACATCAACATTATGAACTCATATGAACCATTTGATCAAGTTTGGACCACAACTCCACAAGAAATTTGATCAGATCACCAAAAGGGCAATATGGTCATTTTTAGGGTTTTGACTGTACAAAGGCAATTTCTGACTTTTTGACCTAGCCAATGGTAAATTAGGTTCAACCATGGACTCAAGGACTCAATGACATCATCTTGACTTATTCAACAAGTTCAAAAGATCTCAATTGCATTGGATTGACAAATGAATTTTTCAATCAACTGATCAAAATTTGACTGTACACTGAAAAGTCAAACTTTGACTTTTTGGTCAAAATCAAGTGCCAAGGGTCATTTTTCATCAAGGTGTGTCAAATTATGAAATTTGTTCATCAAGAAACCCAAAATTGCAAATTAGGGTTTAAAATTGAAAATTTTCATAACTTAGAATTTTTCTAAGTTATGAAATTTTCTTAATTTTTCCTAACTTTGCCCCACATTTTCACCATGATGAAAATGGATTCAAACAAAACTTACAACATGAAAGTTGTAGTCCTCCACAAAGTCTACAAATTTTATTCACAAAGTTTTCTCAAAAGAAACTTGGATCTCAAGTTATGATTTTTGGAACAAGGGTCCCTAAAACTTTTAACTTAGTGAAATTTTGCCCTAGTTTAGGCAGGATTTTGACCTATCTTCTTGGCCATTTTTCACATAGTTCCACTTGGAATCTCAAGCTGCATTTCAAAGATGTATTATAGAGCATGTTGAAAGCTTTCCAAATTGTCCAAGAACTCCTCAAACAAATTTGTGGTTAGGAAGAATCGAAGGCTTGAAGTTGGCAAAAACTCACTTTGTATCCATGGCAAATTCATGTTCATACAAGTTGCATTTTCAAGTTAGCATGTCTTACACTAGTTTGCAGGCCTCTAAACCACTTCACACTCCATAATTTAATGCAAATCCATTTGGCTAATACATTGTTTTGGTCATTAGAGCATTGTACACAAGATTAATCCCTAAATGGTAAAAGGCACATTTCCATTTTTGCAAAAGTTTGCTTTATGTCAAAACCATAATCCTTGAGCCTTGGTCCAAGATCTATGGCAGCAAAACAAATCCACAAATTAAAGGGGCCAAGAGGATTGTATGCAAGATGATAATATGGCATGTACATGCCTGTAACCTCACTTCTATTTTTCTTACTTCAAAAACAAGAAACTTGAAAAAATCCTTAGAACTTAAAAACCAGCCAAGACCAACTTACACAAAGGTTTTGAACATCTTTCTCACACCCCTTTGAGCTAGAAACACGATTTCTTGAGCCCTAAAACACCCCATAGACAAAAATCACATTCCTTTGGCAAAACAGGGCAGGTTCTGCAACTTGAGTGCCATAGCTCATTTGGCTCGTGCGTTTTGCCCCAAGTTGCTTCAAATACCTTCCATTCAACTCACTCAAGCTATCCCAAACCTCAAATACCAACTGTAACTCCATTTACAGTATTCACCATTTTCACTTTGAGCTTGTGCAGGTTGAGTTCTATAGGCCGATTCAAGGACATTCAAGGCAAGCTAGCTATTGGAAAAGGTCAAGTGAAGTTCAAGCAAGCTACCAGACCTCTCAAACCTTGTTGAGAAGCACTACATTTCCCTACACGAATCCAACTGAAATAGGTTTTTCTTCACTTTCTATCTCGCTATTTAGGAACATTTAGCCTTAGGTTTGTGAATAAAAAATGTAGTGTTCAATGCCATGAAGCTGTACATATGCTCAGTTTTCATTTATATTAAGTGTGCTAGGAGAATTTCATCCATGAACATGCTGAAAAAACTAGGTCAGATTTTGGGGCCAAAGAAATTCTCTCTGGTCTTTGAGAGTTAGGATTAGTTTTTTATATGGTTGGAATCGTCTTGGAATTTTCTACAAGTTTGATATTGTGAGTTTTTGCAATAGAGCTCGTATACAGGATCTAACATTTGAACCAGACGCGCGTGTTTACAAAGTCTAAAGGTTGAAGCTGAAGCTGGCTTGGGCTGGGCTTGGCCTGGCTTGCTTTTGACACCTCCCATTTTCATTTTTGCACCCCCTGGCCCATTTTCTTGTATTTTTACATTTTTTGCATTTTTGTTTTCTTTTCTGATTTTGTTTATTTATTTCCAAATATAAAAAATGCTTAAAAAATATTTTCATTATTTTTTACATTTATTTGGCATTTTATTTTAATTTTTCTAACATTGAAAGCATTTAAATACTTTTTTTATTATTAAGACTTAAAAATAATATATAATTTATACTTTTATTTTTATTCTTTATTTTTATTCATACTAAAAATATTTTCCTAAACATATTTTATTTTTATACATATTTTATTTTATATTATACATATTTAATATATTTAATATACATATATAAATATATACTTTTTATTTTATTAAATACTTTAGAATAAAAAATATAAAAATATTACATTTTTATTTTATTATTGTTCATACTAAAAAATACTTTTTCTATGTATATTTTATTTTTATATATATTAATATATTTTATTGTATATAAATAATACATTGTATTTATTTTCTTAAAGAAATTAGGGTTTTACCCTTAAACAATTAAAATAAATCTTTTTATTTATTCCTTTATTTTTTACATAAAAATATTTTACATACATTAATGAACAAAAACCTTTTTGCATAATACATACTGTTTGATATTTATTTATTTTGATTATTTAAATATTATCCATTTAAATATTTATGCATTGTGATTCAATTTGGATGTAATAGTAAATTAGGGTTTATATTTCTTGTCAAATATCCCCCATTCAAAATTGTACCCCCATCCCTATAATCATGTTGTAATAGCTTAGGATTTTAAATTCTCGCACTTTACGCTTTCAATTATACCATGATTAGAGAATTAGGGTTTGTATGCAAAAATCCAAATCAACAAATAGCTTGACCTAATCAAAGACAAATATGCATGAAAATCAAACACAATGCACACTTGCACCCATAGGGTTACAATCCACTTGTTGCCTTCAAAAATGGGCCATGGTATGCATGTTGGGTACTTTGGCAAAACAAAAACAAAACAAAAGATCATAGTCCCTCGATGACACTATCTTGGTTGCCTAAACAAAAATGATCAAGTCCCTCAAAAATTGCCAAAGATACTTGACACAATTGCTATCATGATTTATACGATGACCCGCGTCTGTCCCGTTTAACATCCTAACACAAGGTTGTTCACCAAATGCAATGGTGAAACGACACTGTCAAAAGGGTTAAAAACATTAGGAAAGATCTTTGAGTAAAATAGGGTAGATAGCTCTTAGTTACTTGATCAAAAACTTGCCAAAAAACATCCTTGCTATTTTCAAACACACTTCACAACACAATTTCAAAATATTATCCAAATCAAACTTTCAAACAATGAAATCTTTTCAAAAGACAAAAACACCTTTGTATACATTCAAACAAGAATCATTACAAAGGTTGCCACAACGATGGCCTCTTTTCAAAACATCTTTCAAAACCACACACAAAGCACCATTTCAAACAATTGGAAAAGCAAAGCAAGTGATCTAAAGAAGTAACTAAGAGCCTATGGATAACCACAGATGAAAAGGGTGCTTGCACCTTCCCTTTTCATAATCTACTCCCCGAACCCAAGAAAACATCTCAAAGGTCTTTCCTGTGCTTTTTGACCTTTCCTTATGATAAAATAAAAAGTCGATGGCGACTCTTGCTAAACCGAAACATTTGCGAACAAAAACGCAAAATCCCAAGTCAGTTCTCCCACCGTATCACAGAACTGGCGACTCTGCTGGGGAATACTTTAAAAGTGGAGTAACCTTAGGGTTTATATCACCTTTGCATTCTTAACTTGTTTGCTTTGATTGCTTTACATTTGGTTCTAATGTTTGGGTTTTGAATCCTCCACCCGGATTTTAGGAAACATTCATAGGTAAATAGCAATACATTGTGGAAACTGTGCGTGGTATACCGACATGGTTGAAGCAATAGCTATATTAGTGTGACATATTTATGAGTACTGGTAGCCTTTGAGTCAATCAAAGAGAATACGGGGCCGCTGAGTGATGTCATAAAGCACTAATGAACCCTTAGAACCTTACTTGACCATCTTGACCTTTTTTAGGGGTAGTGAGATGACCGGCTTTGGTGCAGTCCGAAGTTGGTAGATACTCGATACTACACTCATTGAGGGTTGTTTTCTTGGAATATTTCGATCGCCATTTAAGTGGCCAAACTGAAACAATGAACACATAAAATAATCCAGTGATATTGAGCTCCTTAGAACCCGGTTACTATTTATAGGACAGGTTGAGCCAACTAACTTCAAGAGGGTACTTACCTATGAAACCCCATGCAAGCCTGAAACTAGGATCTTGTGTGACTTGTTTGTACATATGTTTGTGCATACATCATGAACATCATAAAGCATCATATGCATCCACTAACCATTTCAAGGGTTTGGATCTTCATCTTTGTTCTTATTTTATAGGTCATGGAATCTCTTCGCAGGAAAACAATCCAAGTCAACCTTGTGAGAATCCCTCCTCAACTCAAGGAGCTTACTTCCAAGATTCCAGAGAATTCTCTCTTCAGTGAAAGACATGGTAGACTTCTCAACTTGGTCAACTCCAACATTGAAGAAGACATGGTGAAAGTTCTCTTCCATTTATTTGACCCCCTACACCACTGTTTCACATTCCCTGATTACCAACTAGTACCTACTTTGGAGGAATTTTCTCCCAAGTTCAAAGTACCTATATTTGCCAAATACGACGATTTGTCCTGTCCAAAGATGCATCTGAGGTCCTACGTCAGAAATATCCAACCTCACTCCTCTGATAAGGATCTTTGGGTCCACTTTTTTCAAGATAGTTTGTCAGGCACGCAATTGGACTGGTTCTATCAACTTGAGAGATCTAATGTTCATAACTGGGAAGATTTGGCTGCTGCTTTCTACCGACAATACCAATACAATGCAGATTTAGCGCCTACTCGTACTCAACTAGAGAGTATGGGTATGCTTCTAATGAAGGATTTAAGGAATATGCCCAGAAGTGGCGGGATTTGGATGGAAGGGTGCAACCATCATTATCGGATAGAGAGCTGGTTGACATGTTTTTAGGGACTCTGTCAGGTCCGTTCTTCAATCACTTGATTGGGAGCTCATCTGCAGGGTTCACCGAATTAATTCTGACCGGTGAAAGGGTCGAAGCTGGCATTAAAAGTGGTAAAATTCAGAAGGATGCCTCCGCCTCCACTGCTATTATGAAGGCCTTCCCATCTAAGAAAGAAGTTTCTTCCATTCATACCCAGAGGAACCAAGGGAGAACAGAGCGCCGACCAACGGTGGGGGCTGTTATGATCCAAAACTCCTCAACCGATCAACCTCGCAGCAATTAACCAAGAGTCAATCAACAAAGGGTAGAAAGACCACAATGGCAATTCACCCGAATCAATATGACACCGGCTCAAGTCCTCCCTCATCTGTTAAAGCTGAACCTTACCAACTTGGAAGAAGCGCCGAAGAACCCCAATACCTCTTCTCCTTATTATCACTCTAATGCAAAATGTGCATACCACTCGGACAGTATAGGGCATGATACCAACAACTGTTGGGCTCTTAAAAACAAGATCCAAGACTTAATAGAAGCCAAGGAGGTAGAATTCGATGCGCCCGAAAAGCCAAATGTGATTTCTACCCTGATGCCCAAACACGGTCATAATGTCCATGCCATTGTGGAAGATCTTCATGTTACCACTGTTTATGACCTTTTGACTCCGTTACCCTTGATTAAAGTGAATTTGATGAAAGTCAGGATATTCCCAGGCTGTGGAAAAGATTGTTACTTTTGTTCAAACTTGCAAACTGACTGCCCACTGTTGAAATCAAGCATCCAACGCCTGATGGATACCCAAGAGATCCTCTTTCAAAAGACTCCTATTGATACTATCACTCATGTTACTCCTATTACCTTTGATACTCCAACCAATGACATTGCTATAATAACCATCTCCGACGATCTTTCCAAGACCTGCAAAAGGCCTGTTAAGATTACGCCTGATACTAAGTTTGTGCCGTTGAAAATCACCATGCCGGGGCCTGTCCCGTATAAATCTAACAAGACGATACCATGGAATTACGGAGGAGAAATATTCTACCATGGTATCAAGCAGATTGAATCAGTCCAAGAGAGTTCCGATGATGAAACCCCTGATATAGGGAATATTGCGGGAACGAGCAAGATAACTCGCAGCCGAAGGATCTTCTCTCCGAAGATTGCTCCTCCACGGGCAGTCTTCGGACCCTCGAGAGTTTCTGTGCCTGTCAAGCCATCTGTGCAAAGTCCGATAATTGAAGAAATTGATGTACCCAAAGCTCGACCCTCTGATGTTACTACCAATAAAGGTATGGGGATACAAGAAGCGTCTGTCAGGATGAAGGCTCAGACTGTGGTTATCCCTGAGACCACCCAAAAAGAGATGGAAGAAATCTTAAAGATAATCAAGAAGAGTGACTATGATGTCGTGGAGCAGCTAGGGCAGACCCCTTCAAAAATCTCCATGTTGGCTCTCTTACTCTGCTCTGAGGCTCATGCTAAAGCCTTGATCAAATTTCTAAAGACGGCACACGTACCTCAAGAAACTTCTACAGATCAGTTTCAAGAGTGCGTGGCTAGCCTTACTGCCGATAATGGTCTTGGTTTTTCTGATGCTGATTTGACCCCTAAGGGAAGAAAGCATAACGATGCACTGCATGTCTCGGTGGAGTGCAGGGGGACCACACTTGCTCATGTTCTGGTAGATACCGGTTCATCCTTAAATGTTCTACCAAAGAAGGCGTTGGACAGATTAGACTGTGAAGGTTTGACCCTAAAGCCCAGTAACATCATTGTTAGAGCCTTCGACGATTCTACGAGGATGGTTCACGGAGAAGTGGACATTCCAGTCAAAGTGGGTACAAAAATTTTCAACTCTACTTTCTATGTGATGGACATCCGTCCTTCATATTCTTGCTTGTTGGGAAGGCCATGGATCCACAACGCTGGGGCAGTCACTTCCTCTCTACACCAAATGCTAAAGTATCCAGTTCAGGGTAAGATCATAACGGTTCATGGGGAGGAAGAGTACATGATAAGTCACCTTAACTCCTTCCGTTATGTGGAGTTAGATGGCGAATTCATAAAAACGCCTTTCCAACACTTTGAAGAGGTTTCTCCTGAAGTCACAGTTGCAAAGACAATGGCTGATGTGCCTATCATTTCCAAGCCTGTGTCTCGGATGGCATCCCTTAAAGATACGGAGGCTGTAATCAAAGAAGAAAGGAGTACAGTGTGGGGGCAACTGCCTGATTTTCCTCACAAGACGGACAAGTTCGGACTAGGTTTTACCGCTGCTGGCCAGAAAGCTGTGCGTCGCTCCCGGGCTGGAGGACCACCCGTAAGAATCACTCACCATGGAATTAATGCCTTAGAAGATGACGATGAAGAAGACAACTTTGAAGATTGGATCTTTCCAACCGTTGAAGGAGGATTAAGCAACTGGGAGGCGAAAGTCTTCGTTCCCATCACTTTCATCAATCAGTAATTTATCTTTGAACAATTTTTCTATTTTGGTCTGTAATAATTAAACAATTCGTACACTCTTTTCACCTTATGCCTTACCCGGGGCATATAGGTCCATTTGTAAGGGCTTGATTTCTTCATTATCATATGCCATTTTTAATGAATCATTGGACGTTTTCATCTATAAACTGTTGTGTTCATTTTCTTTCCTTTTACATTTTGTTTTGTTTAAGGATGGCTATCCCTTACACACACCCGAACTCACAAAATGCAGGTACCCATCCACTCTGGATTCCATGGGTGACTATTCTGCTTTGGCCTTCAGTGACTCTGAAGATTTGGTCAATCATGCCGAGTACGAAGGTGATGAAGACTGTGAAGTGTCTGGAGAGTTAGCTAGACTTTTGCAACAAGAGGAAAGGGCTATTCTACCCCATGAAGAGTTGCTAGAGACTATAAATTTGGGAACAGAGGAAGACAAGAAAGAGGTAAAAGTGGGTGCCAACCTGAAGCCAAGTGTCAAAGAGCGCTTAGTGCAGTTGTTGAATGAATATGTTGAAATCTTCGCCTGGTCCTATGAAGACATGTCGGGACTCGATACAGATATCGTGGTTCACCGTCTCCCTATAAGAGAAGAATGTCCACCAATCAAACAAAAGGTCCGTCGAATGAGGCCCGACATGTCTGAAAAGATCAAAGCTGAGGTGATGAAGCAATTCAATGCTGGCTTTCTGGCTGTTACTTCCTATCCACAATGGGTTGCTAACATTGTGCCCGTGCCTAAGAAGGACGGCAAAGTTAGAATGTGTGTGGACTATAGAGACTTAAATAGGGCTAACCCTAAAGATGATTTTCCACTACCACGCATTGACATTTTGGTTGACAACACAACTCAACACAAGGTATTTTCCTTCATGGATGGATTCTCGGGATACAACCAGATCAAAATGGCCCCCGAAGACATGGAGAAGACTAATTTTGTCACGCAGTGGGGTACCTTCTGCTATAAAGTGATGCCATTCGGACTGAAGAATGCCGGGGCAACCTATCAGCGAGCCATGGTAGCTTTTTTTCATGACATGATACATCATGATATTGAAGTCTACGTAGACGACATGATAACCCGTTCACAGACAGAAGAAGAACACCTCGACCATCTGCAAAAGCTGTTTGTCAGATTGAAGGAGTATAAGCTCAGACTGAACCCTAGAAAGTTCACTTTCGGAGTCAGGTCCGGTAAACTTTTGGGATTCATCGTAGTAACAAAGGAATCGAGGTTGATCCTGCTAAAGTCAAATCTATACAATAAATGCCCGCCCCCCCGCACTGAAAAGGAGGTCAGAGGTTTTTTGGGACGCTTAAACTATATTGCGAGGTTCATCTCTCACCTAACATCTACCTGTGAGCCAATCTTTAAGCTGTTGAAGAAAGATCAGGTGGTTGAATGGAACAATGATTGTCAAGTTGCTTTTGATAATATCAAGGAGTATTTGCTGAACCTCCTATCTTGATGCCACCCGTCGAAGGAAGACCTTTAATTATGTATCTGACTGTTTTGGATAACTCAATGGGGTGCGTACTGGGCTAACATGACGAGTCTGGCCAAAAAGAGCATGCCATTTATTACCTTAGCAAAAAGTTTACCGACTGTGAGACTCACTACTCACTGCTCGAGAAAACTTGCTGCGCTTTGGTATGGGTTGCTCGCCGGCTAAGGCAGTATATGTTGACACATACCACTTTGCTGATTTCTAAGATGGATCCGATCAAGTACATCTTCGAGAAGCCTGCTTTATCCGGAAGAATCGCTAGATGGCAGATGATCCTGACTGAATATGATATTCAGTACACAACCCCAAAAGTTATAAAGGGGAGTGTACTATCTGACCATCTAGCTCATCAAGCCGTCGAAGATTACCAATCTATGAGATTCGACTTCCCTGACGAGGACATCATGACATTGGACAACTTTGAAGGTAACGGACCGTATGACGGACCTGAACAAGGATCCCGATGGACCCTGTACTTTGATAGTGCTTCAAATGCACTTGGCAACAGTATTGGTGCAGTACTTATTTCTCCGGAAGGTTGCTGTGATCGGTGGATCTGGAACTGACTGTTTAACGCTGGTTCGTGAAATGTCGCGGAAGCAAGAGTCGCCACCGTCTTTTATGTTCTCCAACATGGAAAGGACAAAAGCACAGCAAAATTCCTTATGAGATAGTCTCTCGGTTCGGGAGGTAGATTTATAGAAAGGGAAGGTGTTAGCACCCTTTCTATCCATGGTTATCCATGGGCTCTTAGATACTTGCTCATTTGTGTTTTCAAAATGTTTGTTTGCTTTTCAAAGTGAGTGAGTTTGAAAAAGTTTCGTTTAAAGATTTCAGATCGACTCTTGTATCAGTCCTCAAGAGTGTTTGAAAAATTGTTTTGAAAGCTTTTTGAAAAGTGTCGGTGTGAAAAGAGTTTTTGATTTGTTTTTTTTAATAGAGCAAGTATCTACGAGTCATCTACCTACCCTAAGGAATTAGGCTGTGTAAATGTCCTTAAGATAGTGCCATCCCACCATTGAAAGGTAGGTAGCACCACCGTTGGAGGTGTTCGGGTCAATTCGTTTGTAGGGACAATGTGGTCACCAGAGCAACAGTAGGACACCTTAGAAGCTACCCTTATGCCATTGATCCTTTTTTTATTCCGAGGCAACCGTTTCGAGGCAACTGGATCATGTCATGGACATAAGGACTTACTACAACGTCCTATACTCGACGACCACGTTCGAAGGCAAGGCAACAGTGAGGCGTACCCTAAGAGTGGTGTGTGAATTCGTGTGTTATTTTCATGTTATGTTTTATCTTGTCATTGTATCATGAGCTACGCATTGATTTTAATTAGTCATTCATTCTTTCATGCAATTAAAATTTAAAAGTGCGGAAATTTAAATGCGGAAAGATAAATCCTACGCTATTACAAGGCGCGGGTCTATACATCGCCAAATTACAAAGACCCGTTTTAATAAAAAGGCGGAAAGTAAAAGACCTAATTACTATTACATGGCTTGCACAGTTACATAATATTTACAAGAAACATAAGAATAAATGCGCGAAAAGAATAGAAAATAAAGCGTTCGAGGGCGTTGGACCCTTTTGGAATTAAATGGAATTAAAAGTTAATTAATTATTTAATTAAAAGAAAAGAAATGTTTTTTTTTTAGGTTTTTGGTATTTAATGGAATAAGAAAATTAAAATTAAAATTAAAAGAAACCCTAATTCTAAGTTATTTTTAATCGTTAATGAAAAATGTTAAAGTTTAACCTAATTTACTAAATATTTAATGTACATGTTTATTTACAAAATAAATTAGTAATTAATAATAATAATAATGATGAGAAAATTATTTATTAAAAAAATGATGAAAAGTTAAGAAACCCTAATTTCTACATATTTTAATTTGTTAAGAAAAAGATTTAAGTTTTAAAATCTAATTTAACTAAATTAATTATTTAATATTTATTTACAAAATAAATTAATAGAAATTAAATATAATTGAACATATTTTTAGTTTTTCTGTATTTTATGTTGTGAAAATTAATTTATGTGGATTAAATAAAACAAAAAAAGAATAATTGAAAAGAATAAAAGAAAAGAAAATTAAAAGAAGGAATACAAACAAGGAGGGGTGTCTGGCCCTTTTTGGAGGTTTTTGTAGAGTAATTTGGCCCATTAGACAAAAAGCCTTGTTTGACTTTCTGGCATCACGTGCGTGTTCATTGACTCCTGAGTATCGTGGTCTGCATTCTTTGGCCATTGGATTGGGTTTCATGCATAAGTTGTTCTACTTTGGCCATTTGACTTTTGGCTTTTGGCTTTTGGCCATTTGTGTTCTGGCCTCAACGTTCCTTAATGAACCTGCATGAGATCCCGTCTAAATCCTTACTGGAAAATTAGTGACCTGAATGCTTTTATGCCCTTTGGATCATGGAGATCAAGTCAGCCTTATCCTTACTGAAGAAGTAGTGAGGTGTTGGTTTGTAACTGTGATGACTTGTTTGTAGTGAGAGAGGGATTTGTAATAAGGATTTCAAGGTTTTAGGGTTCTTGAAAGAATTTGATATTCTAACAGTGTTGTGGCAATGTTTTTTCTCTCTTTTTCTCCTCTCTGGTTTGTGTGAAATGAAGGTGATTATATAATGGAAATTAGGGTAAAGAAAATGGGCTTTGAATGTGCAATTGGGCCTCCAATGTTCACTTGAGTTCGTCACTTTCCAGGCTAAATCGCAGGGACTTAAGTGTAATTTTTGAAGTTGAAATGTGAAAACAAAATGTAGCCGACATCGATAACTAACTACTGTCCGAAAATCGGCTCAATCATATAAACGGTGAATTAGTTATGAATTTTTGAAGTTTCAGCTCAGACGAACTTATTTTGGGCTCCAGTGTCGACTCTGACACGTTCTTCAATAAAAAACTGGTATTGATTGGAGCATAATTCGGTCTCGACTTTTGAAGAAAAGTTGTAGATCTATGAGTCAGGGATCTTGTGTAAAAATATGAGCCTAATCCGATAAAAATTGACCGAGTTATGAATTTTCGAAGTTTCGGCCCAGATGAAATATTATTCAGCATTCAGGATTTTCAGCGTGTCACGCACTCTGAGCAAAAAACGAAGGCCTTTTGAATACCGTTTGAACTCAATACCTTCTGTGAAAATGTAGCCAACTCAATTTGTGAAATTTTGGCGCCGGAACCAGCTCGATACGATGAAAATCGACCAAGTTATGATTTTCTAAACATGACGCAAATAAACTTCGGTCACAAATTTTCTGTACGAAAATACTTGATTAATCCACATTTTTGAAGACCTTCTGACCGAAATTGGCTTCCAGCCGTGAGAGATGAAAATGTAGATAATGTCAAGACGGGATTTTGGCCACCGGAACGGGTTCAAAACGAGCCACGATCTTCAAGTTATGAATTTTTTAGCGCGTAAAAACTGCACTTTCAGCACACTTTTTCACCATATTTCTTCGAGAAAACTCACACATTCGGATACCTTCTTTAAAGAATTGACCCTTGAGCCGAACCTGAATTTGAGAATACGTTATCAGAGATATCTTGGCGAAAGAATACCTGAATATGACGCGCCGGGTTGGACTTGTGAATTTTTCTTGAAATATTTTGAGAAATATGGGAGGACAAATTTTGGGGTACAACAGTTGCCCCTGTTCAATCTTCTTAAACCTGAGGATGTAGATTGGCTTGCGTGCCTTTCGTGATCCGAAGGTGGAAGATGATTGAACACTAAAGTGCCCAGAAATTTGCACTCGCATGGTGTAGTATCAACAATGTGATGTAGGGGGGATGGGCTTATAGATGCCATTTGGAAGTGATGGATGGGAGGATGGGCTTATAGATGCCATCTGGGAGTATGACAGTACCTTGTCGGGAATGGGCTTACAAATTCCATTTGGAGACTGTTGGTATGTGGATGGGCTTACAGATGCCATCAGGAGGTTGTCGATCGCGTAAGAGATTCCTTAGCGAGAACTTGCGTACCTGAGAAAGAAAAATAATTACCTGGCCTGTTACAGGAGTTGATCTTCAAACTCTTTATGTAGATGTGCCCTGGCTGGATACATGTATCGAATCTTTAAACTCTTCATACGTGCCCTTGCAAGATACAGGAATCGAGCCCTCAGAATATAGTCGTCAACAGATACACCCTGGCGAGATACAGGAATCGGATCTTCGAACTCTTCAGACGTGCCCTGACAGGATACAGGAATCGAGTTTGGTAATGTTAGTCGTCAACAGATACACCCTGGCGAGATACAGGAATCAAATCTTCGAACTCTTCAGACGTGCCCTGGCAAGATACAGGAATCGAGTCTGGTAATGTTAGTCGTCAACAAATACACCCTGACAAGATACAGGAATCGGATCCTCAAACTCTTCAGACGTGCCCTGGAAAGATACAGGAATCGAGTCTGGTAATGTTAGTCGTCAACAGATACACCCTGGCAAGATACAAGAATCGGATCTTCGAACTCTTCAGACGTGCCCTAGCAAGATACAGGAATCGAGTCTGGAATTCAGAAAGGTTGGTGAGTTGTCTTTATTGACAGGTTATTTCCATGGACGGGTGGTCTTTAACGACGGGTGTCTATAACGACGAGTGTCTATAACGACGAGTGTCTATAACGATGAGTGTCTATAACGACGAGTGTCTATAACGACGGGTGTCTTTGACGACGAGTGTCTATAACGACGAGTGTCTATAACGACGGGTGTCTATGACAACGAGTGTCTATGACGACGAGTGTCTATAACGACGAGTGTCTATAACGACGAGTGTCTATAACAACGAGTGTCTATGACGACGAGTGTCTATAACGACGAGTGTCTATAACGACGAGTGTTTATGACAACGAGTGTCTATGACGACGAGTGTCTATGACGACGAGTGTCTATAACGACGAGTGTCTATAACGACGAGTGTCTATGACGACGAGTGTCTATGATGATGAGTGTCTATAACGACGAGTGTCTATAACGACGAGTGTCTATAACGACGAGTGTCTATGACGACGAGTGTCTATAACGACGAGTGTCAATGACAATGAGTGTCTATAACGACGAGTGTATCAGAGAAATCTTTAGGCATTAATTTAACTGGATTTGTATTCTTTGACTGGGTTGGTCTCTTTTGACTGTATTCGTCTACATAGCTGATCATTTAACTGTATCCTTCCTGAAAGGTAAAGGTCAGTCATATGCAATGCATGATATGAATCAAGCAATGATGTTCTCAACACATGAGATTGTATGATATGATGCGTATATGCATGTATCATGATGTATAACAATGTGATGTTTATGAATGTATCTTCGTCTGGGAAAATAGATCCTTGACGGATGCCGGGAAGTCAAATCCTGGGCTGATGTTGAAGAGTGAGATTCTTCGTTTCCGTTGGGGATGATGATTGCAAGAATACCGGTAGGAGAAGATGACTCCGTTGGGGGATAAACTTGGCGAATAGATTACTCTGCGGGGAGGTAACTCTATGGGGAAAGAGAGGTACTTTGCTGAGGTTGATGATAAATCCGTTGGGGATACCGTTGATTAGTTATGTTGGGAGATTTGATGAACTCCGCTGGGGATAGGAAGACTTCGCCGAGGACGATCTTTCCGTGGCTTTTAGCTGAGGATAACCCAGTTATATCCTGGTGGGGAAATAAACTTTGAATAAAACCTGGGGAGACGCGTTCGCTCTGCAGGGAGTGAAGGTATCTTGGTCGCATTCTTCAGCTGAACTTACCTTGGCCCTTCGGTGGACAGAGCAACCAGATCATTTAGACAACTCATTATTGCCCCAGTTTCTGTTGGAGAAGAAGGTACCTGTGAAGGTGTTTGATGACTGCCGTTTGACAAATCTTCTTCTGGTAGGCAAGTGACGAGATGCCGGGACATAGTCGTACGCTTTTGATCCTTAACTTTTGCCTGGACCGCCCTTTCGGGTTTTCAGTCCACCGGGATACCCATTTTTGCCCAAGCCGCCTTTTCAGGTTTTCGACTTGCCGGGTGTGCAGATTTTTTCATTTCATCCCTTATTTTTGCCTAGGTGTGTCAACCTAGCGGGTCTTTGATTGTGCGTAGTATTTTTTCGACTATGTCCACATTCTCAGGATGCAGGAAGTTGTCACTGTCAGTAGTGTTGTGTTGCCCTACTACCAGAAGATCTTTGTTTGATCGTCCAATGCCCCAAGTGATCCAGATGGAGATTTGCCCCAAGTTGGTTTTTGAGAGATTCTCTGAATCTTGACTTAACCGCCCCAGATGATGGACAATGATCACGTCTGCCCCTTGGTTGGAAGTGCTTTTGTTCATTAGATATTCTTCGTGCGAATTTCTCTGCTTTTCGAACAAATAGTCATATGCAAACAATATTATATCAGAAATGAAACGCCTATGTCTGTCTTGAAGATTTTGAAAATGCATTTTTTAGTAAAACAAGCAAATTTTGTAAAATGCGATGTCAGCTCGTTGTTTTATCGCAAGCCTTAAGGAGTCAGGATACCTTTGTAACAGTATGCTTTCGAACTAGCCCATGCTTCAGCTAGGACTTTTAAGGGTTATAACGTGGCCTGGTTCACGGTTTAAGAAACAAAGGATAAAGGCTCAAATTATATTTGTACCCACCCGCTCTTCGTGATGTTCTTCAAACCTAAACTCAGCTAATCGTGTGTTAGACTTTGTTTGAGTCTTTGCTTTGATATACCAGTGATGGTTCGGATATTGGCATCTTGTTTTGAATGGGCAGTCATTTCTTTTTTGGTTGAGGGTTTGTAGGACCTCTTTCTCTTTTTTTTTTTGATTTTGTTATCCCTATTTTTTTGCCTGAACTGTTCTTTTTGTGATTACAGTCAGCGGGATGCCCCAGTTTTATAAGTCTCCTTCATAGGTTTTGACTTGTTGGGCTTTTGTTTTTTTTTGTTTGAAATAATGACTGCCCGTCCTGTTGATTTTTAAGAACCATCATCGTCTTTTGTTTTGGAAGGACTCCTTTGATGTTATTCGCTGTGCACTTGGATCAACTGAGAGAACTACCCTGCCCCAGGTTATGATTAAGGGTTTTAATTTTCAAAAGGAAAAAACTCCTACTTCTTTGGCTCGAAGGGGTTGACGAGGGATTATCTTCCTTATAACTCCAGTGTTTAGGAATTGAAACAATGCCTGTACCTCATCAGCGGGGTCTGTTCAAAAGCATACTGTAAAGATCGTGGTATCGTTTTCGTCATCCTCCCTCAAGAGGCTTGGAATTTTCAATCAAGAGTTGATCATCACAAAAATATGAAAACAGTTTGCATATAGTGAACGCGAAATAATTACTTCAAAACAGACATGTGTAATGCATTAATGAAATAACCAAGTTTGACATGAAATAAAATGTTTGAACAATCAAAGAAAATTACAATCTGAACATTCAAATGAACAAAAGTTTCCAATCCTAGCCATGTTTGGGCAGGGGAGCAGTGGTCACATTGGGAGCCTCTGGAGAGTCGAGATGGACTTCCTTTGCGTCAATCAGATCCTGAACCTTGTTTCTCAAAGTCCAACAATCATCTGTAGCATGCCCCGGGCTGTCAGAATGATAAGCGCAGCGAACGTTGGGGTTATAGCTTGAAGGCGTCCTGTTGGGATTCTTTGGAGGGTCCATGAGAGTTACCAACTTGGTTTCCAGCAACTGTGGCAATATCTGTGACAAGGTCATGCCGAGGGGAGTGAATTGCCTTTTGGGTCTCTCTTCCCTTTGCTGATTGTGACGCTGAGGAGCGCCGACCGGTTTTGCAATAACCACCGCGTTGACATCTTGGCGGTGTTCGGACCTATTCTGCCCTCTTGAGCCATAGACAACACTAGATTCTCTCTTGGATGGTTTCTTCTCAGTGTTCGAGGAGTCACCATTCTGTATTTTCCCCGACTTGATGCCAGCTTCTATTCTTTCCCCGGTCAAGATCAGATCTGTAAACCCAGCAGCAGAATTCCCAATCAGGTGGTTGAAGAATGGACCAGACAGGGTCCCCAAGAACATGTCGACGAGCTCGCGGTCAGTCAGAGGTGGTTGTACCCTACCCGCAAGGTCCCTCCATTTTTGAGCATACTCTTTGAAGCCTTCGCCTGTACCCATAGACATCCCCTGAAGCTGAGTGCGCGTGGGAGCAAGGTCGGCATTATACTGGTATTGCTTGTAGAATGCAGTGGCCAAGTCCTCCCAGCTACGGATGTTGGCTCCATTCAGTTGATAGAACCAGTCGAGTTGAGTTCCCGACAGACTATCCTGAAAAAAGTGAATCCACAAATTCTTGTCAGCCGTGTAGGGCTGGATCCTCCTTATGTATGACCTGAGATGCAGCTTAGGACAGGAAGCCCCGTCATATTTTGCAAAAGCGGGTGCTTTGAATTTATGTGGGATTACCACCCCAGAAGACAGACCTAGATCTTCGAAGTCCAGGCCGAGCACTTTTTGTATCTCCATGGCACTTAGCCGGTCTTCCAATTGTTTGTACCTGTCCTCAGCTGGAGGGTATTGTTCATCATTGAACTCTGTCTCGTTGTCGGAGACCACTGGACTAGGAACCTCTCCCTCATGGGGGTTGTCCTTTCCAACAGATGGGGTAGTCTGCTCAACTTCATTTTGTGATCCATTCCCAGATTTGCGTCTAGGGTTGAACAACACAATCCTCTTCTTCTTCTTTTTCGAGAGCAGAGTCTTCAAATCCTGTTGCCCCTGGGCCAAACTCATGATCAACTCTTGGAACTGGGCGTTCTGAGCATGGAGGGCCTTGATGGATTGCTCAGTAGATGATTCAGGATTCATGACGATCGGCTGAAATAAACAGCGAAGAAGGTAAGGAACCTGTAAGAGGGATACCTGTAATGCAATGATGTGCATATATGCATGCAATGTTTTCAAGGATCTCGCGGGGTAAACAAAGAAACTTGTTAGAATTGGAGTCCGATAGCTTGATTGAAGGAACTGCATGTTGTTGAGAGTCCTTCTTCAAGGGTCAAGGCTCACCATATCTAGTGGGTCATAGCCCCTGACAACCTTGGCTAGAGGAAAATAAATCCCCTTTGCCCCTTGCTAGACATTTTGTTCATCATGACCTACATCACAAGCCCTTGAGATCCTTGAAACGGGTTAGCCTTTACGCAGGATGCATGCAATGGTATGATGTTATGCTATGCATGGGGTAATGTAGGTAAACCCTGTTATGAGTTCCAATTAAGGACTATAAACAAAACCTGCAAGAAACTCAAGTGTCAGATAACAAGCATGCAAGTAGTCAAGTATGAAAGCACACAAGTCACACCACAACCCTTAGAGTTTAGGCCAGCATGGGGTCTGGGTATTACCCTCTTGAAGTTGGTGGGCTCAAACCTGTCCTATCAAAGTAACCGGGTTCTAGAGGATCCCAATATCACTGACTACCCTCAATCGGCCATAACTCCAGCATCGCAATCTTTTCTTGCGGCCAGAACCATCACGAGAGTTTAGCCTCAATGGGCGTAGCATACTGCTACTGTTCTATTGGCCAAGTCGGGTCATTTAAGGTTCTAAGGTCGGTTGGTGCTTAATGACTCCTCAGAAGACCCATATTCTCCTCGTTGCAACACAAGGGATATCGGTACAGACCAAGGCGCCACACTAATGTAGCCACTGCTTCACCCGTGTCGGTCTACGCCGGACAGGTCCCTCACAGCTTATGCTACCTAACAGGGTATCCCCATATCCGAGTTAGGATCTATGTAACTCCGATGCAACCCACAATAATAAAGCAAACAAACACAACAATTGAAAACACAAGTGATCTTAGTCCTAAGGTACACCTCACTTTATAAGATGTCCCCAACAGAGTCGCCAGTTATGTGATCGGTGGATCTGGAACTGACTGTTTAACACTGGTTCGCGAAATGTCGCGGAAGCAAGAGTCGCCACCGTCTTTTATGTTCTCCAACATGGAAAGGACAAAAGCACAGCAAAATTCCTTATGAGATAGTCTCTCGGTTCGGGAGGTAGATTTATAGAAAGGGAAGGTGTTAGCACCCTTTCTATCCATGGTTATCCATGGGATCTTAGATACTTGCTCATTTGTGTTTTCAAAATGTTTGTTTGCTTTTCAAAGTGAGTGAGTTTGAAAAAGTTTCGTTTAAAGATTTCAGATCGACTCTTGTATCAGTCCTCAAGAGTGTTTGAAAAATTGTTTTGAAAGCTTTTTGAAAAGTGTCGGTGTGAAAAGAGTTTTTGATTTGTTTTTTTTAATAGAGCAAGTATCTACGAGTCATCTACCTACCCTAAGGAATTAGGCTGTGTAAATATCCTTAAGATAGTGCCATCCCACCATTGAAAGGTAGGTAGCACCACCGTTGGAGGTGTTCGGGTCAATTCGTTTGTAGGGACAGTGTGGTCACCAGAGCAACAGTAGGACACCTTAGAAGCTACCCTTATGCCATTGATCCTTTTTTTATTCCGAGGCAACTGGATCATGTCATGGACATAAGGACTTACTAAAACATCCTATACTCGACGACCACGTTCGAAGGCAAGGCAACAGTGAGGCGTACCCTAAGAGTGGTGTGTGAATTCGTGTGTTATTTTCATGTTATGTTTTATCTTGTCATTGTATCGTGAGCTACGCATTGTTTTTAATTAGTCATTCATTCTTTCATGCAATTAGAATTTAAAAGTGCGGAAATTTAAATGCGGAAAGATAAATCCTACGCTATTACAAGGCGCGGGTCTATACATCGCCAAATTACAAAGACCCGTTTTAATAAAAAGGCGGAAAGTAAAAGACCTAATTACTATTACATGGCTTGCACAGTTACATAATATTTACAAGAAACATAAGAATAAATGCGCGAAAAGAATAGAAAATAAAGCGTTCGAGGGCGTTGGACCCTTTTGGAATTAAATGGAATTAAAAGTTAATTAATTATTTAATTAAAATAAAAGAAATGTTTTTTTTAAGGTTTTTGGTATTTAATGGAATAAGAAAATTAAAATTAAAATTAAAAGAAACCCTAATTCTAAGTTATTTTTAATCGTTAATGAAAAATGTTAAAGTTTAACCTAATTTACTAAATATTTAATGTACATGTTTATTTACAAAATAAATTAGTAATTAATAATAATAATAATGATGAGAAAATTATTTATTAAAAAAATGATGAAAAGTTAAGAAACCCTAATTTCTACATATTTTAATTTGTTAAAAAAAAGATTTAAGTTTTAAAATCTAATTTAACTAAATTAATTATTTAACATTTATTTACAAAATAAATTAATAGAAATTAAATATAATTGAACATATTTTTAGTTTTTCTGTATTTTATGTTGTGAAAATTAATTTATGTGGATTAAACAAAACAAAAAAAGAATAATTGAAAAGAATAAAAGAAAAGAAAATTAAAAGAAGGAATACAAACAAGGAGGGGTGTCTGGCCCTTTTTGGAGGTTTTTGTAGAGTAATTTGGCCCATTAGACAAAAAGCCTTGTTTGACTTTCTGGCATCACGTGCGTGTTCATTGACTCCTGAGTACCGTGGTCTGCATTCTTTGGCCATTGGATTGAGTTTCATGCATAAGTTGTTCTACTTTGGCCATTTGACTTTTGGCTTTTGGCTTTTGGCCATTTGTGTTCTGGCCTCAACGTTCCTTAATGAACCTGCATGGGATCCCGTCTAAATCCTTACTGTAAAATTAGTGACCTGAATGCTTTTATGCCCTTTGGATCATGGAGATCAAGTCAGCCTTATTCTTACTGAAGAAGTAGTGAGGTGTTGGTTTGTAACTGTGATGGCTTGTTTGTAGTGAGAGAGGGATTTGTAATAAGGATTTCAAGGTTTTAGGGTTCTTGAAAGAATTTGATATTCTAATAGTGTTGTGGCAAGGTTTTTTCTCTCTTTTTCTCCTCTCTAGTTTGTGTGAAAAGAAGGTGATTATATAATGGAAATTAGGGTAAAGAAAATGGGCTTTGAATGTGCAATTGGGCCTCCAATGTTCACTTGAGTTCGTCACTTTCCAAGCTAAATCGCAGGGACTTAAGTGCAATTTTTGAAGTTGAAATGTGAAAACAAAATGTAGCCGACATCGATAACTAACTCCTGTCCGAAAATAGGCTCAATCGGATAAACGGTAAATTAGTTATGAATTTTTGAAGTTTCAGCTCAGACGAACTTATTTTGGGCTCCAGTGTCGACTCTGACACGTTCTTCAATAAAAAACTGGTATTGATTGGAGCATAATACGGTTTCGACTTTTGAAGCAAAGTTGTAGATCTATGAGTCAGGGACCTTGTGTAAAAATATGAGCCCAATCCGATAAAAATTGACCGAGTTATGAATTTTCGAAGTTTCGGCCCAGATGAAATATTATTCAGCATTCAGGATTTTCAGCGTGTCACGCACTCTGAGCAAACAACGAAGGCCTTTTGAATACCGTTTGAACTCAATACCTTCTGTGAAAATGTAGCCAACTCAATTTGTGAAATTTTGGCGCCGGAACCAGCTCGATACGATGAAAATCGACCAAGTTATGATTTTCTAAACATGACGCAAATAAACTTCGGTCACAAATTTTCTGTACGAAAATACTTGATAAATCCACATTTGTGAAGACCTTCTGATCGAAATTGGCTTCCAGCCATGAGAGATGAAAATGTAGATAATGTCAAGACGGAATTTTGGCCACCGGAACGGGTTCAAAACGAGCCACGATCTTCAAGTTATGAATTTTTTAGCGCGTAAAAACTGCACTTTCAGCACACTTTTTCACCATATTTCTTCGAGAAAACTCACACATTCGGATACCTTCTTTAAAGAATTGACCCTTGAGCCGAACCTGAATTTGAGAATACGTTATCAGAGATATCTTGGCGAAAGAATACCTGAATATGACGCACCGGGTTGGACTTGTGAATTTTTCTTGAAATATTTTGAGAAATATGGGAGGGCAAATTTTGGGGTACAATAGTTGCCATACACCTTTCACTGCTAGACTCTGCTTCAGCTGCACCAACAACATGGCCGAATATGAAGCTTGTATCTTTGGTCTCAAGGCTGCTATTGACTTGGGAATAAAATCTTTGGTCGTATTTGGGGACTCGGATTTGGTTATCAATCAAATCAAAGGAGAGTGGGACACTAGACATCCTAATCTTATCCTATACAAAGAACATGTCCTGACATTGTTGCCTCATTTCGAGCAGATTACCTTTGAGCACTTCCCGCGAGAAGAAAATCAGCTAGCAGATACTCTGGCTACAATGTCTTCCATGTTTAAACTCAACTGTGATAATGAGGCTCCCCAAATCACCATCGAGCGAATGGATGAACCTGCGCACTGTCATGAGATTAATACCGAAGAAGTAGTGGAACAAACCTGGTTTCATGAAATCAAAAGGTATCTCCAGACTCGAGAATACCCTGAAGGAGCTTCCGTCAATGACAAAAAGTTCTTAAGGAGATTTGTTGCCAAGTTCTTCCTGAGCAATGGTATTTTATATAAGCGCAACCATGATTGTGTTCTACTTCGTTGTGTGGACAAGGTCGAAGCAGAGTTGATCATAACTGAAATACATAGTGGCACCTTCGGCACCCACTTGAGCGGACATACGATGGCTAAGAAGATTCTAAGGGCAGGCTACTACTGGTCTACCATGGAAGCTGATTGTCATAAACATTCCCGTACTTGTCACAAATGTCAAGTCTATGCTGACAAGGTACATATTCCTCCAGTTCCTCTCAACATTCTGACAGCTCCTTGGCCATTCGCGATGTGGGGAATCGACATGATTGGAGAGATCAAGCCTACAGAATCCAATGGACATCGCTTCATTTTGGTGGCTATTGATTATTTTACCAAGTGGGTCGAAGCGGCTTCCTTCGCCTCCGTTACAAAAAATGTGGTTGCCCGCTTCATCAAGCAGAATCTCATATGCCGGTATGGTATCCCCGACAGGATCATCACGGATAACGGTACAAATTTGAACAACACTGTGATCACCGCTCTGTGCGAGTAATTCAAGATTCAACATCACAATTCATCTCCCTATCGGCCAAAAATGAATGGTGCTGTTGAAGCCGCGAACAAAAATATCAAGAAGATCATTCAAAAGATGACAGTCACCTACAAGGACTGGCATGAGATGTTACCGTTTTCTCTGTATGGATATCGTACCACGGCGCGTACTTCAACTGGGGCAACCCCCTTTTCTTTGGTATATGGCATGGAGGCTGTTTTACCTATGGAAGTTCAGATTCCTTCCTTAAGGATCATGAAGGATGTTAGTTTAAGTGAAGACAATTGGATTCAGACTCGGCTTGATCAACTTAATTTGATTGACGAGAAGCAACTTACTGCTGTTTGTCATGGTCAGACGTATCAAAAATGGATGATCAAGGCTTTCAATAAGAAAGTCAGGCGTCAGGTATATCAAGTCGGAGATCTTGTAATCAAGCGAATCATCTTGCCGCAAAGTGATCCCAGGGGCAAGTGGACTCCTACTCACGAAGGACCATTTGTGATCAAGAACATCTTTTCTGGTGGGACAATGATTTTGACCACCATGGACGGCGACGACTTGCCGCACCTTGCAAATGCAGACATAGTCAAAAGATACTACGCATAAAATGACCCGACAAGTTGAAAACCCGAAAGGGCGACTTGGGCAAAAATGGGCATCCCGGTGAATCGAAAACCCGAAAGGGCGGTTCAGGCAAAAATTAGGGATAAATAAAAAACATCTGTACACCCGGCAAATTGAAAACCCAAAAGGGCGACTTGGGCAAAAAAGGGTTTCCCGGTGGATCAAAAACCCGAAAGGGCAGTCCAGGCAAAAGTTAGGGAATTAAAGCGTATGACCATGTCTCGTCGGATCACTTTAAGGACAATCTCTACACGACCAAACTCCAGGCTCATGATCAATCCAATCATCCGAGGACGAAGCAACGAATGAATAAAGATACTCAGAGTTGTGAAGGCTATAGCAGAATGGGAACCCCATGGAATTGTTACACATAGCCATCTTTCTTTTTGTATAAAATTTTTCTCAATGCTTTCGACAACATTCTCTTACTAGGATGTCTGTCTCCTTTGTACAAAGATACTTACAAAAGTTAATACAAAAATACTTCAAAGTGCAGAAATTTGCTTGTCTTTCTTTTCTTTTTTACACTTATGTTTTATTTGAAAAACGTCCAATGGTTCGTTAAATAGGCATATGCGTTTGAATATGATCACTGCTTACAAATAAAATGAAATAAGAAAGGATAATTATTGATAGGTCGAAAGTATGGGAAAACGTCTTTAGGCTATTCCAGAAGAAATCCCCTACAGTATGTCATACATATCCCCAACGGAGTTAAATTTCGAAATTCCCATCAGAGTTAAGTTTCTAAAAAACTCCCGATCCCCAGCGGAGCCAGAATACTCTAAACTTTCATCACCAGCGGAGTCCAAAACTTCAAATCTTAAACCCCGGTGGAATACTATCCAACTTCCTCCAATTCACCAGCAGAGTTTTCCACAAAACAAGGAATCCCCAGTAGATTGGCATACAACCCAAGCTCCCGATTTCCCCGGCAGAATAAACACTCTCCCCACAGAGTTATTTCTCGACAGAATAAAGATTCTAGTTCCCGTCTCTCCATTTGAAGCCTCCCAGGTTTTAATTCCCCAGTAGAAGTCGTCGGATTTTTCCTTATTTCCCCAGGAAAGTCATGAAGGATTCTCACATCCCCGCAGGTTGCCAAGGATTTTCTATCCCCAACAGTAATCAGCAAGATTTTCTCGTCTTCAACAATCAAAGATTTTTGGAATCCCCAGCATCGGTCAAGGATTTAATTTCCCCGACAGCAGTCAAAGATTTCATTATCTCCAGCTATCAAGTATTTATTTTCCTCATCAAGACAACTAATCAACTTACATGCACATCCATTACATTCATATATCATAAACATTGATGGAACACATTTTATTGCATCATACATCTCATGCAACATAATCTTGTGCTTTAGCTAACATTTTACCCTTTTCAGGATAAAATTAAAAAGCTGTCGTTAATAACTATTCAGAGATTTCAGATACAGTATGGATACACCCCCAGACACGGCGGTCATTCTATTACTCATTCAGAATTTCAAGTCAAGATACAGTATGGATACACCCCAGGCGTGGCGGTCATTCTATTACTCATTCAGACTTCAGCAATCAGATACAGACTAGATAGGCTCCAGACACGGAAGCCATTCTATTTCTCATTCAGATTCAACTATCAACCTCAAGTTCAGATACACTCCAGACACGGAAGTCATTCTGTCACTTGTCCGGATCCCCAGTTACAGTATGAATATACTCCAGACACGGAAGTCATTCTGCTACTCATACAGATCTTAACTTTAGATACAGTCCAGATACGCTCCAGACACGATTGCCATTCTGTCACTCATTCAGAATTTATCCCCAGCACATAGATGCTCCATACACAGATGTTTATCTGTCACCCATTCAGAATACAGATACACTCCAGACACGACAATCATTCTGATATTCATTCAAGGATCAAATACAGTTACAGCTCAGATACGCTCTATACACGGACGTCATTCCCTTGCTCATACAAACCCAGTCTCCAGATACAACTCAGATACGGTCCAAATACGGATACCATTCTGATGTTCATTCTACTAATTTTCAACAAACAAGTTTTGGATGGCATCTCTAAGCCCATCTCCAGCAAGATTCTACCATTTCCAAATGGCATCTATAAGCCCATTCCCTCAGCTACATTTTGACGAGTGCAAATTTACGGGCACTCTAGTATCCAATCCTCTTTTACCTTCGAGTCACGAAAGGCAAACTTGCCAATCTAACTCTTCAGGTTCAAGAAGATTGAACAGGGAAAACTGTTGTACCCCAAAATTTTCCCTCTCTTTTTATTAACATTTCTCATCACAAGGCTCTTGGAACTCAAGATCAAGCTAGGGTTTGCTCTGCTCAAGACATCTCCTTGCATTGATGACCTAAACTAGGGTTTGAGTTTGCACATGGATTTTTGGACCTTCAATGCTCAAATTTACTTTCATACTTCATATTGGACCCATAAGTTTGTCCATACCAAGTTTCAAGCCTTGAATCAAATTTTTGCCCAGTCAATTGGACAGTTGACCTAGAAATCAAATGTATTGGGGAAAAAAAGTCAATTGTGGCCAATTTACAGTCAAACTCATGAATTTTGACCCACATCAACATTATGAACTCATATGAACCATTTGATCAAGTTTGGACCACAACTCCACAAGAAATTTAATCAGATCACCAAAAGGGCAAAATGGTCATTTTTAGGGTTTGACTGTACAAAGGCAATTTCTGACTTTTTGACCTAGCCAATGGTAAATTAGGTTCAAACATGGACTCAAGGACTCAATGACATCATCTTGACTTATTCAACAGGTTCAAAAGATCTCAATTGTATTGGATTGACAGATGAATTTTTCAGTCAACTGATCAAAATTTGACTGTACACTAAAAAGTTAAACTTTGACTTTTTGGTCAAAATCAAGTGCCAAGGGTCATTTTTCATCAAGATGTGTCAAATTATGAAACTTTTTCATCAAGAAACCCAAAATTGCAAATTAGGGTTTAAAATTGAAAAATTTCATAACTTAGAATTTTTCTAAGTTATGAAATTTTCTTAATGTTTCCTAACTTTGCCCCACATTTTCACCATGATGCAAATGGATTCAAACAAAACTTACAACATGAAAGTTGTATTCCTCCACAAAGTCTACAACTTTTATTCACAAAGTTTTCTAAAAAGAAGCTTGGATCTCAAGTTATGATTTTTGGAACAAGGGTCCCTAAAACTTTTAACTTAGTGAAATTTTGCCCTAGTTTAGGCAGGATTTTGACCTATCTTCTTGGCCATTTTTCACATAGTTACACTTGGAATATCAAGCTGCATTTCAAATATGGATTATATAGCATGTTGCAAGCTTTCCAAATTGTCCAAGAACTCCTCAAACACATTTGTGGTTAGGAAGAATCGAAGGCTTGAAGTTGGCAAAAACTCACTTTGTATCCATGGCAAATTCATGTTCATACAAGTTGCATTTTCAAGTCAGCATGTCTTACACTAGTTTGCAGGCCTCTAAACCACTTCACACTGCATAATTTAATGCAAATCCATTGGGCTAATACATTGTTTTGGTCATTAGAGCATTGTACACAAGATTAATCCCTAAATGGTAAAAGGCACATTTCCATTTTTGCAAAAGTTTGCTTTATGTCAAAACCATAATCCTTGAGCCTTGGTCCAAGATCTCTGGCAGCAAAACAAATCTACAAATTAGAGGGGCCAAAAGGATTGTATGCAAGATGATAAGATGGCCTGTACAGGCCTGTAACCTCACTTCCATTTTTCTTACTTCAAAAATAAGAAACTTGAAAAAAATCCTTAGAACTTAAAAACCAGCCAAGACCAACTTACACAAAGGTTTTGAACATATTTCTCATACCCCTTTGATCTAGAAACACGATTGCTTGAGCCCTAAAACACCCCATAGCCAGAAATCACATTCCTTTGGCAAAACAGGGCAGGTTCTGCAACTTGAGTGCCATAGCTCATTTGGCTCGTGCGTTTTTCCCCAAGTTGCTTCAAACACCTTCCATTCAACTCACTCAAGCTATCCCAAACCTCAAATACCAACTGTAAATCCATTTACAGTGTTCACCATTTTCACTTTGAGCTTGTGCAGGTTGAGTTCTATAGGCTGATTCAAGGACATTCAAGGCAAGCTAGCTATTGGAAAAGGTCAAGTGAAGTTCAAGCAAGCTACCAGACCTCTCAAACCTTGTTGAGAAGCACTGCATTGCCCTACACGAATCCAACTGAAACAGGTTTTTCTTCACTTTCTATCTCTCTATCTAGGAACATTTAGCCTTAGGTTTGTGAATAAAAAATGTAGTGTTCAATGCCATGAAGCTGTACATATGCTCAGTTTTCATTTATATTAAGTGTGCTAGGAGAATTTCATCCATGAACATGCTGAAAAAACTGGGCCAGATTTTGGGGCCAGAGAAATTCTCTTTGGTCTTTGAGAGTTAGGATTAGTTTTTTATATGGTTGGAATCGTCTTGGAATTCTCTACAAGTTTGATGTTGTGAGTTTTTGCAATAGAGGTCGTATACAGGATCTAACATTTGAACCAGGCGCGCGCGTTTACAAAGTCTGAAGGTTGAAGTTGAAGCTGGCTTGGGCTGGGCTTGGCCTGGCTTGCTTTTGACACCTCCTATTTTCATTTTTGCACCCCCTGGCCCATTTTCTTGTATTTTTACATTTTTTGCATTTTTGTTTTCTTTTCTGATTTTGTTTATTTATTTCCAAATATAAAAAATGCTTAAAAAATATTTTCATAATTTTTTTACATTTTTTTGGCATTTTATTTTAATTTTTCTAACATTGAAAGCATTTAAATACTTTTATTATTATTAAGACTTAAAAATAATATATAATTTATACTTTTATTTTTATTCATACTAAAAATATTTTCATAAATATATTTTATTTTTGTACATATTTTATTTTATATTATACATATTTAATATATTTAATATACATATATAAATATATACTTTTTATTTTATTAAATACTTTAGAATAAAAAATATAAAAATATTACATTTTTATTTTATTATTGTTCATACTAAAAAATACTTTTTCTATGTATATTTTATTTATATATATATTAATATATTTTATTGTATATAAATAATACATTGTATTTATTTTCTTAAAGAAATTAGGGTTTTACCCTTAAACAATTAAAATAAATCTTTTTATTTATTCCTTTATTTTTTACATAAAAATATTTTACATACATTAATGAACAAAAACCTTTTTGCATAATACATATTGTTTGATATTCATTTATTTTGATTATTTAAATATTATCCATTTAAATATTTATTCATTGTGATTCAATTTGGATTTAATAGTAAATTAGAGTTTATATTTCTTGTCAAATATCCCCCATTCAAAATTGTACCCCCATCTCTATAATCATGTTGTAATAGCTTAGGATTTTAAATTCTCGCACTTTACGCTTTCAATTATACCATGATTAGAGAATTAAGGTTTGTATGCAAAAATCCAAATCAACAAATAGCTTGACCTAATCAAAGACAAATATGCATGAAAATCAAACACAATTCACACTTACACCCCTAGGGTTACAATCCACTTGTTGCCTTCAAAAATGGGCCATGGTATGCATGTTGGGTACTTTGGCAAAACAAAAACAAAACAAAAGATCATAGTCCTTCGATGACGCTATCTTGGTAGCCTAAACAAAAATGATCAAGTCCCTCAAAAATTGCCAACGATACTTGACACAATTGCTATCATGATCTATACGATGACCCGCGCCTGTCCCGTTTAACATCCTAACACAAGGTTGTTCACCAAATGCAATGGTGAAACGACACTGTCAAAAGGGTTAAAAACATTAGGAAAGATCTTTGAGTAAAATAGGGTAGATAGCTCTTAGTTACTTGATCAAAAACTTGCCAAAAAACATCCTTGCTATTTTCAAACACACTTCACAACACAATTTCAAAACAGTATCTAAATCAAATTTCAAACGTTGAAATCTTTTCAAAAGACAAAAACACCTTTGTATACATTCAAACAAGAATCATTACAAAGTTTGCCACAACGATGGCCTCTTTTCAAAACATCTTTCAAAACCACACACAAAGCACCATTTCAAACAATTGGAAAAGCAAAGCAAGTGATCTAAACAAGTAACTATGAGCCCATGGATAACCACATATGAAAAGGGTGCTTGCACCTTCCCTTTTCATAATCTACTCCCCGAACCCAAGAAAACATCTCAAAGGTCTTTCCTGTGCTTTTTGACCTTTCCTTAGGATAAAATAATAAGTCGATGACGACTCTTACTAAACCAAAACATTTGCGAACACAAACGCAAAATCCCAAGTTAGTTCTACCACCGTATCACAGTGCCTGCATTATATTACAGATGATAACTCCTCAAAAGAAGGCAAGCGAGGAGGGTCCGTAATCGACCCCCTCACATTCTAGTCCGTGTCATCCTTAGCTCACGTTGTACATCGACACTTTGGAGTCATGCGCATCATGTGTGTTGTACCCTAAAATTTTCCCTCCCATTTCATCAACATTTTCTCACCACAAGACCCTTGGAGCTCAAGATCCAGTTAGGGTTTACTCTGCTCAAGACCCCTCCTTGCACTGTTGACCCAAATTAGGGTTTGTGTTTGCACAAAGATGTTTTGACCTAAAAGGCCCAAGATGACTTTCATGTTTCATGTTGGACTCACAAGTTTATCCATACCAAGTTTCAAGCCTTGATTCCAATCTTTGCCCAGTCAATTGGACAGTTGACCTAGAAATCAACTGTATTGGGGAAAAAGTCAACTGTGGTCAATTGACAGTCAAACCTCATGTTTTTTGACCCACATCAACATTATGAACTCATATGGACCATTTGATCAAGTTTGGATCACAATTCCACAAGAAATTTGATCAGATCACCAAAAGGGCAAAATGGTCATTTTTAGGGTTTTGACTGCACAAAGGCAATTTTTGACTGTTTGACCTAACCAATGGCAAACCAAGCTCACATATGGACTCAAGGACCCCATGTAATTGTCTTGACATGTTCAACAAGTTCAAAAGATCCCAAATGCACAAGATTGACAGATGAATTTTCCAGTCAACTGAGCCAAATTTGACTGTATACTGAAAAGTCAAACTTTGACTTTTTGGTCTAAATCAAGTGTCAAGATTCATTTTTCATCAAGACATGTCAAATTATGAAACTTGTTCATCAAGAAATCAAAAATCACAAATTATGGTTTGAAATGAAGAATTTTCATAACTTAGAATTTTTCTAAGTTATGAAAATTCCTAATTTTTTCCTAAATTTGTCCCACTTTCTCATCAAGATGCATTTGGATTCAAGGAAAACTCAAAACATGAAAGTTGTAGTTCATTGCAAAATCTACAACTTTGATTCACAAAGTTTCCTCAAAAGAAGCTTGTAGCTCAAGTTATGATTTTTGGAACAAGGGTGCAAAACATTTTTAACTTAGAAAAATTTTGACCTATTCTAGGCAGGATTTTTGCCTAACTTCATGGCCACTTTTCACATGCTTCCACTTGGAATTTCAAATTTCATTACAAATATGGATTGTAGTACACATTCCAAGCTTTCTAAATTGTCCAAGAACTTCTCAAACACCCTTGTGGTTAGGGAGAATCGAATTTGTCAATATGGGCAAAAGTCACTTTGTTCATGAGCCATTTCCATGTTCATAACTTGTGCATTTTTGAACTCAGCATGTGCAAGCTACATTACAGCCTTTCATCTCATCCACACTCAATAATTTAATGTAAATCCTTTGTGTTCAAGCCTTATCTTATGTGTTTAACCATTACATGCCAATTTAATCCATAATTAGAAAAAGTAACTTAGCCATTTTTGAAAAGGTGAACTTTATGTCAAGTTTACAATCTATGAGGTACAATGCAGATCTTTGAGGCACAAGGTCATGAGCAAAGTCCACTGATCAAGAGTTATTTGTGCAGCATACTTGAGGGGCATGTGGTAGCCTAGAAACCAAGTTGACAACTTTTGCTTACATTGGAAGAAACTTTGCATTTTGAAACACAACTCTCATTCCTGTCAAGAGAAGCCTAAGCAAACATTGTGAGCACATTCCATACTCCTCAACTGACCTGAAACACGAGCCAACTACCTTCAATACCTCCCTAAACATCAAAACACCATTTTGCCGCACAAAACAGGGCATCCCTGCAAATTGAGTTGCACAACTCAGTTTGCTCGTGCGTTTTGGCCAAAGCTGGTTCATACACACTCCCTACCATCCATTGAAACTATCCCAAGCCCTAGCTACAGACTGTAACACCTCTAACCAACTTCACCATTTTCACTTTTTCTGTTTTGCAGGTTGACTTCTATAGCTCGACTCATTTAGTTTCAAAGCAAGCCAAAGGTTGGAGAAGCATCCCTGAACTTCAAGCAAGCTGTACAAGTCCTCACATTGCCTTGAAAGTACCTCCATTGTCATACACGTATCAAGCTGAAACAGGTAAAACTTTGGACTTCTATCTCTCAATCTAGGAAGAGTTAGCCTTAGGTTTATGAATGAAAAATGCTCTACTCATGGCCCTGAAGCTACACATATAATTACTTTGCATTTATGTTGTGTGTACTGAGAGAATTTGGAACCTGAACATTAGAAAAAACTTAGGTCAGGAATTAGGGATGAAGAAATTCTCTTTCATTTCTTAGAGTTAAGTCAAGTTCTTTATATGTCTGGATTCGTCTCTTGATGCTCTACATTTTTGGTGTTATGAGTTTTGCTTGAAAGTCCAAGAATCAGGATGTTTGAATCAGTATGAAAAACGCACGTTTTTGAGACAAACTGGCTGGAGGTTGAAGAAGATAGACTTGGGCTGGGCCTGAGTTTTGTTTTCCTTTTTACACCACTTTATTTCACATACACCCCCTGGCCCATTTCATGATATATTTGTCATTTTTTTTTATTTTTTCCTTTTGATTTTGATTCTATATTTTTATTTAAGCATGAAAAAACATTAAAAATATTTTTCTCACATTTTTTGCATTTTATTTGGTATTTATTTTGTTTCATTTAGTTTATATGTAAATAAATATATAAATACTTTTATTTAAAATACTAGAAATAATACTAATACATTTTTATCTTCTGATTTTATTTTGTTTTATCTTTTGAAAACATTTTATAAAAAAATATACTTTTTTTTTGTAAATAATAAATATTTTATTTTTGTACATATTTAATATATTTAATAAATAATATAAATACTTATATATTTATTATTAGAATATTTAGGAGAAAAATACAAAAATAATACATTTTTATTTTTATTAATATTTAACCTCAAAAATCACTTTTTTTTACAATATACTTCCTTTTATTTATTTTTTGTACATAATTAATAAATATTGCATATATTAAATAATAAATACATTTTATTTAGCAAATTAGGGTTTTGCCCTAAACATGAAAATACCCAAAAATTAACCTCTTTATTTTTGTTTATTTGTTACATGAAAAACCCTTTTTACATACATATAAAAATCATTTTTTGCATCTTGCATATTTATTTTATTTTATTTAATTATTGTACAATTAAATACCTTGTAAAATTTCAATTTGGATGTAATAGTTAGATTTAAATTTCTTGCTAAATATCCCCATTTGAACATTTGTACCCCCCATCCCATAATTATGTTGTAATAGTTTAGGACTTTAAATTCCACATTTAAAAGCTTTCTAAATATGCCATGATAGACTTAGGGTTTTGTATGCAAAAATCAACCAAACAATAGCTTGACCTAATTCAAAGATAACAAAGCATGAAAATGGACAACACCAATCACACTCGCACCCCTAGGGTTACTCCACTTGTTGCCTTCAATAATGGGCCATGTTGCATGTTAGGAGTCTTTGGCAAAAACAAAACAATTCAAATGATCATAGTCCCTCGATGACGCTTTCGAAAGTTGCCTAAAAATGATCAAGTCCCTCAAAGGAAAAAGTTGCCAAAGACACTTCTCACCATTGCAATCATGGTCTAAACGATGACCCGCGCCCGTCCCGTTCACATCCTAACACAAGATTATCCACCAAATACAATGGTGGAACAAAATTGTTAAAAGGGTTAAAACATAACAAAGATCTTTGAGTAAACTTAGGAGTAGACAACTCTTGGTTACTTGCCAACTTGCAAAAACAAAAACACTTGCCTATCTTTTCAAAACCACACATCACAACACACTTTCAAAACAACTTTCAAAAACATTGGAAACTTTTCAAAAGACATACACCTTTGTATACATCCCAACATGGATCATTACAAAGGTTGCCACCACATTGGCCTCTTTTCAAAACATTTTTCAAACACACACACAAAGCACCATTTCAAACAATTGAAAGCACCATTTCAAACAATTGAAAATCAAGGCAAGTTGATCTAAGCAAGTAACTAAGAGCCCATGGATAACCATGGATATAAAGGGTGCTAATACCTTCCCTTTCTATAATCTACTCCCCGAACCCAAGAAAACATCTCAAAGGTTTTTGCTGTGCTTTTTAACCTTTCCTTAGGATAAAATAAAAAGTCAGTGGCGACTCTTGCTCAACCGAAACATTTGCGAAAACAAACGCAAAACCTCAAGTCAGTTCTCCCACCGTATCACAGAACTGGCGACTCTACTGGGGAAATTTTTAAAGTGGAGTAACCTTAGGGCTTAGATCACCCTCTTGCATGACTAATTGTTTATTTTGATTGCTTTACATCTTGGCTCTCTTGTTTGGGTTTGAAATCCTACGCCCGGATTTGGGGAAACATTCATAGATAGCAATACGTTGTGGAAACTGTGCGGGGTATACCGACACGGTTGAAGCAATGGCTATATTAGTGCGACATATTTGTGAGTACCGGTAACCCTTGAGTTCAATCAAGGAGAGTACAGGGCCGCTGAGTGATGTCACTAAGCACTAATGACCTAGAACCTTACTTGACCATCTTGGCCTTTCATTAGGGGTAGTGAGATGACCGGCTTTGGTGCAGTCCGAAGTTGGTAGATACTCGATACTACACTCATTGAGGGTTGTTTTCTTGGAATATTTTGGTCGCTAGTTAAGTGGCTAAACCAAAACAATGAACATGGAAAACAATCCAATGATATTGAGCTCCTTAGAACCCGGTTACTATTTATAGGACAGGTTTTTAAGCCAACTACACTCAAGAGGGTACTTACCTATGAAATCCCATGCAAGCCTGAAACTAAGGTTTTGTGTGAATTGCTTGTACATATGTTTGTGCATACATCATGAACATCATAAAGCATCATAGCATACACTAACCATTTCAAGGGTTTGGATCTTCATCTTTGTTCTTGTTTTGTAGGTCATGGAAATTCTTCGCAGGAAAACTATCCAAGTCAACCTTGTGAGAATCCCTCCTCAACTCAAGGAGCTCGCATCAAGAATTTCAGAAAGCTCTCCCTTCAGTGAAAGACATGGTAGACTGCACAGCCTAGTTAACACCAGCATTGAAGAGGACATGCTAAAGGTGTTGTTCCAGTTCTTTGACCCCCTTCACCACTGTTTCACTTTCCCCGACTACCAATTGGTGCCCACTTTGGAGGAATTTTCTCAACTCCTGAAAATTCCTATTCTTAATCAACTACCCTACAACGGTACGGAAAAAGAACCAAAGCCTGAAGATGTTGCTCAAGCACTACACTTGCAACCATCTGACATCAAGGGGAATTGGGAAACTAGAAGCGGTGTCAAAGGCTTCTTGGCAAAATTATTGTTTGAGAAGGCACAAGAGTGTTGGAATTCATTGGACCTACAAGCGTTTGAAGAAATTGTGGCACTCCTCATTTATGGGTTGGTCTTGTTCCCAAATCCTGACCAGCTTGTGGATGTCAACACCGTCAAAATCTTCTTATCCAGAAATCCAATACCAACTTTGCTTGGGGACATTCTTCACTCATTTTACACACGAACAATGAGAAAGAGGGGTGTTCTCATGTGCTGTACTCTTCTCCTTGCAAGGTGGTTTATTTCGCACCTTCCACAATCTGTCTTGAAGAATGACCAAGGCCTAAGGTGGTCACAACGGTTGATGACCCTCACTCACTCTGATGTACATTGGTGTTCTCGGTCCAGAGAAAATGTCATCATCGTCGATTATTGTGGAGAGTTCCCTAATGTTCCATTACTTGGCATTAGAAGGGGCATTACCTACAACCCTTGTCTAGCTTTGAGACAATTTGGATATGCACGGAGGGATGGCCCTCATGACATGTTGATTCCTGACCTAGTTTTTGACTTCGACAACGATGCGCAAGGACTTCGCCAAAGATTCATCAGAGCTTGGAGGATGCCCAACAAGGTAGACAGTAAGACACTGGGGCACAAGAACTCCATCCCTCTTGAGCCTTATCTCAAGTGGGTACGAACCCGAGCCCAAAGTCTATTGATGCCTTACCCTCATGTTCTCCCTGTGATTAAAGAGCCCGTTAAGGAAGGAGAGGTTCCCTACACCATCCTGTATCCTGACATGCCTACATCGTGGGAGGAGATGCAGAAGAGTTGGATCCAACTCAAGGAGGAACGGAATACTTTTGAAGCCAGCTTCTACGCCAGTGAGAAGAAGGTTCTAGAGCTTACCCGCCGACTCCACGAGGAAGAGACCCTCAACACCTACATCGCACCAAAGAGGATGCGCAACGTCTTTTTACCTTGAGAAGTTTTTGTAATATTTGGCCCATGGGGCATTTATGTACTGACAAATTTCTTCTTATTAATATGACGTGCGTTCTTTTTGTTTGCAACAATTTTGAATTTTCTAAATCCTTAAATGCATTGCATACATAAGCATATCATTCATCATACGCATAAGCAGGTCTCCACACCAGGTTTCCTTATCTTTCTGCTGTTTATTTCAGTAAGATGGATCTCGAACAGACGGTCAAGGACTTGCAGTCTCAAAACTCACAGTTTCAACATCTCCTGATGACCTTGGCTAAGGGTCAAGAGGATCTGAAAGCCCTGCTTGGGAACAAAGAGCAAGTGAAAAAGAAGAAGAAAATAATCGGGGTGGCTACCCTAGGAAGAAGGTTTGAGGGTGAAGCCAGAAGAGTTCTTGAATTCCCCCTACATCTGAAGAGGGAACCAGTAAAGGGAATGCGGTTGCGGTACCTTCCGAATCCGAAGTTGAAGAAGAGGAGGCTGAAGAGGACGAAGACTACTCTGATCAACAATACCCGCCCGCTGATGGTAAGTACAAAGGCTTGGAAGACAGGTTGGCAGCTTTGGAGCTGCAGAGAGTTCCCGGCTTAGATTTCGAAGATTTGGGATTAGTTGCTGGAATTGTGATCCCCCCAAAGTTCAAAGTACCAGTTTTTGCAAGGTATGACGGGCTGTTCTGCCCAAAAATGCATCTCAGATCATATGTAAGGAAGATCCAACCTTACATTGCAGACAAGAACCTGTGGATCCATTTCTTTCAGGATAGCCTTTCTGGGGCTCAACTCGAGTGGTTCTATCAGCTGGATGGAGCCAGTATCCGAAACTGGGAGGACTTGGCTACCGCATTTTATAAACAATATCAGTACAATTCTGACCTCGCTCCTACGCGTACCCAACTCCAGGGTATGTCATTGGGGACGGGCGAAGGATTTAAGGAGTATGCGCAAAAGTGGAGAGACTTGGCTGGCAGGGTGCAGCCACCCTTGACTGACCATGAACTTGTTGACATGTTCTTAGGGACCTTGTCTGGTCCGTTCTTTAACCATCTGATTGGTAATTCTTCTGCTGGGTTTACAGATTTGATCTTGACTGGTGAGAGGATAGAAGCTGGTATCAAGTCGGGGAAGATACAGAAAGGTGCCTCCGCGAGTACTGAAAAGAAGCCCTTCAAGAAGGAGGCCAGTGCTGTTTATGGTCCCAGAAGACAAATTAAGCTGGAACGCCGCCAAGCTGTCAATGCATTGGTAATTTCAAAGCCTGTTGCTGCTCCTCAGTAGTTCAACCAACCAAGGGGTGAGAGGCCCAAAAGACAGTACACTCGACTCAGCATGACCCTGTCTCATATTTTGCCGCAACTACTGTCAACCAATCTGGTAACTGTCAAAGAAGCTCCGAAAGTAGTGAACACAACTTCTCCAAAGTACAACCCCAATGCCCGCTGCGCTTATCACTCTGATAGCCTAGGGCATACTACGGATGATTGCTGGGCTCTAAGGAATAAGGTTCAGGACCTTATTGATGCTAAAGAAATACAGTTTGAGGCGCCCGAAAGGCCCAATGTTGTAACTGCTCCCATGCCCCAGTATGGAGTGAATGCTGTGGAAGAAGACCGGTACGTGGCCTCCGTGGAAGAGATTGTTACTCCATTGTTGACTGTCAAGAGGAACCTGTTGCTAGCCGGTTTATTTCCGGGATATGGTAAAGGTTGCCTGCTATGTGCTGTTTCACCTATTGGTTATCCGTTGCTGAAATCAGGTATCCAAAGCCTGATGGATAACAAAGAGATCTTGTTCGAGAAGATCGCTGTTCCTGCTGTCCCTGCTGAAGAAGTGTCTATCGTTACTATTTTCAACAAACCTCCTAAGGCTCCCTCAAAGAAGCCTGTCAAAATCATGTCCACTCAGAAGATTGCTCCTATCATCATTATTGTTCTGGGGCCTCTCCCTTATACATCTGACAAAGCTGTCCCATGGCACTATGGGGCAGATGTTTATGTGCTTGGAGTTAAGCAAGAGTTTGATACAAGTACCGGCGTCAGTAACATCACCGGGCCTGCCAAAATTACTCGCAGTGGTAGGCTGTTCTCACCAGATATTGCGCCACCAGCTATTCAGAAACCTCTTATCATCACACCTGCAAGGGTGCCTGTTCCCCTTCCTAATCAAGTTCCTGTTTCTACCCCTGCTGCCGAGTCATCTGACGCTCGGGGCAAAGGGATTGCTACTAATTTGCCTGCCTTGACGGAGGCACCAAAGACAACCACTGTTGAAGCCTCCCAACAAGAGATGGAGGAGATCCTCAAGATTATCAAGAAAAGTGATTTCAACGTAGTTGAGCAGCTGGGGCACACCCCATCAAAGATTTCTATGCTATCACTGTTGTTGTGTTCAGAGGCCCATGCCAAGGCCTTGATCTCCTTCCTGAAGACGGCCCATGTGCCACAAGAAACGTCTGCTGATCAATTTACTGATTGTGTGGCCAACTTGACTGCCGATAATGGTTTGGGCTTCTCTGACGCCGATCTGACTGCCAAAGGAAAGAACCATAATGATGCCCTGCATGTCTCCATTGAATGCAGGGGAACTACTCTTGCCCATGTGTTGGTAGACACCGGTTCTTCATTGAATGTATTGCCCAAGAAGGCCCTAGACAGGATGGATTGTGAGGGTCTGGAGCTCAAGCCCAGTAACATTGTTGTCCGAGCCTTTGACGGTTCAAAAAGGATGGTACATGGTGAAGTTGACATTCCAATCAGGGTTGGTTCTCAAGTTTTTGATTCAACTTTCTAGGTGATGGACATCCGTCCATCCTACTCTTGTTTGCTGGGACGTCCATGGATCCACAAGGCTGGAGCGGTGACCTCCACACTACATCAGAAGCTTAAGTACCCAGTCAGAGGAAAGATTGTGACAGTTCAGGGGGAGGAAGAGTATATGGTCAGCCACCTCAACTCATTCCGGTACATAGAGATGGATGGGGAGTTCATTGAAACCCCCTTTCAACACTTTGAAGAGGTGCCTCAGACACTGGCATCAGCTGAAACTGTGATTGAAGACCCTCCTTTGAAGATGGCTTCCTTAAAGGATGCCCGGGCTGTGATTGAGAAGGGTAAGTGTGCAAACTGGGGCCGACTTCCTGACTTCACTCCAAAGACTGACAAATTTGGCTTGGGCTTCACTGTAGAGGCTCAGAGGGCTGTTCGTAAGGCAAGAATTGGAAAACCTCTTGTGTTCATCACCAACCCGGGAGTGAATGCTATTGAGGACGTCGTGGAGGAATCTGAATTCGACATCTGGATCTACCCAACAACCGACAGTGGACCAAGCAACTGGACTGCCAAAGACTTCACACCTATTACTTTTGTCACTCAGTAATGAACTCTTTTGTTTTTCAAGTTGTAACAAATAATATGTTGAAACTTTTATGGCTCGGTGTCCTACCCGGGGCACCGTGGCTTCATTTCTGAGGGCTTTTGTATGTCATTTTCATATATCATTAATCAAAACATTGGACGTTTGTTGCATTTCAAAATCTTGTGCTCCTTTTCTTTCTTTATCATATATTGCAAAACAGCTATATTTACACACACTCACTTATACAGGTTCCAATCCATTCTGGATCTCACTGGTAACGACTCTGCTACTGCCAGTTATGACTTCGAAAATCCGATCAACTTAGCCGAAGACGAAGGTGAAGATGATTGCGAAGTTCCTGGTGAACTTGCAAGACTGCTACTCCAGGAAGAGAGGGCTATTCAGCCACATGAAGAGCCAGTGGAAACGGTAAATCTGGGTACTGAGACAGACAGAAAGGAAGTCAAGATTGGTGCCAATCTAGAGCTCAGTGTGAAACAACGGTTGATTCAGATGCTGCATGACTATGTGGAAATATTTTCCTGGTCGTACGAAGACATGCCTGGGTTGGATACCGACATTGTGGTTCATCACCTGCCTACCAAGGAAGATTGCCCTCCGGTAAAACAGAAAGTCCGTCGTATGCGTCCAGAAATGTCCGAGAAAATCAAAGTCGAGGTTATGAAATAATTTGATGTCGGGTTTCTAGCAGTGACTTCTTACCCTCAGTGGATTGCCAACGTGGTTCCAGTGCCGAAAAAAGGATGGTAAGGTCCGAATGTGTGTTGATTACAGGGATTTGAACAGGGCGAGCCCTAAAGATGATTTCCCTCTACCCCATATCGACGTTCTGGTTGACAACACTGCTCAGCATAAAGTATTCTCCTTCATGGACGGTTTCTCCGGTTATAATCAGATCAAGATGGCTCCTGAAGACATGGAGAAGACCACTTTTGTTACTCAGTGGGGCACTTTTTGCTACAAGGTCATGCCTTTTGGGTTGAAGAATGCTGGGGCAACCTACCAACGTGCCATGGTTGCTTTATTTCATGACATGATCCATCACGAGATAGAAGTATACGTCGATGATATGATTGCAAGGTCCCAAACTAAGGAGGAACACCTTGACCATCTATGGAAGCTGTTTGACCGTCTGAAGTTGTACAAGCTGAAGTTGAACCCGAACAAGTGCACCTTTGGGGTGAGATCTGGAAAATTGCTAGGCTTCGTTGTAAGCGACAAAGGCATTCAAGTGGACCCTGCCAAAGTGAAAGCCATACAAGAGATGCCAACTCCCAAGACAGAGAAAGAAGTCAGAGGCTTTCTAGGACGTCTGAATTACATTGCCCGATTCATCTCACATCTAACTGCTACCTGTGAACCAATCTTCAAGCTGCTGAACAAAGATCAAGTAGTACGTTGGAATGATGAATGTCAGGCCGCTTTCGAAAATATCAAAGAGTATCTCCAAGAACCACCCATTCTTACGCCACCGGTTGAAGGGAGACCTCTAATCCTATACTTGACAGTACTTGACAACTCAATGGGGTGTGTGCTGGGGCAGCATGACGAGTCTGGCCAAAAAGAGCACGCTATTTATTACCTTAGCAAAAAGTTTACTGACTGTGAGACTCGATACTCACTGCTCGAGAAAACTTGCTGTGCTTTGGTATGGGCTGCTCGCCGGCTGAGACAGTATATGTTGACTCACACTACTCTGTTTATTTCAAAAATGGATCCAATCAAGTACATATTCGAAAAGCCTGCTCTGTCTGGAAGAATAGCAAGATGGCAAATGATCTTGACGGAATATGACATCCAGTACACGACTCAAAAAGCAATCAAGGGAAGTGTATTGGCAGACCATTTGGCACACCAGGCGATGGACGATTACCAGTCGATGAACTTTGAATTTCCAGATGAGGATATCATGGTAGTGACTGATTGTGAAGTACCTGGACCGGATGAAGGACCTGAGGAAGGATCCTGATGGTCTATGCACTTTGACGGAGCCTCGAACGCTTTGGGTAATGGTATCGGTGCTGTGATCATATCCCCTAAAGGCACTCATACTCCACTCACCGCCCGGCTATGTTTCAACTGCACCAACAACATGGCGGAGTATGAGGCATGTATCATGGGTCTTCAAGCTGCAATTGACTTAAGGATCAAGTTTCTGAGTGTCTTCGGAGATTCCTCTCTCGTGATCAATCAGGTCAAAGGCGAGTGGGATACGAAACACCCAAATCTTATTCCTTACAAGGAGTATGTGCTGACATTGCTTCCCCACTTCGAGGAGATAACTTTTGAACACTTCCCAAGAGAGGAGAATCAGTTAGCGGACGCGTTGGCTACGATGTCTTCTATGTTCAAAGTCAAATGGGACAACGAGGCTCCCCGGATTATTATTTGGAAGTTGGATGAACCTGCATATTGCTGCGATCTCGAAACCGAAGAGGTAACAGAAAAACCCTGGTATCATGAGGTGAAGAGGTACCTGGAAGCTCAAGAATATCCCGAAGGCGCATCTGTTAATGACAAAAAGTTCCTGAGAAGGTTTGCGGCAAAATTCTTCCTCAGCAACGGCATTCTCTACAAGCGAAGCCATGATTCAACCTTACTGCGTTGTGTGGATAAGACTGAAGCAGAAAGGATCATGGCGAAGCTACATGAAGGTACCTTCGGAACACATTCCAGTGGACATACCATGGCAAAGAAAATCCTTAGGGCAGGATATTTCTGGTCCACAATGGAAGCCGACTGTTATCAGCATTCTCGGACTTGTCATAAATGCCAGATCTATGCTGATAAGGTGCACATTCCTCCGGTTCCTCTGAACGTCTTGACAACACCTTGGCCTTTTGCAATGTGGGGCATCGATATGATCGATGAGATCCGACCTACAGCATCCAACGTGCATCGCTTCATCCTGGTAGCGATTGATTACTTCACAAAGTGGGTTGAAGCAGCCTCCTATGCTACCGTAACCAAGAACATCGTGGCACGTTTCATTCGGCATAACCTGATCTGTCGCTACGGTGTACCTGAGAGGATCATTACGGACAATGGTACCAATCTCAACAATAAGATGATCACTGAGCTCTGCGAGCAATTCAAGATACAACACCATAACTCTTCTCCTTACCGACCTAAGATGAATGGGGTTGTAGAAGCAGCAAATAAGAACATCAAGAAGATTGTGCAGAAAATGATAGTGACCTACAAAGATTGGCACGAAATGTTACCGTTTGCTCTTAATGGGTACCGTACCTCAGCACGGACGTCAACAGGGGCAACTCCCTTTTCCTTGGTCTATGGCATGGAGGCGGTCTTGCCTATTGAAGTCCAGATACCCTCTCTCTGGATAATGAAGGATGCAGACTTGAGCGAAGATGACTGGATCCATACTCGGCTTGATCAATTAAACCTAATTGACGAAAAGAGACTTACTGCTATTTGTCATGGTCAGACGTACCAAAAACGGATGATCAGGGCATTTAACAAGAAAGTCAGACGACAAGAGTATCAAGTCGGTGACCTGGTAATCAAGCGCATCATTCTTCCTCAAAGTGATCCCAGGGGCAAGTGGACCCCTACGTACGAAGGGCCATTTGTGGTTAAACACATCTTCTCAAGAGGAGCTATGATTCTAACCACCATGGATGGTGACGACCTTCCTCACCCCGCCAATGCAGACATAGTAAAAAGATACTACGCATGATCAAAGACCCGCTAGGTTGACACACCTAGGCAAAAATAAGGGCTTCCCGGCGAACCAAAAGGGTTCGGGCAAAAATAAGGGATGAAATGAAAAATCTGTACACCCGGCAAGTCGAAAACCTGAAAAGGCGGCTTGGGCAAAAATGGGTATCCCGGTGGACTGAAAACCCGAAAGGGCGGTCCAGGAAAAAGTTAGGGATAAAAGCGTAATACTATATCTCATTGGATCACCTTGCATCCAGAATTCGGTATCAACTATCAGGCTCAGATGACTTCAATCAATCAACTTCATATTCAACTAAGCAGCAAAGTGATGAGACGCTTGAAGACATAAAGGCGATAGCAGAGTTGGAACCCAGTGGGATTATTTTTCACATAGCTGTTTTGTTTCCTTTTCACAAAATTGTATAAACTCTATTTTACTCGGCGGCGTTCTCTTACTAGGACGTCAGCCTCCTGTACATAAAACGCCTATTTTCAGGCAAATTTCAAAATCAATACAAGTTCAATTTTTCAGACAAATTATCCATTTGTTTTTCCTTTTTCTGTTTTGTTTTGCGAAGAACGTCCAATGTTCATTTTTGATATATGAATTTGACATTAATTGCTAATCATGAATAGTTGCATGCGAAACAAAGGATTAATTACAGATGACATCAGAAACAGGGGCAATTTAGAATTGTCTAAGCGATCTAGTTGCTCTGTCCACCGAGGCACCAAGGTAAGTTCAGCTGAAAAATTTGACCAAAATACCTTCACTCCCCACAGAGTAAGACAGGATTCAGCAATACTCTCCCCAGGAAGAGTTGGTCTCCCGTTAGCCCTGAAAAGGCACAATATTCCCTTAGCAAGTCAGCGATACTCTCCTCGAGCAGAGTTAGTCTACTGTCAGCCTAAAGGAAGTTGGGTATCCCCAGAAGATCTCAACATTCCCCCAGCGGAGTATAGGCATTCTCAGCAAGCATCCCCGACAATCTTAATTCAAGATTGTTCCCTGGTGGAATACAAGACATCCTAGAGAAGCCACTCCCCAGTACAGTCCAAAGTTTCCCCAGGAGAGTGGAATCCATATGCCAAGCAGGTCTTGAGGCTTATCCCCAGTAGATTCTGGAAGCTTATCCCCTGCAGAGTGCGAACGCGTCTCCCCGACTTTATTCAAAGGTTATTTCTCACCAGGGCTTATAACTGGGTTATCCTCAGCTAATCACCATGAAAAATTCTTCCTCGGCGAAGTTCTTCCTATCCCCAGCGGAGTTCATCAAGTTCCCCAACATAACTTATCAGTGGAATCCCCTACGGAGTTCTCATCAAAACCTCAGCGAAGTACCTCTTCCCACAGAGTAATTCCCCACAGAGTAATCTCTCCAACAAGTTTATTCCCCAACGGAGTCATCTTCTCCTACCGGTTTATTCTTGCAATCATCATCCCCAGCGGAAACGAAGAACTCTACTCTTCAACATCAGCCCAGGGTTCAACAAATTCCCGGCAGTCGTCAAGGATTTATTTTCCTAGACGAAAATACATTCATAGACATTTCACATTTCATACATCTTGCTTACATAGATGATAAAGTGCATACAACACTATCACATTTTGAGCATCATGACATCATGAATTTCATACATCATGACATTGCATACAACTAATGTTTTGCCTTTTCAGGAAAAGGTCAATCCAAAGATGATTACTATCAACTGTCACTAATTCCAGATTCGATTCCTGTATCTAGCCAGGGCATATCTGTGAGTGATTGATTGTAGATTCGATACCTGTATCTAGCCAGGGCATATCTGCATGAAGAGTTTGAAGATCAACCCCTGTAACAGGCCAGGAAATTATCTTTCATTCTCAGGTCAGAGGTTTACACCTGTATCCAGCCAGGAAAGCTATCTCTACCAACCTTTTGCAAATTCCAGATTCGATTCCTGTATCCAGCCAGGGCATATCTATAGACGACCGATTCCAGATTCGATTCCTGTATCTAGCAAGGGCATGTCTGTGAGTGATTGATTGTGGATTTGACACCTGTATCTAGCCAGGGCACATCTGCATGAAGAATTCCATATTCGATTCCTGTATCCAGCCAGGGCATATCTGTAGACGACCGATTCCAGATTCAATTCCTGTATCTAGCCAGGGCATGTCTGTGAGTGATTGATTGTGGATTCGACACCTGTATCTAGCCAGGGCACATCTGCATGAAGAGTTTAGAGATTCGATACCTGTATCCAGCCAGGGCACGTCTGTAAGCAACCTTTTGAAGTTCCAGATCCGATTCTTGTATCTAGCCAGGGCACATCTGTGAGCAACTAATTGTGGATTCGACTCCTGTATCTAGCCAGGGCATATCTGCATGAAGAGTTTGAAGATCAACACGTGTAACAGGCCAGGAAACCATCTTCCTTTCTCAAAATACACAAGTTCTCGCTAAGGAATCTCTTACGCGATCAACACTTCCAAATGGCATCTATAAGCCCATTCCCGACAAGGTTCTGTCAGACCTCCAGATGGCATCTATAAGCCCATCCTCATATCCATCCACTCTCCAAATGGCATCTATAATCCCATTCCCGCCATCACATTGTTGATACTCCAGCATGCGAGTGCAAATTTCCGGGCACTCTAGTGTCCAATCTCCTTTTACCATCGAGTCGCGAAGGGCAAACTTGCCAATCTAACTCTTCAGGTTCAAGAAGATTGAACAGGGGCAACTGTTGTACCCCAAAATTTGCCCTCCCATTTCATCAACATTTTCTCACCACAAGACCCTTGGAGCTCAAGATCCAGTTAGGGTTTACTCTGCTCAAGACCCCTCCTTGCACTATTGACCCAAATTAGGGTTTGTGTTTGCACAAAGATGTTTTGACCTAAAAGGCCTAAGATGACTTTCATGCTTCATGTTGGACTCACAAGTTTATCCATACCAAGTTTCAAGCCTTGATTCCAATCTTTGCCCAGTCAATTGGACAGTTGACCTAGAAATCAGTTGTATTGGGGAAAAGTCAACTGTGGTCAATTGACAGTCAAACCTCGTGTTTTTTGACCCACATCAACATTTTGAACTCATATGGACCATTTGATCAAGTTTGGATCACAATTCCACAAGAAATTTGATCAGATCACCAAAAGGGCAAAATGGTCATTTTTAGGGTTTTGACTGCACAAAGGCAATTTTTGACTGTTTGACCTAACCAATGGCAAACCAAGCTCACATATGGACTCAAGGACCCCATGGAATTGTCTTGACATGTTCAACAAGTTCAAAAGATCCCAAATGCACAAGATTGACAGATGAATTTTCCAGTCAACTGAGCCAAATTTGACTGTATACTGAAAAGTCAAACTTTGACTTTTTGGTCTAAATCAAGTGTCAAGATTCATTTTTCATCAAGACATGTAAAATTATGAAACTTGTTCATCAAGAAATCAAAAATCACAAATTATGGTTTGAAATGAAGAATTTTCATAACTTAGAATTTTTCTAAGTTATGAAAATTCCTAATTTTTTCCTAACTTTGTCCCACTTTCTCATCAAGATGCATTTGGATTCAAGGAAAACTCAAAACATGAAAGTTGTAGTTCATTGCAAAATCTACAACTTTGATTCACAAAGTTTCCTCAAAAGAAGCTTGTAGCTCAAGTTATGATTTTTGGAACAAGGGTGCAAAACATTTTTAACTTAGAAAAATTTTGACCTATTCTAGGCAGGATTTTTGCCTAACTTCATGGCCACTTTTCACATGCTTCCACTTGGAATTTCAAATTTCATTACAAATATGGATTGTAGTACACATTCCAAGCTTTCTAAATTGTCCAAGAACTTCTCAAACACCCTTGTGGTTAGGGAGAATCGAATTTGTCAATATGGGCAAAAGTCACTTTGTTCATGAGCCATTTCCATGTTCATAACTTGTGCATTTTTGAACTCAGCATGTGCAAGCTACATTACAGCCTTTCATCTCATCCACACTCAATAATTTAATGTAAATCCTTTGTGTTCAAGCCTTATCTTATGTGTTTAACCATTACATGCCAATTTAATCCATAATTAGAAAAAGTAACTTAGCCATTTTTGAAAAGGTGAACTTTATGTCAAGTTTACAATCTATGAGGTACAATGCAGATCTTTGAGGCACAAGGTCATGAGCAAAGTCCACTGATCAAGAGTTATTTGTGCAGCATACTTGAGGGGCATGTGGTAGCCTAGAAACCAAGTTGACAACTTTTGCTTACATTGGAAGAAACTTTGCATTTTGAAACACAACTCTCATTCCTGTCAAGAGAAGCCTAAGCAAACATTGTGAACACATTCCATACTCCTCAACTGACCTGAAACACGAGCCAACTACCTTCAATACCTCCCTAAACATCAAAACACCATTTTGCCGCACAAAACAGGGCATCCCTGCAAATTGAGTTGCACAACTCAGTTTGCTCGTGCGTTTTGGCCAAAGCTGGTTCATACACACTCCTTACCATCCATTGAAACTATCCCAAACCCTAGCTACAGACTGTAACACCTCTAACCAACTTCACCATTTTCACTTTTTCTGTTTTGCAGGTTGACTTCTATAGCTCGACTCATTTAGTTTCAAAGCAAGCCAAAGGTTGGAGAAGCATCCCTGAACTTCAAGCAAGCTGTACAAGTCCTCACATTGCCTTGAAAGTACCTCCATTGTCATACACGTATCAAGCTGAAACAGGTAAAACTTTGGACTTCTATCTCTCAATCTAGGAAGAGTTAGCCTTAGGTTTATGAATGAAAAATGCTCTACTCATGGCCCTGAAGCTACACATATAATTACTTTGCATTTATGTTGTGTGTACTGAGAGAATTTGGAACCTGAACATTAGAAAAAACTTAGGTCAGGAATTAGGGATGAAGAAATTCTCTTTCATTTCTTAGAGTTAAGTCAAGTTCTTTATATGTCTGGATTCGTCTCTTGATGCTCTACATTTTTGGTGTTATGAGTTTTGCTTGAAAGTCCAAGAATCAGGATGTTTGAATCAGTATGAAAAACGCACGTTTTTGAGACAAACTGGCTGGAGGTTGAAGAAGATAGACTTGGGCTGGGCCTGAGTTTTGTTTTCCTTTTTACACCACTTTATTTCACATACACCCCCTGGCCCATTTCATGATATATTTGTCATTTTTTTTATTTTTTCCTTTTGATTTTGATTCTATATTTTTATTTAAGCATGAAAAAACATTAAAAATATTTTTCTCACATTTTTTGCATTTTATTTGGTATTTATTTTGTTTCATTTAGTTTATATGTAAATAAATATATAAATACTTTTATTTAAAATACTAGAAATAATACTAATACATTTTTATCTTCTGATTTTATTTTGTTTTATCTTTTGAAAACATTTTATAAAAAAATATACTTTTTTTTTGTAAATAATAAATATTTTATTTTTGTACATATTTAATATATTTAATAAATAATATAAATACTTATATATTTATTATTAGAATATTTAGGAGAAAAATACAAAAATAATACATTTTTATTTTTATTAATATTTAACCTCAAAAATCACTTTTTTTATAATATACTTCCTTTTATTTATTTTTTGTACATAATTAATAAATATTGCATATATTAAATAATAAATACATTTTATTTAGCAAATTAGGGTTTTGCCCTAAACATGAAAATACCCAAAAATTAACCTCTTTATTTTTGTTTATTTGTTACATGAAAAACCCTTTTTACATACATATAAAAATCATTTTTTGCATATTGCATATTTATTTTATTTTATTTAATTATTGTACAATTAAATACCTTGTAAAATTTCAATTTGGATGTAATAGTTAGATTTAAATTTCTTGCTAAATATCCCCATTTGAACATTTGTACCCCCCATCCCATAATTATGTTGTAATAGTTTAGGGCTTTAAATTTCGCATTTAAAAGCTTTCTAAATATGCCATGATAGACTTAGGGTTTTGTATGCAAAAATCAACCAAACAATAGCTTGACCTAATTCAAAGATAACAAAGCATGAAAATGGACAACACCAATCACACTTGCACCCCTAGGGTTACTCCACTTGTTGCCTTCAATAATGGGCCATGTTGCATGTTAGGAGTCTTTGGCAAAAACAAAACAATTCAAATGATCATAGTCCCTCGATGACGCTTTCGAAAGTTGCCTAAAAATGATCAAGTCCCTCAAAGGAAAAAGTTGCCAAAGACACTTGGCACCATTGCAATCATGGTCTAAACGATGACCCGTGCCCGTCCCGTTCACATCCTAACACAAGATTGTCCACCAAATACAATGATGGAACAAAATTGTTAAAAGGGTTAAAACATAACAAAGATCTTTGAGTAAACTTAGGAGTAGACAACTCTTGGTTACTTGCCAACTTGCAAAAACAAAAACACTTGCCTATCTTTTCAAAACCACACATCACAACACACTTTCAAAACAACTTTCAAAAACATTGGAAACTTTTCAAAAGACATACACCTTTGTATACATCCCAACATGGATCATTACAAAGGTTGCAGCCACATTGGCCTCTTTTCAAAACATTTTTCAAACACACACACAAAGCACCATTTCAAACAATTGAAAGCACCATTTCAAACAATTGAAAATCAAGGCAAGTTGATCTAAGCAAGTAACTAAGAGCCCATGGATAACCATGGATAGAAAGGCTGCTAATACCTTCCCTTTCTATAATCTACTCCCCGAACCCAAGAAAACATCTCAAAGGTTTTTGCTGTGCTTTTTAACCTTTCCTTAGGATAAAATAAAAAGTCGGTGGCGACTCTTACTCAACCGAAACATTTGCGAAAACAAACGTAAAACCTCAAGTCAGTTCTCCCACCGTATCACAATGTGTATCGAGTCGGTCATGTAGAGAAGGGTTTACAACCAACCCCCACACTTGTGTTTGAAAATGTTTTGAAAGCGCCTTAGTACGGCGAACTTTGTAATGTTTCTCGGGATAGTAGAGAACGTATACAAAGTGTTTGAAAAACGTCTTTTAGAAAAGTAGTATTTGTGTGTAAGTGCAAAAATAGTTTGAGCAAACTTCTAACAGCTATCTACTTTTATACTCGAAAAGGTTTTTCTTTTCCCTCTATCCTTTAGACAGTGCTATCCTACTATTAGTGAGTAGGTAGCCCTATCGTTGGATGTTGGGGGACATTCTAAGGGACGTTACAGTCACGAAGGAAATTTATGGAGATGCTTTAGCAATTCTGTTTTAGGGACTAGATCATTTACCGAGAAGGGAACTGTAGGGTCATCGAGGGACTATGATCTTTTGGTTTTACGGGTCTTTTCTAAAACATTCCTGCCCCATGATTGTTTTTTTAAAAGGCAACCAAAGTGGGAGATACCTTAGAGGTGCATATGTGCAAGTGTGTTCAATTCAGTTATTTATCTTTAAACATTTAGGTGTTCTACCATTTGTTTTTAGATCTTGTCATGTAATCCTAGTTAGCATACCTCTAAGCAGTTAATATATGTACAAGAATTTAAAGTGCGGGAATTGTAAATCCTAAGCTATTACAAGGCTTCAGAGAGGGGATTTACATTATACAAGGATAATGGGGGATAAAGCAGTAAATATCCTAATTTTAATCTATTACATCCGATAGGCAGATACAATAATAGTAAAAATACGAAGTTAAATAAATGTGCATGAAATAAAAGAAAATCTTTTTGTTGTTTTTGGTATAAAAGAAAATAAGGCCTAAGTCTATTTAATTTTAATTTTAAGAAAAAAAGACGTTAAAATAATTAATTTATTTATTTACAAAATTAATTTAGTTGGAAAAACAACTAGCCTAATATTTTTGTGATTTTGATTTTAATGTAAAAACAAAAAGAAGTCAATGAAAACAAAAATAAAATGCAAGGGACACCCTTCGATCGGGGAGAAAAGGGGAGCTTCGATCCCAGGAGAGTTATGGTCTTTTCGATTCAGGAGAGATGCCTTCTTTTAATTGGGCTAGGGAGTGGACATGAATAGCCTTCGATCCAGGAAGGAGATGACTTCTTCGATCTAGGAAGACAATGGGCAGCTTCGATCCAAAGAAGATGTCTCCTTTGATCTGGGATGCTATACCTGAAAAAGTATGTTAGCGAAAATAAAATGCAGGACCTGGGTATCAAAACCCAGACCCTTCGATCCTGCGCACGCTGGATCTTTTCAGGCTATATCTGCAGCAAGTGTTAGCAAACGAAAAACATGACTTGGGTGCCAAACCCAAGCCATTTGATTTTGTCTAGGATGAAAAATCGAATGGAACAGGAAATATGGATGTGTTATGCACATACAAAGTTGGAAAATTTACCCTCTCTTACCAGTAGATTGAACCTTCGATCTGGGCACTTTCTGGATGTGGGCACCTTCAATCTGGGACTTATGGGCTTGGATACTTTTGTTAAAAGGTGACTTTGGCTTGGAAATTTTTGACAAACATGGTGGATTTTATAGGCAGCGCTCTCCAATCTTTTTTTCTTCGTTCGTGATGCAATACTTGTGATCTCTTTATATAGAGGGGATAGATGGGACAAGAAGGCAAAGGTTTAAATAGCCTTGATTATGTGTTTGAAAGCCATGAATGAGAATTTGTAACGTTGGCCAAACACATGGGATTGTCCCTTTCTTGAATTTTGAATGTATGTGGATGTGCTGGCCTTTGAATGCTCTCTTTCGAAAGGGATGATGGCTTCCTTTGAATGGCCTTGATTAGGCTCCTTTGAACGACTCTGATGGAGCTCCTTCAAATGACTCTGATTCATTTCCTTCAAATGTCACTTGATTCAGTTCCTTCGAATGTCACTTGTCAAAATACCAATCGAAGGGTATTTATTGAAATGTCAATCGAAGAGTCCTTTTCTATGCTAATCGAAAGATCTTGTCCATGCCAATCAAAGTACATGGTTAACATGCCTGTCGAAGCTGCCTTGACACAATGCCAAATTGAAGGATCCCTTTCCATGCCAATCGAAAGGCTTGGCCTAGGGTGCCAAACAAAAGGGTCTTTCAGAATGCCAATCGAAGGCCTTGACACAATGCCAATCGAAGCATTTGGAATATCAATCGAAAGGCTTGGCTACAATTCTAATCGAAAGTCTTAGGCAAGGGTTTATGGTCAATCATGTAGGGGAAGACCTTGGAAAACATGAGAGGGAAAATTTTGGGGTACAACACAGTCATATGACACCTTCTGGTTCCTGTTTGATGGGACTAAGTTTGAGAAAAAGCTTTACCTCCTGGAGGAGAGGATGGAATCTATTAAGGGTTGTAACTCCCTTGGCTTAGACACTGCTAGTTTGTGCTTGGTGCCCGGTATCAAGATTCTTGCTAAGTTCAAAGTCCCCGTGTTTGAGAAGTATAAGGGTACTACTTGCCCGATGACTCATATAAAAGCTTATTGAAATAATATGGCTCTTGTTGTACCCAAAAATTTTCCCTCCCATTTCTCATTCAAGACATTCTTATGAGGTCCTCATTTACTCAAGGTTGCTTAAGAATTGATCAGACAAATTCTCCTCCTAAGCAATGGGTCCACAACTAGGGTTTGGTATTTATAAAAGAAGATCGAGTTTCCAAGGTCTCAAGTGGTTTTCATTGGTCCTCATATGTATTCAAGGATTCTCATGTCAAGTTTCAAGCCTTGCATTACAAGTTTGCTCAGTCAATTGCTCAGATGACAAAAAATCAACTGTATTGGGTAAAAAGTCAGTTATGGTCAACATACAGTCAAACCTCAAGATTTTTGATCAACATTTTTAAGTGATATTCATCATTTGATAAATGGTTGATCATGATTCCTCAAGAAAAGCCATCAAATCATTAAAAGTCAAAAGTTGCCAAATTAGGGTTTCCTTAGAAGAAGTCAACTGAACTTTGACCAAACATAACTTTCACATGCTTCATCAACTTCTCCCCAACCAAAGCCCATTTTAACGTAAATTCAATTCTCTATAACTTTTTCTCTCTAAGCTCAAGTCCAAAAAATGCATCATTTGAGAAATATAAGCCAATTCGTTACAGGTCATTTCAAAAGTCAACAAAAAGACACTTTTTATCAAGGCAACTTACATCAAGATAAAGTCTTTAAAAGAAAATATGATCAACATAGATGTTATAGTGGACATATTGAGCTTTCTAAAAAGTCCTAGATAACCTTCAAAAGATAAAAATTGAGTGAGTTATGACCATTGCAAGTTGAGAAATTTTGAGCAAATGCATGAAGTTCAAATTGAGCAAGCTTGATATTTTGGGCTATTGGGCCATGGTTTAAGAGTCCAAACGTCTATTATGCTCTTCATACACCTCAAAACTTGTTCTCACACCCCTTGATCCTTTTTATTTTAATTATTTTAATTATTTTTGATTTAATTCATTAATAATATAAAATAAATAAGATAAGAATCATATATTTTTACACAAGGTCCGAGCCCACACATTTTTGCCTTACTTTTCTCTATATATTCAGATATCAAGACAAGAACCCTTACACACGAAACCCTTGCCTCTCAATATTGTAAAAAAATAGCAAACTTTTCTCAAGAACCCTAAGTCTTGAAATCCTTGTTTCAAACCCCTTTTATTACAAAACCTCCATTCCATTATCTTCCAGCAAACCTACAGAGTAAGTTTGTAGCAAATTTGATGGTCCAAAACACGTGAATTGCATTACATGGCATCATAGGTCCCATAATGTTCATGTCATTCACATCTTGATTTCTTGTTTGACTTAACGTGTATTAACGTCTCTAACGTGTTTATGATTATTGATAGTGCAGGTTAGAACAACCATGGAAGTCCCATGCATACTGAATCGTGAACCACCATGCTAGCACCGATTTCATGCGTTTTCTCTATAGCTCTCAATCCCTTGCATTTTGGCCTTCAAAAATACTCCCATTAGATTCGCAACCCTTGTTTTAGGGGGGTAGAATGTTTTTGGATCATTGATTCTCTTTATTTTGCCGGTTGTACAAAAAGGATAGCTGGAGAAGATGACCGGGGCTAGGGCTTCAGTGCCTCTCCGGTTAATGCATGCAGAGTTATAATATATATGTATTAATTTAGTTTATATAACGGATGTATAGTTGCCTCAGTGGTAGAAGCGCGCGCGATAAAGCATTAGTCTCAAAGGGCCTGGGTTCGATCCAGCCTTTTGAGACTTTGTTTCGATAATTTTTCATATTTTTGCAGGTTGATTACAAAGCATGTTGGAGGCGTATCATAGACACAAGCGCATGCCTGGCCTGGTGGTATGCATACTGCGTGAAGGTCTTGAGGGCGTGGATTCAACACCCACCCCTACTGGTTTATCTTTTTTACTTTAATTGTCTATTCTTCTAACCCTTTCCCTCATTCTTTTTGTTCAAATTAACAAAACCTTTTTCATAAAACCTAACATTCTTCACAAACCTTTGATTTTTTTCTTAATAAACTCAAATAATTAATTTTAGGTTTTTTTTTAATTTAATCAATTTTAGGTTTATTTAATTAACCTTAATTTAGTTTTTAGGCTTTTATCAATAAACCCTAATTTGATTTTTTAAGTTTTCTCAATTCATTAAAATCAACCTAGATTTTAGGGTTTGCCTAGTTTAATTACCTAACTTTTTTAAATTAAAATCAATTAGACTTTAGGTTAATCATCAAGTTTTTTTTCATCAAACTATTTTCCTCTTATTTTACAATCTTCGTACACCTTTATTATTTTCGCATTTAGTTTTTTCCCAATTATGTAACTGCTAAAGGGTTGTAATTGTTTTAATTATGGTTTTATTTTCTTCCTTTCCATCAATTTTGTGGTTTGTACCCCTCTCCAGAAGCCTTGTAATAGTTTAGGTTTACTTTTTGCACCTTTACTTTCCGCAATTTATTTCTTTCCTTATTACTGTATAGTAATTAGGCGTGTATGGAAAGATCTAAAATCAAATGCTAGGTAACTCTAATCAAGATTAAATAACTGAATAGAAACACTTTTCACACACTCACCTCTAGGGTAATTCCACTTGTTTCCTGGAAAAACAGTCACGTCCCTCGGACGTGTGGACTATTTAGAAAAGTCCATCCAGTACAAAAGATCATAGTCCCTCAATGACCCTTTGATGCTGCCTTCGGTAAACGATCGAGTCCCTTACGATAAAATTGCTAAAGCGCCTCTATGAGTTGCCTTTATGATTGTATGATGACTCGCGCTTGTCCCTTCATATCCAACAATAGGACTTCATACTAACTAATGGTAGGATAACACTATCTAAGGAGGAGGAAAATAACACGAAAGAACTTTGATTAGGTAGATCACTCGTAATCGATTGCTCACAAAAACCAAACTTTTCACACAAAACACTTTTCTCTGAAATATTTTCAAAAAAATAAACACTTTGTGCGCATTCTTAACTTATACAAGAATCATTACAAAGTTGTTGTACTTAGGCATTTTCAAACACATACACAAAAGCATTTTCAAACAAAGTGAGCTAGCAATTAAGAGCCTGTAGATAACTACAAATGAAAAGGGTGCTAACACCTTCCCTTTTCATAACCTACCCCCAGAAATCAAAATTCTCGAAGGTATTTCCTGTTCTTTTCACTCTTTCATTATTGAATAAAAGAAAAGTCAGTGTCAACTCTTGCTATCCACAACATTTGCGATAAAACGCAAAACCAGAAGTCAGTTCTCCCTTTGTATTGCAGCTCCTTATGTGGAAAATGACAAGCTTCTAATGTACTTCTTTCAGGATAGCCTCAGTGGAGCATCTCTTGAGTGGTATACTCAGCTTGAAAGAACTAACATCAAAACTTGGAAATAATTAGCTGAAGCTTTTTTCAAGCAATACAGTTACAACAGTAACATGGCTCCTACCAGAATTTACCTCTAAAATTTGACTCAAAAGGCTGGTGAATCATTCAAACAGTATGCACAGAGATAAAGAGAACTAGATTCCAGAGTTCAACCTCCTCTTTTAGAGCGAGAACTTGTTGGTATGTTCTTAGATACTCTGTAAGTCCTTATCTGACGGCTGGATGTGCTCCTGAATTTTCAAAAAATGATTATGATAGGAGAACGAATTGAGCATGGTCTTAAGACAGGTAAGATTCAGGATGTTACTACTACTTTTGAATTCCTAGATCAGGACGACAAAGAAACTAGTACAGTCTCCGAGGACGAAGAAGCCTCTGCTTATCCTCCATTTCATATTCCTTGTAAGGTGATGAAAAATACTTCTAGCCATGATGATCTACATATTTGTGCTGTAACTGTTAACAAACCAGCGGTTCAACTTGTTCAGTATGCTCCTCGGCAACAAACTTATCGACAAAGACGTATGCAACAGGGTAAGAAAAGGGACAGAAATACAAAAAGAGTGTTCGAAATTGTTCCCATGACTTATGGCCAGTTATTCGCTCAATTGCTCAAGCTTTCCTTGGTGGAACTCAAGCCATTGAAGCTTGTCATTCCTCCTTATTCTGTGGATTTTAATCATAATGTGAAATGTGATTACCACGCTAGGGAACTAGGGCATTCCATTGAATATTGTAGGGCCTTGAAAGAAAAGGTGCAAGACTTGCTTAACGCAAAGGCTATCAATTTCGGACCAGCCAGTCAGATTTGATGTTTCCTTTGACTCAATGAATATCAAAACTGCCAGATCATCGTCTGAAGCAACAAGTCCATATGGAGACTAGTCTCCTCAACATGACAATTTTCTAGTTTCATTCGCATTCTCATTTGTAATCTTTCTTGTTTTGCTCAGTACTTTCTTGTATGCAAATTTTTCTTATTCTTGAATATTAATCATAATGCATTGAATATGTTTGTTTTGAATTAATCCATTCTATATCACTCATTAATGTTTTTCTTTGCTCTTTTATACTTAACTCTTGTTAAATAAATAAAAAACCTTTGGAGGGAAGATAATAAGTAATATACCCAAAATTTCAAATGGTGTGCTTTTGAGTAAAACCCTGCTGACGATGTACAAGCATTGTTTCAAATTCCCAAACACCGGAGATATAAGGGAGTGAAACCCTTGTTAACCCATTTGAGCCTTGGAGTAGGAGTTTCTTTTCTGTTCAGAAAAAAAACCTCACATTTAACCCGGGGCAGGGTAGATTTCAATTAATTCGATTGAGCATTCAAAACTCATCACGAATGCGCATCTAAGGATACAACGATGGTTATCCATCAAAAGACAGAGGAAAGTCAAAATCGCAATGGTTAACCCTCATCTATCAACAATGTGCATCAAAGAGAACGATATCCCAATGGGTATCTCTCGCACATCAAGAGGTCAACATATGACGATACAACAATGGTTATCCCTTATCTACCAAGGACTCCGGCAGTCATAATCTTTCCAACAAAGTCAAAAACAACTCGAAGTTACACGATGTGTTCAAAAAAATGAATGATTGAAAATAGAAAAGAAAGAGACGAAAAGCCCCGCTAAGTCAAAACTTGAAAAAATAAGTCGCTTAGGCAAAAGTCAGGGTATCCCGTTGGACTTCAAAGTCAAATTCAAAAAGAATTTGTTCAGGAAAAATTTAGGGAAAGCAAAAAGCATGAAAAGCGAAAAGGGGATTACCAAATAAAAATCCTCAACAAGGAACCAAGTCGTATGATCAAACACCAACAATGAAAGAGGTGAGTGACTCTCATGTCCAAAAAAACCTCATTTTACTTCTCAACCATCACAAACTCTCTTGAGAGATGAGTTCTCATATCGAGTTAACTGAATGTAGGAATAGAGAACATCATGGAGAGTGGATGGGCACTAAATAGTTTGAGCCTTAAATCCCTTTTTCTAAAACCGTGAATCAAACCATGTTATAACCCTAAAAAAACCTAACTGAAGCAAGGGTTAATTTGAAAACACATTGTAACCAAAATACGGTAATCTGACTCCTAGGAAGCTTGCTAAAACTTTTAAGTTGGTATCACTCCATCTTTTTACTTTCTTTTGTACAAGAAAAATTCGATGTTTTGACATCTTTTCAATAAAATGTTTTAAAACTTCAAGACAAACATGAGCTTTGCATTAGAATTATAATTCTTAGAATAAACATTCTCTGCATATGAACCAGTGCTTAAACATAAAGAAAGCTTGCATAATGAGCATCAGGCCGAAGTTCGATCACCCCAAGGGACAAATTGCTTCTAGGATGTGTTGAAGCGCAAATCATTTTCGAGAATGACTTTAATCTGAGGGCTTGTCTTATATTTACTCCATTGAGTAAAAGAATACCAGTTTGAGAAATGGTTTGAAATAAATTTCAAAAGTTGATATCCCACAGTCTCTGTCGAGAAATGGTGCATTACTTTCAGTTGGTCCCGAGGGACATATTGCTTCAATTATTTGCTTAAACATGAGGCAGTTCAAGTGGAGAAGTACAGTTGTGTGCTAACCTACTTTCAAGATGCAAGCCAACCACCCTAAGGTTGTGTTGTCTTCCTAACTCCGCGAGCTTCTCATTTCTCCGTGAGCATGATATGAAGAAAAGGTTTGTCAAGACTCTGTTGAGCAGGGGTAAGCATGTTAAATACTCTGTTGAGTAAGTGTTCGGCCAATCTAGGGCACTCAAGTCGAGATATGATCCCTCAAAGTACATTCAAACTGGGAATTTTTTCCAAGATTTGAATAATCTCTCAAAGTGTCGAGTAGCCAAGGGAACTCGCCTAAGCATGGTTTAAAACATCTCCAACTTTGGTTAGCCTGAAGCCGTGCTCCAAAGTTCACAATACCGGGGTTATTTATCTTGATGGTACAGATCTCAGAAAGTCCTCTCGAGGCAAGTTTTTTTAAAAGCCCTATAGACTGAGGAAAGGTATTATGCAGGGGAATTCATCCACTTCAAAGTTGATCAGGTTAAGTTCAGTCGCGGGCTAAACAAGTTGTAACTTTGAAGAGCGGGAAGTCAGGATAGTTATCCTCAGCTCGTCAGGAATGTAAATTCATGTATTGGTGTTCCTCCATCAAAAGCCAGAGACCTAAGTTTGGTTTGTTGGCATTCTTCAATGGAAGTCAAGGATTATTATCTCCAACTGAGATTAGGATTGTTATCTTCAGCCGAGATAAAAATTTAATTCTAGTCTGTGGGTTTTCTTCTGCAGATGTCAGAAAATGGTATTCTATCCTTTGAGTTCCCAGCATATATCCTCGCTTCGGCACCTTGCATATAGTAATAATCATTGCATTGCATTTCATCTTCTAAGCGCGTAGCAGTTCCATTGATTTGGAGTATTACGCTAAAAAGAAAAATCTCAAACATGCATTAAAGCTAAGCCAAATTAAAGTCTTTTTCAGACACCTTTTGTATCTCCGAATAGATTCTATCAATTATAAATCCCAAGTGGTATTATCTGCAGTTCTTCCTCAAGACATATATTCTTGTTGTTTCTATATGCAAGCATTCTTAACCTCATGCCAGTTTCCCACAAATCCACAATCTAATTCAATTACCAAGCGTCTTGCTTTTTGAAAACTCTTGTCGCGGTATTTTTTACCGTGTTTGCCTTTGCGATTAGAGTGAGAGTAAGAGTCGGTGTATAGCCTTTCTTTCTTCTCAGGTATTTAAGTATCCATACTTGGTGTGTGGTAATTCAGATAATTACTGCTCTTGAAGAATTACACCCCGCCTTTGGCCTGAGGGATTTTGTAGTTCTTGCGTATTTGCAATCTCTTAAAGCCCATTATGTGTTGGCAATCTTTGTTTACAGTCCCCTTCGGCTGGTCTCTTTTCTTTGTAATTTCGCCTTTGATCGGCATTCTATTTAAGGTCTATGTTTATTTGTATCCCCAGTAAGTTCGCCTTCGATTGACGTTCCTTCAGTAGAGCCTTCTTCAGTCAGTCTCTTCTTTGTTTGTATATGTCTAACTTTACGTAGCATACATTCAACTCTCGGGTTGTAAAATTTGTTTCGTCTCCGACTTCTGAGTTGTGAGTCTGTCACTTGTGTTTCTTCTCTGATTCCTAAATCGTGAGTCTGCCAATTTGTTTCCTCTCCGATCTCTAAATCACCAGTTTTCCAGTTTGTTCTCCTCCCATCCCTAAATCGTTCGATATATTTCCCCTCCGATTCCTAAGTCGTGAGTTTGCTAATTTGATTTCTTCTTCGATCCTTGAATTGTAAGTTTGTCAATTTGTTCCCTCTCCGGTCCCGGAATCGTGATTCCGCCAATTTGTTTTTTCTTCCGTCCCTGAGTTGCGAGTTTGCCAATATGTTTCTTCTATGACTTTTGATTCATGAGTTCATCATTTGTGTTTTCTCCGATCCATGAATCGTGAGTTTGTCAATGATTTCTTCTCCAATCCTTGAATCACGAGTTTCCAACCCTTGAGTTATTATTTTGATTTCTTCTCTGATGTCGTAGTCGCGAGTTTCCAACCCCTAAGTTGTTGATTTGATTTCTTCTCTGATGTCTGAGTCACAAGTTTCTAACCCTTGAGTTGTTGATTTGATTTTCGCTCTGATGTCTGAATTGTGAGTTTCCAACCCCTGAGTTATTGATTTGATTTCTTCTATGATGTTTGATTCATGAGTTTCCAACCCCTGAGTTATTGATTTGATTTCTTCTCCGATGTCTGAGTCACGAGTTTCCAACCCCTGAGTTGTTGATTTGATTTCTTCTCCGATGTCTGAGTCGCGAGTTTCCAACCCCTTTGTTATTGATTCAATTTCTTCTCCGGTGTCTGAGTGTGAGTTTCTAAACCCTAAGTTATGGATTTTATTTCTGCTCTAATGTCTGAATTGTGAGTTTTTAACCCCTGAGTTATTGATTTGATTTCTTCCCCGATGTTTGGGTCGCAAGTTTCCAACCCCTAAGTTGTTGATTTGATTTCTTCTCCGATGTTTGATTCGCGAGTTTCCAACCCCTAAGTTATTGATTCGATTTCTTCTATGATGTCTGAGTCGAGTTTCCAACCCTTGAGTTGTTGATTTGATTTCTGCTCCGATGTCTGAATCATGAGTTTCCAACCCCTGAGTTATTGATTTTATTTCTCCCCTAATCCTGAATCGTGAGTTTCCAACCCCTGAGTTGTTGATTTGATTTCTCCTCCAGTCCTGAATCGTGAGTTTCCAACCCCCGAGTTATCAGTTTAATTTCTACTCCGATGTCTGAGTCGCGAGTTTTCAATCCTCAAGTTGTCAGTTTGTTCTCGCTTCGACTGCTGAGTCGCAAGTTTGCAACCTCGAGTTACAGATTATCACATACAATTCCTCAACAGTCATTTGTTCAACTTCTGTTCATATTTTCTGGTGTCTTTCGTTCCTGAATTTTCACCATGATTGTTCACCTTTCGTGAGTACGCTTGGTTAAGCTTCGCTTCCGCTTTTTGTTCGCCTTGGAAGATAGGTAATGTAATACAGTGGGAGAACTGAATTTTGGGTTATGCATTTTATTGCAAATGTTGCAGATAGCAAGAGTCGCCACCGACTTTTCTTTTATCCAATAAAGGAAAGGGTGAAAAGAATAGGAAAGATCTTTTGAGAATTTTCTGAGTAAGGGGTAGGTTATGAAGAGGGAAGGTGTTAGAACCCTTTTCATCCATAGTTTTCTACGGGCTCTTAATCGCTAGCTCACTTTTTCAAAATTCTTTGTTCTTGTGTATGTTTTAAAATATTTCGAAAATGCCTAAGTGCGAAAATTTTATAATGATTCTCGTATCGTCGAGAATGTATACAAAAAAATTTATTTGAAAATATTTGTGAAATAAAGTGTTGTTTTATGAAAAGATGTTTTGTTTTGAAAAGTTTGTGAGCAAGCGACTACGAGCGTTCTACCTACTCAAAAAAGTCTTTGTTCTTTTCCTCCCCCTTTAGATGGTGCTACCCTACCATTATGTATAAGGAAGCCCTATCGTTGGATGTGAGAGACAAGCGCGAGTCATCATACAGTCATAGAAGGCAACTTGTAGGATGCTTTAGCAATTTTCGCAAGGGACTAAGATCGTTTACCGAAGGCAACATCGAAGGTTCATCGAGGGACTACAGTCTTTTAACCGAGGGTCTTTGCTAAAGCATCCCACATTCGAGGGATACGTCTGTGTTTCCGAAGGAAACAAGTGAGGTTACCCTAGAGATGCGAGTGTGAAAAGCAATTTGTTTTCAGTTTATTTATCTTGGATTTATGGTTATCTAGCGTTTTATTTTAGATCTTGCCATACAATCCTATTAAACTAACATAAATAAGGAAAGCAGTAAATTGCAGAAATTAAATGTCCTACGCTATTACAACGCTTCAGGAATGGGGGTACAAAATTTTGAATGGGGAGAAAAATAACGTAAACCCTATTTTATCTATTACATCCCTTAATAGTTACATAATTATGAAAATAATGATGCGAAAAATAAACAAACGCGCGGAGGTGGTGAAAAGGAAAATAAATTTAAGACCTAAGAAATTCTAATATTTTTGGTGTTTTATTTAGAAAATTATTTTATAGTTTAAAAATAATAAACCCTAATTCTAATTAATTTACAAAATAATTAATAAAGTAAAACAAAGTGCGATTAAATCAAAAAATGTATTTATAAAACTTAATTAATTAATTAAAAACCTAAATCTAACATTTTTTGGGATTTTTTCACATAATCATAAAATAGATATAATAAATTAAGAGTGTGCAAAAAATTATCTTAAAATGAGAAGTTTTGATTGGTTAAAAATTGGTTGAAGTTTGTTAAAAAAAACTGAAGAAAATAGTGGTAAAAAAGAGTTTTGTGGCTGCCAAGGCTTGAACTCAGGACCTTAGGGTCACAGTTCTAAAAGCTTACCACCAGGCCACGCGCATATAGTGTTAAGGAAGTGCCTTAGTGAATATATATTTGAAACATGCTTCTGAAATCACAAAAAATCAAAATAAATCATAAAATGGAAAAAGAGGGATTCACTATGGTTCGAACCCTCGCCCTTGTAGTGAAAGTGACATGAAACGCATTGTTTTCCACTGGGGTGGCTGTTAAATCCATTCATTAACACAACAACTAATAAATATATAATAAATTAGTTTTTAAAAACAGAATAATGGCGCCATGGCCATCGTCTTCTTCCTCACGACCATCATTCCATCATCAAACATGTAACTTCTTCATCTCTCAATCAATTTGAAAATTCTAAACACCGAACTTGCTTAATTTTTGACAAGGAATTCAACCATGTATTTTTAAATTTTATAAATCAACGATTAGGATGAATTTTGTTTGGTACCAAACTGAAACCCTAACATTTCAGAAAACTCAGTTCCAAAATTCTCATCAACAGTCAATTAAAATGTAATTAAAGGACATGGATAGTTTCAGTAACATGATGTCTACATTTTATCTTCAAAAAATATATGCTCATGATGCTTGTATCAAGATTTCAAAGTTTGAGAAAACTTACCTCTTGATAAAAAAATCCAATGCCCTCTATACGATTTCCAGAAGCAATGTGATGCTTGCTTTAGCTTCCTAGACCTTGGTGAGTGTGTTACAACCTTTACTTTACCTTGAAAGTGTATGGATTGATCTACTAAAGTCAAGTTGAAAAGTTTGATTTTGAAAATGGTGGGTGTTGATAATGGATTTACAGTGGCGAAATACGTGTTTGGATCACTTATACATGATGTATATGAAGTGTTTAGATGATTTGTTTGGACAAAATTTTCAAGGTTTAAGAGATTCAAAGATTTGGACTTTAAAGCTCAAAAATGGAGTTTTTGAGTCCAATTCGGATTTGGGAGAGTTTGATAGGGTTTGAGGGCTTGTCCCTTCATCTCTTGGACTGCAAATGACCTTACTATTTATAGGCAAAAGGTTTGAGAAGTTGAAGTAACCAGATTTGCAAGATAACAAGTTATGGTTTGGAAGCTTAGTTATGGAGTAACCTTGAAGAAAATGGTTCCAATGCCCTGTACCTTGTGTAATAGAGTTGCTGGATACTTTAAGCATGATTATCTGATATTTTAGGTTTAGTGTATGCAGAGGGAACCAGTAAGAGGCTCAAGGAGAGTTGACAAATGCATAAAGCAAGCTTTATCAAAATGGAAGTCTTGCCTTTCTTTTCAAAATAGCAAAATGTTTTGGTTAAAGCTTGAACCAATTGAATAATGGTCATAAAGAATGTGTAATATTCTGGTTATAGAGAGTTTTTCAAGCTAATAGACCTGAAAAGGGAGATTGTGTAGCAAGGTTATGAGATTTAGCTATATGTTCATCAAAGAAATTACCTCTAATCCAAGCAAAAATGGCCAACTTTGTCTCTTCGAATCTCTCATCTCAAGAATTATATTTTTATGCTCTTAGACATTTTGGAAAGCTTAGAACATGATCTTCAACTTTAATGTTGACCACTTTGGCTAAATCAACAGGGAAATTGGTGAAAATTGGTCAAGAAGTTGAGATGAAAAACTTTTCAAAATTATTTCTAAGTGTTAGATAAAAAGTATCAGAACTTCATGGGCCCATATCACTTAATCCAAGCACTTTTTGAGGATCACCCCATATTAACAAAGTTATAGAATTCATTAATCCCTATAACTTTCATGGTGAAAGTTTTCATTGAATCAGTTTGTATCTTGAGGAAACTTGCTTGTGAAATTAGGGTTTCTAAGCACAAAATACTTGAATTTTTCTAAGTATTTGAAAATCTTCAATTTTTACTTTTGTTGACTTTCTTGATTATCTTGATTCTTGATGATAAAGTTTAATAGTTTTAAATGTTTTGATGATTCTTTATTTTTGAATTCCAATGTTGATCGAAAAGTCAAAGTTTGACTTTTGTGTAACTGTTGACTTTTTATCAATTGATTCAATTCTTCAACTATCAATCACTTGTATCTTTGGAAATGTCTTGAGCTATGTAATTAGGTCAATATGTTGTATTTGATCCCTTGAGATCATACTTTAAGCCATTAGGTCATGCACTTGTCCAAAAGTCAATGATCAATCATCTTCAATAAAAACCCTAATTTGGTAATTTTTTACCTTTGATGATTTGAGGGCTTTCCTTGAGGAATCATGATCAAACCTTGATAAAATTATGAATATCACCTCAAAATGTTTATGTTGACAAAAAGTCTTGAAGTTTGACTGTATGTTGACCATAGTTGACTTTTTACCTAATACAGTTGATTTTTAATCTTGAGTCATTGACTGAGCAAACATGTGATATAAGACTTGAAGCTTGACATAAGCATTATTAAGGACCCATGATGAACCATGGAATTCATCTGAGACCCTTTCAACCCAATCTTCCTTGAGAAGCACAAAACCCTAGCTGTAGACCCTTGCTTAGTAGGAAGTTTGACCAATCAACTCTTGAGTAGCTTTGAGTATTTGAGACCTTTGTGAGCATGTTTTGAAGAAAATGGGAGGGCAATTTTTGGGGTACAATATGTAATATAACTTCTTTTTCCTGTATGCAAATCCTTCGAGAATATCGTACCATTACCTGCCAAAACTTGTTAGTGAAGGCATCCAAAAAGAAAAATCATAAATATTTTCACCCGTTCTTCGGTTGAAAATTTTCGGGTTCTTTTCGTATTTGATCTTCATCTACCTTGAATGTTCAAAAGGCTAGCGCCAATCTCACCTTCAGGTTAAAGGCGATTAAATAGGGGTAGCTGTTGCACCCCAAAATTTTCCCTCCTAATTTATTTTATCTGGCTTAGGCTTTTGCATTCATCTGCATATATTCCATTAGGTTACTAACACATCATACATTTTTATTTAATAAAATTCCATGGTTCAAAAGTTCAGTTGATTATGTAAGTTAGGGTTGTCACTGACTGAGATGAATATATCTAATAAAGGTTAATTTCTTATTCAAGAAATGAGCAGTGGAATTAGGGTTATGATTCACGATCATTGAGATCTTTCTCATAAAGCTAGAAGGGTAGCTCCCTTAAATTTAATGAAGAGACAAAGCCATCCTTTTAAGTTGTATCAAGAAGTAAGTGAGTTAGGGTTGTAATTTGTTGATTAGTGGGTTTTAACTAAGGATCTTATTCATTTAATGCTTGGGTATAACTCTCAGATGGTGTACTTTTTTTATTTAGGTTTTCATATAGGTCCTTATCATCATTCAAAGTTGATTCATTGGGTTACTAGGATCACAAGTCATGGGTTTCGGGCTTATGCAAGAATATGGGTTCACGTGGAGTTTTTGTGGGTTAATTTTTAAGTTTAAAAAGCATTTGTGGAAGCTTTGGCTTTTGGTGGTTCTTTCATCTTATCATCCATGAGCTCATTAAAATTTGCAAAGATAAAGTGAAAGAGCATGGTTCATTTCAAGTGGAGGCATGCGGAAAAGGATTTGAAAGTTCAAATTAGGGAGGGAAGTATTTCATTCTTTTCAAGTCCATATTCAAGTGAAAAGTCAACATATTCATGGTACACAAATTTTGTTTTTAACTTCAATCCTTCTTTACATGAAAGTCTCATTACAAAGTAATGGCCATCATATCAAGAGTTACAAAGGGTATATCAAAATGCATAAACCTATTCTAGACTCCATCTTTACAGCATGTATCGAGGGCTTGTTCCAACCTTCAAGCTTTAACCATTTCAATACCTTCCTGGCCATGGCTTAAACTTGTTTAATATTTTACTCCATTACAACCCTCATGTTTCAATTCCTGAGTAAATGTGCCTTAGTCTCTCCATTTCCCTCAAACGCTTCAGCCAAAATCACATCTTCATCTTCTATTGACTCATCCTGTACATACACCAATTCATAAAAAACCAGAAAAAAATAGTTCAAACCATAATGCACTTCACCAATTAATTCATGAAAGCCTTGCATAAATAGAAAAACTATTTCATAATTGCAATTGAGATTAGTTAACATCAATAAAACCAATTCCATTTCCATGTACTATAATCAAATAAGAACCGATTCAGACATAATAAACCAGCCCTGCTCCAATTGTAAATGATGTGTGAATGTGAAATGTTGTTGAAATGTATTTGTAAACCCGTCCAGTATCTTTGTTTGGGAAAATAAATCCCTGACTATTGTTGGAGATGAAGAGTATGTGTATCTTCGATCTTGATAGGTATTTCCATTTTCCGTTTCAGGAAACTTCACTGTTTTGGGGAGAAGAGTCCAAGAACATTGGTTGTTTACTGCTCTACTGAGGATCTAAGTTCTTATGTACCCTGACTGGGGATAGAAGATATGGATAAATTTTCAAAAAGGTGTTTGACCGAGTTTCCAATATGGATGCCGAATCGTCTGGAGAGAATAAGTTTGAATGATATTTGATCCAGTTCCAGGTTCCGTAGCAACTCTTTGGGGATAATGGGGAGAGGAATTTTTCCGGTGATTCGTAGTAGTCTGAGGAATAAACTCAAGCTGGGGAGACTGTAACCTGTCGGGGAAATAAACCCTGTTGGGGAAATAAACCATGTTGACAGAGAAATACTCTACTGAGGAAACACCCTTGCTGAGGAAATGAGCTCTACTGGAGAGAAGAAATCTGCAGGGGGCTTTACAGTTTTTGAAGGGCTAAACCCAGCCGGGGAAGAGAACTTCCATGAATTGTACTGATTGGAACTCCGTAGCTGGGTGATATTGCCGGGAAAAAGATCATATTCTTTTATCCGCTGGGGTGTTCGACTGCTTAGTATGATTGGTGTATCCTATTTTGTGGGGGATATATCTTTGTTGAAGATTGTTTTGTGAAGACTACTCTGTGGGGATAATCCCATGGAAATGACTTTATGGGGATTTGTGGATAACTTGAACGTCATCCCAACTCCTAGAGTCTCGAGTAAATGCTTATTCCTATTCTCATGCATATATTTGTTAACATTTAATTGTGTTCATATGCACATGTTCATTCAATTTTAGTTATTGGACGTTTTCGCAAACAAAACAGAAAAAAATAAAAAAAATAAAAAGTTTGAATTTTAGGGTGTATTTGTATTGATAGTTTACCCATAAACAGGCGATTTTGTATGAAGAGACATAAATCCTAGTATGAGTAAATTTTTATGAAATGAAAAGAGTATAAAGTTAAAACAAAACATATAGCTATGTTGAAATGATCTCGTGTGGTTCCAACTCCGCTATTGCCCCTATATCTTTGAACATCTCATCTCTTGCTGTCAGAAGAAGTTAATTGAACTGATTTGTACCATTTGAAATTTTGACTTTGCTAATAAAGCTTGCTGTAAGTGATCCAACGGGATATAGTCGTACTCTTTAATCCTTAATTTTTGCCTGGACCGCCCTTTCGGGTTCTCAGTCCACCATGATACCCTTTTTTTTCCCAAAACCGCCTTTTCAGGTTTTCGATTTTCTGGGTGTATAATATTTTATATATATCCCTAATTTTTTCCCGAACCCTTTTGGTTCGCCGGGATGCCCTTATTTTTTCCTAGGCCAGTCAACCTAGCAGGTCATTTTCATGCGTAGTGTCTTTTAACTATGTCCACGTTCACAGGGTGCGGGAAATCTTCACCGTCCATGTTGGTTAGTATCATAGCACCGTCCGAAAATACTTTCTTGATAACAAATGGCCCTTTGTAGGTGGGAGTCCATTTGCCCCTGGGATCACCTTGCGGTAGAATGATGTGCTTTATTACCAAGTCACTAACCTGATATACCTGATGCTTTATTTTCTTGTTGAATGCCTTGATCATACGTTTCTGATACATCTGACCATGGAAGACAGTCCCAAGCCTCTTTTCGTTAATCAGATTCAATTGGTCTAGCCTGGTATGAATCCACTCGTCTTCATATAAGTCTTCATCTTTCATAATCCTCAAAGAAGGAATCTGAACCTCGACAGGTAGGACAACTTCCATACCATATACCAGAGAGAATGGGGTTGCCCCAAATGATGTTCGCGCTGAAGTGCGATATCCATGAAGAGCAAATGGTAAAATCTCGTGCCAGTATTTGTAAGTCACAACCATCTTCTATATGATCTTATTAGTATTCTTGTTGGCGGCTTCCACTGCGCCATTCATCTTTGGTTGATACGAAGAAGAGTTGTAGTGCTTGATCTTGAACTACATGCAGAGTTCAATGATCATAGTGTTGTTGAGGTTGGTACCATTGTCTGTGATGATTCTCTCGGGGATGCCACACCGGTAGATAATATTATGTTTTATAAACTAGGTGACCGCATTCTTAGTAACAGAGGAGAACGAGGCTCCTTCAACCCATTTTGTAACGTAGTCAATGGCGACGAGAATGAAGCGATGTCTGTTAGAAGTAGTAGGCTTGATTTCTCTGATCATATCAATGCCCCACGTTGCAAATGGCCACAGAGCAGTCAAAACATTCAGAGGAACCGAAAGCACATGAACCTTATCAGCATAGATTTGGCACTTATGATAAGTCCTCAAGTGGTGACAGTCGGTTTCCATAGTTGAACAATAGTAACCCTCTCTCAGAATCTTTTTATTCATAGTAAGTCTGCTGGAGTGAGTACCAAAAATGCCGTCATGCATATCCTCTATTATTTTCTATGCTTTCTTCTTGTCTATACAGCGAAGCAGAGTTGAATCATGATTATGCTTGTACAAAATTCCATTGCTCGAGAAGAACTTAGACGAGAACCTCCATAGGAATTTCTTGTCATTGATCGATGCCCCTTCAAGGTATTCTTGAGATTCAAGGTACCTTTTCACTTCATGAAACCAGGGTTTTTTTCTACTCCATCAGTATCAATTTCGTAGCAATGTGCTGGTTCGTCGAATCTTTCAATGGTAATTCTGGGAGCCTCATTGTCTCATTGACCTTGAACATGGATGACATGGTAGCTAATGCATTCGCCAACTGATTCTCTTCTCTTGGGATATGATAAAAAGTAATCTCTTCGAAGTATGGAATCAAGGTTAGCACATGTTCTCGGCAAGGGATAAGATTCAGATGCTTTGTATCCCATTCTTCCTTGACCTGACTGATTACCAAGGATGAATCCCCATATACACTCAGGAATTTGATTCTCGGGTCAATAGCAGCTTTAATACCCATGATGCACACTTCATATTCAGCCATATTATTGGTGCAGTCAAAACAAAGTCTGGAAGTGAAGGGCGTATGACAACCCTGGGGAGAGATAACTACAACATCGATCCCGTTGCCAAGTGAGTTAGAAGCTCCATGAAAAGCCATAGTCCATTAGGATCCTAGCTCAGGTCCTTCATACGGCCTAGGCTTTTCACAATCTGTAACTAGCATAATGTTCTCATCCGGGAATTCGAAATTCATAGACTGATAGTCGTCTACAGCTTGATGTGCCAAATGATATGCCAGTACACTTCCTTTGATTGCTTTTTGAGTGGTGTACTGAATGTCATATTCTGTTAAGACCATTTTCCACCGGGCTATTCTTCCAGAGAGAGTTGGCTTATCAAATATGTATTTGATGGGATCCATTTTAGATATTAATAGAGTAGTATGAGTCAACATATACTGTCTTAGTCGGCGAGCTACCCATGCCAAAGCGCAACAAGTTTTCTCGAGCAGTGAATATCATGTTTCATAGTCGGTAAAATTTTTGCTAAGGTAGTATATTGCATGCTCTTTTCGACCAGACTTGTCATGCTGCCCCAATACACACCCCATTAACTTCTCTAGCACTGTTAGATACATGATTAGAGGCCTTCCTTCAACCTGTGGCATCAGAATTGGAGGTTCTTGTAGGTATTCCTTAATTTTATCAAAGGATATTTGGAAGTCGTCATTCCATTTTACTGCTTGATCTTTCTTCAACAACTTGAAGATTGGTTCACAAGTAGCAGTCAAATGGGAAATGAATCGACCAATGTAATTCAGTCGTCCTAAGAAACCTCTGACTTCCTTCTCGGTGCAGGGAGACGACATTTCTTGAATAGCTTTAACTTTTGCGGGATCAACTTCAATACCTTTACCACTGATGATGAAACCTAGGAGTTTTCCAGACTTCACCCCAAAGGTACATTTGTTCGGATTTAGCCTTAGTTTGTACTTCTTCAGTCTTTCAAATAACTTATACAGATGATCAAGATGTTCTTCTTCAGTCTGTAACCTTGCTATCATGTCATCGATGTAGACTTCTATCTCATGATGAATCATGTCGTGAAATAAGGCTACCATGGCACACTGATAAGTTGCCCCGACATTCTTCAACCCAAAAGACATGACCTTGTAACAGAAAGTGTCCCACTGTGTGATGAAGGTAGTTTTCTCCATGTCTTCAGGCGCCATCTTGATCTGATTATAACCCGAGCAACCATCCATGAAGGATAATACCTTGTGATGAGCGATGTTGTCAACTAAGACATCAATATGTGTCAGCGGGAAGTCATCTTTGGGGATCGCCCTGTTCAGATCCCTGTAATCTACACACATACGTAACTTGCCATCTTTCTTTGGTACCAGAACAACATTAGCGACCCATTAAGGATAGGATGTCACCACTAAGAAAAATGCGTTAAATTGCTTCATAACCTCGACCTTGATCTTCTCTGACATCTCGGGATGCATGCGACAAACCTTTTACTTAATCATAGAACAACCCTCTTTCATTGGCAGACGGTGAACCACAATATCAATATCAAGCCCTGGCATATCTTTGTACGACCAAGCGAAGATCTCAACATAGTCATGTAACATCTGAATCAATCTGTTCTTGACATTGCTCTCTAAGTTGGCGCCTATCTTGACCTCTTTTCTGTCTGTCTCAAAACCCAAGTTTACCGCTTAGATCAGCTCTTTGTGCGATTGGATAGCCTTTTCTTCTTGTATTAAGAGTTTGGAAAGTTCTTTTGGTATTTCAGAATCTTAATCAGCTTCTTCCTCGGCTTGGTAGATCGAATTTTCAAAGTCATAAGCGGAAATATAATAATCGTTATCAACGAGATCCATAGTGGATGTGGATCTGCAATGTAGTGTGTGGGTGTGTGTAAGAACACATAGCTATTTGAAAGTGTAGTAAAGTAAAAGAAAGACAGAGAGCGCAAAAATTTGAATGCAAAACGTCCAATGTTTTCATTAAATGAAAATATGACTTATGAAATGGCAACCCTTAACAAATGAACCATTATGCCCCGAGCAAGACACAAGGTTTAAATTCATTGATTTAAAATAAATTACATAACCAAACTTCTTAAAGAGATAAAACAGAAATAGATATTACTCCTGAAAAAAGGAGATATAGATAATGTCTTATGCTTTCCAATTGTCGAGTCCATCAATGTCCAGCTATCCAAATCATAATCACTATCAGCATCTTCTATAACATTGATTATGTTGTTGCTGATACGGAACAGAGGTCTTCGATCTCGAGTGCGGCGAATAACTCTTTGACCTTCTGCAGTAAAGCCCAAACACAACTTTTCATATTTGTAAGGGATATTAGGAAGCTGACCCCAAATAGTACAACCACCTTCTTCTATAGTTGCTTTGGCATCTTTTAAGGAAGCCATCTTGTGAAGGACCTTGGTGGTCTTTGGAACGGCAGAAACATCTTCAACAGCAACAGGGGAAATTACTTCAAAGGTCTAACATGGAGTCTCATTAAATTCTCTGTTCATCTCCATGTACCAGAATGAATTCAGGTGGCTGACCATGTACTCTTCCTCTCCGCAGACAATAACAATTTTCCCTTTCACATGATACTTTAATTTCTTGTGTAAGCTGGAGGTAACAACAACTGCCCCATGGATCTAGGGGCATCCTAATAGACAAGAATAAGCTAGCCGAATGTGCATCACATAGAAAGTGGGCTCAAATATCTGTGAATCCACTTTGATTGGGAGGTCCACTTCTTCATGCACCATTCTTCTAGACCCGTCAAAGGCTCGAACTATGATATTGCTGGGATTTAGCACAACCCCTTCATAATCTACTCTGTCGAGAGCGCCTTTTGGTAGAACATTCAGAGAAGAGCCAATATAAATTAACACATGAGCCAACATAGTGCCCCTGCATTCAATGGAGACATACAGGGCCCTATTATGATTTTTACCCTCTGAAGTCAGGTCAGCATCGGAGAAGCCTAACCGATTATCAGTTGTTAAACTCTCTATATAACTTCCAAATTGATCAGCTGGAATTTCTTGCGGCACATGAGCAATCTTCAAGAATTTTACTAAAGCCTGCTGTAACGCGGTGGGAGAATTGACTTGGTTGTTTTGCGTTTGATCGCAAATGTTGCGGTTAGCAAGAGTCGTCACCGACTTTTCTTTTATCCAAAAGGAAAGGCTAAAAAGAACAGGAAAGACCTTTGAGATGTTTTCTTGAGTTTGGGGGGTAGATTATGAAAAGGGAAGGTATTAGCACCCTTTCCATCCATGGTTTTCCACGGGATCTTAGTTGCTTTCTAGATCACTTGCTTTTGTTTGAAAATGTGCTTTGTGTGGTTTTTGAAAGTATTTTGAAAAGGCGCCATTGTTTAGGAAAACTTTGCAATGATTCTCCTTCGTAAGAATGTATACAAAGTGTTGATCTTTTGAAATTGTTTTCAAGTTTGAAAGATGTTTTTGAAAGTGTTGGTGTTTGTTTTGAAAATAACAAGGATGTTTTTGGTTTTGAAATTGAGCAATCAACTAGGAACAATCTACCTACTCAAAAGTCTTTCATGTTTATTTCCTCTTTCCTTTGACATTGTTATCTTACCATTAATTTGGTAAGTAACCCCACCTTTAGATGTAAAAGGGACGGGCGTGGGTCATCGTATAACCATGATTAGCAATGTTGTAAGATATCTTAACATTTTCTTTAAGGGACTAAGATCATTTTTGAAAGGCATCTCTGATAGCGTCATCGAGGGACTATGATATTGTATTTTTGCTTGTTTTTGCTAAGATACCTCACATGCGTAATATGGCCATTTTTGTAAGGCAACAAAGTGGATTTACCCTGAGGGTGTATGTGTGCAAGTGTATTGGTTTACATGATTGATTTGTCTTGATTAGGGTTTTCTAAGCATTGATTTTATCTTCCCATACAAACCCTAATTACTAGCATTTGTATATAAAGCATTAAATTGCAAAAAATAAAAATACTAAGCTATTACATCATTAGGGGAGGGGGTATACAAATTTACAAATGGGGAATTGCAAGAAATTAAAACCCTAATTATCTATTACAACCATATTGAATTTGAATAAATATACAAAAATGAATAAATATAATGCAAGAATGTAAATGTAAAAAGAAATGTGATTTTTGTTTGGTTTTCATGAAAAGAGTTTTTATGAAGTTTCTTGTGAAAGGGTCTTAATTAAATTAAACTAGTATGAAAAAATTAATTAATTAAAAATGATAAGTTTATAAATTAATTTTAATTAAAAAAGAAAATAAACTAAATCTAATTCTAATTATTATTTTATTTAAGAAAATAAATTAAATTTGTATAAGAAAATATTTTGTCTTTTTAGTCTTAAAGGAAATAAAATATAAATATATTATTACCTAAATAATAAATAAAAATGTTTGTGGGATTTTTATTAATAAAAACAATAATAATATTAATATTAATAATAATAAATGAAAAATAAAATATGAAATAAAATGTGAAAATGAAGCCAGGGGTGTAAAATAGATTTTGAGTGTATGCGTGTAAAAAAGTTTATGGTCTGGCCCATTAACATTTTTTAAAGTCAGAAAAAAAAAGAAACAAATGGGCTGCGTTGTTATTGAGCAAACATGGGGTATTGTTAAGAAAAAAAGCCAGGCCTATGGGATGGAGGCCCAAGCGCTACCTGAAACAAAAAAAGAAAAATAACAAAAAAGTGAAAAAAATGCAAAAGGCAGCGTTGAGGTTTGGACCACGACCTCTACCAATAACGCGCGTTGTCTTACCACTGGGGTGGCTGTACATCCGTTAACTTAAATGAAAGAATAAATACATAATGTAACATGTCTCCATGACCTGTACTTTGTCTTCAACCTTCAGCCATCCAGACCACCTGTATCTCATTCATTTCTCAACAAAAATGGAAAATGCAAACATGAAAGTTGTGTTATTTTCCCTCACGATTCTAACCATGTAAACAACTAAAGCTATAGATAAAAAATGAATGAGAATTTCTCTGGCCCTAATTTTAACTCTAATTTTTTTCCAGAAACTTCAAACTTAAAATCTCTAAGCTCAAGCCATGTAAATGAAAACTATGGATATGTACAACTTCAAGGCAATAATATCTACATTTTATCTTCACAAATGAATCAATAATGATGCTTGTAGAGAGAGTTCAAAGTTAAGGAAACTTACCTCAAAATTAGAAATCGTATTCTGAGTTTGAGCACTCCTCAAGGTGTTGTGATGATCAGAATAGCTTCAGTGACCCTCTAGGATGCTAATGTAATATTTAGTTTGTACTGGAGATGGCTGAATCGTGCTGGAGAAGTCCAAGTGCAAAACTCTGTTTTTGAAAATGGAAGATGGAACAAATGGTGTTACAGTCGTGTAACAGGGTGTGGGATGAGTTCTAAATTGTGTATGGAAGCTTTGTGATTGAATTTGAGTGAGAACCCACGAGTGAAATGTGAGTTTGAAATTCAAAGTCAGAAATGACACAAAAATGGAGTTTGTGTGCAAATTCTGATTTTAGGGAGTTTTAGGGAGTTTCTAGGCTCATCAATTCGTGTGTTAGCTTGCATATAGTGCCTTTATTTATAAGCAAGAGGTTTGGAGTGCTCAAGTTGGTCTGAATTCAAAATCCATGTTTAAACTCAACATGTAATTTTCTTGACAAAACAAGTTCCCATGCATTGTACCTTTGTTCATAGAGTTGTTAGCCACTTTAAACACCATTCCTCTGAATTTGTGGATGGAGTCTAATTATAGAAAACAAGTTAGGAGCTCAAGAAGTTGACTTTGTGCATAAAGCTTGCTTTACAAGAATGAATATGTTGCTTTCTCCCTAAAATGGCAAATTAATTTGGATAATGCTTGAAACTCTTGGATAAGGGTACAATTAGTCGTGTAAACCATTAATTATGGAGTGACAAACAAGTTTGAGGCATGCAAAGTGAGATTATGCAGCATGGCTATGGATTTTGTTCATGTTGCATCACAAATTTTGCCTTACAAAACAACTTGAAACCCCAACTTCTGGCCTTCGATTCTCCTTGCTCACAAATGATCTCAAGGATTTCTTAGACATTTTGGAAAGCTTTTAATGTTATCCATAATCCATATTTGAATCACTTTTGCAAAATCCAAGTGGAACTATGTGAAACTTGGCCAAGAATTTAGGTCAAAATCCTGACAAAAATGCTCAAAATTTCACTAAGTATTTTTGTTTTATGACCATGATTTCATGGATTAATAACTTAAGATCCAAGCATTTCTAGGAGAAGTTGTGTTAAGAAATGTTTTATATCTCATTGAGATCTACAACTTTCATGTTGAAAGTTTCTTTTGAATCATCTTGCATCATGGTGAAAAATTAGCTCAAAGTTGTGAAAAAATATGAACTTTTCAACACTTAGAAAAATTTCTAAGTTTGGAAACTTTGACTTTTCAAAATGAAATCATGACTTTTTGTTTTCTTGATGAACAAGTTTCATATTTTGACATGTTTTGATGAATTGTGATCTTTGACACTTGATTTTGACCAAAAAGTGAAAGTTTGACTTTTTAGTGTACAGTTGACTTTTGATCAATTGACTGAAAATCAACTATCAATCAAATGACCTTGAGCAATGTTTTGAGTCATGCCATTATGTAAGAATGATTCAATTGAACTCTTGAGATCATGCCTCAAACAAATTAACCATTTGCTAGGTCAAAAATAAGAAATTTCCCTTTCTCAGTAAAAACCCTAATTTTGACCATTTTGCCCTTTTGATGATCTGATCAAATTTATTGAGGAATTATGGTCCAAACTTGATCAAATGATACATATGAGTTTATAATGTTGATATGGATCAAAAATTATGAAGTTTGACTGTAAATTGACCATAATTGACTTTTTCCCCAATACAACTGATTTTTAGGTCAACTGCTCAATTGACTGAGCAAAAATGTGATCCATGGCTTGAAACTTGACATGAGTACTCTTGAGGGTCTATAATGATCCATGAAAGTCATATGAGGCATTAAAAGTTCAATTATCATTGTGCAATCTCAAACCCTAATTTCAGGCATCAGTGTTTAAGGAGGTGTCTTGAGCTGATCAATCCTTGTACAGTCTTGAACCAAAGGAAATCTTGCAAGAAAATATTTGATAAATGGGAGGGAAAATTTTGGAGTACAACAGCTGCCCCTGTTCAATCTTCTTAAACCTGAAGAGTTAGATTTGCGGATCTTCCATTCGTGACTTGAAGGTGGAAGATGATTGGACACTAGAGTGCCCAGAAATTTACACTCGAAGATTAAGTGGGAATGGGCTTATAGATGCCATTTGGAGGAACAATGGAGATTTTCCGGAGATGGGCTTGTAGATTCCATCCAATGGTGACTGTTGATAGAGAATGGACTAAGTTTGAACTTGATTTCAACTGGAAAAGAATCAGAATAAATCTTTGGAGCGACTTATCTAAACTAGAAGAAGTCTTGTATGTTGTTTGACTGGGAAGAATCAGGATAAATCTTGGAGCGATTTATCTGAACTAGAAGTGTTCCTTTGGAAAGTATCAGGATAAACCGTTGAGGGGTTTAAACTGAACCAATAGAGATCTTGAATATTCTTTAACTGGAAAGAATCAAGGTAAATCTTTGAGCGATTTATCTGAACCAGAGAAAGTGTCTGCAGGAAAGAATCAGAATAAATCATTGAGAGATTTATCTGAACCTGAAGTGTTTCTTTAGAAAGTATCAGGATAAACCATTGAGGGGGTTAAATTGAACCAAAAGATATCTTGAACATTCTTTAATTGGAAAGAATTAGAATAAACCCTAGAGAGATTTAAACTGAACCGACAGGGATCTGGAGAAGAATCAGAACAAATCATTGAGAGATTTATCTGAACCAGAAATGTTCCTTTAGAAAGTATAAGGATAAACCGTTGAGGGGTTTAAACTGAACCCAAAGAGATCTTGAATATTCTTTAACTGGAAAGAATCAGAGTAAATCTTTGAGTGATTTATCTGAACCAGAGAAAGCGTCTGCGGGAAAGAATCAGAATAAACCGTTGAGAGATTTAAACTGAACCGGCAGGGATCTAGAGAAGAATCAGAACAAATCATTGAGAGATTTATCTGAACCAGAGAAGTCGTCTGCAGGAAAGAATCAGAATAAATTGTTGGGAGATTTAAACTGAACCAGCAGGGGTCTGGAGAAGAATCAGAATAAATCGTTGGGAGATTCATCTGAACCAGAGAAGACATCTGCGGGAAAGAATCAGAATAAACCATTGAGAGATTTAAACTGAACCGACAGGGGTCTGAAAGAAATATCTGTTATGTATATGGTTGACAAATCCTTTCTTGGGAATTGATCGGTAATTGACTTTCTTAAAATTTAATGATAACTTTCAGTTGATTGATCTTTCCTGAAAAAGATGAAAACTTAGTTGCATGTAATGTCATCATGTATGAAATTCATGGTACAATGATGTTATCAAAATAAATGAGATTGTGTCGTATGTATTTGTGTTGTCAATGCTATGACTTATGGATGCAATGTATGGACATGTTAATTGTTATGTTGCAGTGTTGCCGGTGTCAGGGAAAATAAATCCCCGAGCATTACTGAGAATGAGGAGTGCAAGTCTTCATGTTTTGAAGTTGAAGTGTTGATGAGCTTCCATTTGTCAGAGAAATAAACTCTGTTGTGAAGGGGAAACGTCATGCATTGCTTGTGGACTTTGTGAAATCCTGTTGGGGAATCTTGAGAAACCGGGCGACTTTTACTGGGGAATGTTAGGAGTGATAACTGGAAGTTTTGTTATGTCTGGGATGTGAGAGAGCTTGATATCATTAAGCTTCATACTGGAGATACGTTAGCGATCCTGTAGTGGGATGTCCTGTTTTCTGCTCTTGCTGGAAAAGTATCTGCGGGGGATTTTATGGAATAGTCTAAAGATATTATCCTATTTCTTAAAGCCATTAGTGATTGTCTTTCTATTTTCTGTTCCTTTTTTTTTGTTCATTTGTAAATAGTAGTCATGTTCAAATGCATATGTTCAAAAATAATCATTGGACATTTTCGCAAACAAAACATGGAAAAAGAAAAAACAGATAGTTTTGTACTTTCAAAGGGATATTGTGATACGGTGGGAGAACTGACTTGAGGTTTTGAGTTTGTGTTTGCAAATGTCGTGGTTAGCAAGAGTCGCCACCGACTTTTCTTTTATCCAAAAGGAAAGGTGAAAAAGCACAAGAAAGACCTTTGAGATGTTTTCTTGAGTTCGGGGGGTAGATTATGAAAAGGGAAGGTGCTAGCACCCTTTTCATCCATGGTTTTCCATGGGCTCTTAGTTACTTGCTTAGATCACTTGCTTTGGTTTGTTTGAAATGGTGCTTGATGTGGTTTTGAAAGTATTTTATAAAAGAGGCCATTTATTTAGGCAATCTTTGTAATGATTCTCGTTCGTAAGAATGTATACAAAGATGTTTGTCTTTTGAAAATATTTTCAATTGTTGGTAAGACGTTTTTGAAATATGTGTGTGTGTTTTGAAAATAGCAAGGATTGTTGTTTAAAATGGAGCAAGTAACTTAGAAGCTATCTACCTACTCAAATGTCTTTCTTATGCATTTTCTATTCCTTTGATATTGTTGTCTTGCCATTGATTTGGTAAGAAACCATATCTTTGGATGTAAACAGGATGGGCGTTGGGACGTTTGTATAGTCATAGAAGGCAACATATGGGACATTTTAGCAATGTTGTTTTAGGGACTAGATCGTTTACCAAAGGCAACATCGAGGGTCATCGAGGGACTACGATCTTTTATCGAGGGTCTTTTGCTAAAACGCCCATGTTCGAGGGACATGACTATTTTCCGAAAGGGGTAACGAGATGGGATTACCCTAAGGGTGCATGTGTGAATAGTGTATTAGTTTGCATGCATTTTGTCTTGTTTTTGATTGTCTATTTTGTTGTTTTTATCTTACCATACACACTTATTTACTAGCAATATATGAAAGCAAGTAAACATGCGGAAAATAAATCCTAAGCTATTACATCATTTTAGAGGGATGGGGGGTACAAATTAACAATAGGGATGAGGTAGAAACTAAAATATTACAACCATATCGAACAATAACGAAGATAATGTGAAAAAAGTGCAAAATATAGGAAGAAATGCATTTTGAACCATTATGTGTCGACCCATGCTGCTATGCATCAACACATAGCTTTTCCCTGCTCTTGTAAAACAAAAATGACTCAGTATGAGTCGACACATAATGGGATGTGTCGACTCATGCACCCTTCTTATGTCGACGCGAAGCGCGTATGTGTCGATACATAGTCTTTTCCCACTTTTGTTTTGTAACCTGAAATCAGTATGAGTTGATGCATGAGGGTTATGTGTCGACTCATACCTTGTTTTTTCACTAGGATGAGTCGACACATGAGAATATGTGTCGATACATGCTGCATTTTCCTGTCTTAAACATTATTTTACTGTATGTACAGGTTAGCTTATGGCATATGATAGATAAACATGAACAACAAATGATTGAATAAGCCTAAACAAAGTGCAAATGACTAGTTCAAAAAGATATTAAAATACTACATCTTGTCTTCAAAGAACAACAGCTTGTTAATGATATAATGACAAGATATCAAGTCAAGAAGACTTAGCTTTGGGCTGCACTGGTGGTTTTAGATCTGAATGCTTTTCCAAATGTGATGAATACCTCAATGAATCTCCGGAAAGCTACTCCGGACTGTTGAAACCAAGATGGACTGTACTGTAATGTCTTTGGTGTTTTGAAGATGGAGATGAATAGCAATACAGGAACTGTTTTTGTGATGTTTTGGACCACCTTTGTATGTGATGAGTTGTTTGGTTTAAAGGAGAGTTTGTATGGTAGAGTAATGAGTTGGGTTTCTGTTTTGAACAAGAGCAGTTTTTTGGTTTTGAAAATGAGTCAAGGTTGCACAAAATATTGTTCTTTTCTACTCAACAAAACTCTCTATCTTTTTCTCTAGAAAATCTTTTTCTCTCTTCAAAATCCAACCCCTTTGTCTTATGAGACAATCCTCTTTTGTAGACCCCTGAACTGTGGTTTAGGGGGGAAAACAAATAAGTTGTTTGAATTTTTCTTGCCTACTGCTTTGATACTTTCTTCACATAATTTTTCTTTGCCATTTTGGTGCAATTTTGGGGCTGTTGTGGTGCAGGTTTAGGCAGACTGCATAGAGCAGTTTTAGACTGTATTGGCAGCATGCATACTTGGGAGGCAGCATAGCACAAGCTTTCTTGCAGGGCAGCATAGGATGTTGTAGCAATGTGATATATCATATTTCCTTCAACTTTGGACAACATAGTTTGTAGCATGTCACAAATTTAGTCTTGTGCACATTATGTCAAAGGCAAAAATATTGTGACAAAGTTTTAATCAAGACATAGTTTTAGAATTTTTAATTTTGCAAAATGTCATTTTGTAATAACTTGAATTATTTGCATCATCTTGAATTATTTGGAGTTGTAGTAAGATTCCATGAAGCAAATGAAATTAACCAAGTATAGAAAATACTTAGAAAAATCTCAAAGTCTTTCAAAGTTGGATTTTTTTGATTCTTTTGATTTTTGATGATCAAACTTCATTTTTTTTGGATGTCTTGATATAATGTGATTTTTAGGACTCAAATTTGATCAAAAAGTCAAAGTTTTACTTTTTTAGCATCCGGTTGATTTTTTTTAGCAGAAACTCCAATTTTGCTCATTTTGCCCCCTTTTGATAATTTGAATGATTCTTCTTAGAAAATGTGGTCTGAGGCTTGAAACTTGACTGAAGTAATTCTAAGAATCCTTGCGACAGGAGAGGACAAATTTTGGGGTACAATAGATATCTTTGTATTAATTTGAACAAGTATTTTTGTACAATGAGACGAGCATTCTAGTAAGAGAATATCGTCGTAAAAAATGAAAATTGATACAAAGAAAAGATAGATATGTGAAATAATCCCATGGGGTTCCCATTCTGCTATTGCCTTCTTGTCTTTGAGCGTCTTGTCCACTTGTTGCCTTGTCCGAAGTTGATTGGATTGATTAGACCCGTTTGAACTTGTCAGTTGATGCTAAAGATTGTCTGTAAGGTGATCCAACAGGACATAGTCATACGCTTTAATTCCCTAAATTTTTCCTGGACCGCCCTTTCGGGTTTTTAGTCCACCGGGATACCCTTTTTTGCTCAAGTAGCCCTTTCGAGTTTTCAACTTGCCGGATGTACAAATTGTTTTTGTATTTTATCCCTAATCTTTGCCCGAACCTTTGTGGTTCGTCAGGATGCCCTTGTTTTACCTAGGTGTGTCAACCTAGCGGGTCTCTTATGTGTAGTATCTTTTGCCTATGTCCGCGTTCACAGGGTGCGGAAGGTCGTCGCCATCCATAGTGGTTAGGATCATTGCTCCACCGGAGAATATTCTTTTGATCAAAAATGGTCCTTCGTATGTAGGAGTCCATATGCCCCTGGGATCACCTTGTGGCAATATGATAAGCTTGATTACCAAGTCACCAACATGATATACCTGACGCCTGACCTTTTTGTTAAAAGCTTTGATCATGCATTTTTGGTACAACTGGCCGTGGCAGACAACCGTAAGCCTCTTCTCATCAATTAGGTTCAACAGTTCTAGTCGAGTTTGGATCCAATCATCTTCATTCAGCCCTGCATCCTTTATGATTCTTAGAGAAGGTATTTAGACCTCAATTGGTAGGACAACTTACATGCCGTATACCAAGGAGAAGGGAGTTTCCCCTGTTGATGTGCGTGTTGTGGTACGGTAACTGTGAAGAGCGAATGGTAGCATCTCATGCTAGTCCTTGTATGTTACTGTCTTTTTTTGTATGATCTTTTTGATGTTCTTATTTACGGCTTTGACAGTGCCATTCATCTTTGGCCGATAAGGAGAGGAATTATGGTGCTCGATCTTGAATTGCACGCACAGTGCAGTGATCATAGTATTATTGAGATTCGTACCATTGTCTGTAATGATTCTCTCTGGGATACCGTACCGACATATGAGATTCTGTTTGATGAATTGGCCCACAATATTCTTGGTAACGGATGCAAAAGAAGCTGCCTCAACCCACTTCGTGAAATAGTCAATGACCACTAAGATGAAGTCGTTCCCATTAGAAGTTGTAGGTTTGATTTCTCCAATTATATCGATACCCCACATCATGAACGGCCAGGGAGTAGTCAGGACATTTAGAGGAACTAGAGGCACATGCACTTTGTCAGCATAGATCTGACACTTATGGCAGGTTCGTGAATGCTGATAGTAATCTACTTCCATGGTAGACCAGTAATACCCCACTCGTAGGATCTTTTTAGCCATCATATTCCCTCTAGAATGGGTGCCAAAAGTGCCTTCATGTAGATCAGCCATGATTTTTTCTGCCTCAGCCTTGTCTACGCAACGAAGCAAAACAGAGTCGTGATTGCGCTTGTAGAGAATGCCATTACTGAGGAAGAATTTAGCAGAGAATCTCCTTAAGAACTTTTTATCATTGACTGAAGCTCCCTCCGGATACTCTTGGGCCTCGAGATACCTCTTAACTTCATGGAACCAAGGCTGGTCCACTACTTCTTCAGTATCGATCTCGTGACAGTAAGCTGGTTCATCCATCCGCTCAATGGTGATCTGGGGAGCCTCGTTACCCCACTTGAGTTTAAACATGGATGACATAGTGGCTAGCATGTCTGCTAGTTGATTTTCCTCTCGTGGAAAATGCTCAAAGGTAATTTCCTCAAAATGTGGGATTAATGTCAACACATGTTCTTTGTAGGGGATGAGGTTAGGGTGCTTCGTGTCCCATTCTCCTTTGATCTGACTGATGACTAAGGCTGAATCTCCAAATACACTTAAGGACTTGATTCCCAAATCTATGGCAGCTTTGAGACCAAAAATACACGCTTCGTATTCTGCCATATTATTAGTACAGTTGAAACAAAGTCTTGCGGTGAAGGGAGTATGACATCCTTTAGGGGATATGATTACAACACTTATTCCATTGTCGAGTGCATTGAAGGCTCCGTAAAAAAAGAGGGTCCATCCAGATCCTTGTTCAGGTACGTCATATGGAGTTCTTCACAATTGTTTACCATCATGATGTCTTCATCTGGGAACTCGAATTTCATGGATTGATAGTCATCCACAACTTGATGAGCAAGGTGATCGGCTAGTACACTGCCCTTTATTGCTTTTTGGGTAGTGTAATGAATGTCGTATTCAGTCAGGATCATATGCCATCTTGCTATTCTTCCTGAGAGGGCAGGCTTCTCGAATATGTATTTAATGGGATCCATCTTGGATATCAATAAGGTAGTATGGGTCAGCATATACTGTCTTAGCCAGCGAGCATCCCATGCCATAGCGTAGCAAGTTTTCTCGAGAAGTGAATATGTTATTTCACAGTCGGTAAACTTTTTGCTCAGGTAGTAAATAGCATGCTCTTTTCGGCCAGACTCGTCATGTTGCCCCAACACACACCCCATTGAAATTTCCAAGACGATTAGATACATGATTAAAGGTCTTCCCTCGATTGGCAGCATCAAAACAAGAGGTTCTTGTAGGTACTCCTTGACCTTGTCGAAGACAGCTTGGCATTCATCATTCCATTTGACTACCTGGTCTTTCTTCAGCAATTTGAAGATTGGTTCACAAGTAGCGGTTAGGTGAGAAATGAATCTGGCAATGTAGTTAAGTCGTCCTAAGAATCCTCTGACTTCCTTCTCGGTGCGAGGAGCAGGCATTTCTTGTATTGCTTTCACCTTCGCAGGGTCCACTTCGATACCTTTACCGCTGGCGATGAAGCCTAGGAATTTACCGGACCTTACCCCAAATGTGCATTTATTCGGGTTCAACCTTAGCTTGTATTTCTTTAGCCTTTCAAACAATTTCTGCAAATGGTCAAGATGTTCCTCTTCAGTTTGAGATATGACTATCATGTCATCCACATAGACCTCTATTTCGTGATGGATCATGTCGTGAAATAGAGGTACCATGGCACGCTGATAGGTTGCCCCAGCGTTCTTCAACGCGAATGGCATAACCTTGTAAAAGAAAGTGCCCCATTGTGTGACGAAGGTTGTTTTCTCCATGTCCTCAGGTGCCCCTTTGATTTGATTGTATCCTGAGAAACTATCCATAAATGAGAACACTTTATGATGTGCGGTATTGTCAACCAAAATATCGATATGGGGAAGTGGGAAATCATCCTTAGGGCTTTCCCTATTCAAATCTCGGTAATCCACACACATGAATACTTTGCCGTCCTTTTTAGGCACTGGAACACCATTGGCGACCTATTGTGGATAGGAGGTAATGGCTAAGAATCCGAAGTTGAATTGTTTCATGACTTCAGTCTTGATCTTCTCTGACATGTCTGGCCGTATGCGACGAACTTTCTGTTTTACCGGAGGGCAGTCTTCTTTTGTCGGCAGACGATGGACCACGATATCAGCATCAAGTCCTGGAATATCTTCATATAACCAAGCAAAGACCTCAACATAATCATGTAGCAACTGGGTTAAACACTTCTTGACACTGGGTTACAGATTGGCACCCACCTTGACTTCTTTCTTGTCCTCTTTGGTACCTAAGTTAACTGTGTCCACTGGTTCTTTGTGGGGCTGTATGGTCCTTTCTTCCTATTGTAGTAACCTGGCTAGTTCACCTGGAACTTCATAATATTCCTCACCTTCATCTTCGGCTTGGTAGATTATATTTTCAAAGTCACAATAGGTCATAGAAGAATCGTTACCCATGGAATCCTGAGTGGATGTAGATCTGCATTTTGATACGTGAGTGTGTGTAAGAGCATAGCTATTATTGAAAAACAAAAATGTAGAAAAAGAAAAACAAAGAGCGTAAAATTTGTATGCAAAAACGTCCATGATTCATTGATGACATATGAAAATGAGGTAACAACCCTTACAAATGGACCATTGTTCCTCGGGTAAGACACAAGGTTTTAAAAGTCTGAATTGTTTAATTATTACAAGTTTGATAGAAATTTAAAGACAATTACTGTTGGATGAAATTAATTGTGACAAAATCTTTAGCTTCTCAATTGGTGAGTCCTCTGTTGATACTTGGGAAAATCCATTCCTCCAAGTTTCAGCTATCATCAATATCCTCCAATGCGTTGACTCCATGGTTGCTGATCTTTAAAGGTGGTCCCCCGGTACGAGCACGACCAAATTTGTCAGATTTGTAAGGGATATCCGGGAGTTGGCCCCAAATAGTACACCCACCTTCTTCGATCACTGCCTTGGCATCTTTTAGTGAAGACGTCTTTAGCGGAGGTCTGGTAATCTTCGGGACTTGGGAATAGTCTTGGCTGCCGCAACTATTTGTGGGACTTCCTCAAAATGCTGAAATGGAGTTTCAATGAATTCACCATCCAATTCCATGTATCTGGAGGAGTTTAGGTGACTGACCATATATTCCTCCTCTCCATGGACAGTAATGATTTTCCCCTTGGTTGGGTATTTCAGCATCTGATGTAATGTAGAGGTGACGACACCAGCGTCATGAATCCAAGGTCGTCCCAACAAACAGGAATAGGAAGGGCGAATGTCTATCACGTAGAAAGTTGAATCAAAGGTTTTAGTTCCAACTTTAATGGGGATGTCCACCTCCCCATGCACCATTATTTTTGAACCGTCAAAGGCCCTTACCACTATGTTAATGGGTTTTAAGGTCAGACCTTCACAGTCGAGTCTATCCAGAGACTTCTTAGGCACCACATTCAAAGATGAACCAGTATCAACCAGGACATGGGCCAAAGTTGTGCCCCTGCATTCGACAGAGACATGCAATGCCTCGTTGTGTTTCCTTCCTCTAGGTGTTAGGTCAGCATCGGAAAAGCCTAAACCATTGTCAGCTGTCAAACTGGCCACACAGTCTTGGAATTGGTCAACAGAGGTTTCTTGTGGCACATGGGAAGTTTTAAGAAATTTCACCAAGGCCTTCGCATGAGCCTCTGAGCACAACAGTAAAGCTAGCATAGAAATCTTTGACGGAGTTTGCCCTAGCTGTTTGACTATGTTATAGTCGATTTTCTTTATAATTTTCAGAATTTCTTCCATCTCCTTTTTGGATGCCTTCGTGATAGATATTGATTGCGCCTTCATCCGGACAGGCTCAACCAGAATGCCTTTTCCTCGAGTCTCGTTCGACTCAGCGGTAGGGGTGTCAGTAGGGGTAATCATAGGGATTATAGTAGTAGTGTCAACAGGAACAAAAGCAGGGATGATCACAGGACCGGTAACAGTTTTCGGAGGATCAATCTCGGGGGAGAATACCCTTCCACTTTGGGTTATTTTGCTGGTTCCTGCAATGTTGTCGATATCGGGGTCAGCCTTTTCAAAAATCGAGTCTTCATCAGCCAACCAATCCTGCTTGACGCTGTTATAGTAAACGTCACCCACATAGTTCCATGGGACAGTTTTATCTGAGGAGTACGGGATCAGCCCTGGCATAGTAATTATCAGTGGAGTCACTTTAGGAACATATGTAATCCTAACGGGTCTTTTGGTGGAGACCCTGGAAGGATTGGCGGAAATGGTTACTATTGAAGCATCATTGTAAGAAATGGTTGGAACGAGAGTCTTTTAAAAAAAATCTCTTTGTCATCCATCAGACGCTGAACACCTGCTTTCAGTAAATGACAGCTAGTTGGTAAGGATAAACAGAGGTGGCAGCTTTCGTAACAGCTCGAAAAAAACCGGCCTTCAACAGATTCCTCTTGACAGTCAGGAGAGGAGTAACAAGTTCATCAACAATAGTAACAAACATATCGTCTTCAACAGTGTTAACATCACGGTCGTGCTTGGGCATAGGAGCTATGATAACATTTGGGATCTCAGGAGCATTAAATTCAATTTTTTTGCTTCGAGAAGGTCTTGCACCTTGTTTTTCAAAGCCCAACAATTGTTGGTATCGTGGCCTGGAATTTCTGAATGGTAAGCACAACGAGCTTTAGGGTTGTAATGAGGAGAGGCGGTGTTGGGATTCTCCGGGGCTTCCTTCAAAGTTACCAGATTTGATCTCCACAAATGTGGCAGGACTTGAGTCAGCAACATATTTATCCGGGTAAATTGTCTTACCGGTATTTCTGTTCTAGGCTGGTTATTATTTTGTTGAGTAGGTGCAGGCTTAGGGATCATGACGGCCCCTACCATTGGACGACATTCAATTCTGTCCTGATTCCTTTGAGGGTATACAACACCAACTTCTTTCTTCCCAATAAATGGTTTTCTCACGGTGTTGTACCCCAAAATTTGCCCTCCCATATTTCTCAAAACATTTCAAGAAAGATCCTCAAGTTGCCCAAGGAAGTCCAAGGGTTGACCAGACAAGCTCTATTCTAAGGCAGTCTACCTAAAATTAGGGTTTCATGTAGCATCAAGATACTTGAGTCCAAGGGATCCCAAATCCTCACCTTTGTCCTAATATGTTCTCAAGATCATCCATGTCAAGTTTCAAGCCTTGCAGAGGACGTTTGCTCAGTCAATTGCTCAAAGGTCTGAAAATCGACTATGCTAGGGCAAAAGTCAATTGTGGCCCACATGCAGTCAAACTTCAAGATTTTTGGTCAACATCCTCATTTTGAAGTACCATTCATCATTTGATCAAGGGTTGATCATGATTCATCAAGGATTGCTCACAATTCATCAAAACTCAAAAGTTGCTAAATTAAGGTTTTGCAGGAAAAGTCAACTCAACTTTGATCAAGCATAACTTTCTCATACTTTATGAGAAATGACCCATCCAAAGCTCATTTTTAAGAGGATGAAATTACCTACAATACATCTTCAGCTCCCAAGTTCAAAATATGCACTCACAAGAAGTTATGAATTTGGACATTATAGGTCACTTTGAAAAGTCAACAAAAACACCTTTTTTGTCAAAGCTTCATATATGAACATGGAATACCAAATTGAGATGAGACCAAAGGGGTTGCTTACAGTACATCTCAATCCTTCTAAAAAGTCCAAGAAAACCTTCAAAGAGTCAAAATTGAGGAAGTTATGCATTGGTGAAGTTGACCCTTTTTGCAAAATTGTCAAAAGTCAACTATGCCTCAAATTGCCATTTTTGCTAAATGGGCCTAACTTTTTGCACTTGTTTTGAGTTGGTAGCATGGTCCACGAGCCCTAGATCTTTCCACTTGTCATTATCTTATTTTTATTATTTATTTTGATTTTTATTTGAATTAAATCAATTTAAATCAAAACAAATCATGGAAAAATCCAAAACATTGAAATCTCAAGATATTATGCATGTTTCAGGTCCTATATCCAGTTGGCAAGTGATTGAATTCGTGCAAGGCATTTGTGTGCACAAAAAGATTGAGTTTGGACAATTTTTAGAAATATTTTCAAGTGAATCAAATCTAAATCAAAAGCTATAATGGAGAAAGATTGAGATCATATTTTCAAACCTAATTCATTCCTCAGTATATAGTATACAATTGTAGACCTAAAAGACAAGTTTTTGGAGGCATGAGAAGTCAGAACAAAACTTGAAAAAATCAAAGAAAAATGGTGATTCGATTTTGCACTTCCAGGCATTTTCAAGACCCTCTAGCCATCCCATTCGCTTCCTGGGATCACAAGCAAGCAATACCAATCAAGAACAAGCACTTTCAGGCGCTAAAACCCACTGTAAGTCATCCACGACTTTGGTTTGTTCTTGAAATCGAATTGCATGATTTTGGCATCTATAGCATGAAATACTTATATATTCTTGCTCCTTGAAACATTTGCAAGCTATCTATAACATTTAATTGCGTTTTTGTGGATTGTATCAAGATTTGCCATTGTTAGGTTTTCTTGGTTCGTTTTAGGGTCTTTTCATACAGGAACAATTGGTCCAAACAGAAGAGACCATTGTGATTAGCGGATCAAATCCAGTTGATCCATGGTCTTGAATTTTATTTATATTGCTTGTATGTAATTTCTGAGATGCCCAGGGTTACAGTTACAACGCCATATCCGTGGGTAAATGTTCTGAGTTTTAAACGACGGATCCAGGGAAGAAGACGATAGCGTGTCACCACTTTACTGGCCGGTTTAAACTCTGGCTCATTTATTCTGGCCAGAAACCTTTAGTTCTGATCTATTTGTTTGTTTCTGCTGTATTGATAAACTAACACCCAACGCAGTTGGTCAGAAGAAGGAAGTCAGAAGTTCATGATTCTGGGTTCGATCCCGGACACGACCTTTTGGCATTTCTTTGTGTTCACCAGATCCAGCGTTTGCACCTTCTGAGGATCATCTTCTTGACGCATCAACTAGGACCGGATCAAACATCCTCTGGTCACAATCTTCTGGATCCACCAGCCATGAGTAGGCCCAGTACCATCATTCTCTGATCACCATCATCTTCTGGACCATCATCCTCTGATCACCATCATCTTCTGGATTTTCATCCTCTTATCAGAGCCGCTACCACCAGACCCAATTCTCTTTTCTTTTTTCTTTTATATTTCTTTATTTATTTAATTATCTTTACTAACACAAATTAATTTTTCTTTTATTCAAAAAAGTCATAAAAATAATATTTTCATCCAATTAGATTTAGGTTTATTTTTTATCAAAAAATTAATTAATTTAATTAGGTTATTTAACTTTAGATAACTTTAATTATTTTGTAAATAAGTTAAAATTAATTAGAACAATTAAGGTTTTTGTTTCTAACTAAATTCTATTTTCTTTTTCCTAAAAAATAACCAAAAATACAAAAATAGGTTAAATTTAGTCATTTTATTTAATTAATTTAATTACCAATTAATTTTGTATTTAATTTAAAAAACCTTACTCTTTTTCTTAAATAATTAAAAACAACCAAAAAATATTTTTTTTCTTTAATTAGCTTAGACGGGGTCAGAGCCCTAACTTTTATCGTTCTTAATTCATAGCACGCACTTTATTTATTTTTACCATATTGATGTAATTGCTCACAAGTTGTAATAGATTAATTAGGACCTTTTATTTATCATTTTTTTACGGGTTGTTTTTGGCTATGTAATTAATACCTGAAGCCTTGTAGTAGCGTAGCTTACTTTCTGCACTTTAAATTCCGCAAATATAAACTGTTAGATGTATGAATAATAGGGATGCATGACAAGAATGTATGATTAACTTTAAACAGTTAGTAAACCCTAAATGTGAAAAGATAATAACTTGAAATTGAATCACTCGCAAATGCGCACTCCTAGGGTATACTCTCACTTCGGTTGCCTTTGGTAAACGATCATTAAGTATAGGATGCTTTAATGGTCACTCTCTTGTCTAAACAAAGATCAAAGTCCCATTCGGAAAAGTTGCCTCGGAATGGTTGCCTCAGAATTGTTGCCTCGAATAATTGATCTAAGATATTAGGGTTACTACTAAGACGTCCTAACATTGCTTTAGTGATCGTACGTCCCTTTAGAATTGACCCCCAAAACTCTAACGACGGTGCTACCTACTCACTAATAGTAGGATAACGCTGTCTAAAGGAAACGAACATAGAACAATTCTTTTTTTCGAGTAGGGAGATGCTAGTAGGTACTTGCTCAATACAAAAAAAACTTTTCCACACTTACACTCCTTTTCCAAACAAAGTTTTCAAAACAACTTCGTAACACTCTTGAAGACAGAAGCAAGGGTTAAATCGAAGTCAAACAAAAACTTTTTTTTTCAAATCAAGCACACACAAGCAATTTTGAAAATGATGAGCAAGTACCTAAGAGCCCGTGGAAAACCAGGATAGAAAGGGTGCTAATACCCTCTCTTTCTGTAATCTACCCCCCGTACTCAGAATATCTCGAAAAAGGAATTTTTGTGCTTTTTTCCTTTCCAGTTGGATAAAATAAAAGTCGGTGGCGACTCTTGCTTACCGTGACATTTTGCAAACACAAACACAAAATGCAAACCAGCACTTCAAAACAGTCCAGTTCTGGCCACCATATCACACACGAAACTGGAGTATGCGTCCTTTTGGATCTTCCCACTCTTAATCCCAGCTTCCACTCTTTCCCCGGTCAAGATTAATTCAGTGAAGCCGGATGAGGAGCTTCCAATTAGATGATTAAATAAAGCACCGGACAGGGTACCCAGAAACATGTCCACTAGCTCTCTGTCAGACAGGGGAGGCTGGACCCTTCTTGCTAAGTCCCTCCATTTCTGAGCGTAGTCTTTGAAACCTCCGTTCGAACCCATAGTCAGACTTTGGAGTTGAGTACAGGTGGGAGTAAGGTCTGCATTGTATTGATACTGTTTATAAAAAGCGGCGTCCAGGTCTTCCCAATTATGGATATTGGCCCTTTCTAGTTGATAGAACCAATCAAGCTGAGTCCCAGATAGACTATCCTGAAAGAAGTGGACCCACAAATCTCTGTCAGTAGTGTGAAGTTGTATCTTCCTCATATAAGATCGGAGGTGCATCTTGGGACACGAAACCCCGTCGTACTTAACAAACACTGGTGCCTTGAACTTTGGTGGAATAACAATCCCAGACACCAAAACCAGCTCTTCAAAGTCCATCCCGGGCACTTTATGAATCTCTATTCCATTAGACGCTCTTCTAGATGTTTATATTTGTCGCCAGCCTGAGGATACTTCTCTTCAGAGTAATCATTGCCTTCTTTCTCTTCAGATTCTGGCTGGGCAATCACCTCATTTCCTTTCCCTTCTTGATTATCCTTTTCACTAAATGATGTTGCGAAGTCTAGGGTCCGTCTAGCTGGCCCGGGGAACCTTCTTCCTAGATTCAAAACACTGATTGATTTTTTTGCTTTCTTCTTCTTTTCTTCGATCAACAAAGTTTTCAAATCCTCTTGTCCTTTGGCTAGAGTCAAGAACATTTGTTGAAACTGAGCATTCTGCGCCTGGAGATCTTTTACTGTCGGCTCAAGATCCATCTTACTGAAATAAAAAGTAGAAAGATAAGGAGACCTGTGGTAAGAAACCTGCTTATGTTATGATGAATGAAGATGCATATGCAATGATTTCAAGGAAATTAGAGATTTAAATTTGCTTTAGACCAAAAAGGAACACACGTTATATTAATAAATAAAAGTTTGAATACATTATTCCTCTTTGGGCTTACAAAGAAATACAAAAACTCCAAGATAAAAAAAGTTGAGCGCATCCTCATTGGTGCGATGTAGGCGTTCAGACTCCGCTCCTCATGAAGCTGCTTGGTGAGTTCCAGAACCTTCTTCTCGCTGGCGTAAAATTGGGCCTCGAAAGTGTCTTGCTCCCCCTTAAGCTGTATCCAATCCCTTTGCAAGTTTTCAAGAGAAGTGGGCATGTCAGGATGCAGGATAGTGTATGGCACATCTCCTTCCACAACAGGCTCTTCGATAACCGGGAGAATGGAGGGGTAAGGCATTATAAGACTTTGAGCACGGGCTCGTACCCATTTGAGATAAGGCTAAAGAGGGATAGAATTCTTGTGCCCCAACTTCTTGCTATGTACCTTGTTCAACATCCTCCAAGCTCAAATAAATCTCTAGAAGTGGCCTTGATTGTCATTCTCGTAGTCAAATACCAACCTTTAAATAAGCATCTCATATGGGCTATCCCTTCGGGCGTAACCAAACTGTCTTAAGGCTAAATAGGGGTTGTAGGTGATACCTCCTCTAATGCCAAGTAAGGGGACATTAGGGAATTCTCCACAATGGTCGACGATAGTAACATTCTCTACAGATCAGGAACACCAGTGAATGTTTGAATGTTTGAGCGTCATCAACCTATGTGACCACCTTAAACCTTGCTCGTTCTTCAATACAGATTGGGGAAGATGCGAAATAAACCATCTTTCCAAGAGAGGAGTACAACACATGAGAATACACTTTTTCCTCATAGTGCGAGTGTGAAAAGAATGTAGGATGTCTCCTAACAAAGTAGGCATCGGGTTACGAGATATGAAGATTTTGACGGTGTTTACATATATGAGTTGGTCAGGATTTGGAAACAAAACCATCCCATAGATGAGGAGAGCTACAATTTCCTCGAAAGCTTGCAAGTCCAAGGAGTTCCAACAGTTTTGGGCTTTCTCAAACAAGAACTTGGCTAGGAAACCTTTGACACCACTCCTTGTTTCCCAATTAGTTGTGACATCAGATGGTTGCAAGTGTAGGGCTTGAACAATCTCTTATGGCTTTGGATCTCTTTCCGTACCGTTGAAGGGTAGTTGATTGAGAATGGGAATCCTTAAGAGTTGGGAGAATTCTTTGGCACAAGTTGATAATCAGGAAAGGTGAAGCAATGGTGTAGAGGATCAAAGAACTGGAAGAGCACCTTCATCATGTCCTCATTAGTGTTGGAGGTAACCAAGTTTAGGAGGCGACCATGTCTTTCGGTAAATGGAGAATTTTAAGGAACCCTTGATGCTAACTCTTTAAGTTGAGGAGGGATCCTTACGAGATTGACTTGAATGGTTTTCCTGCGAATAGAATCCATGTCCTACAAAACAGAACAAAGATAAATCCCAAAATCCCTGAAATGGTTAGTGAGTATGAGTATGATGTTATGATGTTTATGGTGTCATGTACAAAAACAAACAAGTCCTTAGGTTTAGGCTTTCATGGAGTCTCATAGGTAAGTACCCTCTTGAAGTTTAGTTGGCTTAAACCTGTCTTAGCAATAGTAACCGGGTTATAAAAGAGCTCAATATCACTGGTTCGTTTCCTCGGGCATTGTTTCAGTGCAAGCCTCTTTAATGGCGACCGAAATATCCCAAAAAACCAAACCTCAATAAGTGTAGTATCGAGTATCTACCAACTTCGGACTGCACCAAAGTCGGTCATCTCACTATGTCCTAATGGCCAAGTTGGTTAAGTAAAGGTTCTAGAAGTTAGTTAGTGCTTCATGACATCACTCAGCGGCCCCGCATTCTCCTTGACTATTCAAGGGCTACCGGTACCCACAAATATGTCACACTAACGTAGCTATTTCTTAGACCATGTCGGTATACCCCGCACAGTTTCCATAACGTATTTCTACTTACCTATAAGGTATCCCAAATCCGGGTAGAGGATTCAAACCCAAACAAAGAACCAAAATGTAAAGCATACAAGTCAAACAATGAAAGCAAATAAATGTGATCTAGCCTTAAGGTAACCCCACTTTTAAAATTTTCCCTAGCAGAGTCACCAATTCTGTAACACGGTGGGAGAATTGACTTGGTTGTTTTGCATTTGATTGCAAATGTTGCGGTTAGCAAGAGTCACCACCAACTTTACTTTTATCCAAAAGGAAAGGCTGAAAAGAACAGGAAAGACCTTTGAGATGTTTTCTTGAGTTTAGGGGGTAGGTTATGTAAAGGGAAGGTAGTAGCACCCTTTCCATCCATGGTTTTCCATGGGCTCTTAGTTGCTTGCTAGATCACTTGCTTTTGTTTAAAAATGTGCTTTGTGTGGTTTTTGAAAGTATTTTGAACAGGCGCCATTGTTTAGGCAAACTTTGCAATGACTCTCCTTCGTAAGAATGTATACAAAGTGTTGATCTTTTGAAAATGTTTTCAAGTTTGAAAGATGTTTTTGAAAGTGTTGGTGTTTGTTTTGGAAATAGAAAGGATGTTTTTGGTTTTGAAATTGAGAAAGAAACTAGGAACAATCTACCTACTCAAAAGTCTTTTATGTTTATTTCCTCTTTCCTTTGACATTGTTATCTTACCATTGATTTGGTAAGTAACCCCATCTTTGGATGTAAAAGGGACGAGCATGGGTCATCGTATAGTCATGATTATCAATATTGTAAGATATCTTAGCATTTTCTTTAAGGGACTAAGATCATTTTTGAAAGGCAACTTTGATAGCATCATCGAGGGACTATAATCTTGTATTTTTGCTAAGATACCTCACATACGTAATATGGTCATTTTTGTAACGCAACAAAGTGGATTTACCCTAAGGGTGTATGCGTGCAAGTGAATTGGTTTACATGCTTGATTTGTCTTGATTAGGGTTTTCTAAGCATTGATTTTATCTTCCCATACAAACCCTAATTATTAGCATTTGTGTATAAAGCATTAAATTGCGAAAAATAAAAATACTAAGTTATTACATCATTTATGGGAGGGGGTATACAAATTTACAAATGGAGAATTACAAGAAATTAAAACCCTAATTATCTATTACAACCATATTGAATTTGAATAAATATAAAGTAAGAATGTAAATGTAAAAAGAAATGTGATTTTTGTTTGGTTTTCAAGAAAAGGTTTTTTTTTATGAAGTTTCTTATGAAATGGTCTTAATTAAATTAAACTAGTATGAAAAAAATTAATTAATTAAATATCCTAAGTTTCTAAAATAATTTTAATTAAAAAAGAAAATAAACTAAACCTAATTCTAATTATTATTTTATTTAAGAAAATAAATTAAATTTGTATAAGAAAATATTTTGTCTTTTTAGTCTTAAAGGAAATAAAATATAAATATATTATTACCTAAATAATAAATAAAAATGTTTGTGGGATTTTTATTAATAAAAACAATAATAATATTAATATTAATAATAATAAATGAAAAATAAAATATGAAATAAAATGTGAAAACAAAGTCAGGGGTGTAAAACAGATTTTAAGTGTATGTGTGTAAAAAAGTTTATGGTCTGGCCCATTAACATTTTTTGAAGTCATACAAAAAAGAAACAAATGGGTTGTGTTGTTATTGAGCAAACAGGGGGTATTGTTAAGAAAAAAAATTAAGGCCCATGGGGTGGAGGCCCAAGCGCTACTTGAAACAAAAAAATAAAAATGACAAAAATGTGAAAAAAATGCAAAAGGCAGCGCTGAGGTTCAAACCCACGATCTCTACCAATAACGCGCGCTGCCTTACCACTGGGGTGGTTGCACATCCGTTAACTTAAATGAAAGAATAAATACATAATGTAACATGTCTTCATGACCTGTACTTCATCTTCAACCTTCAGCCAGCCAGACCACCTGTATCTCATTCATTTCTCAACCAAAATGGAAAATGCAAACATGAAAATTGTGCTATTTTTCCTCACGATTCTAACCATGTAAACAACTAAAGCTATAGATCAAAGATGAATGAGAACTTATCTGGCCCTAATTTGAACCCTAATTTTTTCAGAAACTTCAAACTTAAAATTCTCTAAGCTCAAGTCATGTAAATGAAAACTATAGATATGTACAGTTTCAAGGCAATGATATCTACATTTTATCTTCACAAATGAATCAATAATAATGCTTGTAGAGAGAGTTCAAAGTTAAGGAAAATTACCTCAAAAATAGAAATCGTATTATGAGTTTGAGCACTCCTCAAAGTGTTGTGATGATCAGAATAGCTTCAGTGACCCTCTAGGATGCTAATGCAATGTTTAGTTTGTACTGGAGATGGCTGAATCGTGCTGGAGAAGTCCAAGTGCAAAGCTCTGTTTATGAAAATGGAAGATGGTGCAAATGGTGTTACAGTCGTGTAACAGGGTGTGGGATGAGTTCTAAATGGTGTATGGAAGCTTTGTGATTTAATTTGAGTGAGAACACACGAGTGAAATGTGAGTTTGGAATTCAAAGTCAGAAATGACAAAAAAATGGAGTTTGTGTGCAAATTCTGATTTCAGGGAGTTTCTAGGCTTATCAATTCGTGTGTTAGCTTGCATATAGTTCCTTTATTTATAAGCAAGAGGTTTGGAGTGCTCAAGTTGGTCTGAATTCAAAATCCATGTTTAAAATCAACATGTAATTTTCTTGACAAAACAAGTTTCCATGCATTGTACCTTTGTTCATAGAGTTGTTATCCACTTTAAACACCATGCCTATGGCTTTGTGGATGGAGTGTAATAAGAGAAAACAAGTTAGGAGCTCAAGAAGCTGACTTTGTGCATAAAGCTTGCTTTACAAGAATGGATATGTTGCTTTCTCCCTAAAATGGCAAATTAATTTGGATAATGCTTGAAACATTTGGATTAGGGCATAATTAGTTGAATAAACCATTAATTATGGAGTGACAAACAAGTTTGAGGCCTGCAAAGTGAGATTATGCAGCATGGCTATGGATTTGGTTCATGTTGCATCACAAATTTTTCCTTGCAAAACAACTTGAAACCCCAACTTCTGGCCTTCGATTCTCCTTGCTCACAAATGATCTCAAAGAGTTCTTGGACATTTTGGAAACTTGTAATGTGCTCTATAATCCATCTTTAAATCACGTTTGCAAAATCCAAGTGGAACTATGTGAAAATTGGCCAAGAATTTAGGTCAAAACCCTGACAAAAAATGCTCAAAATTTCACTAATTGTTTTAGTTTCATGACCATGATTTCATGGATTAATAACTTGAGATCCAAGCATTTCTAGGATAATTTGTGTAAATAAATGTTTCAGATCTCATGGATATCTACAACTTTCATGTTGAAAGTTTCTTTTGAATCATCTTGCATCATGGTGAAAAATTGGCTCAAAGTTGTGAAAAAATATGAAGTTTTCCACACTTGGAAATATGTTTTGAAACTTTGACTTTTCAAAATGAAATCTTAACTTTTTTATTTATTGATGAACAAGTTTCATATTTGGACATGTTTTGATGAATTGTGATCTTTGACACTTGATTTTGACCAAAAAGTCAAAGTTTGACTTTTCAGTGTACAGTTGACTTTTGATCAGTTGACTGAAAATCAACTATCAATCAAATGACCTTGAGCAATGTTTTGAGTCATGAAATTAGGTCAAAATGGTGAAATTTAACTCTTGAGATCATGCCTCAAACCAATTAACTATTTGCTAGGTCAAAAATCTGAAATTGCCCTTTCTCTGTCAAAACCCTAATTTGGACCATTTTGCCCTTTTGATGATCTGATCAAATTTCTTGAGGAATTACGGTCCAAACTTGATCAAATGATACATATGAGTTTATAATGTTGATATGGATAAAAAATTATGAAGTTTGACTATAAATTGACCATAATTGACTTTTTCCCCAATACAGTTGATTTTTAGGTCAACTGCTCAATTGATTGAGCAAAAATGTGATCCATGGCTTGAAACTTGACATGAGTAATCTTGAGGGTCTATAGTGATCCATGAAAGTCATATGAGGCATTAAAAGTTCAATTATCCTTGTGCAATCTCAAACCCTAATTTCAGGCATCAGTGTTTAAGGAGGTGTCTTGAGCTGATCAATCCTTGTACAGTCTTGAACCAAAGGAAATCTTGTGAGAAAATATTTGATAAATGGGAGGGCAAATTTTGAGGTAAAACACATGTGCATGTGCTTCAGAACACAATAGTAAAGATAGCATGGAGATTTTGGACGGGGTCTGCCCCAACTGTGAAATAATTTTATAGTCGCTCTAGTGGATGATTTTCAAAACCTCTTCCGACTCTTGTCCAGAGGTGTCCTTGACTATAGCTTCTTTTGGCGCCTCTATCTGGGTAGGCTCTATCATTGACTCTTTACTCCGAGCCTCAATAGTTGTCTTGGTAACAGTGACTTGAACAGGTGGAGAGATTTCTGAGGAGAATATCCTTCTGCTTCTAGTAATTTTACTGGTCCTTGCAATATTGTAAATATTGGGATAACCCTCGTCATCATCATCGTTAGACAACTCTTATTTAATGCTGTGGTAATAGACGTCAGACCCATAATTCCATGGAATAGCCTTCTCCGAGGCATATGAGATGGGCCCATGTGTTGTAATGATTAAAGGAGCAACTTTTGGATTGGCAGTAATCCTTACAGGACCCTTGGAAGTGATCCTGAAAGAAGTACATGATATGACAGACAAATCTTGGCACAAATTCTCAGCATATGGAACTTTTTCAATCAAAATTACATGTTCATCCATCAGATGCTGAACGCCTTCCTTCAGTAACCCGCAACCATTGGGTTGAACTACACATCAATAAATTTTTTTAACACAACCCGGAAATAAATCGGCTTGTAGCAAATTCTCCTTGATTGTTGAGAGAGGAGTAACCACATCACTTATAGAGGCAACATACAAAACATTTTCAATAGCACTTATGCCTTTGTCATGCTTAGGCATAGGTGCAGTAATCACGTTCGAAGTCTCCGGAGGATAAAACTTAATTTCCTTATTATCGATCATATCTTGAATCTTTCTTTTCAGGGCCCAATAGTTGTTGGTGTTATGCCCAGGATTGTTCGAATGATAGGCACACCTCGCATTTGGATTGTACTTTGGAGAGGATGTGTTGGGATTCTGAGGAGGATCCTACAGTGAAATGAGTTCAGCCTTTAACAAATGTTATAATGCCTGATATAAAGGCATGTCGATCTTGGTAAACTTCCTTGACGGAGCATCTGGCCTTTAACAGTTGCCCTGTTGTGATTGTTGAATAGACGTTGGATTAGAGATCAATACCGCCCCTACAGACTGATGGTGGTCATTCATACTACGACTTTTCTAGCCATAGACAACATTGGCTTCTTTTTTACCATCGAATGACTTCTTTATAGAATTATAAGACATAGCCATCAGAATCTTCCCACTCTTAATACCACTTTCGACCCTTTCTCCTATCAGTATCAGCTCTGTAAAACCAGACGACGAGCTTCCTATTAACATATTAAAGAATGGGCATGTCAAAGTGCCTATGAACATACCCACCAATTATCGGTCAGTCAAAGGAGGTTACACCCTTCCAGCTAGACCTCTCCATTTATGGGCATACTCTTTGAAACCCTCGTTCGAGCCCATGGACATGTTTTGTAACTGTACAAGAGTCGGCGTCAGGTCAGCATTATATTGATAGTGTTTGTAGAAAGCAGTAGCCAAGTCTTCCCATGTGTGAATGTTGGTTCCTTCGGGCTGATAGAACCATTCAAGTTGAGTGTCGACCAAGCTTTCTTGAAAGAAATGGACCCACAATTCCTGGTCAGCAGTATGAGGTGGATTTTTCGAACATACTACCTCAAATGGAGCTTGGGACAAGAGACCCCATCATATTTAGCAAAGACAGGAACCTTGAACTTATGAGGGATGACCACCCCTGGGATCAGACATAGTTCTCTAAAATCCAATCCAGAAACTTTTTGGATTTCCATAGCTTTGAGATGGTCTTTCAACTACTTGTACTTGTCATCTGCAGAAGGATACTATTCGTTGGAGTAGTCTTCATCTTCGGAACCCTGATTGTTTCCACCTTTAGGCCTGGTGCTTCTAACATCCTCTTCTTGGTTTTTGTCTTCTTTAGAGGAAATGTCGCCCACTTAAATTGGTTGAGCAGGACCTTTGAACCTTCTCCCCATATTAAGGATCATAGTCGGCTTCTTAGTCTTCTTTTTCTTGGCGAGGAGCACCATCATCTCTTGTTGCCCTTTGGCCAGATTCAGAAGAGTCTCTTAAAATTATGCATGCTGAGCCTGGAGATCCTTGATAGTTTGTTAGAGGTCCATCTTATACTGAAATAAACAGTAAGTAGATGAGAAGACCCATATTGGAAAACCTGTTTATAAAATGATGCATGATATGTAGATGCAATGTTCTCAAGGACCTTAGGAGATTTAAATTTTCTAACCGAGAGGAAACAAAAACAAAGATTTTTATTAGTAAGTTCAAAATTACAAACGCCTCTTAGGCTTACAATAAAAACAAAAGGGTCTCAAGGAGATAACAATATAAACTCCTAAAACCTAATATTAAAGTCTCTTACGGCCGCTTCCCCTTCGTGTTGATGTATGCATTAAGACTCCTCTCTTAATGAAGTTGCTTCATGAGCTTCAACACTTTCTTCTCACTTGCATAAAATTGAGTCTCAAAGGTGTTCCGTTCTTCCTTGAGTTGAATCCAGGACTTCTGTAATTCTTCAAGGTCCGTGGGCATATCTGGATGAAGAATGGTATAAGGAATATCCCCCTCGGTAACAGGCTCCACAATTACTAGTAAGACAGCGGGATATGGCATTATAAGGTTTTGAGCACAAGATCGTACCCATATGATGTAGGCCTCCAAAGGGATAGAGTTATTTTGTCCTAAAGTCTTGCTATCAATCTTGTTTACCATGCCCCAAACACATATAAACCTTTGACGATAACCTTGAAAATCGTTCTCGTAATCGAAAATAATACCCTGGATAAACATGTCATGAGGACCATCTCTTCGAGCATAACCAAATTGGCATAAAGCTAGAGAAGGTTTGTAGGTAATACGCCCCCCTAATGCCAAGGAGTGGAACATTAGGGAATTCCCCGTAGTGGTCAATGATAGTAACATCTTCCAGAGATTAGGAACACCAATAGATATCTGAATGAGAGAGCAACATCATCCTTTGAGACCACCTCAAACTTTGTTCATTCTTCACTAGTGATCAGGGAAGGTGAGGAATAAACCACCTAGATAGCAAAGGTATGCAACACATAAGAGTCCCTCACTTCCTCATAGTACTGGTGTGAAGAGAATGCAGAATGTCTCTGAGCAAAGTAGGCATAGGGTTACAAGAAAGAAATATTTTGATGGTGCTCACATCTATGAGTTGGTCTGGATTAGGGAATAACACCAAACCATAGATCAACAAAAAGCCAAGATTTCCTCGAAAGCCTGAAAACTCATAACATTCAGAAACAATCGAGCCTTCTCTAACATAAATTTAGCAAGAAAACCCTTGACTCCACTTCTTGTTTCCCAATTAGATACAATGTAGGACCGCTTCAGATGTAAGGCTGCTGCAATTTCTTTAGGTTGTGGATCTTTTTCTAAACCATTGAAAGGTGTCTGATCAAGAACAGCTATTCCCAGTAGCTTAGAGAATTCTTCCATTGTAGGTACCAGCTGATAATCTGGAAAGGTGAAACAGTGATGTGCGGGATCAAAGAACTGGAATAAAACACTCATCAAGTCTTTTTCAAAACCCGAGGTAACTAAACTGAGTAGATGACCATGCCTTTTGGTGAATTGAGAGTTTATGGAACTTTTGAGACTAACTCCTTAAGTTGAGGTATCCTCATAAAACTGATCTGGATAGTATTTCTGCGAGTAAAGGCCATAACCTACAACAAAGAAACGAAGATAAATCCCTAGGTCCTTGAAATGGTTAGTGAAAATGATATGCGTAATGATGTCATGATGTCATGTCCGAACAAATTTAATCAAACACAAAAAAGACACACCAGGACTTAGGTTCAGGATTAAATGGAGTTTATAGGTAATTACCCTTTCGAGTTTAGTTAGTTCAACATGTCCTAAAATAAGTAATCAGGTTCTAGGAATCTCAAATCACTGATCTTTCTCTCAGGCATTATTTCAGCTCAAGCATCTGAATTGCCGCCAAAATATCCTGAGAGTTTAATCTCAATGAGTGTAGCATCGAATATCAACCAACTTCAGTCTGCACCAAAGCCGACCATCTCACTACTTTCTAATGTCTAAGTTGTGTCAACTAAGGTTCTAAGGTCAATTAGTGCTTATGACACCACGCGACAGCCCATCATTCTCCTTGACTGACTCAAAGGGACACCGACACAAACTAATGTGTCGCACTAACGTAGCCATCATTTCAACCATATCGGTCCACACCGTACAATTTTCACGATCTATTGCTACTTACCTAAAATACCCCTAGATCTGGGTATATGATCTATACAAGAAAAAAAACTGAGCATATCCCGAAATATAAAGCATACAAAGCAAACAAGTAAAGCAGTAAAGGTGAACTAGCTCTAAAGGTAACCCCACTTTTAGTTTTTTCCCCAGCAGAGTCGCCAATTCTGTAATACAGTGGAAGAATTGACTTTTGGGTTTTGCATTTTATTGCAAATTTTGTGAATAGCAAGAGTCGCCACCGACTTTTATTTTATCCAATAAAGGAAAGGGTGAAAAGAACAGGAAAGACCTTTTGAGAATTTTCTGAGTAAGGGGGGTAGGTTATGAAGAGGGAAGGTGTTAGCACCATTTTCATCCATAGTTTTCTATGGGCTCTTAATCGCTAGTTCAATTTTTGGGAATGCTTTATGCTTGTGTATGTTTGAAAATATTTTGAAAATGCCAGTGCAGAAATTTTGTAATGATTCTCGTATCGTTGATAATGTATACAAAATGTTTGTTTTTGAAAATATTTGTGAAAGAAAGTGTTGCTTTATGAAAAGATGTTTTGTTTTTAAAAGTTTGTGAGCAAGAGACTACGAGCGTTCTACCTACTCAAAAAAGTATTTGTTTTTTTCCTCCTTCTTTAGATGGTGCTACCCTACTGTTAGTTAGTAGGAAGCCATATCGTTGGATGTGAGGGACATGCGCGGTTCATCGTTAAGTCATAGAAGGCAACTTGTAGGACACTTTAGCAATTTTCATAAGGGACTAACATCGTTTATCGAATTCAGCATCAAACGGTCATCGAGGGACTACAATCTTTTAATCGAGGGTCTTTGGTAAAGCCTCCCATGTTCGAGGGATACAAATGTGTTTCCGAAGGCAACAAGTGAGGTTACCCTAGAGGTGCGAGTGTGAAGAGTGATTTGTTTTCAGTTTATTTATCTTGGATTTATGGTTATCTAGCATTTTGTTTTAGATCTTTCCATACAATCCTATTAAACTAACAGAAATAAGGAAAGTAGTAAATTATGGAAATTAAATGTCCAACGCTATTACAACGCTTCGGGAATGGGGGTACAAATTTATGATTGGGGAGAAAAATAACGTAAATCCTATTTTATCTATTACATCCCTTAACAGTTACATAATTATGAAAATAACGATGCAAAAAATAAACAAACGTGCGGAGGTGGTGAAAAAGAAAAAAAATTTAAGACCTAAGAAATTATAATATTTTTGGTGTTTTATTTAGAAAAATATTTTATAGTGTAAAAATAATAAACCCTAATTCTAATTAATTTACAAACTAATTAATAAAGAAAAGCAAAGTGTGATTAAATCAAAAATTTTATTTATAAAAATTTAATTAATTAGTTAAAAACCTAAATCTAATATTTTTTTAGGATTTTTTCACATAATCATAAAATAGATATAATAAATTAAGAGTTTGAAAAAAATCATCTTAAAATAAGAAGTTTTAATTGGTTAAAAATTGGTTGAAGTTTGTTAAAAAAACTAAAGAAAAATAGTGGTAAAAAAGAGTTTTGTGGCTGCCAAGTCACGCGCATATAGTGTTAAGGAAGTGCCTTAGTGAAAATATATTTGAAACAAGCTTCTGAAATCACAAAAAATCAAAATAAATCACAAAATGGAAAAAGGGGGGTTCACTATGGTTCGAACCCTCGCCCTTGTAGTGAAAGTGACATGAAATGCACTACTTGCCACTGGGGTGGCTGTTACATCCATGTTGTTGTACCCCAAAATTTTCTCTTCCATTCTATTCAAGACACGCTCATTGAGGTCCCCAATTGCTCAAGGTTGACCTAGAATTGACCAGACAAATTCTCCTCCTAAGCAATGGATTTCCATCTAGGGTTTCATTTCTCACAAAGATTTTTGGTTTGAAAAAAAAAACATCAAATGATCTTCATGGCACCCTATACGCCTCAGCATAATGGCATAATTGAAAGAAAGACTAGAAGTGTACTGAACTTGACGAGATGTAAGTTGAAAGCTAAAAAATTGCCTAAGAGATTTTGGGTCGAAGCCGCTTCGATAGCAATATACACTCTGATTAGATGCCCAACGAAGCAGTGTTAGATGGAAATTTTGATTACACAAGTTTTGAATAAATGACACTATGATCGAAGAAAGAGTAGTTCAAAAGAAAGTGTGAGGAGGCCTTTAGAAAGTCTCCGATTGATGAATAACTAGTAAAGAGCTTCGAAGGGTTCATTTTCGAACTATTGGGAAAAATAAGCTATTCGAAGCATTATAAGGGAAGGAATTCTGACTGTCATGTTGATATGAATTGGCGCTTCAAAAGGAAGAAAGAATAGAATGAAGCTTCGACACTGTCACAACTGTGTTCGAAGAAGATGACCAGAACGAAGCTTCGACTGGTCGAATTGAAGAACCACATGTGCAACTGTGTTCGAAGAAGATGACCAGAATGAAGCCTCAATTGGTCGAATCAAAGAACCACCTACACAAATGTGTTCAAAGAAGATGACCAGAACGAAGCTTCGACTGGTCGAATCAAAGAACCACCTGCGCAGCTGTGTTTGAAAGTGATGAATAGAATGAAGCTTCGACAGGTCAAATGGAATAGGTGGTACTTCGATTGGTTGAATTGAAGGAAAGGAGATCGAAAAGAACAAGAACTGTTCGATTAGGCTAATGTTCCCAGATTACGCAATCGAAGAAGATTGTGACTTAATTGAAGAATCCATGATGATGAAGCCTTGAGTAATTCGAATTGGAATTCAGAGCCATCGAAAAGAACAATGGAGATGAAAATCAAAACGAACACCTAATGGGATGAAACCTGTCCAAGTTCACTCAAAGTTCAAAATGGCATGAAATATCTCAAAGTGGCAACTTTTCAAAACATTTGATTCTGCTTTCAAAGCCATGGTTAATGTCTGATTCATACCGTATTTGTTCACCACCACACCCCTCTATAAATATAGAGCCAAAGTGAAAGAAAAAGGGAGAACATTGGCCTATACACACAAAAAATTGCCTCAAAGAGCCATACATACACCGCCTCAGAAAACCATCTCAAAACTCTCAAAAATCTCATAAGTTATCAAAATACAAAAACCAGCTTTGCAAGCTCCCTAAGTCCAAACGAATACCAGATTCGTTCTCCTGAGACTTCCAGGAAGCCATCCCACGCTCAAAACTACAAATCGAAGCACCTTCGTTTGGTAAAAGAATTTCTAATTTCAAACTCATTTGATCTCTGACTTAAACTCATTTTGATTACATATTCATGTTATTATTGTTGTTTGTGAATGATTTAACGTAATACATGTAAGTTGCAGTGTCCAAATGATAGGGTACCATTGTTAGGGCCTTCAAAGCTGATTGCTTCTGAAACTCATGATATAGGTCATTTCAGGCCAAAACAATCCAGATTCGGACTTAGGGAGTTCGAATTAAGGGGGGTTCGAATCAAAGGGAAGAGACCTGGGTTCGATACCCAGGTCGTGCATTTTCATTTCTCTAACAATTGTCTGGCAGATCCAATGTTTGCAGGTTCCACGCGTGCACTATACACCACATGATCATAATCAATGGATCCCCGTCTGATCCAGATCTGAAGTCTTCAGACGTATGCCACACCATAAACCTTCGAAAGATACATTCATTGGATCAAAAGGCAACCTGGGCCTCTTTTCGATCTGGGCCTGCGTTCCACCCCTGTTTATTTTTGCTGCCTGGCCCATTTATGCTCGTCTACTTTGTTTTTTTTTGTTTTTTTCTTTTAGTTTGTTTTTTAATCAACATAAAAATTGAAAAAAATATAAGTAACTTAGAATTTGGTTTAATTTTTTAATGATTTAATTTAGTTAATTATTTTAACTTATTTTCCTCAATTTTAAAATCAGTAGACTTAGGATTTATTTGAATTCAATTCTTTTCCTAAACTAAAAAATGCAAAAAAATATTAGGTCTGTTTTAGAGTTAATTTTAACCACTAATTTTAATAGTTAGATTTGACTTAATTGAGCATTTAGCATTTTCTAAAAAAAAGATTTCCTTACACTTAGGATTTAGACGTTATTTGCAATTCGCGCGCATTTGTTCTTTCGTCATCATTTTCATACTATTATAAATGCCACTGGATGTAATAGCATAATTAAGACTTTACATTTACTGCTTTATTTCCCCCCAAAGTTTCAGATATGTAATTAATCCTCCTCCCCGAAGCCTTTTAATAGTTTAGAATTTATCTTTCCGCATTTTAAATTCCTGCAAATTATTAACTGCTTAGATGCATGACTAATAGGATTGTATGGAAAGAGTTTAATAATCAAACGCTAGAAAACCTAATGTAAATACAAAAATAACTGAATACAACACAATAGCACATGCGCACCTCTAGGGTACCCCCACTTTGGTTTCCTTCGAAAAAACAGTCACACCTCTCGAAACGTGAGATATTTTAGTGGCTATCCTCCAGTTTATAGATCACAAGTCCCTCGATGACCCTCTCGACGTTGCCTCGATAAAGTGATCTTAAAACCCTAGGTTAGCTACTAAGGTTTATTGCCCAGTTGCCTTTGTGACTATAAATGTCCCTTCGAATGTCCTTCAAACATCCAATGAATAGGGCTACCTATTCACTAAATGTAGGATAGCACTATCTAAAGGAAAAGAGGAAAAGAACAATCCTTTCGAGTATAGTAGATAGCTGTTAGATGCTTGCTCAAAAAACAAACTTGTACGCATACACAAAACACTTTCAATTTTTTTTTTCAAAACTCTTTATCAACAATCTTGAGGACTGAAACAAGAGTTATCATAAAGCAAGTTGCCTTACTATTGGCATTTCAAAAATACTTTTCAAAGACACACAAAGCACAAGGTATTTCAAAATGAGCTAAGCATCTAAGAGCCCGTAGAAAACTACGGATGGAAAGGGTGCTAACACCTTTCCTTTCCATAATCTACCCCCATTACTCAGAAAACTCTCAAAAGGTATTTTTCTGTTCTTTTCACCATTTCCTTTGTTGGATAAAAGAAAAGTCGGTGGCAAATCTTGCTTACCGCAACATTTGGGAACATCAAATGCAAAACCAGTATAACAGTCAGTTCTGCCACCGTATCACCGAACTGGAGACTCTGCTGGGGAACATCTATAAAGTGGAGACTCTGCTTTATATTGTGTGTTTTGTATGCTTTTTCTTTGAGGGTTTTTGTTTGGGTTGTTACTAAAAGATCCTACACCCGAATCTGGGGAACCTTTTAGGTAAGTAGCAATAGATCGTGGGGACTGTGTGGGGTATACCGACATGGTTGAAATGATAGCTACGTTGGTGTGACACATTTATTGGTACATGTAGCCCTTGAGTTTAGTCAAGGAGAATATGGGGCCGTTGTGTGGTGTCATGAAGCACCAACTGACCTTAGAACCTTTAATTGAACAAACTTGGCCATTAGGAAGTAGTGAGATAGCCAGATTTGGTACAGTATGAAATTAGTTGATACTCGATACTACGCTCATTGAGATTGGACTTTCGGGATGTTTCAGTCGCCAATAAAGAGGCTTGCACTGAAACAATGCCTGGTGAAGGAAGATCAGTGATATTGAGATCCCCTAAAACCTGGTTACTTTATAGGACAGGTTGAACCAACTAAACTTCAAGAGGATACTTACCTACAGAACCCATGAAATCCCAAACCTAAGGACTTATTTATGTACTTGTATATACTTGGTTGTACATAACATCATGACATCATGCCATAACATCTCCTTAACCATTTCGAGGCTCTCAAGGGTCTGTGATGCAGGCTATGATGAACCAAACGTCTAGCAAGGGGAAAGGGGATTTATTTTCCTCTAGCCAATGCCATCAAAAGACCACAGCGCGATAACTTGAGTCAGAGGCTATGAAACACTCGACATGGTGAGCTTGATTCTCGTAGAAGGACGGTCAACAATACGAAAGTTCTTCAATCAAAGCTGCAGTTGGATTCTAACATTTTCTTGTGTTTACCCTATAAGATCCTTGAAAACATCACATAAACATGGCATATATATTATTACAGGTTTCAAGGCAGATTTCTTATCCCTTCGCTATTTATTTCAGCAAGAAGAAATGGCACTCGAACAAAACGTCAAGGATCTTCAGGAACAGAATGATCAGTTCTAGCAGATGTTCTTGGCTCTAGATAAAGGTCAAGAGGATCTGAAGGCTCTCATCTTAGGTTTTGCCACACTTGTTGAAGTATAATATGGTCACTTTGAGGGAGGCTCCTAAAAATCCAAATACCACATCTCCCCTCTATAATCCAAATGCTCGATGTGCCTACCACTCCGACAGTCCAAGGCATGATACAAATGACTGTTGGGCTCTGAAGAACAAAGTGAAAGATCTCATTGAGGCAAAAGAGGTAGAATTTGATCCTCCTAAGACCTCCAACGTCATAACTGCACCAATTCCCAAGCATGACCCGGGAGTCAATGCTATTGATGTTGTTTCCGTTATAGAAGAGGCAGACAATAATTGTGACATGGACAATTGGATCTTCCCAACTATCAACAGTGGACTCAACAATTGGGAGGCCAAATATTTTGTTCCCATTACTTTTATCCAGGAGTAATTGTCTTTTTGTTTTTGGATTTTGTAATATTTAAACAATATAAACTCTAAAGCCTTGTGTCTCACCCGAGGCACAATAGTTTGTTTCTGAGGGTTATCACTTCATATTCATATGTCATTGAAGCCACCGACAGAAAACACAGAGCCGCCACCGAACTTTATTTATCCCGAAGGAAGGGGAAATATCGATAAAACCACAAGGGAATGGATAAGATGGTCTTGCAACCAAGAGAAATAGTAAGGGAGTCGGTTACGCGAGGGGAAGGTATTAGCACCCCTCACATCCATTGTACTCAACAGGATCCGTTTTGTTTGTTTGTCTTAAAGGGTGTGTTTATCTACAACTATGCTTGCTTAAGGGGAAATGAATGGTTTTTACTATTGCGTTCGTGAGGGTTTCGCGACCCTTTGCCTACGTATCCAATGAAGGAATCAGAACACCGTAGTTCCTCTAGAAAATGGTTGGTTTGTTTGTGTTTTTTAGTGGGCGATGTTAACGCACACATTCTAGCAATAGACACGGCCGGTATCACGGTAGAACGGAGATAACACGCCCTTTAGGGGAAGCTTTGATTGGTTGAGTGTTTTGGGAGTTTAAAATAAATTCAAGTAATGATTATAAGGTGTTTTTGGATTTTTGATTTGTGAATGTTAAGTTTTAATTACAAAAGAAGAGGGGTTAAATGGGGAAACTAAAAATCTAATTGTATGTTATGTACAAGTGGACTAAAAGTCTATTTCGACATAAGGCGATTGGAACGGGATTTAATCGCCTCATGGAGCTACCTAAGGTATCGTTTCAAGGTTTGAACAAATAAGGAAACTTAAATTATAAATAATTTTATGGCTTCATAAATCAAATCTTAAATAAATTATGAACTCAAAAGTAAGCTAGAATCTAATTCTAAAATATTCTAATATATATTTTTCTGATTTTTATAAATAAGCAAAATAACAAAAGATGTTAATTAAAATAAATCACATATTGAGATAAACAAAATTACCAAATTAAATTTAAGCTAATTAATAAGAATTATCTGATTAATCGAAAAGGTGATTATTTAGTTTTTTTAAAACTAAAACAACAAAAAAGAGTTAAGAAAATTCTGAAGTAATAAAGTAAAAAATAAATGAATAAATAAAGAGAGAGAGGGTGGTGCTAAGTAGAACATGGGGAGGGGTAAGAATTTGCAATTCAGATTGGGCTTAGAAATTTAATTCAGCAAGCCCAGGTTGAATGAATGAAAAACAATAAAAAAATATAAAAAAATAACAAAAAACATGTTAGGCCAGACCGGGTCGGGTTCGGACCCAACTCCACACTTAAAAAACTCATGGGTTAGAACAACCCTAATGAAACAATGTTGCGCCCCTTTGTATCAATACATCAGCTTCAACTGCCCTTCCCAGTATTTGCAACCCTTTCTCCTCTATTTACAGATCTAAACCCGTGTTGGCCAATCTTCTTCTACTCCGACGATCCCTTCTGTCAAACGTCTTATTCTCCGTTCTCTCAAAGAAAACGTCGTGACTCAATAAACCGCCGCCGCCGTCTCGCTCTGATCCTCTTCGTTCGTCACTCAGCCGTGGTTTTAACACAGCGCCTCCTTCCAACTCTCTCCAATCAACAAAATCCGTCGTCAGCCTTTACCTCACTGTTGCCTCAAACTTCCTCAAATCAAACTTTAAAACTTCTACAACAACAAAAACCTAGCTCGAATTTAGAGTAGAATTAAGTGCTTATGGAAAGGAATTGTAGTCTGAGACCTTTGGATTTTGATTTCAACATATGTCAACATAACCAAAGGACAACGAAATATGAAAAATAATGAAGGGAATGAAGGAATTTGATTTACCTGTAGGAGCTGCTCCGACGATGTTTCAACGATGATGTTACAAGAGAATCAGTGGTAAATTCCTCGCTTTATTCTTCTTCGTGTATATTTGTTCTTCTGCTTATACTAATTCTGAATTTGTTATCGTTGATCTCTTGATTGTTGTTGTGGTGGAAACAAAGTGAGAGTGCAACTTTGTGAGAGGAAGATGATGACGAAGATTGAAGAAAAAGATATGGAGAGATGGGAGTTTGAAGTTTCTGAATCCAGATGCTACGCGATGAATCCAGATGCTACGTGATGTAGAGAGGTTGTATCGAAAAAAAAGGTTGTTTGAATTCTGTAATTAAAAGTCATTGTGTGTTGGTTTCTGCAGATTTGAAGTGGGGTTCATGTGAGGGTTGTGGCGGTGATTTTCTGATTGGGGATAGGGATGAAGATGGATGGTTTGCAGGGTTTAATCCTTCCCGTTTCTGTGTGTGTATATCCTCATGTTTTGTGTTGAGTTACAAGTTGAGGTATTTGAAGTGATGCAGACGTAAGGTTAAGGGTGAGTAGTGTTTATGCAAAAGAATGGATGGAGTGATTATAGAGAAGAGTTTTGGACAGGGTTTAGATAGCTTGCTCTCTCGGTTTCGCTCGCTTTTTGTGTTCTCACCTTTTTTCTTATTCTGGTTTTCGTGTGTTTACTTGGTAAGATCTTTTCTGGTTTTTTGGCTTAGTGTAGGTAGATGGTATTTTTCTGTTTTTTGCTGGGTTTTTGTGGTTATTGGCCTCTTTGTTCTGCTGGTTATGTATTCTTTTGTTGGTTTTCTGGTTGGTTGTGCTATCTGTGTATTTGCTGTGTAAAAAAAACAATCCCCTGGCTTTCGCTGGTTGGCCCTTCTTATAATGAAACAAGGGTGGAAAATTGGAGGGAAGATTAGTAAAATTTGAACATTGTTGGAAAGCTGACTTGTGGCCTTAGAACAGAGGTTTTGCTTATGCCTATTTTGGTGCTAATTTTGGCTCTCTTAGTGCAGGTTTGGGACAATAATAACACAGTAGTAGCAACCGGTTTTAGGCTTTGTTCGTAGGTATGTTTCCGCAATTTTGCAGGACTGGTCTGTGGGGCTTGTGGATGGTGGGTGGAAGGCTGTTTTGACAGACTGCTGTTTGCAGGAGCTTGCCAGCATGGGGCTGAGTTTGTGGACTGGTTTAATGGTAGGTGTTTGGACTGTTTTGGTTTTTGCATGATACATGTTTTATCTTTTCCTCTTTCATCTTTCAATGATGTAAAGCACATCTTCTTTTTTTCCTCTAATATTTCTGAAGGGTTTGTATCTTTGGGACATGATGATGCATAGGGCATTGAGCCTGCTTGTTAACCTGTTGTGTTTCTATGAACAGCTATTATTTATTTGCTGATTTTGCTGCTTCGTTTGGCTACTATGTTGCTGTTGTATGTCTGTTTTGGGCTGCTGGCTTTTTGCTATTTCTAGCTGCTGCTGTTTTAGTTTATGCTGATGCCTGTTTTTTGTCCTGATGCTACTTGCTGTTTTTCCTTTTGGGTTTATTTGGATTTGGATGTTTTGCCTTGCAGCTTTGTCAATGCGCTGCTATTTTCTTTTTCTGTGATGGAGTTTTGCTTGTTGGTGATCGGGACTTTATGAGTCTATCGGGATACTAACTACAAGTATACAGTTTTGTCATTCTAGTTTTAAATGATTATCGAACCCACAGAGACTGAGGATCAATCGCATACGATCTAATGTTACAAATGTTTAACTAAGTGATGAATATTTGGTTTTAGGGGAAAAAGGTTTTAATTAAAAGCAATAGTAATAGTTATACCGATATGTGATAGTCGGACTTCGGAAACTCGGTGAATCACTTGGCATATAAAGTATTTTGGTAAAAACAAATTGTTTAAAAACCTGAGACATACACTCTCGTGTTCATGAAATAAGTTATGCTACTAAACCTAGTGGATGCACTTTAAATTTAATAACACTTTTTGAAAACAACTCGAGTTTAATTAATTTGCTAAAACACTCTCGTGTATTTAAAAATTAATGTTTCGTTACCACTATCTGGGTTGAACCCCAGCTCTCGCATGCAGGTTCTTGCCTTAATTAATTTCCCACTCTCGTGGCAAAATCGTGTTAAATATCCTTTCACTCTCGTGACAAGGGTAGTTAAATTAAATATGGAAATTGGAAACCAGAAATTATTTATAAAAGATTTTAGCCAAGTTATAACCGAATTCCTTCGGTGCTTAAGAGTCACATACCGGTACAAACAAAATTAGCCATACATAATGTATTTACCAAACATGCAACGTAAAATACAGTTCATGAAAATAATCAACATAGCATATAAACAACAAAGATCGAATTTCATAAAAAAACCTATAATTTATATTGTCGTGATAATCTTGAATTCGTACAGTAGCTTTTGCGATACAATTAATTGAAATATAGAACTAAGTGTGTGTTAATCCTTTGATGTGAAGAATTAACACTTTAGGGAACTGGAAAATTATAGAGGCTTGAAAGGAAAATGATGGTTCAAAAGCAAGAAAACAAAGTAAAGCAATGCAGAAAGAAATTACGGTTCTGAAACAAATTCTCCGACCCTTTCAAAGTGAAGTATTGAACATATATATAGGCTCTCTCTTGTAACTGTTGTGTTCCATTATTTCAGCACGTGCGTTAAATTCTCAACTGATGGAATGAGGTCGTGTGGACTTCGTGTGGGCTGCTTCATGGCTGACTCCATAAACTGAGTTTTTAAGTGTTACGTTCATAATGGAATTCATTACGTTCGTAACAACTAGGCCATTTGTTATGTTCGTAACGCGTTACGTTACCTTCGTAACAGTGTGCGCTAGGCGTTACGTTCGTAACACTAAGCGTTGCGCTCGTAATGTCATCTGGTGTTAGTTTCTTGGCAGAATGTCATTTTTCTTCTTTCTTCTTGCCATTTCTTAGCTTGTTTTGCTCCTTTTAGCTTATTTGCCATCTTATGCCTTGGAAAATATAATTTACCTGAAAACAAATAAAAAATACCTTCGTGATGCATATTATTCGATAAAAACGTAAAAATAACTCGTGTAAATTAGGCCTAAAAAGCGATACATTTTCGTGTTATCAAACTCCCCTACACTTGAACCTTTGCTTGTCCTCAAGCAAAAAGATAAGGCGCTTTATAAAAAAGATGAATTAAACACACGCATGAGTTGCATCATTGCATGAGTTGCATCAGTGGCCTCATACGGGCCTCATACCTAGCTCCTTGTTCAATTTGTTGCTGCTACATCTGTTGCATGAGTTGCATCATTGCAGTTTGCTGAGCTTGGATATCAGTGGTCTGTTTGGATTGGCGGATAAGTTGAGCATGCATATCTGTCATCCTTTAGTTTTGATCCATCATTGCCTCATAAAGGTCTTCAGTAGTCGGGAAACGAGGCCTTCTTCTGCGCCTAGTAGAAGTGCTTGGTATATCACGTTGAGGTGATGTCTGCTGCTGTGCATCCATTTCTTCTTCTACCTCATTAACAGGTTGAGGATTTTGATTCATTTGAGAAGCTAGGTTGGGTTCAGGGGAATTTAAATCATAAATCCACTTATCCATATTCGACACATTTGTGAGCAACCTATCCGGCATAATCAAACTTGGAACAATCGTGTTCTTCACCATCAAATTATACCTGCCATCATCTCGGTTCCTAATCAAACACATGTATTTGCAGTTATCCAAATCCATGAGAAGAGGCGGTAGAGCATCAAGAGTCTCCAGTTGGCTTTGCAAATTAAGCCCATGAGCTAATGTGGTTATCAGTCCTCCGATCAAAAATGGTTGTTGTCCCCTTGCACAAAGGGACTCAACATGACGTAGAAGGAACGGAGTAGCATTTACCTTGGTTTTCGCAGCTAAGCAGCAATGAAGGAAAAATACCTCCTTTGAGTTGACTTTGTTGCTATTAGCTCGTCCAAAAATGGTGTTGGAGAGAATCTTGAAGTAGTACCTAGTGGTGGGGTTGTGAATGTGAGATGCCAGACACTCATTCCAATTTCCTGTCGAGACATTGGTGATTTTCTTCCATAATTCAAACAAAACAACGGTCCAATATTCGGTAACAGGGACCTTGTGGTGCACCGTCTCGGATTTGGCTTCCTTAATTGAAAATTTGAGTAGCTCTGTGATTCTTTCTTGGTCTAACGTATATTCAGTGTTGAACTTACGGAAAGATGCGGTGCCCGTGAGGAACGTGGCGTCATCACTCGGTGTTGAATACGAGAACAAACTAAGGAACTCGAGTGTCAGCTCAGGGTACGTCGGGTGATGTTGTGTGCATGCGAATGAGAGGCCAGAGAGACGGAGCAGCCAATGCACTCCATCAAATATTCCCAATTTGTTGAGACAATCGTCGTCGGGATATCTCGTGGCCAAGACTCCCCTACAGTGAAACTTCAAATATTGCTCCCTTTGGTGTCCACCGTCTTGATTCCTAAAAACAATTCCAGCCATGTTAGCCTCTCTGTTCTCCATTGATAATTTGTTGACTGAACCAAGGTTCTACTGGGAGAGTGGTAAGGGAGAGATTTTGCAGAGAGTGTTCGAATGGAATGGGATGAAACTATTTGAAGCTCTTTATAGTATTTAAATGTGGGTTTCTCTTAAATGGGAATGAATGCTCTTAAAGCAGGAAGTTTGAAAAATGGGAATGGTGGAGAATTTTGAACGTGAGTAAGTGTAGGGTTTACAGCGCGCGTTTGGAAGAATGAGAGGGGAAATAAAAATGAAGCGATGCGCCTCTGTTTATGTTTCGTAACAGTGAGGAGCCCCGTTACGTTCGCAACGCATGGGCGTTACGTTCGTAACGCAAAAGGGACAGTTACGTTTGTAACAGCGGTGTTACGTTCGTAACACCTCTGTTTATGGGAAAATAGCTTAGAATCAACAGACTCAATTTTTCATATTCATTATCGTGCCATTCTCCTTAGAATCATTAGCTGCACTTGTTATTATTAGGGAAGATAAAACACATAACAACATAGTTGAATATAGTAACAGTAGTGTAAAGCAGCAATATTAGCCCTAAACAGTAACAGTAATAGCTCGTAATAGCATAAAAAATAATGACAGTAAAATTGAAACTGATGATAAATAAATGAAATATCATTAACTAATAAAATTGTTTAGAATTTGAAACAAACAAAAACAATAACAATTTGGAACAAACAATAACTAAATGCATGGAATAAAAAAAACTAAAACTAAGGTTCCTCCCTCACACTTAGACAAAACAGTGACCTCACTGTGTACATAAATGCAAGAAACAGAACACATTAACATAACTACGGCAACTCCTAGCCACGATGAGTAGAGAACAGATGTTGGTGAATGAAATACAATTGTTCAGTTACCAAATCCATAAAACCATGGAAATCCTCACGTAAAGAGGAAAGCTCACCCCGCATGCCAGTTATTTCAGTATTCAAAGAGTCGAGTGTAACAGCAGGTGGAGGTGGTGGTGGTGTCTCAGGAACTGGGAAGGTAGACTCAATGGACACTACATGATGATCCCATGGGTCAGGAAATTGGTGGTATCCAGGTGGTGTTTCAGGATCGGATTCTTCAGCAGTTGGAGGGGTATTTGGGACTTCATAAATTTGAATAGTGGATGGAGTCGAAGGCGGTGTAGGAGGATGGTGGAGATTAAAAAGCCAATTTGCTTTGTTATGGACACTAGTAATAGGATTTGGGAGTACAAACTGGTGAACAGTTTCATGGTTAATCAGCAGCTCAAATTCATTCGGCCCAAGGTTTCCTATGAAGCTAGTGTTAAAGCAAAACTAAATATCCATTGGCCTAATCCCACAATGCGGATTTGTTCCTAACATAGGTCTTCGAAGTCCAATAGCATTGGAGATCATAGTAACTAACCCACCTACGAGGATTGGTGCATTCTCTGTTTGGATAATGCGCTCCATATTAGCAATCATGTAGGTGGCCCCATTAACTAGACGGTTCTGCGAAGCACAATACATGATGAAAAGCTCATCACGTGACACAACTGTAACATTCTTCTCTTTTCCGAAGAGGGTGTGGGCAATGATTTTATGGAAGTACCTAATAGTAGGGTTATGGATGGACTCCGAGTAAAGATCATTTGGCTCAGGATGTTTGTTTCCAGCAATACTACCCCAGAAGTAATCAAGGTCATGTTCTAGCATTCGGTCTTCTTGGGTCATGGTGAAAACATCAGGGCCATTAGGGAATCCTAATAGATCGGAAAACTCCCTATGATTGTAGTCGTAGTCCATATTAAACATTCTAAAGGTGATCAACCCGCGGTTGAAACCTATCCCATGGTTTGGCAGATAGATTAGTGTGCTAAAAAACTCAAGGTTCAGCTTACGGTAGGTACAATAGCGTCTCCGAATTGGAGCAACGTCCCAACCTATTTGGTTAAGCAGATATATAACGCTCTCACGAATGCCTAAGGCATTCATCGCATGGTAGTCAACATAAATGGTTGGACGCATCTCTCGCTCAACTAGATCCTCAAAGCGCCTTCTCTGATGCCTACCTCTCAGGGTTATGTTCATGTAGTTCATACGTGCCATGGAGCTAAAAAAATAAAGCTAATGAATTACCCTGGAAATATTTAATAAATGAATGAAAAACTAAGTTAGTATTTTCAGGTTAAAATGCCGAAGTTAATCAAAAGAAAAAGAAGTTCAAATAAAAAGAAATAAAGGATGCAACATAAAAATTGGAAGATTAAAACAAAGTTAAAAAATAAAAAGCATATCAAAACAACAAAAACAATTAAAAGTAAACATGGGTTGCCTCCCATGAAGCGCTTTTGTTTCATGTCGATGGCTCGACAGACAGTACCTATTCAGTTAGGTATCGGGGTAGGTGGCGCACTTAATTTCAGATAAGTCGAATAGTTTAGATTTTCGACGTTAAAATAATGCTTTAAACGTTGGCCATTGACTATAAATGGTTCTATGGAATTTCCTTTAATTTCTATCGCACCACTAGGGAAAACTTTATTAATTTCAAATGGTCCTGACCACCTGGAACGTAATTTACCCGGAAAGAGTTTCAGTCTAGAGTTGAATAGGAGTACAATGTCTCCTTCCTTAAATTCTTTCCTCGAGATATGCTTATCATGCCATTTTTTTGTTCTCTCCTTATAGATTCTAGCATTTTCATAAGCGTCTAAACGCAATTCTTCTAATTCATGGATATCTAATATTCGTTTCTCGCCAGCAGTTGTGTAATTTAAGTTAAGAGTTTTAGTAGCCCAATAAGCTTTATGTTCTAGTTCTACTGGCAAATGACAAGAGTTTCCATAAACTAATTTAAACGGCGTTGTTCCTATAGGGGTTTTAAAAGTTGTCCTATATGCCCAAAGAGCATCATTTAGCTTGGAGGACCAATCCTTTCTAGATGTGGCTACGGTTTTCTCAAGGATTTGTTTAATTTCCCTATTTGACACTTCCACTTGTCCACTTGTTTGAGGATGGTATGGTGTGGCTATGCGATGTTTAACGCCATACTTTGAAAGTAGTTTTTCGAAAATTCTAGAGATAAAATGGGAACCACCATCACTAATTACTAATCTTGGTATACCGAATCGTGGGAAGATAACATTCTTGAATAATTTAAGTACCACTCGTGTATCGTTTGTGGGTGCAGCGACGGCTTCAATCCATTTTGATACATAATCAACAACTACCAGTATATACTTATTTCCAAAGGATGCGGGAAACGGTCCCATGAAATTAATTCCCCATACATCGAAAATTTCAACTTCGAGAATCCCTTTTTGCGGTATTTCGTCACGTCTAGATATATTTCCTGTGCGCTGACATCTATCGCAGTTCATAATTGCTACGTGGATGTCTTTCCATAAAGTAGGCTAAAAAAGACCAGCTTGTAGTATTTTTGCACAAGTTTTCGAAGTGCTAGCATGTCCACCATAAGGGGCGGAATGGCAATGAGAAATGACGTCGTCCACTTCATCGTTAGGAACACATCAACGGTAGATACCATCGGCGCCTCTTTTAAAGAGTATTGGTTCATCCCAAAAGTATTGTCTAAGATCATTGAAGAATTTCTTTCGTTGTTGGTACGTTAAATCGGGTGGTAGAACATCGGAGGCTAAGTAGTTAACAAAATCAGCGTACCATGGTAATGTGGTGTTGGTACAGATAGCTTTTACTACCGCAGTTGTTAAATGTTCATTGCATTGTTCTAAACTGTCGGTAGGAGCTGTCTCTAGTTGAGCAATAAGGCGTTCATATGGGAAATCATCATTTATGGGAACACTCTCGGTTTGGATTCCATCCAATCTTGATAAATGGTCTACTACTATGTTTTCAGTTCCCCTTTTGTCTTTTATTTCCAAGTCAAACTCTTGTAGGAGTAAGATCCATCTGAGTAGTCTTGGTTTGGCATCTTTCTTACTTAGCAAGTATCGGATCGCAGCATGATCCGTGTAAATAACAATTTTGGCGCCTACTAAGTAGGAACGAAATTTGTCCAACGCGAATACAACAGCTAAGAGTTCCTTTTCCGTAGTGGCGTAATTGATTTGTGCGGGATCAAGTGTTCTGCTTGCAGTAGTAAATAGCGTGAAGCTTTTTATCCTTGCGTTGTCCTAGGACTGCGCCTACAGCATAATCGCTTGCGCCGCACATTATTTCAAATGGTTGTTTCAATCAGGCGGTTGCATTATAGGTGCTGAAATTAATGCTTCTTTAAGCGTCTCAAATGCGTTTAAGCATTTATCGTCGAAAATAAACTCAACGTCTTTCATCAATAGTTCAGTTAGTGGCTTAGTGATTTTAGAGAAATCTTTTATAAAACGTCGGTAAAAACCAGCGTGTCCTAGAAAACTTCTTATTTCTCTAACTGTTTTGGGTGGTTGAAGGTTTTCGATAATTTTGATTTTTGCTTTATCGACTTCAATCCCTCTGTTTGATACAATGTGACCCAACACAATTCCTTGTCTCACCATGAAATGACATTTTTCCCATTTGAGCACTAGGTTGACATTGACACAGCGTTTTAGTACCAACTCGAGATTTGATAAACATCCGTCAAAACTTTCTCTGCAGACAGAAAAATCGTCCATGAATACTTCCATAATTCCGTCCAAAAAGTCTGCGAAAATCGCCATCATGCATCGTTGAAAAGTTACAGGTGCGTTATATACTCCAAATGGCATTCTTCGGTATGCAAAGGTACCATAGGGGCACGTGAACATAGTTTTCTCTTGATCATCAGGATGAATGGGAATTTGAAAGAATCCTGAGTATCCGTCAAGATAGCAGAAGTGGGAATGTTTAGCTAAGCGCTCGAGCATTTGATCTATGAATGGTAATGGGAAATGGTACTTACGCGTAACTTTGTTTAGTTTTCTGTAATCGATACATATTCTCCATCCTGTTTGGGTATGTTGTTCTACCGATTCTCCTTTTGTGTTTGTTATAACCGTAACACCTCCTTTCTTAGGTACTACGTGAACTGGACTGACCCAGTTGCTATCGGATATCGGGTATATGATGCCTACTTCTAGTAGTTTCTGCACTTCTTTCTTTACGACTTCACTTAAAATAGGATTTATTCGTCTTTGATGTTCTCTAGAAGTCTTGCAGTCCTCTTCTAGCATAATGTGGTGCATACATACAGAAGGACTTATTCCTTTTAGATCCGATATGTTATATCCCAACGTGGTTGGATACCTCCTTAACACATTAAGAAGTTTTTCGGTTTCGATCTTCCCTAAGTTGGCATTGACTATAACTGGTCGTTCGAGTTCTTTATCTAAAAATTTATACCTTAGATCTTTAGGTAACGTTTTAAGTTCTATACCAGTTTTCTTAGCAGTTGGGGTAGGATCGGGTGTTAAGGAGAAACATTCGCTTAGGTTGGCATCGTGATATTCCTGTCTCCAGTCATCATCCTCAAAAATAGATGGTGTCGGAATTTTCAATATTCCAGAATAGGTGTCTTCTTGACTTTCTAGTTCTTTGACACATTCATCGATAATATCTAGGAAACAACATGAGTCATCTATAGCAGGGGCTTTGAAGAATTGGGAAAGAATAAATTCTACTTTTTCTTCTCCTACCTCGAAGGTAAGCTTTCCTTTCTTAACATCGATAATGGCTCCTGCAGTGGCTAAGAATGGTCTTCCTAATATGATGGGAATATTTGAATCTTCCTTTATGTCCATTATTATAAAGTCAGTAGGTATGTAAAATTGTCCTATTCGGACCGGAATGTTTTCTAGCATACCAACAGGGAATTTGACTGATATGTCGGCTAGTTGTAAGGACATCTTGGTAGGTCTCATGTCACCTAGTTTGAGCTTCTCGCAAATAGATAAGGGCATTAGACTAACACTTGCTCCTAAATCGCATAGAGCTTTGTCTATGACAGATTTTCCAATTACACATGGTATGGAGAAACTACTAGGATCCTTTAGCTTTGGAGGCATGTTGTTTTGAACTATGGCGCTACATTCGGCAGTTAGCATAACGGTTTCGTTTTCAACAATTTTTTTCTTATTAGACAATATTTCCTTTAGGAATTCAGCATATGACGTCATTTGAGTTATAACTTCTGTAAACGGAATAGTGACGTTTAGTTGTTTCAGAAGTTCTACGAATTTCTTGAATTGTCCCTCATTTTTGGATTTTGTAAGTCTTTGAGGGTATGGAATTGGTGGTTTATATGGCGGTGGAGGTACGTAAGGTTTATCTTTTTCTGAAACCTCTTTGCTCTCGTTTGCGTCTTCCTCTACATTCTCAAATTGTTCCTTCGATTTCTCTGCTTCCTTTTCAGGTTTTTGATACATGGTCGGGTTTTGGAGTCTAGGATCTACCGGTCCATCAAGTGCTATCCCACTTCGTAATGTGATAGCATTAGCATGTCCTTTAGGATTGGGTTGTGGTTGTCCAGGAAATGTACCAGCAGGTGCGGCAAAACTAGCTTGGTGTTGTGCTACTTGGGAGATTTGGGTTTCTAACATTTTATTGTGAGTTGCTAGGGCATCTGCCTTATTTGCTAATTGCTTCAATTGTTCACCGGTGTGAACGTTTTGATTGAGGAATTCTTTGTTTTGTTGAGCTTGAGTAGCAATAAAGTTTTCCATTAGGATTTCAAGGTTAGACTTCCTAGGAATGTTAGGAACATTAGCAGCGGGTTTTTGATAGCCTGGAGGTAAAGCGGATGCTTAGCCAGGTGCATATAAAGCGTTATTATTCTTGTAAGAGAAGTTAGGATGGTTTTTCCAACCAAGATTATGGGTATTAGCATAAGGATTAGCTTGAGCGTAATTCATCTGATCAACTGATATTCCTGCTAGGATTTGACATTCGGTTCCAACATGACCAGTAACTCCACAAACTTCATAGTTTGGGGTTACGGCAGCCACAGTGGCTGCAGGAGGTAAGGTCAAGCTTTCTATCATTTGGGTAAGAGCATCTACCTTAGCATTAACTTTATCTAGGCTACTAATCTCGTACATCCCACTTTTGGCTAGAGTTTTCTCCACAGGTGTTCTTTCTCCTCCCCACTGATAGTGGTTTTGAGCCATATTTTCAATGAGTTGGTTAGCTTCGTCGTAAGGCTTGTCCATCAGTGTACCACCTGCGGCGGCATCTATAGAGAGTCTTGTGTTGTACAAGAGTCCATTGTAAAACATATGGATAATCAGCCAGTCTTCTAATCCGTGATGTCGGCACATTCGCATCATATCTTTGTAGAGTTCCCATGCATCGAATAGCGATTCAGTATCCTTCTGCCTAAATCCGTTGATTTGAGCTCTTAATGCAGCAGTCTTGCTTGGGGGAAAGTATCGTGCTAAGAATACAATCTTAAGTCCTTCCCACGTAGTGACAGAATTTGATGGCAATGATTGCAACCAAGCCCAAGCTCTATCTCTTAGCAAAAAAGGAAAAAGACATAATCTCATTTCATCTTTACTAACACCATTTTCTATGACTGTGTCGGCAAATTGAACGAATTTCGTAAGATGTTCATTTGGATCCTCGGTAGGATTTCCAGAGAATTGGCGTTGTTGGATAGCTGATATCAACGACGGTTTCAACTCAAAATCATTTTGATTAATTGCTGGAGAAGCAATGCTATTGTGGGGTTCTTGTTGTGATGGAGTTGCTTACTCCTTCAGTGAATGGGTCCTTCGTTCTTCGGCCATGTCTATTTTTGGATTGGTTTCGGTTTCAGAAGAAGAATTAGAATTTGTTTCGGAATCAATCTTGATTTCGGGTTTCGGTAAAGGAATAGTGTGATTTAAACAGTAATCCCTGACTTCACGTCTTACGGAAAGGATGCGTTCAGGTTCATCCATTGATTTGTCAAGAGGTTCGCCTTGTGAGCGAGTCCTTGGCATACAATCGAAAAAGGGTTTTTGTTGCCTAGTCTAAACGTGCAACAGAAGAATCGTACTTAATTGACTAATCAGTCCCCAGCAACAGCGCCAAAAACTTGATCGGGACTTTATGAGTCTATCGGGATACTAACTGCAAGTATACAGTTTAGTCGTTCTATTTTTAAATGATTATCGAACCCACAAAGACTGAGGATCAATCGCATATGATCTAATGTTACAAATGTTTAACTAAGCGATGAATATTTGGTTTTAGGGGAAAAAGGTTTTAATTAAAAGCAATAGTAATAGTTATACCGATATGTGATAGTCGGACTTCGGGAACTCGGTGAATCACTTGGCATATAAAGTATTTCGGTAAAAACGAATTGTTTAAAAACCTGAGACATACACTCTCGTGTTCATGAAATAAGTTATGCTACTAAACCTAGTGGATGCACTTTAAATTTAATAACACTTTTTGAAAACAACTTGAGTTTAATTAATTTGTTAAAACACTCTCGTGTATTTAAAAATTAATGTTTTGTTACCACTATTTGGGTCGAACCCCAGCTCTCGCATGCAGGTTCTTGCCTTAATTAATTTCCCACTCTCGTGGCAAAATCGTGTTAAATATCCTTTCACTCTCGTGACAAAGGTAGTTAAATTAAATATGGAAATTGGAAACCAGAAATTATTTATAAAAGATTTTAGCCAAGTTATAACCGAATTCCTTCGGTGCTTAAGAGTCACATACCGGTACAAACAAAATTAGCCAGACATAATGTATTTAGCAAACATGCAACGTAAAATACAGTTCATGAAAATAATCAACATAACATATAAACAACAAAGATCGAATTGCATAAAAAAAACCTGTAATTTATATTGCTGTGGTAATCTTGAATTCGTACAGTAGCTTTTGCGATACAATTAATTGAAATATAGAACTAAGTGTGTGTTAATCCTTCGATGTGAAGAATTAACACTTTAGGGAACTGGAAAATTACAGAGGCTTGAAAGGAAAATGATGGTTCAAAAGCAAGAAAACAAAGTAAAGCAACGCAGAAAGAAATTACGGTTCTGAAACAAATTCTCCGACCCTTTCAAAGTGAAGTCTTGAACATACATATAGGCTCTCTCTTGTAACTATCATGTTCCATTGTTTCAGTACGTGCGTTAAATTCTCAACTGATGGAATGAGGTCGTGTGGACTTCGTGTGGGCTGCTTCGTGAATGACACCATAAACTGAGTTTTTAAGTGTTACGTTCGTAATGGAATTCATTACGTTCATAACAGCTAGGCCCTTTGTTACGTTCGTAACGCGTTACGTTACCTTCGTAACAGTGTGCGCTAGGCGTTACGTTCGTAACACTAAGCGTTGCGCTCGTAACGTCATCTGGTGTGAGTTTCTTGGCAGAATGTCATTTTTCTTCTTTCTTCTTGCCATTTCTTAGCTTGTTTTGCTCCTTTTAGATTATTTGCCATCTTATGCCTTGGAAAATATAATTTACCTGAAAACAAATAAAAAATACCTTCGTGATGCATATTATTCGATAAAAACGTACAAATAACTCGTGTAAATTAGGCCTAAAAAGCGATACGTTTTCGTGTTATCAAACTCCCCTACACTTGAACCTTTGCTTGTCCTCAAGCAAAAAGATAAGGCGGTTTATAAAAACGATGAATTAAACACACGTGAGGATGTTCACAAACTAGCTAGTTTGTAAATTTTGATTAGGCTAAGAGATTTAGACACAAAAGAGGTACGATGACGACATTAGAGTACTCCAATTGTGCAAACCGTTCCGAGTCATGTTGTTATAACACCAATCAACCCTTTAAACTAAATTTCACCCGTCTTCATTCAAGCGCAATCACATTAAGCCCTTTATCTCCACACGCACATAGCAAAGTAACCGGTTAGCAACTATGATCCGTTGATTCTTAGGGTTCTGGCACTTAAAAGTGGTAACCCCTTCTTTTTATAACTTAATTGTAAATTGTGGGGGATCGGTCCGTAGTCCGCCCTACCAAGTTCAGTACCAGATACTTCTGAACCAATTTAAAATAAGTTTTCTTTTATCTTGTGAGAATTACATCCTTTGGGCTAAATGACCGAGTGAGGGTCACCTAACTTACTTTGGGAATTTCACGACAAAGATTGTTATTTTATCATCATCTCTTTTGGATCATTCACTTATATTCATCGGTTCCTTGCGTAGTGTGTGTTTTGACGGTTCCGACTGCTAGATAAACTCTTAGGGGCTAATTTAAAGTAAAATTCGCGGTTGGGGGTATAATAAGTACCCAAAATGGCATCGCATAAGACGGAGTTCTAAAATGTCAAAACCGTAACGATTTTGTCAAACTTCCTCAAGTGGCCTAAACTGAATTGAATATTTGGTTTTAGCTAGCCGTTTGGACACGTCGCGTTGTGTGATAATCGTATATTTTTCGTTATGGCTCAAGAATTCTAAAGTTTGGGGAAATCCAATAATGCACGAACAAGAACTTCGTAATTAAGGACTTAATTGTACATGAAGTTGTTTTATTGAAGGGAAAGTACAAGAAAGGAAAAACGATGCGAAAAATCAAATCTAATCTAGAAAGCAAAATAAAATGTTAGAGTTTCCTCCCCCACACTTAAATCTAACATTGTCCTCAATGTTTCGAAATAAGGTAAAAGAGGTAAGGATGGGAGGAGATATCTTCATTCAGGCCCTCTCCCTCTGGCTCTTCCACGACCTCTTCTCTGCCCATCAAAGCTAGGCAATCCAAAATGGCGCAGGATCTCTTGAAAATCGTCCATGCGTACACTCAAACCACCCATTTCTGTCGTTAAAGTATCCATACGGGCCTCATACCTAGCTCCTTGTTTAATTTGTTGCTGCTGCATCTGTTGCACGAGTTACATCATTGCAGTTTGCTGAGCTTGGATATCAGTGGCCTGTTGGGATTGGAGGGTAAGCTGAGCATGCATATCTGTCATCCTTTGGTTTTGATCCATCATTGCCTCATAAAGGTCTTCAGTAGTCGGGAAACGAGGCATTCTTCTTCACCTAGTAGAAGTGCTTGGTATATCCTGTTGAGGTGTTGTCTGCTGCTGTGCATCCATTTCTTCTTCTACCTCATCAACAGGTTGAGGATTTTGATTTATTTGAGAATCTAGGTCGGGTTCAGGGGCATTTAAATCATAAATCCACTTATCCATATTCGACACATTTGTGAGCAACCTATCCGGCATAATCACACTTGGAACAATCGTGTTCTTCACCATCAAATTATACCTGCCATCATCTCGGTTCCTAATCAAACGCATGTATTTTCAGTTATCCAAATCCATGAGAAGAGGCAGTAGAGCATCAAGAGTCTCCAGTTGGCTTTGCAAATTAAGCCCATGAGCTAATGTGGTTATTAGTCCTCCGATAAAAAATGGTTGTTGTCCTCTTGCACAAAGGGACTCAATATGACGTAGAAGGAACAGAGTAGCATTTACCTTGGTTTTCGCAGCTAAGCAGCAATGAAGGAAAAATACCTCCTTTGAGTTGACTTTGTTGCTATTAGCTCATCCAAAAATGGTGTTGGAGAGAATCTTGAAGTAGTACCTAGTGGTGGGGTTATGAACTCCTTGACCTAATGCACTGAACTTTGAGCCATCTTTAAGGCAGGCGAAAGAAACATCTTTACAGAAAATGGGGATCCAAAAACCCTAGCATCTTGGCCAACAAATAGGGAAATAACCCTAATCCAGGCTTTGATAAATTCGAGCAAGAATCAACCTTGTAACGTGATAACAAAATTCATTCCACGACCCACTAATCGAGAACCATAAGAATTTCCCTTTCACCTGATAAGAGAACTTCAAAACAAAATTAGACATAAAGAGGGCGCAACCCTAATACCTCGAACCAAAGTGCCTGATTCCATGAGATACGGGATATGCAAATGACTGAGTAAAAATGGTGCAAATGGGATGCAAAGTTCAAAGCCAAACAAAAGTAAAAGAGATAGGGCAAATTTGGGGTACGACAGCTGCCCCTATTTAATCGTCTTAAACATGAATGTGAGATTGGCATCAACCTTTTGAAAGTTTAATGTGTAAGATGATTAAATACCAGGACCCAAAATTTGCCCTGGAGAGATGGTGTGAGTGTCATTCATTGGTGTGAATGTCTGCTGAGGAAGGACAAACTAGTCTCCTGGTGGATTGGTCATGATGGATAAACATGGTTGAACAATGGTAGCTCGTATTGGGGTAACGGTTCCAATACAAGGTTCTTGAGGGAGTGGGCGGTAGAGTGACTGAAAGGATATGGTTGACAATGTCGCGGTGACTGAAGGTAGGATTCATAAGAAACTTAAAGATAACACGAGGGTAAAGTCTGCGGAAGACTTACGACCCTAAAAAGATAACGTGAGGGTAAGACCTACGAACGACCCACAACCCTAAGAGAGATATAGTGAAGGTAGGATCTACAGATGATCCTCGACCTTAAAAACAAGACGAGGAGAGGGTAAAGCGAAGGTAAGATCTATGGACGATCTACGACCCCGAAAATATAACGCGATGGTAAGATCTACGGACGATCTACGACCCTAAAAATATAACGTGATGGTAAGATCTACGGACGATCTACGACCCTAAAAACAAGACGAGGAGAGGGTAAAGTCTACGAACGACCTACGACCCTAAGAGAGATAAAGTGAAGGTAAGATCTATGGATGATCTACGACCCTAAAAATATAACGCGATGGTAAGATCTACGGACGATCTACGACCCTAAAAATATAATGTGATGGTAAGATCTACCGACGATCTACGACCCTACAAATATAACGTGATAGTAAGATCTACGGATGATCTACGACCCTAAAATGCGAAGGTAAGATCTACGGACGATCTACGACCTTAAAAATAAGAGGAGGAGAGGGTAAAGTCTACGGACGACCTACGACCCTAAGAGAGATAAAGTGAAGGTAAGATCTATGGATGACCTATGACCTTAAAATGCGAAGGTAAGATCTACGGATGACCTACAACCTTAGGAAATGATAACGTGAGTATTGAGAGTTGGGGAGCATGACGTACTAACACCCTGGTTTATTTTAGTTGGTAGCATAATAACGGGTGTTAATTGGGAATTATGAGGATGATATTCTTTGTGGGGATGTTTTGTTGATTTGGGATTGATTTTGGGGATTTTGGGCAAGGTACCACATTGGACTCATGCTTCGTATGCATTTGAAGTGTGACATGATGATCCATGGATATTCTATGCGTCTGAGGATGCAATGTAATATGTCGTGATGATTATTGTATGCAAAGTGCCAAAAGCTCATTAGGATCTGTTGCTCGTCATCTTGAGGTACCAATATGGATTGATGCTCAAAATTTGAGAGAAAAGAGTTAGCCTTGTCGAGTTCACTGGGGATTAAATCTTGCTGAGGAGGAATGACTTGATCTGACTTCCTCCATGTGCTGGACTTTTTGTGAATAACCGAAAAGATACGTGGATCCCAACCAAATTCCCCAAGTCTCCCCGTGAGAGAGAATCGGGCGCTCGGTTGACTGTAGGGGGAGATGAGGATGAGCGCTTGGTCGAGGCGACCGTTGTAACTTGCTACCTGCACAGGAAAAACAAGCGTTTGAACACCGTGGCATTCCCTTGGGATGCCTTCATATCCATGTAATGTAGTGTTTCACATCTTAGATGATGATTATTATTGACTTATTGTTTTCAATGCAATGCTTAACAAAGAATTTAAATCATGATTCGCATACGAAAAATAAAGTAAAAGAACATAACAAAGATTTCTTAATGGAAGGGAAAATTTTTATTAGTGAGTTTGGCCCGTGAATGGGCATTCAAACATAGAAACAAATCCTAAATGAGGAAATTGTGGAGAAGAAAAGAAATACAACGAGTAAAATGGCAATAAGAAAATCTTGAACTTCCATTAAAACTGATATTGTTATAGTTCCCGTATCCTGGGCCGTCATAGTGCCGTGCTTCGAAAGGATAATAGCTAGATTGATCCATCCCGCATTATGAGGGTGTACATGAAGAGTCTTCAGACTGCAGTCTCTCGCTTTTATTTTGTCCCTAACTTTTGCCTGGATCACCCTTTCGGGTTTTCAATCCACCGGGACACCCATTTTTTCCTAAGTCGCTCTTTCAGGTTTTCAACTTAGCGGGTTATTCCCCTTTTTTTAGCCCTAACTTTTGCCTAAGTCGACCTTTTGGGTTTTCGACTTAGAGGGTCCTTTTATGCGTAGTATTTTTTGACTGAGTCTGAATTGACTGGAAGTGGAACGTCTTCCCCATCCATGTTTGTCAGGATTAGAGCACCTCCTGAGAAAGCTTTCTTCATGATGTATGGTCCCTCATAGTTGGAAGTCCACTTGCCTCTTGGATCAGTGTGGATTGGGAGAATCTCCCTTAAGACCAGGTCACCTGCGCGGAACTCTCGAGGCCGAATCTTCTTGTCAAATTCTCTCTTGAGACGTTGTTGGTATAACTGACCATGACAAATGGCTGCCAGGCACTTTTCTTCGATGAGATTGAGTTGGTCGAGTCTCGTTTGAATCCATTCAGCTTCATCAAGCTTAGTATCCATCAGAACCCTTAAGGAAGGAATCTCCACTTTGACCGGGAGTACCGCATCCATACCATAGACTAGTGAAAACGGAGTTGCCCAAGTGGAAGTACGCACCGAGGTTCGATAGCTATGCAGGGAAAAAGGCAACATCTCATGCCAATCTTTGTATGTTCTCACCATTTTTTGGATAATCTTCTTTATGTTCTTGTTAGCGGCTTCGACTTCCCCATTCATCTTCGGCCGATAAGGTGATGAATTATGGTGCTCGATCTTGAATTCTTCGCACATTTCCTTCATCATCTTGTTGTTGAGATTTGACTCGTTATCAGTGATGATCTTGTTAGGAGTTCCATACCGGCATATGATCTCTCTTTTGATGAAACGAGTGATAACTTGCTTGGTCACATTTTTGTATGAAGCCGCCTTCACCCACTTGGTTAAGTAGTCAATAGCAGCAAGGATAAACCTGTGTGTGTATAAAGTGCTCGGCTCGATTCTCCCAATCATATTGACGCCCCATATTGCAAAGGGCCACAGTGAAGTCATCACATTCAAAGGATTGGGAGGAACATGTATCCTATCTGCGTAAACCTGACATTTGTGGCACATTTTGGCATATACACAACAGTCACTTTCCATCGTCATCCAGAAATAACCTGCTCGTAGGATTTTCTTGGCCATGGAATGTCCACTAGCATGATTCCCAAAAGAGCCTCATGTATTTCTCGTATAATGGATTCCGCTTTGTGTCTATCCACGTATTTGAGCAGAACCGAATCAAAGTTTCTCTTGTACAGAACGTCTCCTGACAGTAAAAACTTAGACGCCAACCTTCTAAGAGTCCGCTTACCACAAATTGTAGCACCTTTGGGGTACTCTTGCTTCTCAAGATATCTTTTGATGTCGAAGTACCACGGCCTTTCATCTGATACATCTTAATTTGTGAGACAATGAGCAGGGAAAATGTGTCCTGGCTCCTTGTAACGACAGATCCTTATACTAGGTGCATGATTCGGGTAATTGACTTTGAACATTGTTGCTAAAGTGGCCAGAGCGTCTGCCAGTTGATTTGCTTCTCTGGGAATGTGCTCAAAGGTGACCTCATCGAAAGCGGGCAACAAATCTAATATGTAATCTCGGTATGGAACTAAATTAGGGTGCCGTGTATCCCAATCACCCCGTACTTGATGTATCACTAAGGTAGAGTCCCCATAAACTTCAAGAATCTTGATCTTCAAATCAATGGCTGCTTCAAGGCCCATCACACAAGCTTCGTATTCAGCGATATTATTCGTGCAATCAAAACATAATCTGGCAGTGAAAGGTATGTGAGTGTTGCGTGGAGAGGTCAGAACTTCCCCAATGTCGTGACCCATAGCATTTGACGCACCATCGAACGTGAGAGTCCATCGCTCCCTTGGTTCAGGTCCTTCATTATCATCAAGTTTCATAATATCCTCGTTTGGAAAATTGAACTTCATGGGCTGATATTCTTCCAATGGTTGGTGAGCGAGATGATCAGCAAGAAATCTACCTTTGATAGCCTTTTGTGTGATGTACTGGATGTCATACTCAGACAAAAGCATTTGCCACCGAGCCAATTTGCCTGTAAGTGCTGGTTTCTCAAAGATGTACTTTATCGGATCCATCTTAGATATCAGAAGTGTAGAATGTGTCAACATATACTGCCTCAAACGTCGTGCTTCCCACGTAAGAGTACAACAAGTCTTCTCAAGTAAGGAATACCTTGATTCATAATCAGTAAACTTCTTGCTCAGGTAATAGATGGCGTGTTCTTTTCGTCTAGTATCATCATGTTGTCCGAGCACACAACCTATAGATCCTTCAAGCATAGTTAAATACATAATGAGAGGTCTCCCGGGAACTGGTGGTATGAGTATTGGTGGTTCTTGAAGATACTGCTTAATCTTCTCGAAAGCTTCTTGATAACTCTCATCCCAACGAACATCCTGATTCTTGCATAACAATTTAAAGACGGGTTCACAGGTAGCAGTAACATGGGAAATGAACCTGGCTATGTAATTCAACCTTCCAAGGAAACCTCGTACTTCCTTTTCATTTTTTGGCGCTATCATATCCTGTATTGCTTTTACTTTGTCTGGATCTACTTCAATTCCTCGTTGGCTCACGATGAAACGAAGTAACTTGCCCGGTCGAACCCCAAAGGTGAATTTGTTGGGATTAAGCCTTAACTTGAACTTTCGTAAACGATCAAACAACTTCTGCAAATGGACCAAATGTTCTTCCTCAGTCTGTGACTTCGCGATCATGTCGTCCACATACACCTCGACCTCTTTATGAATCATGTCGTGAAAGAGAGTCACCATAGCTTTCTGATATGTTGCACTAGTGTTTTTAAGACCAAAAGGCATGACTCTATAGCAAAAGGTACCCCAAGGAGTTGTGAAAGTTGTTTTATCCATGTCTTCCGGAGCCATCTTTATCTGATTGTAGCCAAAGAACCCGTCCATAAAGGAGAACACCGAAGACTGAGCAGTGTTATCAACCAATACATCAATATGAGGCAACGGGAAATCATCCTTCGGGCTTGCTCTATTCAAGTCTCGGTAGTCGACGCACATGTGTACCTTACCATCCTTCTTAGGTATGGGCACAATGTTAGCAATCCAAGGCGGGTAATTTATCACAGATAGGAAACCTGCTTCAAGCTGTTTCTAAACCTCTTCTTTGATCTTCAAAGCCATGTCGGGTCTGGTCCTTCTTGGATTTTGCTTTACAGGAGGACATTCTGGCTTGAGTGGCAATCTATGCATTACTATATCAGTGTCTAAGTTGGGCATGTCTTCATATGACCAGGCGAAGATGTCAGCATACTCTCGAAGTAACTCAATCAACCCCTTCTTTTCTCCGCTTTGCAAAGCAACCCCTATTTTGACTTCTCTCTTTACCTCTTCGGTACCGAGATTGACGACTTCTATTTCTTCTTGATACGGCTGGATGACCTTCTCTTCCTGTCTCAAGAGCCTGGCTAGTTCTTCAGGGACTTCACAATCTTCCTCACTATCTTCGTTAGCATGATCAACTGAATTCTCAAGGATATAAGGAGCCATAGCATTATCATTTCCAACAGAGTCCAAGACGGATCTGCATGATCGATGATTTTATGTTTTATTTTTAGAAAATGGGCAAAAGAATATGAAAAGTAGAGTATTGCCATTTTTATTTTGAAAAAGTAAAAGTAAAAGAAAAGACAGGGAACAAAATTGTATGCGAAAGTGCGATTTTTCATTCAATGTTAAACGAAGATTAAAACATAAGGGGCCCCTTCTACAAGCTGTTAGTATGCCTTGGGTAGGACATACAACTTAAATGGAAACAGAAAATTACACATCAAGGAAAACAACTTCAGGGATGTCCATGATAGTCCAATTGCTGAGCTCCTGGTCCGGCGCAACTTGATAGATAAATCTTGAAACATCTTCATTGTCACCTTCAACATCTGTGGAGAGCACCTGTCCTTCTTTGCCTACACCAACACTGACGAACACTTCAGAAATTGGGGGAACCTGTTGTCTTTTGATAGGAATCCAACCAGCTTGCACGGAGGATGATGGCTGATACCCAAGACTGAAATAATCTTTCTTCTCTGGCACTTCAATCAATTTCCCCTAACTGTCATGGGGAGCTCTAGCTTTTATGAGGGCTTTGGAATCCTTCAAAGAGGCCAGGGGTATCTCAGACTTCTTACATTCCACGATGGGGAATTTATCAACAGTAACAATCTCTAGAGCTTGAAATGGAAACTCTTGCACCTCGCCTTCCACTTCCACATAACGGTAGGTAGTCAGATTTTTAATCACCATGTCTTCTTCCCTGCAAACGACGACAACTTGGTCATTCACAATGAACTTCAGGCATTGATGAAGAGTAGATGTCACAGCTCCTGCTACATGAATCCATGGACGACCCAAAAGGCAAGTATAGGATGGAAGAATGTCCATAACATAGAATGAAAAATAGAAAGTGTGGGGACCAATCTTGACAGGAAAATCCACTTCTCCATCCACAGATCTTCTCGAACCATCAAATGCTCGAACATTTAGAGTGGAGGGCCTCATCATTACTCCGTCCATATTCAACTTAAACAAAGTAGCCTTAGGCATCACATTGAGTGAAGAACCAGTGTGTTGTACCCCAAAATTTTCCCTCCCATATCTCTCAATGCATTTCAAGAAAGATCCTCAAGTTGCTCAAGGAAGTCCAAGGGTTGACCAGACAAACTCTCTCCTAAGGCAGTCTACCTCAAATTAGGGTTTCATGTTGCATAAAGATACTTGATTTCAAGGGATCCCAAATGCTCACCATTTCCCTAATATGTTATCAAGATCATCCATGTCAAGTTTCAAGCCTTGCAGAGAAAGTTTGCTCAGTCAATTGCTCAAAGGCCTGAAAATCGACTGTGCTAGGGCAAAAGTCAACTGTGGCCTATATACAGTCAAACTTCAAGATTTTTGGTCAACATCCTTATTTTGAAGTATTATTCATCATTTGATCAAGGGTTGATCATGATTCATCAAGGATTGCTCACAATTCATCAAAACCCAAAAGTTGCTAAATTAGGGTTTTGTATGAAAAGTCAACTCAACTTTGACCAAGCATAACTTTCTAATACTTTATGAGAAATGATCCATCCAAATCTCATTTGAATAGGATGCAATTCCATATAATCCATCTTCAGCTCCCAAGTTCAAAATATGCACTCACAAGAAGTTATGAATTTGGACATTATAGGTCATTTTGAAAAGTCAACAAAAACACCTTTTTTATCAAAGCTTCATACATGAACATGGAAGACCAAGTTAAGATGAGACCAAAAGTGTTGCTTATGGGACATCTCAAGATTTCTAAAAAGTCCAAGAACACCTTCAAAGAGTCAAAATTGAGGAAGTTATGCATTGGTGAAGTTGACCCTTTTTGCAAAATTGTCAAAAGTCAACTATGCCTCAAATTGCAAATTTTGCTAATTGGGCCTAACTTTTTGCACTTGTTTTGAGTTGGTAGCATGGTCCACGAGTCTTAGCTCTTCCCACTTGTCATTATCTTATTTTTATTATTTATTTTGATTTTTATTTGAATTAAATCAATTTAAATCAAAACAAACCATGAAAAAATCCAAAACATTGAAATCTCAAGATATTGTGCATGTTTCAGGTTCTATATCCAGCTAGCAAAAGATTCAAATCGTGCAAAGCCTTTGTGTGCGCAAAAAGATTGAATTTGGCCTATTTTTGGAAGGATCTTCAAGTGAATCAAATCCAAATCAAAAGCTATAATGGAGAAAGATTGAGATCATGTTTTCAACCCTAATCCAATCCTCAATACATAAGGAACATTTGCAGACAAAAATCAAGAGGTTAGAGAGGCGCACAAAGCAAGAACAAACTTGAAAAAAACAAAGAAAAGTGGTGATTCGTTTTGCTATTTCCAGACATTTTCAAGACTCTCTAGCCATCCCAATCGCTTCCTGGGATCACAAGCAAGCGAAACCAATCAAGAACAAGGAGTTTCCAGCACCATAACTCACTTTAAGTCAGCCACGATAATGGCTTTTTCTTGAATTCGAATTGCATAATTCTGACACTTGTAGCATGAAATAATCATATATTCTTGCTCCTTGAAGCATTTGCAAACTATCCATAACATTTAATTGCGTTTTCATGGACTGTATTATAATTTGCCATTGTTAGGGTTTTTTGCTTCGATTTGGGATCTTGGTGTACAGGTAAAATTGGGCCATGAAAGGGGCACCATCATGCTCAGAAGGTCCAGACGAATCGATTCATGGCCTTAAATGTTATTTATCTCGCTTGAGTTTGATTTTGAGAATGGCAGGGTTTGTAGCTATGGACAAATGTCCGTAGGTAAAAGTCTGTGACTTTTACCAACGGAGCAAGGAGGGAGATGACCAGCGTGGCGCTATGTTATTCGTCCATTCAAAATTCTGGCGTAATTTTCTTATTTTTCCCACTAACTCTCATTATTATATGTTATCATTTATTTTTATTCTATATACAAGAAACACGCGCAGCTCAGTTGGTGGCCAGGTGATGGGAAAATGCTTCAAGACCTGGGTTCGAATCCCAGGTCCCCCCATTATTTCATGATATTTTTCTTTCTTTAATCAGGCGTGTACACAAGGCCAAGGACTACCATGCGCCCTTATCATCCAACCTGCCAAGTGTCCAGGAGGCCAGATCTGAAGGCCAACAATGAAGGAGCATCATGTGACCTAGTCAATGCAATGCATGGGATTCAAAAGGTCAACGTGGACCTTTGGTTTTGGGCCCAGAAAAGTGCTATCCACACCTCCAAATTGCTAGTTTCAGGCCCAATTTCTTTCTTCTTTTCATTTATATTTTCTTAATTAATTAATTTAATTATTTCTACTAACATAAAAAATAATTCCTTTTATCAAAAAATCACAAAAAATGATATTTTCATCCAATTAGATTTAGGTTTATTTTTTTATCAAAAAAATTAATTAATTAAATTAGGTTATTTAATTTTAGGGTAACTTTAATTATTTTGGAAATAAATTAAAAACAATTAGAAATTAGGGTTTTGTCTAAATTAAATTCTATTTTCTTTTCTTAAAAATAAACAAAATACAAAAATAGGTCATGTAAATTATTTTCATTAATTTAATTTAATTACTAATTAATTTTGTATTTAATTTAAAAACCTAATTCTTTTTTCTTAAAAATAATTAAAAACAACAAAAAATAATTTTTCTTTAAATTAGGTTGGACGGGGTCAAAACCCTAATTTCTTATCGTTCTTAATTTCATCGCGCGCGCTTTATTATCTTATTTTTACCATATTAATGTAATTGCTCACAAGTTGTAATAGATTAATTAGGGTTTTTTCCTTTTCACTTATCGTTTTTACGGGTTGTTTTTGGCTATGTAATTAATACCCGAAGCCTTGTAATAGCGTAGCTTTACTTTCCGCACTTTAAATTCCGCAAATATTAACTATTAGATGTATGAATATTAGGGTTGCATGACAAGAATGTATGATTAACTTTAAAACGGTTAGCAAACCCTAAATGTGCAAAGATAATAAAATTGAAATTTAATCACTTGCACATGCGTACTCCTAAGGTATACTCCACTTTGGTTGCCTTCAGTAAACGGTCATTGAGTATAGGAGATTTTAGTGGTCGCTCTTTTGTCTCAAAGATCAAAGTTGCTTCGGAATTGTTGCCTCGAATACAATCTTAAGACATTAGAGTTATTACTAAGACGTCCTAACATTGCTTTAGTGATCGTACGTCCCTTTCCGAATTGACCCTCAAAACTCCAACGATGGTGCTACCTACTCACTAATAGTAGGATAGCACGGTCTAAAGGAAACGAACATAGAACAATTCTTTTTTCGAGTAGGTAGATTAGCTCTTAAGTACTTACTCAATACAAACAAACTTTTTCACACTTACACTCCTTTTCAAACAAAGTTTTCAAAAACAATTCGTAACACTCTTGAAGACAGAAGCAAGGATTAAATCGAAGTCAAACAAAAAACTTTTTAAATCACACAAACACAGAAGCAATTTTAAAATGATGAGCAAGTACCTAAGAGCCCGTAGATAACTACGGATAGAAAGGGTGCTAACACCTTCCCTTTATATAATCTACCCCCCGTACTCAGAAAATCTCGAAAAAGGAATTTTTCTGTGCTTTTTTCCTTTCCTGTTGGATAAAATAAAAGTCGGTGGCGACTCTTGCTTACCGCAACATTTTGCAAACAAAAACGCAAAACGCAAACCAGCATTCCTAAAACAGTTCCGGTTCTGCCACCGTATCACACTGTGTCCACCAAAACCCGAGATAAAACAGTGTCCAAACACTTCATAGAAACATGCAGCGCTTTATTATGGGCTCTGCCTTCAACTGGGAGTTCATCATCGCAGAAACCCAAACAATTTCCCACAGCAATATTGGTGACGATTCCTTCAAACTGGGCCACAGAGATGTCTTGTGTAACATGAGCGGAACATAAGGTCTTCAATAAGGCATTGCGGTGGGCCTCTAAACACAAAAGGAGAGACAAGATGGAAATCTTGGATGGTGTCTGGTTGAGTTGAATAACTACTTTGTAATCACTCCGCTTGAGAATTATCAAAAGTTGCTCCGCTTCTTGTCCTACAGAAGGTTCGAGTTGATTATCCATCACTTGCTTTCCCCTGGCCTTAGAGCTTCACTGTTAGTTTCCTTAGGAGGCGGTGGTGGAGGAGAAAAGATCTTACCACTGCGAGTCATGTTACTGGTTCCTGCAATGTTGGTAACGTTTTTGTCAACAACTGGAGGACACTCATACTTCTGTCCATGAATATATACCATATTATACTCCCATGGAACTGCTTTCGAGTCGTTGCTTTTAGGAGGAATAAGAGCTTAAATCACTGTGGGGGTAGTAGGAACCTGAATTGTTAACGGAATACTAGGGGTTGCCGAAAAGCTTCTCGGATAGTAAGGGATTTCCAGGACATCAATCTCTTCTTCTCGGAATATTTTCTCTATCTATAGGACACCTCCATCGATCAACTGTTGGATGGTCGTCTTCAAATCAGTACACTCTTCAGGTTTGGAGGAACACGTTAAGAAGAAGTCATAGAGTTCTTGTAGCACCTCGTGCTTCAACAAATATTCTCTGACAGTTTCTAAAGATATATTAATTTCGTCAACCTTGGATACCAAAACCCGTTCATTAACTTCTTTAATAGCATTGGTCGTTCCGCCTTGATGAGGAGGCATGTGATTATTTTGAATATTTGGACCAACAGGGTTGAAGTTGATGGCTTTTGTATCGATGAGATCTTGAACTTTGCATTTGAATGCTCTACAATTTTCAATTGTATGGCCTGGGGCACCAGAATGAAATTCGCAATGAGAATTAATATCATACCCCCTAGGGAGAGGATTTTATGGTGGATCGAGTTCACGCAATTGAACCAATTGACTAGCAAGTAACTGTGGGAGAAGTAGAGCGTATGACATAGAAATGAGATCAAATCTTCTTTCAGGGGCTCTTTGTCTTTGAGGAGCTCTCGGGCCTTGAGGTTGTTGATTCGGTTGTTGATAAGTTGGAGGAGGTGCAAATTGTTGTTGTGGAACATAATGTGGTTGCAGAGTGAAAGGTTGTTGTTAGGCCATCCAGGGTGCTGGAGTTGTAGCAGCATATACTTGAGGAACAAATTGGTTTGGAACAGCAGCAGGTGTAGGAAAATAAGGGAATTGGACTTGAGGAAATGCGGGGGCTCTTCCTTTGTTGATGGTGATGGCACTAGTTTAGCCCTCTTTCTTCTTAACAAAACCAGAAAACAGTCTTCTACTAATGCCCGCATTGTTGTTAGCATTGTTAGGAACACCTTGAATCGTTCCAGCCTTAATGCACGTCTCAACGCGTTCACCAATAATGACCATATCAGAGAAAGAAGTAGAAGTTCAATTGAGCATATGTTAGAGATAAGGGCCTCGTAGAGTACCCATAAACATATCAATCAATTCACGATCCAAGAGAGGAGGTTGGACCCTTGCAGCCAGTTCACGCCACCTCTGAGCATACTCTTTGAATGACTTTTTAGATTTTTGTACCATCCCTTGGAGCTGAGTACGACTAGGAGCCATGGCAGTATTGTAATGGTAATGTTTCAAAAAAGCATCAGCAAGTTCTCCCCAAGTACTAACATGAGATCTTTCCAATTGCATATACTAATCCAACGGTGCCCTGGTCAAGCTATCTTGAAAGAAGTGCATGAGTAACGGTTCATTTTCAGCATAGGCAGTCATTTTGCGACAATAGGAACGGAGATGAGTCTCTGGGCAAGAAGTGCCTTTGTATTTGTCAAAATCTGGGACTTTAAACTTGGGAGGAATAACTACCCCAGGCACGAGGCACATTGCAGCAGTATTGAATCCAGAAGCCTTGATACCCTCCATGGCTCTAAGTCGCTCTTCGAGAGCCTGATACATTTTCGCAGTTTCGGCAACTCCGGCAGCAAGGTTCACTTGGGGTTCATCAAGATCAATAACATCATGATGATCGTTGACATCATTCCTAGGAGCACTGGTAGGAGTATAAACATTTGCATTGTCATTCCTCCCATTAGCAGAAGTGGAGGGTATAGTAGTAGTAAGCTTGGCAACACTTTTATGTAGTTCTTCTTGACCCTTGATCACGGTATGAAGGGTTTCCATAAGTTGATCCATGCGAGTACCCATGGTGTCCATATCTCGACAGAGTGCATTCTGGTTCTCTTTGAAAAGATCCATTAGCCTTTGCTGGTTGCCTCTGGTACGGTAAGGATGTGGAGAAGTCGTCTTTGCTGTTTACTGTAGTCTGTTGAAAAGGGACCCCAATGAGTTTTTGTTGTGAAAAATGAATGCATGGTAGTATGGATGAATGCTTTATCTTCATTTCTGAGGAAACCCAATGACTCGTCTATCTTTTAAAATTTTCCTTCCCTTTTTTGAAAAGCTACATCAACGAGACTTGTCTTTGGATTTCCCTAGATATGAGATATATATATACATGACGATATGATGTCATGGTATGCTATGGCATGAAGTCTCAGCTCCATATATTCTGGATAACCATTGCGTAGTCCGTTGCACAAGATGAAAGTAACAAGATCAAAAGTCCGATGTCACAGGCATGGAGTCAAAGTAACCACCCATGAGGTTTGTACTAGGGGTTTATCACCTGTCGAACAAGGTTCTAAAGAGTTCTCGAAGTCTACGCTCTTCCTTTGGATATTACCGACGTCCCAATTACTTGGTAATTAGTAATATTCGCAGGAAAAACTCGTCCGAGTGCAATATCGCATGATAATTACTACTTTTTGATTACCCCGTTATAGTCTTCGCACTGCACCTAAAAGGCCAGGATGGGTTAATGGTTCTATGGCCCTCAGCTTCTCGAGTTCCCAGGTTGAAAGCAACGACGTCTTCCAGATTACTCGGTAAACATCACTACTTTCAAGGGGACCTCCACTGAGTGGGGGATTTTCATGCCTCCTTCTTCGGGATTACTCCCTAAAAGTTAACATGACTATACCACCCGTCCCAATCCTATGTGTAACCCAAGTCCGGGTATAGGACTTATCAAAAGTAATCACCAAACCCAACATCACAATGTATCCAGAATATGTGAGTAGCAACAATATATGCAATATATACAAATAAAGCAATAATAAAAAGTAAAGAAAAATAAAGCAAATAAATAAACACCCAAAAATACAAATAAATAAAACTAGGAGAGACTCGCAAAAATTCCCCAGTAGAGTCACCAGCTGAAGCCACCGACAGAAAACACAGAGCCGCTACCGAACTTTATTTATCCCGAAGGAAGGGGAAATATCGATAAAACCACAAGGGAATGGATAAGATGGTCTTGCGACCAAGAGAAAGGGTAAGGGAGTCGGTTACGCGAGGGGAAGGTATTAGCACCCCTCACATCCGTTGTGCTCAACGGGATCCGTTTTATTTGTTTGTCTTAAAGAGTGTGTTTATCTACAACTATTCTTGCTTAAGGAGAAATGAATGGTTTTTATTATTGAATTCGTGAGGGTTTCACGACCCTTTGCCTACATATCCAATGAAGGAATCAGAACACCGTAGTTCCTCTAGAAAATGGTTGGTTTGTTTGTGTTTTTTAGTGGGCGACGTTAACGCGCACATTCTAGCAATAGGCACGGTCGGTATCGCGGTAGAACGGAGATAACACGCCCTTTGGGGGAAGCTTTGATTGGTTAAGTGTTTTGGGAGTTTAAAATAAATTCAAGTAATGATTAAAAGGTGTTTTTAGATTTTTGATTTATGAATGTTAAGTTTTAATTACAAAAGAAGAAGGGTTAAAGGGGGAAACTAAAAATATAATTGTATGTTATGTACAAGTGGACTAAAAGTCTATTTCGACATAAGGCGATCGGAACGGGATTTAATCGCCTCATGGAGCTACCTAAGGTATGGTTTCAAGGTTTGAACAAATAAGGAAACTTAAATTATAAATATTTTTATGGTTTCATAAATCAAATCTTAAATAAATTATGAACTCAAAAGTAAGCTAGAATCTAATTCTAAAATATTCTAATATATATTTTTCTGATTTTTATAACTAAGCAAAATAAAAAAAGATGTTAATTAAAATAAATCACATATTGAGATAAACAAAATTACCAAATTAAATTTAAGCTAATTAATAAGAATTATCTGATTAATTGAAAAGGTGATTATTTAGTTTTTTTAAAACTAAAACAACAAAAAAGAGTTAAGAAAATTCTGAAATAATCAAGTAAAAAATAAATGAATAAATAAAGAGAGAGAGGGTGGTGCTAAGTAGAACATGGGGAGGGGTAAGAATTTGCAATTCAGACTGGGCTTAGAAATCCAATTCAGCAAGCCCAGGTTGAATGGATGAAAAACAATAAATAAATAAATAAATAAATAACAAAAAACATGTTGGGCCAGACTGGGTCGGGTCCGGACCCAACTCCACACTTAAAAAACTCATGGGTTAGAACAACCCTAATGAAACAATGTTGTGCCCCTTTGTATCAATACATCACACAAAGGAAAAGCTTCAACTGCCCTTCCCAGTATTTGCAACCCTTTCTCCTCTGTTTACAGATCCAAACCCGTGTTGGCCAATCTCCTTCTACTCCGACGATCCCTTCTGTCAAACGTCTCATTCTCCGTTCTCTCAAAGAAAACATCGTGACTTAATAAACCACCTCCGCCGTCTCGCTCTGATCCTCTTTGTTCGTCACTCAGTCGTGGTTTTAACACAGCGCCTCCGTCCAACTCTCTCCAATCAACAAAATCCGCCATCAGCCTTTACCTCACCGCTGCCTCAAACTTCATCAAATCAAACTTTAAAACTTCTACAATAACAAAAACCTAGCTTGAATCTAGAGTAGAATTAAGTTCTTATGGAAAGGAATTGTAGTCTGAGACCTTGGGATTTTGATTTCAACACAAGTCAACATAACCAAAGGACAACGAAATATGCAAAATGATGAAGGGAATGAAGTAATTTGATTTACCTGTAGGAGCTGATCCGACGATGTTTCAACGATGATGTTACAAGAGAATCAGTGGTAAATTCCTCGCTCTATTCTTCTTCGTGTATCTTTGTTCTTCTGCTTATACTTATTCTGAATTTGTTGTCGTTGATCTCTTGATTGTTGTTGTGGTGGAAATAAAGTGAGAGTGCAACTTTGTGAGAGGTAGATGATGACGAAGATTGAAGAAAAAGATATGGAGAGATGTGGGTTTGAAGTTTCTGAATCCAGATGCTACGCGATGAATCCATATGTAACGTGATGTAGAGAGGTTGTATCGAAAAAAAAAGGTTGTTTGAATTTTGTAATTAAAAGTCGTTGTGTGTTGGTTTCTGCATATTTGAAGTGGGGTTCATGTGAGGGTTGTGGGGGTGATTTTCTGATTGGGGATAGGGATGAAGATGGATGGTTTGCAGGGTTTTATCCTTCCTGTTTCTATGTGTGTATATCCTTTTGTTTTGTGTTGAGTTACAAGTTGAGGTATTTGAAGTGATGTGGACGTAAGGTTAATGGTGAGTAGTGTTTATGCAGAAGAATGGATGGAGTGTTCATAGAGAAGAGTTTTGGACAGGGTTTAGATAGATTGCTCTCTCGGTTTCGCTCGCTTTTTCTGTTCTCACCTTTTTTCTTATGTTGGTTTTTGTGTGTTTACTTGGTAAGATCTTTTCTGGTTTTTTGGCTTAGTGTAGGTAGCTGGTATTTTCTGTTTTTTTGCTGGGTTTTTGTGGTTATTGGCCTCTTTGTTCTGCTGGTTATGTATTCTTTTGTTGGTTTTCTGGTTGGTTGTGCTATCTGTGTGTTTGCTGTGTAAAAATAACAATCCCCTTGCTTTCGCTGGTTGGCCCTTCTTATAATGAAACAAGGGTTGAAAATTGGAGGGAAGATTAGTAAAATTTAAACATTGTTGGAAAGCTGACTTGTGGCCTTAGAACGTAGGTTTTGCTTATGCCTATTTTGGTACTAATTTTGGCTCTCTTAGTGCAGGTTTGGGACAATAATAACACAGTAGTAGCAACCGGTTTTAGGCTTTGTTTGTAGGTCTGTTTTGGCAATTTTGCAGGACTGGTCTGTGGGGCTTCTAGATGGTTGGTGGAAGGCTGTTTTGACAGACTGTTGTTTGCAGGAACTTGCCAGCATGGGGCTGAGTTTTTGGACTGGTTTAATGGCAGGTGTTTAGACTATTTTGGTTTTTGCATGATGCAGGTTTTATCTTTTCCTCTTTCATCTTTCAATAATGTAAAGCACATCTGCTTTTTTTTCTCTAATATTTCTGAAGGGTTTGTATCTTTGGGACATGATGATGCATAGGAAATTGGGCCTGCTTGTTAACCTACTGTGTTTCTATGAATGGCTATTATATATTTGTTGATTTTTCTGCTTCGTTTGACTACTATGTTACTGATGTATGTCTGTTTTGGGCTGCTAGCTTTTTGCTATTTCTAGCTGCTGCTGCCTGTTTTTTATCCTGCTGCTACTTTCTATTTTTCCTTTTGGGTTCATTAGGCTTTGGCTATTTTTCCTTGCAGCTTTGTCAATGCGCTGCTATTTTCTTTTTCTGTGATGCAATTTTGCTTGTTAGCTTATTGGCAATTTTTATTTTCTCCCTTTTTGTGAACCAAAGATGACAACTTTTTGTGATTTGCAATTGGGAGAAAAAATAGCCCATGATTAAAAATAAATCCCTTTTTAACTGATTCCAAATGCAAACCCTTATGATGAGATACCAATTCCTTTTATCAATTAATTCTTGCTTGGAATTTTTCACATGTTGATTGTTTGCTAATTTTTTTCTTTTCTTGTTTCATGAACACGCGAAGTGGATGGCAAGCGAGACAAGGTGAAGAGAAGATCATGGCTAGCAAGGAGTGGATGCGTTTCTTGAAGATGAAGACTTGGAGAAACACACATTATTTCTTTCTTTGTAAACAAAACAATTTTAGTTTGTATTTCACACTGTAATCCCTTTTGTTAAATTGTTCACAAAAATGTACTTTGAATGATATTTCTTTAAATCGTGTGAATGATGAATTTATTGTACAAAAATTAAACAACTCTTGAATTTTGTTTGAACTTTGAAATTATCACTTGAATGATTTGAATATCCATCTTGCCTTTGTAACTTGAATTTCAAGAAATCACAAACAACTGTTGTAACTTGTATTCCAAACAACCATGCGCCTTATCTTCCAGACTCCAATCAAACTCTTGCACAAAATAAATGCTTAATAATTTAATTCCCCTTGGTTAATTTGAACCCAAAACAATGATCACTTAAACCTTAATCTTCATATCACGCCTGAACCAAACTTGCACTTTTAAACAGAACTTTAAATTTGAGACTCACATCACAAGTAAATTGTAACTTAAGCAACCAAAACATGTCTTGACGGTCATGAACCCCCAAGCTTATTTCTTGTGCCCAAACTCCACAGTCGTCAACTTAACCTTCAAACTCTCGAATCGGTGACCTGGAGGCTTTTAAGAAGAAGGCTTGAAATGAGAGGAGATGAACTCCTTGACCTAATTCACTGAACTTTGAGCCATCTTTGAGGCAGGCGAAAGAAACATCTTTACAGAAAATAGGGATGCAAAAACCCTAGCATCTTGGCCAACAAATAGGGAAATAAACCTTAATCCATGCTTTGATAAATTCGAGCAAGAATCAACCTTGTAACGTGATGATAAAATTCATTCCACGATCCACTAATCGAGAACCAGAAGAATTTCCCTTTCACCTGATAAGAGAACTTCAAAACAAAATTAGACATAAAGAGGGCGCAACCCTAATACCTCGAACCAAAGTGCCTGATTCCATGAGATGCGGGATATGCAAATGACTGAGTAAAAAATGGTGCAAATGGGATGCAAAGTTCAAAGCCAGACAAAAGTAAAAAAGATAGGGAAAATTTGGGGTACGACAGTCATTAATAAATCATTGGATGTTTTGCATACAAATTTTACGCTCTCTATCTTTCTTTTCTATTTTTACTTTATTAAAATAGCTATGCTCTCTTACACACACCCACATATAAAACTGCAGATCTACATTCACTCTGGATCCCATTGATAACAGTTATGCTATTACCAATTATGACTTTGAAAATATGATCTACCAAGCCGAGGACGAAGGTGAGGAAGACTACGGAGTACCAGGAGGACTTGCCAGACTTTTACAATAGGAGGAAAGAACAATACAACCTCATGAAGAGCCAGTTGAGACAGTAAACTTGGGTACTAAAGAGGATAATAAGGAAGTCAAGACAGACGCTGATTTGGAGCATAGTGTCAAAGAGCGGTTAATTCATATGTTACACGACTATATTGAGGTCTTTTCCTTGTCATACGAAGATATGTCGGAGCTGGACACTGATATTGTGGTTCATCATTTGCCAATGAAAGAAGACTGCCCTCTAGTGAAATAGAAGGTTCGTGTATGCATCTTGAGATGTCAGAAAAGATCAAGGCTGAAGTTATGAAACAATACAACGTCCTTAGTTGTTACTTCTTATCCACAATGGGTTTCTAATGTTGTTCCGGTACCTAAGAAGAATGGTAAGGTACGCATGTGTGTGGATTACAGAGACTTGAATAGGGAAAGCCCCAAGGATGACTTTCCGCTTCCCCATGTTGATGTTCTGGTTGACAACACCGCACATCATAAGGTATTTTCCTTCATGGATGGTTTCTCTGGGTATATCAGATTACAATGGCACCTAAAGATATGGAGAAAACAACCTTCGTCACGCAGTGGGGCACTTTCTACTATAAAGTTATGCCATTTGGGTTAAAGAACACCGGGGCAACCTACCAGCGTGCCATGGTAACTTTATTTCATGATATGATCCATCATGAGATAGAGATCTACGTCGATGATATGATATCCAGGTCTCAGACTGAAGAGGAGCACCTTGATCACCTACAAAAGCTGTTTGAAAGTATGAAGAAGTACAAGCTGAGATTGAACCCGAATAAGTGCACCTTTGGAGTAAGATCTGGTAAGCTCTTAGGCTTTGTTGTCCATGGAAAAGGTATTGAAGTAGACCCTGCAAAGGTCAAAGCTATACAAGAAATTCCAACTCCCCGTACTGAGAAGGAGGTCATGGGATTCTCGGGACGTCTAAACTACATCGCCAGATTCATTTCCTATCTAACCGCTACTTGTGAGCCAATCTTTAAATTACCGAAGAAAGATCAAGCACTGAAGTGGAATAACGACTTCCAGAAGGCCTTTGACAAAATCAAATAATATCTTCAAGAGCCTCCAATTTTGATGTCGCCGGTTGAAGGAAGACCTCTGATCATGTACTTAACAGTGTTAGAGAATTCAATGGGGGTATGTGCTGGGGAAGCATGACGAGTCTGGTCGAAAAGAGCATGCAATATACTACCTTAGCGAAAAGTTTATCGACTGTGAAACAAGATACTCACTGCTCGAGAAAACTTGCTGCGCTTTGGCAAGGGTTGCTCGCCGACTGAGACAGTATATGTTGACTCACACTACCCCTTTGATCTCTAAAATGGGTCCTATCAAATACATTTTTGAGAAGCCCGCTCTCTCTGGAAGAATAGCAAGATGAAAAATGGTCCTGACCGAATATGATATTCAATACACAACCCAGAAAGCAATCGAGGGAAGTGTATTAGCTGATCATTTGGCTCATCAGGTTGTGGATGACTACCAATCCATGAATTTTAAATTCCCAAATGAGAACATCATGTTAGTGACTGATTGTGAAGAACCTGGACCGGATGAAGGACCTGAAAAAGGATCCCGATGGACTTTGGTTTTTGACGGAACCTCCAACACACTTGGCAATGGCATCAGTGATGTGATCATATCTCCCAAAGGTTGTCTTACTCCTTTCACTTCCAGGCTATGTTTCAACTGTACCAACAATATAGCTGAATATGAAGCATGTATTATGGGTCTCAAAGCTGCTATCAATTTGAGAATCAAGTTCCTAAGTGAACATGGAGACTCGGCCCTAGTAATCAGTCAAATCAAAGGAGAATGGGACACGAAGCATCATAATCTCATCCCTTACCGGGAGCATGTGCTAACACTGATCCCATATTTTGAAGAAGTTACCTTTGAACATATTCCCCTAGAAGAAAATTTATTAGCGGACGCGCTTGCTACCATGTCATCCATGTTCAAAGTCAGATGGGATAATGAAGCCCCTCAGATCACTATTGAGAGGTTAGACGAATCGACATACTATTATGAGATTGATACTAAAGGAGCAGTGGACAAACCTTGGTCCCATGAAGTGAAAAGATACCTCGAAGCCCAAGAGTATCCTAAGGGAGCTTCAGTCAATGATAAGAAGTTCCTAAGAAGGTTCTCTGCCAAATTTTTCCTCAGTAATGGAATCCTCTATAAGCACAACCATGATTTTATTTTGCTTCAGTGTGTAGACAAGAGTGAAGCAGAGAATATTATGGAAGACATGCATGAAGGCACCTTTGACACCCATTCTAGTGGGCACACAATGGCTAAGAAGATTATGAGGGAAGGGTACTACTGGTCCACTATGGAAACAGATTATTATCAGCACTCCCGAACTTGTCACAAGTGCCCGATCTATGCTGACAAAGTACATGTGACTCTGGTCCCCTTGAATGTCTTGACTGCTCCCCGGCCTTTCGCAATATGGGGGATTCATATGATTGGAGAGATTAGACCTGCCGCTTCTAATGGACACCGCTTCATCCTAGTTGCCATTGATTACTTCACAAAGTGGGTCGAGGCAGCCTCATTTGCTTCTGTTACCAAGAACGTTGTGGCCCGATTCATCAGACATAACCTTATCTGTCGGTATGGTATTCCAGAAAGAATCATTACAAACAATGGTACCAATCTCAATAATACTATGATCACCGATCTCTGCACACAATTCAAGATTCAACGTCATAACTCTTCTCCTTACCGACCGAAGATGAATGGAGATGTAGAGGATACTAATAAAAACATCAAGAAGATCATACAGAAGATGATAATGACATACAAATACTGGCATGAGATGTTACCATTTTCTCTTCATGGTTACCGTACCTCAGTATGTATGTCAACATGAGAAACTCTTTTCTTCTGGTATATGGTATGGAAGTTGTCCTACCCATCAAAGTCAATATCCCTTCCTTAAGAATCATGAAAGATGCAGGGTTGAACGAAGACGAATGGGTTCAGACTCGACTTGGCCAATTAAACCTGATTGACGGAAAGAGGCTCACGGATGTCTGTCATTGTCAGATATACCAAAAACGTATGATTAAAGCTTTTAACAAGAAGGTCAGACGTCAGGTATATCAGGTTGGTGATTTAGTAATCAAGTGCATTATCCTACCGCATGGTGATCCCAGAGGCAAATGTACTCCTACATACGAAGGGCCATTTGAGATCAAGAACATATTTTCTGGTAGAGCCATAATCTTAACCATTATGGACGGTGACGACCTTCCGCACTCTGTAAACGCGGACATAGTTAAAAGATACTACACATAAGCAAAGACCCGCTAGGTCGATTGGCCTAGGCAAAAATAAGGGTATCCCGGTGAACCAAAAAGGTTTGGGCAGAAGTTAAGGATATATATATATATATATATTTGTACACCCGGCAAGTCGAAAACCTGAAAGGGCGGATTGGGCAAAAAAGGGTATCCCGGTGGAATGAAAACCCGAAAGGGCGGTCTAGGAAAAAGTTAGGGATTAAAAGCGTACAACTATGTCTCGTTGGATCACCTTACAGACAAACTTCAGTAACAAGTGTCAAGTTTAAATGGTACTAATCAATCCAGTCAGCTTCGGACAAGCAGCAAAGAGATGAGACGCTCAAAGATATAAAGGCAATAGCAGGATGGGAACCCAATGGGATCATTTCACATGGCTGTTTTTCTTTGTATACTATTTATGTATAGTTTTCATTCTTACGGCGGTATTCTCTTGCTAGAATGTCTGTCTCTTCATACAAAATGCATGTTATAGGCAGACTTCTTCAGATTAATACAAAACTATCTCTTTGAAAGTGCAAAACTATTTATTTATTTTTTTTCTGTTTTGTTTGCAAAAACGTCCAATGAATATTTTTGAACATGTGCATTTGAATGTGGTCACCATTTACATATACACACATAAAAATAGAAAGACAGTTGCTAATGGTTTTAAGAAATAGGACAATGTCTAAAATTTCATCCGCAAATCCCGGCATATACATCCCACAACAGATGTAGAGACAGAGATGTCCTCCTACAAAGTCACGGCCATATCCTTAATTTACAGCCTAATGATGTCAAAGTTTCTGATATCCCCGGCAGAGTAAGAATCTCCAATTACTTCCCCAGCATCTTAAAGAATTCCCTAGCCTGGTTCACAAGCTTCTTGGGTTTCCCAATAGGGTTTCATAAAAAAGTCCCCAAGTGGATTACGAAGTTTTCCTTCCCCAACAGAATTTATTTCTCTAACAATGGAAATCCGTCTCCCAGCATTTCAACTTCAACAAAATTTGAAGAGTTACATTCTTCATCCCCAACAATAATCAGGGATTTATTTTCCCTCGTTCAACAACACTATAATAGAACAGCAGATACATTCATACATTACATTCATACATCATTTTACAAACGTCATAGCATATGCAGCACAAATGCATATATTACAATCTCATTTATTTTGAGAACATCATTACCCAATGCACTTCATGCATCATGATATTGCATACAAATAATTCTTTACCTTTTCAGGAAAGATCAATAGACGAATAATATCAACTTATGCATAACAATTTTCAGATTAATACCTGAAATAAGACATGACAACTATTTGTGAACAACTGATTGTAGATTAATACCTCAAACAAGATAGGATAACTATCTACAAGAGCATATTAAAGATTAACTCCCAAAACAAGACGGGGAAACTATATTTCTTTCTCTAAGGCCAGAGATTAATTCCTGAAACAATCTAGGGCAACTATATCTACGACCAACAAAAAAACAAGTTCCAGATTAATACTTGAAACAAGACAGGGAAACTATCTATGAACAATTGATTGTAGATTAATAACTGAAACAAGACATGACAATTATCTACAAGAGCAGATTGAAGATTAACTCCCGAAAGAGGACGGGGAAACTATCTTTCTTTCTCTAAGGTAATAGATTAATTCCTGAAACAAGCCAGGGAAACTATCTCTACGACCAACAAAAAGCAAGTTTCAGATTAATTCCTAAAACCAGACATGGCAACTATCTGCGAACGAATGATTATAGATCAATTCCCGAAACAAGACGGGGAGACTTTCTACAAGACCAGGTTAGAGATTAATTCCTGAAACCAGACAAGGCAACTATCTCAACAACCGACAAAAACAATTCCAGATTAATTTCTGAAACCAGACAGGGCAACTATCTGTGAACAACTGACTGTGGATCAATTCCCAAAGCAAGATGGGGAAACTATCTACACAACCAGATGAAGCAGCCCTACCCAGGCTTCTTCTAATATATTTCCAGATGCAGCTTTACACGGGCTCATCCTGAAGCATTCTTACACGGGTTCCTTCTCATAATCTCCAGATGCAGCTTTACACAGGCTCATCCTGAAGCAATCTTACACGGATTCCTTCTCATCATTTCCAGATGTAGTCTTACAAGATTTCCTTCTAATACATTTCAAGTCACTAAAGCCTGGAAACAGACCAGATAACAATTAATTTCATTTCCCCCAAGTAAGTCACTGTGAAGCCTAAAATACGACCAGATGACAACCAACTTTATTACCCTTAACAAGTTACGGTGAAGCCTGGATTTTAACCAAAAAACAACTAACTTTCATCTCTTCAGTCCAGGAAAAAATCCTCAGTAGAGCCATGGACAACTAAAGCTCCTAGACTCTATTCCGCATAGAGTTTCCCTCAAGCAAAAGAACAGAAATCAACATTCCCCAGTGGAGTCCTCCCTAGTCAACAGGAACAGGAATCCCCACAAAGAGACCTCTTATGAAGTCAGCATCTACTTTGGATGGCATATTTAAGCCCATCTCCGACAACTCTCAGTCATCTTCTCCAAATGGAATCTGTAATCCCATTCCTGATATCATCAACCAACAATGTTACTTTATGCGAGTGTAAATTTCTGGGCGCTCTAGTGTTCAATCATCTTCCACCTTCAGATCACGAAAGGCAGACAAGCAAATCTAAATCTCCAGGTTTAAGAAGATTGAACAGGAGCAGCTGTTGTACCCAAAAAATTTCCATCCCATTCTATTCAAGGCACGCTCATTGAGGTCCCTAATTTCTCAAGGTTGACCAAGAATTGACCATATAAATTCTCCTCCTAAGTAATGGATTTCCATCTAGGGTTACATTTCTCACAAAGAATTTTGGTTTGCAAAAAAGCTTCAAATGATTTTCATGGCACCCTATACGCCTCAGCATAATGGCATAACTGAAAGAAAGAATAGAAGTATACTGAACTTGACGAGATGTAAGTTCAAATTTAAAAAGTTCCCTGAGAGATTTTGGGTCGAAGCTGCTTTGATAGTAATATACACTCTGACTAGATGCCCAACAAAGCAGTGTTAGCTGGAATTTCGATTACACAAGTTTTGAATAAATGACACTATGATCGAAGAAAGAGTAGTTCTAAATAAAGTGTGAGGAGGCCTTTACAAAGTCTTTGATTGATGAAGAACTAGTAAAGAGCTTCGAAGGTTTCGTTTTCGAACTATTGGGAAAAATAAGCTATTCGAAGCACCATAAGGGAAGGAATTTCGACTGTCATGTTGATATGAATTGGCGCTTCGAAAGGAAGAAAGAACATAATGAAGCTTCGACACTATCACAATTGTGTTCGAAGAAGATGACCAGAATGAAGCTTTGATTGGTCGAATCGAAGAACCACCTGCACAACTGTGTTCGAAGAAGATGACCAAAACGAAGCTTTGACTGGTCGAATCGAAGAACCACCTATACAATTGTGTTCGAAGAAGATGACCAGAACGAAGCTTCGACTGGTTGAATCAAAGAACCACTTGTGCAGCTGTGTTTGAAAGAGATGAATAAAATGAAGCTTCGACTGGTAAAATTGAAGAGTTGATACTTCGATTGGTTGAATTGAAGGAAAGGAGATCGAAAAGAACAAGAACTATTCGATTAGGCTGATGTTCCCAGATTACACAATCGAAGCACATGGTGACTTAATCAAAGAAGCCATGATGATAAAGCCTTGAGTAATTCAAATTGGAATTCAGAGCCATCAAAAAGAACAACGGAGATGCAAATCGAAATGAACACCTAATGGGATGAAACCTTTCCAGGTTCACTCAAAGTTCAAAAAGGCATGAAATGTCTCAAAATGGAAAATTTTCAAAACTTTTGATTCTGCTTTCAAAGCCATGGTTAATGGCTGATTCATGCCATATTTGTTTACTACCACACCCCTCTATAAATACAGAGCTAAAGTGCAAGCTAAAGGGAGAACATTGGCCTATACACACAAAAAAATTGCCTCAAAGAGCCACACACAACCTCAAAAACCCATCTCAAAACTCTCAAAAATCTCATAAGTTGTCAAAATACAAAAAACAGCTTTGCAAGCTCCCTCAGTCCAAACAAATATCATATCCGTTCTCCTGAGACTTCCAGGAAGCCATCCCACACCCAGAACTACAAATCGAAGCACCTCCATTTGGTAAAAAAAATTCTAATTTCAAACTCATTCGATCTCTGATTTAAACTCATTTTGATTGCATATTCATGTTATTATTGTTTTTTGTGAATGATTTAACGTAATACATGTAAGTTTCAATATCCAAATGACAGGGTACCATTGTTAGGGCCTTCGAAGCTAATTGCTTCTGAAACTCATGATACAGGCCATTTCAGGCCAAAACAATCCAGATTCAGACTCAGGGAGTTCGAATTAAGGGGGTTCGAATTAAGGGTGTTCGAATCAAATGGAAGAGACCTAGGTTCGATACCTAGGTCGTGCGTTTTCATTTCTCTAACAATTGTCTGGAAGATCCAATGCTTGCAGGTTCCACGCGTACACCATACACCACGTGATCATAACAAATGGATCCCTGTCTGATCCAGATCTGAAGGCTTCAGATGTATGCCACACAATGAACCTTTGAAGGGTTCCTTCATTGGATTGAAAGGCAACCTGGGCCTCTTTTCGATTCGGGCCTGCGTTCCACCCCCTGTTTATTTTTGCTGCCTGGCCCATTTATGCTCGTCTACTTTGTTTTTTTTTGTTTATTTCTTTTAGTTTGTTTTTATAATCAACACAAAAATCAGAAGAAGAAAAATATAAGTAACTTAAAATTAGGTTTAATTTTTTAATGATTTAATTTAGTTAATTATTTTAACTTATTTTTCTCAATTTTAAAATAAGTAGACTTAAGATTCATTTGAATTCAATTCTTTTCATAAACTAAAAAATGCAAAAAAATATTAGGTCTGTTTTAGAGTAAATTTTAATCAATAATTTTAATTAATTACATTTGACTTAATTGAACATTTAGCATTTTCCAAACAAAATAAAACACAAAAAAGAGATTTCCTTACACTTAGGACTTAGACGTTATTTTCAATTCACATGCATTTATTGCTTTCATCATCATTTTCATACTATTGTAACTACCTACTGGATGTAATAGCATAATTAAGACTTTACATTTACTGCTTTATTTCCCCCCAAAATTTTGGATATGTAATTAATCCCCCTCCCCGAAGCCTTGTAATAATTTAGAATTTATCTTTCCACATTTTAAATTCCTGCAAATTATTAACTGCTTAGATACATGACTAATAGGATTGTATGGCAAGAGTTTAATAATCAAACTCTAGCAAACCTAATGTAAAGACAAAAATAACTGAATATAACACAATTGCACATGCGCACCTCTAGGGTACCCCCACTTTGGTTGCCTTCGGAAAAACATTCACAACTCTCGAAACGTGAGAGATTTTAGTGGCTATCCTCCGGTTTAAAGATCACAAGTCCCTTGATGACCCTCTCGACGTTGCCTCGATAAAGTGATCTTAAAACCCTAGGTTAGCTACTAAAGTTTATTGCCCAGTTGCCTTTGTGACTATAAACGTCCCTTAAAATTTCCTTCAAACATCCAACGACTAGGGCTACCTATTCACTAATAGTAGGATAGCACTATCTAAAGGAAAAGAGGAAAAGAACAATCCTTTGAAGTATATTAGATAGATGTTAGATGCTTGCTCAAAAAAACACTTTTACACATACACAAAACACTTTCAAAAACATTTTCAAAACGCTTTATCAACACTCTTAGGACTGATACAAGAGTTATCATAAAGCAAGTTGCCTTACTATTGGCATTTCAAAAATACTTTTCAAAAACACACAAAGCACAAGGTATTTTAAAATGAGCTAAGCATCTAAGAGCCCGTAGAAAACTACGGATGGAAAGGGTGCTAACACCTTCCCTTTCCATAATCTACCCCCCTTACTCAGAAAACTCTTGAAAGGTATTTTCTGTTCTTTTCACCCTTTCCTTTGTTGGATAAAAGAAAAGTCGATGGTGACTCTTGCTTACCGCAAAATTTGCGAATACCAAATGCAAAACCAGTATAACAGTCAGTTCTGCCATCGTATCACACATTCATTAACACAACAACTAACAAATATATAATAAACTATTTTTTAAAAATGTAATAATGGCATCATGGCCACCGTCTTCTTCCTCATGACCATCATTCCATCATCAAACATGTAACTTCTTCATTTCTCAATAAATTTGAAAATTGTAAACACCGAACTTGCTTAATTTTTGACAAGGAATTCAACCATGTATTTTTAAAAGCTATAAATCAACAGTTAATATGAATTTTGTTTGGTACCAAACTGAAACCCTAACTATTTAGAAAAGCCAGTTCCAAAATTCTCATCACACAGTCAATTAAATTCAATTAAAGGACATGGATAATTTTAGTAACATGACGTATATGCTTATGATGCTTGTATCAAGATTTCAAAGTTTGAGAAAACTTACCTCTTGATGAAAAATCCAATGCCATCTACACGATTTCAAGAAGCAATGTGATGCTTGCTTTAGCTTCCTGGACCTCGGTGAGTGTGTTGCAACATTTACTTTGCTTTGAAAGTGTATGGATTGATCTACTCAAGTTAAGTTGCAAAGTTGGATTTTGAAAATGGTGGATGTTGATAATAGAGTTACAGTGGTGAACATGTGTTTGGATCATTTATACATGATGTATATGAAGTGTTTGGATGATTTGTTAGGACAAAAGTTGCAAGGTTTGAGAGATTCGAACATTTGGACTTTAAAGCTCAAAAATGGAATTTTTTAGGCCAATTTGGATTTGGGAGAGTTTGAGAGGGTTTTAGGGCTTGTCCCTTCATCTATTGGACTAAAAATGACCTCACTATTAATAGGCAAAAGGTTTGAGAAGTTGAAGTAACCAGATTTGCAAGATAACAAGTTATGGTTTGGAAGCTTAGTTATGGAGTAACCTTGAAGAACATGGTTCCAATGCAATGTACCTTGTCTCATAGAGTTGTTGGATACTTTAAGCATGCTTATCTGATATTTTAAGTTGAGTGTATGTAGAGAGAACAAGTGAGAGGCTCAAGGAGAGTTTAAAAATGCATAAAGCAAGCTATATCAAAGTGGAAGTCTTGCCTTTCTTCTTAAAATAGCAAAATGTTTTAGTTAAAGCTTGAACCAATTGGATAATAATCATAAATCATGTGTCATATTCTGATTATGGAGAGTTTTGTAAGCTAATAGACCTGAAAAGGGAGATTGTGTAGCAAGGTTATGAGATTTGGCTATATGTTCATCAAAGAAATTACCTCTAATCCAAGAAAAAATGGAAAAAATTGTCTCTTCGAAACTCTCATCTCAAGCATAATCTTTTTATGCTCTTGGACAATTTGGAAAGCTTAGAACATGATCTTAAACTTTCATATTGACCACTTTGGCTAAATCAACAGGGAAATTGGTGAAAATTGGCCAAGAAGTTGAGATGAAAAACTGATCAAAAATATTTCTAAGTGTTAGATAAAAAGTATCAGAACTTCATGGGCCCATATCTCTTAATCCAAGAACTTGTTGAGGATCATACCACATTAAAAAAGTTATAGAATTCATTAATACCTACATTTTTCATGTAGAAATTTTTCCTTGAATCAGTTTGTATCTTGAGGAAACTTGCTTGTGAAGTTAGGGTTTTCTAAGCACAAATTACTTGAATTTTTCTAAGTGTTTGAAAATATTCAGTTTTGACTTTTGTTGACTTTCTTGATTCTATTTATTCTTGATGATAAAGTTTTATAGTTTTGAATGTTTTGATGATTCTTGATTTTTGAATTCTAATGTGGACCAAAAAGTCAAAGTTTGATTGTTGTGTGACTGTTGTCTTTTTATCAATTGATTCAATTCTTCAACTATCAATCACTTGTATCTTTGGAAATGTCTTGAGGTATGTAATTAGGTCAGGATGTTGTATTTGATCCCTTGAGATCATTCTGTAAGCCATTAGGTCATGCACTAGGATAAAAGTCAATGATCAATCATCTTTAATCAAAACCCTAATTTGGCCATTTTTGACCTTTGATGATTTGAGGTCTTTCCTTGAGGAATCATGATCAACCCTTGATAAAATTATGAATATCACCTCAAAATGTTGATGTTGACAAAAAATCTTGAAGTTTGACTGTATGTTGACCATATTTGACTTTTTACTTAATATAGTTGGCTTTCAATCTTCTGAGTTATTGACTGAGCAAACATGTGATGAAAGACTTGAAGCTTGACATAAGCATTATTGAGGACCCATGATGAACCATGAAAGTCATCTGAGACCCTTGCAACCCAATCTTCCTTGAGAAGCACAAAACCCTAGTTGTAGACCCTTGCTTAGGAGGAGGTTTGACCATTCTACTCTTGAGTATTGTGATACGATGAGAGAATTGACTTGAGGGTTTTGCGTTTGATTGCAAATGTTGCGGTTAGCAAGAGTCGCCACCGACTTTTCTTTTATCCAAAAGGAAAGGTGAAAAAGCTCAGGAAAGACCTTTGAGATTATTTCTTGAATTCGGGGGGTAGATTATGAAAAGGGAAGGTATTAGCACCCTTTTCATCCATGGTTTTCCATGGGCTCTTAGTTACTTGCTAGATCACTTGCTTTTGTTTTAAATTGTGCTTTGTGTGATTTTTTTGAAAGTATTTTATAAATAGGCCATTGTTTAGGAAATTTGTAATGATTCTTGCTTTTAAGAATATATACAGAGATGTTTGATCTTTTGAAAATATTTTCAATTTTGTAAGATGTTTGAAAGTGTATGTGATTGTTTTGAAAATAGAAAGGATGTTTGTTTTGAAATGGCGTAACTAGGAGAAATCTACCTACTCAAATGTCTTTCTTGTTCATTTCCTTTTCCTTTGACATTATTGTCTTACCGTTGATTTGGTAAGCAACCATATCTTTGTATGTAAACCGGACGGGCGTGGATCATTGTATAACCATGATTAGCAATGTTGCAAGGTATCTTAGCATTCTTTTTGAGGGACTAAGATTATTTGTAAGGCAACTTAGGTAGCGTCATCGAGGGACTATGATCTTGTATTTGCTTATTTTTGCTAAGATACCTTACATGCGTAATATGGCCATTTTGTATAAGGCAACCAAGTGGGATAACCCTAGGGGTGCTTGTGTGTAAGTGTATTGTTTTCATGCTTGATTTTGTCTTGAATTAGGTTTTTCTATTTGATTGATTTTGTTCTTTCCATACAAACCCTAATTACTAGCATGTGAATATAAAGCATTTAAATTGCGAAAAATAAAAATACTAAGCTATTACATGATTTGTGGGAAGGGGTGTACAAATTGAATGGGGATTGCAAGAATTTAAAGCATAATTAGTCTATTACAACCATATTGAATTTATACAATAATTAAAATAAATAAATGTACAAAAATAAATATGCAAGAATGTAAAAAAAAGAAATGATTTTGTTTTGGTTTTTAAGGGTTTTAACCTAATGTCTAAGAAGGAAAAATAATTAATTAAAGATAATAATATTAAACCTAAATTAGTTAAGAAAAGAAAATTAGGTTAAAAAAGTATTTTTTTTAGGGTTTTTTATATAAAAAGTTTTAAATTAATGAAAATAAACTGAAGATTAATTAATTAAAATAAAACATAAATTCTAAGTTAATTTTAATTTAGAAAGTAAGATAATAATTAAATCTAAGTCTAAATATTTATTAAAAAAAAGAGATTAATTTGTTTAAGAAAATGTTTTTTAATCTTTTTGTTTTATAAAGAAAAATAAAAAAATGTATAAGTATAAATAATAAATAAAAATATTTTTGGATTTTTTTTAATAAATATAAAAATAATATTAATAATAATAATAAAAAATATTATAGAAAATAAATTGTAATGAAATAAAAAAGAAAAAATGAAATAATGAAGAAAAATGGGCCAGGGGTGTAAAAGTAAGAAGGGATTAGAAGTCAGCAAAAATACAAAAGCCCAAAGGGGAGAAGCCCATGCGCCTGTTTGCTGGGAAAAAAGAGAAAAAATGTAAAAAAGGAACAAAAGGGTATCACTGGGGCTCGAACCCAGGTCCCATAGGTCAACAGACGCGCGCTTTACCACTAGGGTGGCTATACATTCGTTAACTTGTATGAAATAATAAATACATAACACAAAACGCGCCCTGACTGTGCTTCATCTTCAAACTCCAGCCAAAGGATCTGTAACTTGTTCATTTCTCAACCATTTGCAAAAATGTAAACATGAAAATTGCTCCATTTTGTCACACGAATCCAAACATATAAATATCATAAACTATAAATCAAAGATGAATGCAAATTTTTAACAGTACCAAATTCTGACCTAAATATTTCAGAAAGATCAAACTCAAAATTCTCCTAGCTCAATCAAAATAAATGAAATCTATAGACATGTACAGCTTCATGGCAATGATGTCTACATTTTATCTTCACAAATGCAAGCCTAACAATGCCTAAGTAATGAGATAGAAGTTCAAGAAAAATACCTCAAAATTGGAAATCGTGAAATAGATTTGAGCTTGTTTCAGGCAGTGCTGATGATCAGGTTAGCTTCCTTGGACCTCTAGGAAGCTAATGCAATGGTTGGCTTGAGCTGAGGATGGCTGGAATGGTCTAGAGAAGTCCAACTGTGATGCTCTGTTTTTGGTTATGGAAGACAGGGAAAATGGTGTTACAGGAGTGAAACAGGTACAAGTATGAGTTACTCTTGATGCAAGGAATCTTTAGAAACTAAAAGGCCAAGAAACGCACGAGGGAAATGTGAGTTTGAGGTTCAAGGTCAGAAACTGTGCAACAATGGAGTTTTTGGGAAATTTATGATTTGAGAGAGTTTTGGTGTATTTCAGGGTGTTCAAACTCGTGTTCTAGCTCACAAATAGTGACTCTATTTATAAGCAACAAGTTTGGGATGCTCTAGTTTATCAGAATTCAAATTTGCATCCTTAAGCTAAACATGTGATTTTTTGACAAAACAAGTTTCAAAGTCTTGTGTACTTGCTAAGATAGAGTGGTTATGCTTTAAACAAGCTTGCTTCTGACTTTTTGGATGGAGTGTGATCAGAGGGAACAAGTTAGAGGCTCAATGTGAACTTTATGAAAAAAGCTTGCTTTACAAGAATGGTATTGTTAACTTTCTTCCCAAAATGACAATGTGAATTGGATAAAGCTTAAACCACTTGGATTATAGCTCAAAAGTTTGTGTAATCCATTAATTATGGAGTGAAAAACAAGTTTGAGGCCTGCAAAGTAAATATTATGCAGCCTAACATTAAAATTGCATTTGTGTTCATAATGAAAATGACCTATAATTCAAGTGATGAAACACCAACTTCATCTTTTGATTCTCCCTACTCAAGAATGATCTCAAGGAGTTCTTGGAATTTTGGAAAGCTTGCAATGTGATTTAAAACTTATCTTTGAATTGCTTTTAAAGATTACCCTTATAACTATGTGAAAATTTTCCATGAAGTTAGGTAAAAAATCTGCCTAACTAGGGCAAAATTTCACTAAGTCTTTTTTAGTTCATGAGCATGTATTCATAAAATTATAACTTGAGATCCAAGCACTTTTAGGAGAAGTTGTGTGAATAAAATTTGTAGATTTCATGGATATACAAATTTCATGTTGGAAGTTTCCTTTGAATCATCTTGCATCATAATGAAAAAATTGCTCAAAGTTATGAAAAAATAAGAAATTTTTGACACTTGGAAAAATTTCTAAGTTTAGAAATTTTGACTTTTCAAAATGAAATCTTGATTTCTTGATTTCTTGATGAATAAGTTTCCTATTTTGACATGTTTTGATGAATTGTGATCTTTGGTGCTTAAATTTGACCAAAAAGTCAAAGTTTGACTTTTCAGTATACAGTTGACTTTTGATCAGTTGACTGCAAAATTCATCTGTCAATCCAATGGATTTGCAATGTTTTTGAATCATGTAATTAGGTAAAAATTATGCAATTGGACTCTTGAGATCATGCCTTAAAGAAATTGACCATTTTCTAGTTCAAAAATCAAAAATTTCCCTTTCCCAGTCAAAACACTAATTTTGACCATTTTGCCCTTTTGGAGATTTGATCAAATTTCTTGAGGAATTGTGGTCCAAACTTGATCAAATGATACATATGGGTTTAAAATGTTGATGTGGATAAAAATTATGAAGTTTGACTGTAAATTGGCCATGGTTGACTTTTTCCCCAATACAACTAATTTTTAGGTCAACTACTCAATTGATTGATCAAAAATGTGATCCAAGGCTTGAAACTTGACATGAGTAATCTTGGGGGTCCATAATGGTCCATGAAAGTCATATGAAGCATTGATAGTTCAAAAATCCTTGTGCAAACTAAAACCCTAATTTTGGTCATCAGTGCCTAAGGAGGTGTCTTGAGCTGATCAAACCCTAGTGCAGTCTTGAGCCCAAGGAGATCTTGTGAGCAAATTCTTGATAAGTGAGAGGGCAAATTTTGGGGTACAACATCTTCCCATGTTCAATCTTATTAAGCCTAAAGAGTTAGATTGACATGTTTTTCCAGTCGTGACTCGAAGGTGGAAGATGATTGGACACTAGAGTGCCCAGAAATTTGCACTCGGTGATGTGATGGTTGAGGGAATGGGCTTAAAGATGCCATTTGGAGAGCTGATAGAAAGTTTTTGGAGATGGGCTTGTAGATGCCATCCAAGAGTGATTGTTGGTATTGTAATTTGTAAGCTGAAAGAATGAGCATCAGAATAGCGTATGTGTCTGGAGCGTATCTGAACTGTATCTGGGAGCTGATTTTGAATGATTATTAGAATGGCATCCGTGTATGGATTGTATCTGAACTATATCTGAAATCTATTTTTGAATGAGTGTCAGAATGGCCTCCGTGTCTAGAGTGTATCTGAATTGTATTTGAGAGTTCAATCTGAATGAGTATCAGAATGGCATCCGTGTCTGGAGCGTATCTGAACTGTATCTGAAAGTTGCACTTGAATGAGTATCAGAATGGAATCCGTGTCTGGAGCGTATCTGAAAGAGGCTCTGAATGAGTATCCGAATGGATTCCGTGTCTGGAGCGTATCTGAACTGTATCTGGAAGAAGCTATGTATGAGTATTAAAATGGCTTCCGTGTCTGGAGCGTATTTGTACTACATATGAAAACTTTTGAACATTGTTAATGATAGTTGTTAATCTTATCCTGAAAAGGGTAAAATGTTAGATAAGATTCAAAGTCATGTTGTATGAAATGTATGATATAATGCATTCATTTTATCAATGTTTATGATATGCGGATGCAATGTATGCGTATGTGAGCTAGTTTGCTGCACTGTTGTTGGATTGGGGAAAATAAATCCCTGACTCCTGCTGAGGATATGGAGTATAAGTCTTCATGTTGTGAAGTCTAAGTGTTGATGAATTTCTGCTTAGAGAAAAAAACTCTGTTGTAAAGGAAATGCCATGTACTGCTTGTAAAATCCTATTGTGAAATCCCGAGAAATTGAACGACTTCTACTGGGGATTGATAATTGGAAGCTCATTCCACTGGGAATTAAACAAAAAATTGTGGGGATTTATGGAAATAGCTTAGAGGGATTTCTCTACTTCTTAAAGCCACTAGTAATTGTCTTTTATTTTGTTTATTTGTAAACAGTAATTATGTTCAAATGCATATGTTCAACAATGAACCATTGGACGTTTTTGTAAACAAAACACAAGAGTAAAGAAAAACAGATAGTTTTGTACTTTCAAAGGAATATCTTTGTATTGACTTTGAGTAAGTATTTGTACAATGAGACAAGCACTCTAGTAAGAGAATGCTATCGTAAAAAATGAAAATTTTGATACAAAGAAAAGATAGTTATGCGCAATAATCCCATGGGGGTCCCATTCTGCTATAGCCTTTGTATCTCCGAGCATCTTGTCTATTTGTTTCCTCGTCCGAAGATGATTAAATTGATCAGAACCTCTGAGTTTGTCAATTGAAGCCAAAGGTTGTCCGTAAGGTGATCCAACGGGACATAGTCATACGCTTTACATTCCCTAATTTTTGCTTGGACCGTCCTTTCGGGTTTGCAGTCCACCGGGAAACCCTTTTTTGCCCAAGCTATGCTTTCGGGTTTTCAACTTGTCGGGCGTATAGATTTTTTATTTTATCCCTAATTTTTGCGTGAACCTTTTTGGTTTACCGGGATTCCCTTGTTTTGCCTAGGTGTGTCAACCTAGCGGGTCTCCTATGCGTAGTATCTTTTGACTATGTCTGCGTTCGTAGGATGTGACAGGTCATCGCCATCCATGGTAGTCAAGATCATTGCCCAACCAGAGAAAATGTTTTTGATTACAAATGGTCCTTCATAGGTAGGAGTCCATTTTCCCCTGGGATCACCTTGTGGCAGTATGATGCGTTTGATTACCAGATCCCCAACTTGATATACTTGGTGTCTGACCTTCTTGTTGAAAGCCTTGATCATCTGTTTTTAATACATTTAACCATGGAAAATAACAGTAAGTCTCTTATCATCAATCAAGATCAGTTGATCAAGTCGAGTCTGGATCCAATCGTCTTCGTTCAGCCCTACCTCCTTCATAATCCTCAGAGAGGGGATCTGGACCTCGATAGGCAAGACAACCTCCATGCCGTAAACCAGAGAATAAGGTGTTGCCCCGGTCGATGTGCGAGTTGTGGTACGATACCCGTGGAGAGAGAATGGTAGCATCTCATGCCAATCTTTATATGTGACTGTCATTTTCTGTATGATCTTTTTAATGTTCCAGCTTCGACAACACCATTCATCTTCGGCCGGTAAGGAGAAGAATTATGATGCTGAATCTTGAATTTCTCGCACAAGGTGGTGATCATAGTATTGTTGAGATTTGTACCATTGTTAGTGATGATCCTTTCTGGGATACCATAACGACAAATGAGATTCTGCTTGATGAACCGGACGACAACATTCTTGGTAATGGAAGAGAAAGAAGCTGCCTCCACCCACTTTGTAAAATAGTCAATGGCTACTAGGATGAAGCGGTGTCCATTGGAGGCCGTTGGCTTGATTTACCCAATCATATTAATTTCCCACATAGCAAAGGGCCAAGGAGTTGTCAAGACATTCAGAGGAACCGGAGGTACGTGCACTTTGTCAGCATAAATTTGACACTTGTGGCAGGTTCAAGAGTGTTGATAGCAATCTGCTTCCATGGTAGACCAGTAATAGCCTACCCGTAGGATTTTCTTTGCCATTGTATGTCCACTGGAATGGGTGCCAAAAGTGCCTTCATGCAATTCAGCCATGATCCTTTCAGCTTCAACCTTATCTACGCATCGAAGTAACACAAAGTCATGGTTGCATTTGTAAAGAATGCCATTACTAAGGAAGAATTTAGTAGAGAATCTCCTTAAGAACTTCTTATCATTGATTGAAGCTCCTTCTGGATATTCTTGAGCCTCGAGATACTTCTTGACTTCGTGAAACCAAGGCTGGTCCACTACTTCTTCTATATTAATCTTGTGACAGTGTGTTGGTTCCTCCATTCGTTCGATGGTGATTTGGGGAGCCTCGTTATCCCAATTAAGTTTAAACATAGATGACATCATGGCTAGAGCGTCTGCTAGATGATTTTCTTCTCGCGAGAAAGGCTCGAAGGTAATCTTCTCAAAATGTGGTAGCAACGTCAAAACATGTTCTTTGTAAGGGATAAGGTTTGGGTGTTTGGTGTCCCATTCCCATTTGATCTGACTGATAACCAAAGATGAATCTCCGAATACATCCAAGGATTTGATCCCCAAGTATATGGCATCTCTGAGACCAAAGATGCATGCTTCGTATTCTTCCATATTGTTTGTACAATTGAAGCAGAGTCTTGCTGTAAAGAGAGTATGACACCCTTCCGGAGATATGAGTACAACACCGATACCATTTCCAAGTGAATTGGATGCCACATCAAAGAACAGGTTCCATCGGGATCCTTGTTCAGGTCCGTCATATGGCCTGAATTCTTCACAGTTATTTACCGTCATGATGTCTTCATCTGGGAATTCAAACTTCATGGGCTGGTAGTCTTCCACAGCTTGGTGAGCAAGGTGATCGACTAGTACACTTCCCTTTATAGCTTTCTGGGTAGTATATTGTATGTCATATTCCGTCAGGATCATCTTCCATCTCGCTATTCTCCCAGAAAGAGAAGGCTTCTCGAAGATGTATTTTATCGGATCCATTTTAGATATCAACAAAGTAGTATGAGTCAGCATATACTATCTTAGCCAGTGAGCAGCCCATACCAGAGCGCAACAAGTTTTCTCGAGCAGTGAATATCTGGTTTCACAGTCGGTAAACTTTTTGCTCAGGTAGTAAATAGCGTGCTCTTTTCGACCAGACTCGTCATGCTGCCCCAATACACACGCCATTGAGTTTTCTAAAACAGTCAGATACATGATCAAGGGTCTTCCCTCGAATGATGGCATCAAAATCGGAGGCTCTTGCAGGTATTCTTTGATCTTGTCGAAAGCAGTTTGGCACTCGTCATTCCATTTGACTACTTGATCTTTCTTCAACAATTTGAAGATTGGTTCACAAGTAGCTGTCAGGTGAGAGATGAATCTGGCAATGTAGTTCAAACGTCCCAATAACCCTCTGACTTCCTTCTCAGTATGAGGAGTAGGCATCTCTTGTATCGCTTTAACTTTGGCAGGATCGACCTCGATACCTTTTTTGATGACTATAAAGCCTAGGAGTTTACCATACTGTACCCCAAATGTGCATTTGATTGGATTCAACCTCAGCTTGTACTTCTTCAGTCTCTCAAACAGTTTTTGTAAGTGATCAAGATGCTCTTCTTCTATTTAAGATCTGGCTATCATGTCGTCCACATAGACCTCTATTTCGTGATGTATCATATCATGAAATAAAGATACCATGGCACGTTGATAGGTTGCCCCAGCATTCTTTAGTCCGAATGGCATCACCTTATAGTAGAAAGTTCCCCACTGCGTGACAAACGTTGTTTTCTCCATGTCCTCGGCGCCATTTTGATTTGGTTGTAACCCGAGAATTCATCCATGAAGGAAAACACTTTGTGTTGTGCCGTATTGTCAACTAGAATATCAATGTGGGGGAATGGAAAATCATCCTTAGGGATTGCCCTATTCAAATCTCTGTAGTCCACACACATTCGCGCTTTGCCGTCTTTTTTGGGCACGAGAACAACATTGGAAACCCATTGAGGATAACAGATGACATCCAATAATCCAACATTGAATTGCTTCGTGACTTCTGCTTTAATCTTTTCTGACATATCAGGCCTCATGCGGCGAACCTTTTGCTTTACTGGCGGACAATCCTCTCTTGTAGGCAGATGATGTACCACAATGTCTGCATCATGTCCCAACATGTCTTCATACGACCAGACAAAGACTTTAACATAATCGTGTAACAACTGAATCAGACCCTCCTTGACACTGGGTTCCAGATTGGCACCCACCTTGACCTCTTTTTTGTCTTCTTTGGTACCTAGGTTGATTGTATCCACGAGTTCTTTGTGAGGCTGAATGGTTCTCTCTTCTTGTTGTAGTAGTCTGGAAAGTTCCCCTAGTACTTTACAATCTTCCTCACCTTCGTCTTCGGTTTGGTATATTAGATTCTCATAGTCATAAAAGGCCATAGCAGTATTGTTACTCATGGGATCCCGAATGGATGTATACCTGCATTGTGAGTGTGAGTGTGTGTAAGGGTATAAATATCCTTGAAAGAAATAAAAATTAAAAAAAAAGAAAAACAATGAGCAAAAAAGTTTGTATGCGAAAACGTCCATCATTCATTGATGTCATATGAAAATGAGATAATAACACTTACAAATGGACCATTGTGCCTCGGGTAAGACACAATGTTTTGAGAGTGTGAATTGTTTTAATATTACAGATCCAACAAAATGTAAAGACAAATTACTGTGGGATAAAAGTGATCGGGACAAAATCTATAGCCTCCTAGTTGCTGAGCCCTCCACTGACAGTCGGGAATATCCAATCCTCCAAGTCACAATTATCTTCATCATCTTCTATGGCGTTGACCTCGCGGTTGCTGATCTTCAGGGGTGCTCCTTCGGCACGAGCGCGGCGCACAACCTTCTGGGCACCTGAAGTGAAACCCAGGCCAAACTTGTTAGACTTATATGGGATATCTGGGAGTTGTCCCCAGATAGTGCATGCACCTTCTTCTACCACTGCTTTGGCATCCTCAGAGATGACATCCAGAGTGGAAGCCTTGTCATCTTAGGAACAACCTTGGTTATCACCACATCTTGCGGGACCTCTTCAAAGTGTTAGAATGGAGTTTCAATAAATTCACCATCTAATTCCACATATCTGAAGGAATTGAGATGGCTGATCATATACTCTTCTTCTCCATGAACGGTGATAATCTTCCCTTGAATCGGATATTTCAACATTTGGTGCAACATAGAAGTGACAGCGCCAGCATTGTGAATCCACGGTCCGCCTAGCAAGCAGGAATATGAGGGAAGGATATCCATTACATAAAAAGTTGAATCAAATGTCTGTGTTCCAACTTTTATGGGAATGTCTACCTCCCTATGTACCATCCTTTTTGAGCCGTCAAAAGCCCTTACTACTATGTTACTTGGCTTCAATGTCAATCCCTCACAGTCAAGCCTATCAAGAGGTTTTTTAGGTAATACATTTAGAGATTAGCCAGTGTCCACCAAAACATGAGCCAGGGTTGTGCCCCTATATTCAGTTGATACATGCAATGCCTCATTATGCTTCCTTCCTCTTGGTGTTAAATCAGCATATGAAAAACCTAGACCATTATCTACAGTCAAGCTGGCTACGTAGTCTTGAAACTGATCGGCAGATGTCTCTTGGGGTACATGGGCAGTTTTCAGGAATTTTACCAAGGCTTTTGCATGTGCCTCAGAACATAGTAGTAATGCCAGCATGGAAATTTTAGAGGGAGTTTGCCTCAGTTTTTCAACTACATCGTAGTCGCTTCTTTTTATGATCTTCAGAATTTCCTCCATCTCTTTCCGAGAGGTTTTAGGGATAGCCAATGACTGAGCTTTCATCTGGACAGGCTCAATCAGAATACTTTTACCCCGAGTCTCGGTTAACTCGGCAGCAGGAGTGTCATTAGGAATGATAACATGGGTTGTAACAGCTTTGTTAGTTGGAGTATTAGTAGGGACGATTGTAGGACTGGGAACAGCTTTTGGAGGAGTAACAACAGGAATGATTACGGGTCCATAAAATGATTTTGAGGGAGAAATTTATGGAGAGAATATCCTTCCGCTTCGGGTAATCTTGCTAGTTCCTGCAATATTACTGATGTCAGAGTTGACTTTCTCAGAACTTGAATCTTCGACGGCTGGCCAATCCTGCTTGACACCGTGGTAGTAGACATCCCCTCCATAATTCCATGGTATGGTTTTGTCTGATGAATATGGGACTGGTCCGGGAATTGTGATTATTAAAGGAGTTGCTTTCGGAACTGATGTAATTCTAACGGGTCTTTTGGTGGAGACCTTGGAAGAATTGGCGGAAATGGTAATGATAGAAACATCTTCAAAAGGAACAGGTGGAACATAAGTCTTTTCAAACAAAGTTTCTTTATTATCTATTAGGAACTGAATGCCTGCTTTCAATAAAGGACAACTGGTTGGTGAGGACAAGAAGAATTGACAACCTTCATCACAGCCCGAGAACATACCGACATTTAACAAGTTCACTTTAATAGTCAGGAGTGGGGTCATAAGTTCATCAACTGAAGTAACAAACATTTCTTCTTCAATGGCATTGGTATTACGGCCATGTTTAGGCATAGGGGCAGAAATGACGTTTGGCTTTTCGGGCGCATCGAATTCAATTTATTTTGCTTCAATGAGGTCTTGTATTTTGTTCTTTAGAGCCCAACAGTTATTAGTGTCATGGTCGGGACTTTCATAGTGATATGCGCAACGGGCATTGGGATGATAGTGAGGAGATGTTGTGTTAGGGTTTTTCGGAGCTTCTTTCAAGGTTACCAAATTGGATCTTAGTAGATGTGGAAATACTTGAGATGGGGTCATGTTAATTTTGGTGAATTGTCTGACTGGCCTTTCAATCCTTGGTTGGTTGTTTCTTTGTTGATCAGGCGCAGGTTTATGGATCATCACAGCCCCCCACCATTAGTCAGCGTTCGGCCCTATCTTGATTTCTCTGAGGATAAACAGCAACCACTTCTTTCTTTCCGATAAATGGCTTCCTTATAGCAGCAAAGGATGTATCTTTCTGAATCTTTCCACTCTTTATCCCAGCTTCTACCCTTTCTCCGGTCAATATCAGTTCAGTAAAACTTGCAGATGAACTTCCAATTAAAGGATTGAAGAAGGGACCAGACAAGGTGCCCAAGAACATGTCTACCAACTCTCTCTCAGATAGAGGGGGTTGAACTCTTCCAGCTAAATCTCTCCATTTTTGTGCATAGTCCTTGAAGCCTTCATTTGAAGCCATGGCCATACTCTGGAGTTGAGTACGGGTAGGCGCAAGATCAATATTGTATTGGTATTGTTTGTAAAAGGCTGCAGCAAGATCTTCCCAGTTATGAACATTGGCTCTTTCTAACCGGTAAAACCAATCAAGTTGAGTTCCAGACAGACTGTCTTGGAAGAAGTGTACCCATAAGTCTTTATCAGCGGTATGGGGTTGGATTTTCCTCACCTAGGATCATAGATTCATTTTTGGACATGAGACTCCATCATACTTGTCGAACACAGGCGCTTTGAATTTGGGAGGAATGACAATCCCCGACACTAACCCCAATTCCTCAAAGTCCAATTCAGGCACTTTTTGGATTTCCATCGCACTCAACCGCTCTTCGAGATGTTTATACTTGTCATCAGCTGAAGGGTATTATTCTTCAGAATAGTCTTCTTCTTCCTCTTCCTCTTCTGATTCTGACGGGACAACTGATTCCTTGCCTTTCCCATCTTGATTGTCTCTCTCATCGGATGTCGTTGCAAAGTTTAAGGTCCTTCTTGTCTGCCCGTGAAATATTCTTCCCATGTTTAGGACTTCGGTTACCTTCTTTGTCTTCTTTTTCTTCTCCTCATCCAGCAAAGTCTTTAACTCTTCTTGTCCTTTGGCTAGGGTCAAAAGCAACTGTTGAAACTGCATATTTTGAGCTTGGAGGTCCTTTATTGTTTGCTCGAGATCCATCTTACTGAAATAAACAGTAGAGAGATGAGGAGACTTGTTGCAAAAGTCCTGCTTATGTTATGATGAATGGTATATGCATATGTAATGATTTCAAGGATTTCAAAGATTCAAATTTGTTTTAGACAAAAAGGAAACACACGTTATATTAATAAGTTAAAGCTTGATTACATCAATGCCTCTTGGGCTTATAAGGAAATACAAAAGCTCTAAGATAAAAAGGTAGTGTGCATCCTCTTTGGCGCGATGTAGGCATTGAGAGTCTGCTCCTCATGAAGTAGCCTAGTGAGTTCCAAAACCTTCTTCTCGCTTACGTAGAATTAGGCTTATAAAGTATCTCGTTCTCCCTTGAGTTGTATCCAATCCCTTTGTAGGTCTTCAAGAGAGGTAGACATGTCAGGATGTAGGATAGTGTATGGAACTTCTCCTTCCATGATAGGCTTAATGATTACCAGGAGAATGGAGGGGTAAGGCATCATAAGACTCTGAGCACGAGTTTATACCCATTTGAGGTAAGGCTCAAGAGGGATAGAATTTTTATGCCCCAAAGTCTTGCTATCCACCTTTTTTAACATCCTCAAAGCTCAGATAAATTTCTTACGAAGACCTCGATCGTCGTTGTCATAGTCAAATACCAAACTTTGAATCAGCATCTCATGTGGGCCATACCTTCGGGCGTAACCAAACTGTCTTAAGGCTAAGCATTGGTTGTAGGTGATACCTCCCCTAATGCCAAGTAAAGGGACATTAGGGAATTCTCCACAACGGTCGACAATGATAACATTCTCTTTGGATCGGGAGCACCAATGAATGTATGAATGTTTGAGTGTCATCAACCTTTGTGACCACCTTGAACCTTGCTCATTTTTTAATACAGATTGTGGAAGATGAGAAATAAACCACCTTGCCAAGAGAGGAATGAAACACATAAGAATGCCTCTTTTCCTCATTGTGCGAGTGTGAAAAGAGTGTAGGATATCTCCTAGTAATGTAGGCACTGGGTTGCGGAATATGAAGATTTTAACGGCGTTGATATCTGTGAGTTGGTAAGGATTTGGAACAAACCCATCCCATAGATGAGGAGAGCCACAATTTCCTCAAAGTCTTGCAAGTCCAAGGAATTCCAACAATTTTGGGCTTTCTCAAACAGGAACTTTGCTAGGAAACCCTTGACACCACTCCTTGTTTCCCAATGAGTTGTGATATCAGATGAGTGCAAGTGTAGAGCTTGAGCAATCTCTTCTGGCTTTGGGTCTCTTTTTGTACCGTTGAAAGGTAGTTGATTGAGAATGGGAATCCTCAAGATTTGAGAGAATTCTTCCAAAGTTGGCACAAGTTGATAATCGGGAAATGTGAAGCAATGGTGTAAAGGATCAAAGAACTGAAAGAGCACCTTCATCATATCCTTATTTGTGTTGGAGGTGACCAAGTTGAGTAGGCAACCATGTCTCTCGGTAAATGGAGAGTTTTCAAGAATCCTTGAAGCTAGATCCTTGAGTTGTGGAGGGATCTTTAAAAGATTGACTTGAATAGTTTTCCTGCGAAGTGAATCCATATCCTACAAAACAAGAACAAAGATGAATCCCCAAAAATCCTTGAAACGGTTAGTGGATGTATATGATGTTCATGATGTTCATGATGTTATGTACAAGTATGCATATACAAACAAAACAAACAAATCCTTAGGTTTAGGCTTGCATGGAGTTTTATAGGTAAGTACCCTCTTGAAGTTTAGTTGGCTTAAACCTGTCCTAGTAATAGTAATCTGGTTCTAAGGAGCTCAATATCACTGGTTTGTTTCCTTGGTCATTGTTTCAGCACAAGCCTCTTTAATGGCGACCCAAATATCCCAAGAAATAAAACCTCAATGAGTGTAGTATAAAGTATCTACCAACTTCGGATTGTACCAAAGTCGACCATCTCACTACATCCTAAAGGTCAAGTTGGTCAAGTAAAGGTTCTAAAAGTTCATTAGTGCTTCATGACATCACTCAGTGGCCTCGTATTCTCTTTGATTAACTCAAAGGCTACCTATACCCACAAATATGTCATACTAACATAGCTATTTCTTAGACCATGTCGGTAAACTCTGCACAGTTTCCACAACGTATTGCTACTTACCTATAATGTATCCCAAATCCGGGTAGAGGATTCAAACCCAAACAAAGAACCGAAATGTAAAGCATACAAGTCAAACAATGTAAGCAAATAAATGTGATCTATCCCTAAGGTAACCCCACTTTTAGAATTTTCCCCAGCAGAGTCGCCAGTTCTGTGATACGGTGCGAGAACTGACTTGAGGGTTTTGCGTTTGATTGCAAATTTTGCGGTTAGCAAGAGTCACCATCGACTTTTCTTTTATCCAAAAGGAAAGGTGAAAAAGCACAGGAAAGACCTTTGAGATTATTTCTTGAGTTCGGGGGGTAGATTATGAAAAGGGAAGGTATTAGCACCCTTTTCATCCATGGTTTTCCATGGGCTCTTAGTTACTTGCTAGATCACTTGCTTTTGTTTGAAATTGTGCTTTGTGTGGTTTTTTTGGAAGTATTTTGTAAATAGGCCATTGTTTAGGCAATCTTTGTAATGATTATTACTTGTAAGAATGTATACAAAGATGTTTTATCTTTTGAAAATGTTTTAAATTTTGTAAGATGTTTGAAAGTGTATGTGATTGTTTGGAAAATAGCAAGGATGTTTATTTTGAAATGGTGCAAGTAATTAGGAGCAATCTACCTACTCAAATATCTTTCTTGTTCATTTCCTTTTCCTTTGACATTATTGTCTTACCATTGATTTGGTTAGTAACCCTATCTTTGGATGTAAATGGGATGGGCATGGGTCATCGTATAACCATGATTAGCAATGTTGCAAGGTATCTTAGCAATCTTTTTGAGGGACTAAGATCATTTGTAAGGCAACTTAGATAGCGTCATCGAGGGACTATGATCTTGTATTTGCTTGTTTTTGCTAAGATACCTTACATGCATAATATGGCCATTTTGTATAAGGCAACCAAGTGGGATAACCCTAGGGGTGCTTGTGTGCAAGTGTATTATTTTCATGCTTGATTTTGTCTTGAATTAGGTTTTTCTATTTAATTGATTTTGTTCTTTCCATACAAACCCCAATTACTAGCATGTGAATATAAATCATTTAAATTGCGAAAATAAAAATACTAAGCTATTACATGATTTGTTGGAAGGAGGTGTACAAATTGAATGAGGATTGCAAGAATTTATAGCCTAATTAGTCTATTACAACCATATTGAATTTATACAATAATTGAAATAAATAAATGTACAAAAATAAATATGCAAGAATGTAAAAAAATGAAATGATTTTGTTTTGGTTTTTAAGGGTTTTAACCTAATGTCTAAGAAGGAAAAATAATTAATTAAAGATAATAATATTAAACCTAAATTAGTTAAGAAAAGAAAATTAGGTTAAAAAAGTATTTTTTTTTTAGGGTTTTTTATATAAAAGGTTTTAAATTAATGAAAATAAAGTGAAGATTAATTAATTAAAATAAAACCTAAATTCTAAGTTAATTTTAATTTAGAAAGTAAGATAATAATTAAATTAAGTCTAAATATCTATTAAAAAAAGAGATTAATTTGTTTAAGAAAATGTTTTTTAACCTTTTTGTTTTATAAAGAAAAATAAAAAATGTATAAGTATAAATAATAAATAAAAATATTTTTGGATTTTTTATTAACAAAGATAAAAATAATATTAATAATAATAATAATAATAATAACAATAAAAAATATTATAGAAAATAAAATGTAATGAAATAAAAAATAAAAAATGAAATAATAAAGAGAAATGGGCCAGGGGTGTAAAAGTAAGAAGGGATTAGAAGTCATCAAAAATACAAAAGCCCAAAGGGGAGAAGCCCATGCGCCTGTTTGCTGGAAAAAAAAGAGAAAAAATGTAAAAAAGGAACAAAAGGGTACCACTGAGGCTCGAACCCGGGTCCCATAGGTCAACAGGCGCGCGCTTTACCACTAGGGTGGTTATACATCTGTTAACTTGTATGAAATAATAAATACATAACACAAAATGCGCCCTGACTGTACTTCATCTTCAACCTCCAGCCAAAGGATCTGTAACTTATTCATTTCTCAACCATTTGCAAAAATGTAAACATGAAAATTGCTCCATTTTGTCACACGAATCCAAACATATAAATATCATAAACTATAAATCAAAGATGAATGTGAATTTTTAACAGTACCAAATTCTGACCTAAATATTTCAGAAAGTTCAAACTCAAAATTCTCCTAGCTCAATCAAAATAAATGAAATCTATGGACATGTACAACTTCAGGGCAATGATGTCTACATTTTATCTTCACAAATACAAGCCTAACAATGCCAAAGTAATAAGATAGAAATTCAACAAAAATACATCAAAACTGGAAATCGTGAAATGGATTTGAGCTTGTTTCAGGCAATGCTGATGATCAGGTTAGCTTCCTTGGACCTCTAGGAAGCTAATGCAATGATTGGCTTGAGCTGAGGATGGCCGAAATAGTCTGGAGAAGTCCAACTGTGATGATCTGTTTTTGGTTATGGAAGACATGGAAAATGGTGTTACAGAAGTGAAACAAGTACAGGGATGAGTTACTATTGATGCAAGGAAGCTTTAGAAACTAAAAGGCCAAGAAACGCACGAGGGAAATGTGAGTTTGAGGTTCAAGGTCAGAAACTGGGTATCAATGGATTTTTTGGGTAATTTCTGATTTGAGAGAGTTTTGGTGTATTTCAGGGTGTTTAAACTCGTGTTCTAGCTCACAAATAGTGACTCTATTTATAAGCAACAAGTTTGGGATGCTCTAGTTGATCAGAATTCAAATTTGCATCCTTAAGCTAAACATGTGATTTTTTGACAAAACAAGTTTCAAAGTCTTGTGTACTTGCTAACATAGAGTGGTTATGCTTTAAAAAAGCTTGCTTATGACTTTGTGGGTGGAGTGTGATCATAGGGAACAAGTTAGAGGCTCAATGTGAACTTTATGCAAAAAACTTGCTTTACAAGAATGGTATTGTTAACTTTCTTCCAAAAATGGCAATGTGAATTGGATAAAGCTTAAACCACTTGGATTATAGATCAAAAGTTTGTTTAATCCATTAATTATGGAGTAAAAAAGAAGTTTGAGGCCTGAAAAGCAAAGATTATGCAGCCTAACATTGAAATTGCATTTGTGTTCATCATGAAAATGACCTATAATTCAAGTGACAAAACACCAACTTCATCTCTTTGATTCTCCCTACTCAAGAATGATCTCAAGGAGTTATTGGACATTTTGGAAAGCTTGCAATGTTCTTTACAACTCATCTTTGAATTTCTTTTGAAGATTCCCCTTGGAACTATGTAATACATTTCCATGAAGTTAGGTCAAAAATCTGTCTAACTAGGGCAAAATTTCACTAAGTCTTTTTTAGTTCATGAGCATGTATTCATAAAATTATAACTTGAGATCCAAGGACTTTTAGGAGAAGTTATGTGAAGCAAAGTTGTAGGTTTCATGGATATCTACAACTTTCATGTTGGAAGTTTCCTTTGAATCATCTTGCATCATAATAAAAAAAATTCTCAAAGTTATGAAAAAATAAGAAATTTTTGACACTTGGAAAAATTTCTAAGTTTAGAAATTTTGACTTTTCAAAATGAAATCTTGATTTCTTGATTTCTTGATTTTTTGATGAATAAGTTTCCTATTTTGACATTTTTTTGATGAATTGTGATCTTTGGTGCTTAAATTTGACCAAAAAGTCAAAGTTTGACTTTTCAGTATACAATTGACTTTTGATCAATTGACTGCAAAATTCATCTGTCAATCCAATGGATTTGCAATGTTTTGAATCATGTCATTAGGTAAAAATTATGCAATTGGACTCTTGATATCATGCCTTAAACCAATTGACCATTTGCTAGGTCAAAAATCAGAAATTGCCCTTTCCCAGTCAAAACCCTAATTTTGACCATTTTGCCCTTTTGGAGATTTGATCAAATTTCTTGAGGAATTGTGGTCCAAACTTGATAAAATGATACATATGAGTCTAAAATGTTGATGTGGATAAAAAATTATAGAGTTTGACTGTAAATTGGCCATAGTTGAATTTTTCCCTAATACAATTGATTTTTAGGTCAACGGCTCAATTGACTGAGCAAAAATGTGATCCAAGGCTTGAAACTTGACATGAGTAATCTTGTGGGTCCATAATGGTCCATGAAAGTCATATTAAGCATTGATAGTTCAAAAATCCTTGTGCAAAATCAAACCCTAATTTTGGTCATCAGTGCCTAAGGAGGTGTCTTGAGCTGATCAAACCCTAGTGCAGTCTTGAGCCCAGGGAGATCTTGTGAGCAAATTCTTGATAAGTGAGAGGGAAAATTTTGGGGTACAACAAGTAGATTTGAGTATTTGAGACCTTTGTGAGCATGTTTTGAAGAAAGTGGGAGGGAAATTTTTGGGATACAACAAGCAACATAACTTCTTTTTCCTGTATGGAAATCCTTCGAGAATATCGTACCATTACCTGCCAAAACTTGTTAGTGAAGGCATCCAAAAAGAATAAATCATAAAAATTTTGACCCGTTCTTCGGAGTGCAAATTTTAGGGTTCTTTTAGTATTTAATCTTCATCTAACTTGAATGTTCGAAAGGCTAGTGTCAATCTCACCTTCAGGTTGAAGGCGACTAAATAGGTGCACCCCAAAATTTTCCCTCCTAATTTCTTTTATCTGGCCGAGGATTTTGCATTCATCTGCATATATTCCATTAGGTTACTAACATAGCATACATTTTTATTCAATAAAGTACCATGGTTCAAAAGATCAGTTGATTATGTAAGTTAGGGTTGTCACTGACTGAGATAAATATATCCAATAAAGGTTGATTTCTTCTTCAAGAAATTAACAATGGAATTAGGGTTATGATTCACGATCATTAAGATCTTTCTCATCAAGCTAGAAGGGTATCTCCCTCAAAGTTCATCAAGAGACAAAGCCATCCTTTTAAGTTATATTAAGAAGTAAGTGAATTAGGGTTGTGATTTGTTGATGCTTGGGTTTTAACTGAGGATCTTATTCATTTAATGCTTGGGTATAACTCTCAGGTGGTGTACTTTTCATATTGAGGTTTTCATATGAGTCCTTATCATCATTCAAAGTTGATTCATTGGGTTACTAGGATCACAAGTCATGGGTTTCAGGATTATGCAATAATACGGGTTCACGTGGAGTTTTTGTGGGTTAATTTTTAAGTTTAAAACGCATTTATGGAAGCTTTGGCTTTTGGTAGTTCTTTCATCTTATCATCTACAAGCTCATTAAAATTTGCAAAGATATAGTGAAAGAGCATGGTTCATTTCAAGTGGAGGCATGCGAAAAAGGATTTGAAAGTTCAAATTAGGGAGGGAAGTATTTCATTCTTTTCAAGTCCATATTCAAGTGAAAGGTCAACATATTCAAGGCACATAAATTTTGTTTTTCTTCAATCCTTCTTTATATGAAAGTCTCATTACAAAGTCATGGCCATCATATCAAGAGTTATAAAGGGTATATAAAAATGCATAAACCTATGCTAGACTCCATCTTCACAACATGTATCGAGGGCTTGTTAAAACCTTCAAGATTTCACCATTTCAAAACCTTCCTGGCCATGGCTTAAACTTTTTTCACCTTTGCCTCCATTACAACCCTCATGTTGCAATTCCTGAGTAAATGTACCTAAGTCACTCCATTTCCCTCAAACGCTTCAGCCAAAATCACATCTTCATCTTCTATTGACTCATCAAGTATATACACCAATTCATAAAAAAACCAGAAAATACAGTTCAAACCATAATTCCCTCCACCAATTAATTCATGAAAGCCTTGCATAAACAGGAAAAAAAATTTCACAATTGCAATTGAAATCATTTAACATCAATAAAACCAATTCCATTTCCCTGTACTATACCCAAATAAGAACCGGTTCAGACATAATAAACCAGCCCTGCTCTAATTAATTAGTACAACCAGTTCAAAATAATATAAAAACAAAAAAAAAAAATTAGAGGGAAGGAGGGACCTGTGGAGATAGTACCGAAGAATTAAATCAGAAACACAATTGTACAGCTCATGAGAACCATAACTTACAACTCGACAATATTCTGATAGCATGATTAATCTGAGCCCTCTATGTCCTAACAGACTCCTGAAATCCAAAGGCTATGATGATTTCAATCCTAACAAACTCTAACTGGTATGTAGTAGAATCAATATTCAGAAGAAAGGGGGGATTCATTATGCAGACCATAAGAAAAACCTCACCTCAAAATTCTCTCGAGACTCCCTTGAATTTATCTCTACAAACTTCAACAACCTTCATCTTCTCATCTTGAATCTTCATCCACCTACATCCATTTTCTTCAACCTCTGCTTCCTCCATCATCAATCTATCTTCAACCTTCATCGCTATCTTCTTTTGCATCGTCAACTATCATCATTATTGATCGGTGAGAAGAATCACCAAAATCTTCAACAACATTTCTCTACTCCTTATTTCATCATCTTCATCACCATTCTTCATCAGCAGAGGAATCACACCATCACAGAAAATTCTCTCTCTCATTCGGCAGAAGAATCTGCAGCACTCTCTCTTTTCCTTTCTTCTTCACCTTCATTCTGCTACAAACCTGGCACCTTCAAGTTAATGCAACAAACTTTATCAATTAGCATCTCTGCAACCTTCAACCATAAATTCTCCATCGTCACCTTCAGTCTTCAACGGTTTTGCACAACAACAACAACAAACGCTTGAGTAATAATTGAAACAAAATTGGAATCGACGAAGAAGAGAAAATGGAATCAAATACACATACCTGAGTTTTAAAGACGCACCAGACTTGCCTTCCGGTAGGTAAGACTTGTGTTTTCTTCAATTTCCTATTCTCCATTTGTTCTACAAAATCGCAATGGGAAGCGAAATCTTAAACAAAAGAAATGTCGTGAGGTTTATGCTCACGTCATGTTGAGCGAAAATAGAAGTGAGATTAACTAATTGAGACAAAGGCGATAAGGCTTGAGACGGTGGAGTATTCGCACCGTCAATGAAGATAAAGCCACATCGGAGCAGAGAACTTGTGGTGGCGTAAATCGACGAAGAGAAGAAGGATGTTGGTGAAGAAAGATGGCCAATACGACAAAGGAAACACAACGATGGATGAGTTTCGTTGATCGGAGAAGAGAAGAATTCTCCGTTGTATCTCGTGAGGAAGAAGAAGGTCTTATAAAGCTTGAACCGTCATTCACCAACCAACCCTAATTTCATGTTTAATCCTCTTTCAGTTTTCTTTTATTTGTTTCTTTTTTGTTCTTTTTTAATTTCAATAATTCTATAATAGTTAGTAATAAAAAATCTAGAAGTACGAAGGTTAGATTGTTATGATGGATCAAAACTCTGCCTTTAAACAAAACAATAACAAAATATGGACTATTGTTGTTTTGTGTGGACCAAACCACGCGTTCCACTGAAGCCCAATGCACCTTTTTTTTGTTTTTATTATTGCCAACATGCTAGAAATTGAATAAAGAAATCAGATTTGACCTTCCTGCTGGGCCTTAGCGCCAACTTACTTCACCATAGACACTGATCCGGTTTTTGCACCCCGTAGGCCTTGTTTTTTTAATTTGCCAATTTTGTTGAATAAAGTTGTTAATTGTTTAGATTTGTTCTATTTTTCTCATGACAAAAATTATAAAATCCATAAAAAATTTGTTAGATTTATTTTATTTTATTTTGTTTTAGAAATTAAATCCCGATTATCCGATTGCTTGAGATTCGTAATTCACCTTTGTTTGTTGAGATTTGAGTCTTATGCGGGTTTATTGTGCGTATGCGGATATGCTTGATATTTCGATTGTGATTTATTTTCACATCGATGATGTTTCGACACTTATTCTGAGCATTTGATTTTTGACTATTTTCTTTGATTTGTGAAGCTTTCGCGAAGATTGCTGGGTTTCTTTGTTTTGATATGGTTTGCTACAGATTAATATCTGTTTGGTATTTTCTCTTGCTTATCTCATTTTAACATTTCTTGCTTTCTAGATATCATGAAAAGTAGGAACTTTACTGCTTTCTAGATATCATGAGAAGTAGGAAATAAAGAGCATGCACTCGAAGTCGCTGTTTAAAGTCCTGTAGCAGGCACCGCTTTCTGTATGCAATCTGCATTTGCTTAAAATCCTACCTTTGAAGTAGGTATTTTGCACGTGTATTTACATTTGTGCCTGCATTATATTATAAATGTTAAGTCCTCAAAAGGAGGCAAGCAAGGAGGGTCCGTAATTGACCCCAGCACATTCTAGTTCATGTCATCCTCAGCTCATGTTATACGTCAATGCTTTGGAGTTGTGTAGATCATGTGTATCGAGTCAGTCATATGGAGAAGGATTCACAACCAATCCCCATACTTTGTCAGGAGTTCGTAATGGTTATTGTTGATACTTCGCTACTCGCCTGTTTGCTTCGGGTGATCCGCTCCTCTTAGCTAAAGTATTTCCTTTCTTTTTTTATTTCATATTTTTGTACCCCGAAATTTTCCCTCCCATATTTCTCAATACATGTCAAGTGAGGTCCTCAAATTGCTCAAGGAAGTCCAAGAGTTGACCAGACAAACTCTCTCCTAAGACAGTCTATCTCAAATTAAGGTTTCATTTTACATCAAGATGCTTGAGTCCAAAGGATCCCAAATGCTCACCTTTGTCCTAATATGTTCTAAATATCATCCATGACAAGTTTCAAGCCTTGTAGAAGAAGTTTGCTCAGTCAATTGCTCAAAAGTCTGAAAATCGATTGTGCTAGGTCAAAAGTCAATTGTGGCCCACATATAGTCAAACTTCAAGATTTTTGGTCAACATTATCATTTTAAAGTATTATTCATCATTTTATCAAGGGTTGATCATGGTTCCTCAAGGATTGCTCAAAATTCATCAAAACCCCAAAGTTGCTAAATTAGGGTTTTGCAGGAAAAGTCAACTCAACTTTGACCAAGCATAACTTTCTCATGATTTATCCAAAATGACCCATCCAAAGCTCATTTTGAAGAGGATGTAATTACCTACAATTAATATTCATCTCCCAAGTTCTAAATATTCACTCACAAGAAGATATGAATTTGGACATTATAGGTCATTTTGAGAAGTCAACAAAAACACCTTTTAGGTCAAAGCTTCATACATGAACATGGAAGACTCATTTGAGATGAGACCAAAAGGGTTGCTTAGAGGACATCCTAAGATTTCTATAAAGTCCAAGAACACCTCTCTAGGGTCAAAATTGAGGGAGTTATGCATTGTCCAAGTTGACCCTTTTTGCAAAATTGCCAAAAGACAAATGTGTCCAAAATTGCATTTTTGCCAAATGGGCCCAACTTTTTATGCTTGCGCTGAGTTTGTAATGTGACCCACGACCCATGAGCCCTTCCACTTGTCATTCTTTTATTTTTGTTATTTATTTTGATTTTATTTCATTTAAATCAAATAAAATCAATATAAAATACTGAAAATATCAAAAATCAATAAAACCTTGAGATTTTGTGCATGATTAGATTCATTATACAGCTGGAGACAAGATCAAATCGTGCAAGGCTTCATATGGACAGAAAAGATTGAAATTGCTTGTTTTGGAAAGATTTGGTACAAGGATGAAATCATTGATCAATCTTCATAATTGGAAAAGATTTGATACAAACTTTAACCCTAATGCACTCTAGTATACATAAGAAACGAAGGCAAACCAAAGAGAGAGGCTGGAGGCGTGCAAAGGCAGAGAACCAATTGCAAAAATTCAAGGAAAAAAGTGCAAACCAAATTCCAAGTTGCAGGCCATCTCAAGCCGTTCTAACCATACCAATCGTTTGCTGGACGTCTCAGGATCGTGTTTCAATCGTTAGCAAGCCTCCCCACGCTCAGAATCACCCTGTAACATTCACACGGTTTGCCTATTTTGTCGAATTTGAATATATTGATTCTGGCATATTTAGCATGATTGATTGGCATATTTATAATCTTTGAGATGTTTGCAAGCTAATGATTATATTCAATTGCATTTTTATTGACTGAACGTAAAACTGCCACGGCTAGGATTTGTTCTTTGTTTTTAGGGGTTTCTTATACAGGAAAAATTAAACATTGATAATGGTACCATGATGCTCGTGAGGTTGAAACGAGTTGAGTGGTACCATTGGTTTTCATTTATCATGCGCGTACATGATTGTTGAAATGCACAAGGGCTATACCTACGCTTAATGTCAGTAGGTAAAAGTTGCAAAACTTACAGCGATGGTGGGAGGAAGAAGACGGATACGTGGCGGTCCCTGATGTGCCAGTTTGGATTTCACGCGTTTCAAAGTTTAACATTTTGTTTTTATTATATAATATTTGTTTGTTATTGTATATACAACTAAAACAGCCAGCTCAGTTGGCAAGCGTGCAAAGGAGGAATGTATAAGGACCTGGGTTCTATCCCCAGGTTCCTTATTTGCTTCATATTATTTTTCAATGAAAGATCAGGTACACCTCACGCTTCAGGATCCACCATGTGCTATTCAGATCTGACCGTTCAACCCATCAAGGCTTCAGATCTAACGTTTTCTCCTTGGAGGACCACCATGCGCCCCAGTCAAACGTGCACGTTGGATTGAGCAAAGTCAAAAAGGCCTAAGCTTATTGGGCCAAGAAATTGCAAACAACACCCCCCCTTTTTGCTAAACATCAGACCCATTATTAATTCTCTTTATATTTCTTTTTTATTTTTTTTTTATTCTTTTAATTTATTTTATTCATTTAATTTGCAAACTAATTAATTTTTCACCAAAATCATAAAATCAAGAGTTTTACAAAAAAAAATTAGAATTAGGTTTTTTTTATCAAATTTAATTTAATATTAGTTTAATTTAATTTAGGGAAATTCTAACTTTTTTATATAATTAAAATCAATTAGAAAAATTAGGGTTAGACTCTTGATTCAATATTTATTTCTTTCTCAAAATAAAAATACAAAAAATAGGTTAATTTAATTAGTTTTCTTAAATTAAAATTAATTAGTAATTAGGTTCTTTTTTATTCAATTGAACTTTATTTTCTCAAATAACAAAAAACGACAAAAAAAAAAGATTTTTCCTTTAAATTACAATTAGGTATAGTTGGCGTCAAAACCCTAATTATTTTGCATTCGATTCATCGCACGTGTTTATTATTTTTGCAATATTGATGTAACTGTCCACGGTATGTAATAGTTTAATCTAGGACTTTCTTTTATTTATCGTCTTTTGCGGGTTTTTTTGGCTATGTAATTAATCCCTATCCCGAAGCCTTGTAATAGCGTAGGTTTATTTTCTCGTATTTTAATTCTCGCAAATATTAACTGTTTAGATGTATGTTAATAGGATTGTATGACAAGATTGCATGATAATTTAAAACGGCTAGAAAACCCTAATGTGCAAAGATAATAACTGAAATCAAATCACTCGCACATATGCACTCCTAGGGTATACTCTCACTTCGGTTGCCTTTGGTAAACGGTCATGAAGTATAGGGTGTCATAGTGGTTGCCCTTCTGTCTAAAAAAGGATCAAATGTCCCGTTCGAATGTTGCCTCGGAATGTTGCCTCAGAAATGTTGCCTCGAATATGATCTTAAGACTTTAGGATTATTACTAAGGTGTCCTAACATTGCTTTAATGATCGTACGTCCCTTATGAATTGACCCTTACAAATCCAACGACGGTGCTACCTATTTCTCAATAGTGGGATAGCGCTGTCTAAAGGAAACGAGAATAGAAATGATCTTTTTTTTCGAGTAGGTAGATGCTAGTAGGTACTTGCTCAAATCAAACTTTTCACACTTACACTCTTCAAAACAATTTTCAAAACAACTTCGTGACGCCTTTGAGGACTGATACAACGGTTATCACGAAGTCAAAACTTTTCAAAACAAAACACATACACAAGTAATTTTAAAAGATGAGCAAGTATCTAAGAGCCCATGGAAAACCAAGGATAGAAAGGGTGTTAATACCTTCCCTTTCTATAATCTACCCGTACTCATAATATCTCGAAAAATGATTTTTTCTATACTTTTTTCCTTTCTGATTGGATAAAATAAAAGTCGATGGCGACTCTTGCTTACCGCGACATTTTGCGAAATGCAAAACGCAAGCCAGCATTTTCAAAATAGTCAGTTCTACCACCGTATCACAGAACTGGCGACTCTGCTGGGGAATTATAAGTGGGGTATACCTTAGGATCTAGTTCGTCATAATTGCTTCTCTTGATTGTTTTGTTTGCTTTACTTTTAAGGGTTTTGTTTGGGAGTTACTATAGATCATAACCCGGATCTAGGGACACCTTTTAGGTAAGTAGCAATATACTGTGAGGGAACTGTACGGCGTAGATCAATACGATTGAAGTAGTAGCTACGTTGATGTGGCACATTGGTTGGTACCGGTATCCCTTATGGAGAAACGAGGAGAATACAGGGCCGCTGCATGGTGTCATTAAGAATCAACTGACCTTAGAACCTTTAAATCGACCAACTTGGCCATTAGAAAGTAGTGTGATAGCCGGCCTCGGTGTAAAGCTGAGAACTGGTTGATACTCGATGCTACACTCATTGAGACCATACTCTCGAGATAGTTCAGGCTGCAAGAAAAGATTGTGTGAGTTGAAACCATGACCGATGGAGGATGGTCAGTGATATTGAGATCCTCTAGAACCCGATTACTTTTGCTAGGACAGGTTGAAACCAACTGAACTTCAAGAGGGTACTACCTTTGACCTCATGCAAGCCTTAAACTTAAGGGCTTTGTGTGACTTGTTTGCCTTTGCCATGCCTGTTATCTGCTATACCTGTTGTTTTTTTTATCATGACATCATGCATCATAACATGGCATTCATAATTAATTATACTAACCATTTCAAAGACCAAGGGAATTTATCTTTGTTCTGTTTTACAGATTATGGCTTCCGTGCGCAGAAATACCATCCGAGTTAACTTTGTGCAAATACCTGCTCAACTTAAGGAGTTAGTCTTAAGAGTTTCTGAGACTTCTATGTTCATTAAGAGATATGGTCAGCTTCTTAGCCTGGTTACTTCAAATCTTGATGAGCAGATGATGAGTGTACTTTTCCAGTTCTTCGATCCCGTGCATCATTGCTTCACCTTTCCAGATTATCAGATGGTTTCCACTTTGGAAGAGTTATCTCACTTATTGGGCATATCCATCCTTGAACAGGTACCCTTCACAGGTATGGAATAGGTTCCTAGACCAGAAGACATTGTCTCAGCTCTGCGTCTGAAATGGGCTGATGTAATATCCAATTGGGAAACACGAAGTGGGGTCGAAGGTTTCCTAGCCAAATTTTTGATAGACCAGGCTAAGTTATTCTGGGATAATTTGGATTTTCAGGCTTTTGAAGATATCTTGGCTCTCCTTATCTATGGATTGGTTCTCTTCCCGAATCCAGATTCCTTTATAGATGTGAATGCTGTCAAGATTTCCCTTTCTCGCAATCATGTGCTTACTCTACTGGGTGATATCTTACATGCCCTCTACACTCGTACTGTGCGAAGAAGAGGAACTCTCATGTGTTGCATGTCGTTTCTGTCGAGGTGGTTTATTTCTCACCTCCCTAAGTCTGTGCTGAAGAACGAAGAAGGTTTGGGATGGTCCTACAGAATAATGTCACTTGCCCATACAGACAGTCTTTGGTGTTCCCGGGCTATGGAAGACACTGCTGTTATTGACTGTTATGGGGGGTATCCTAATGTCCCACTGCTTGGAATCAGAGGGGGTATAACCTACAACCCTTGTCTAGCTTTGCGACAATTTGGTCGTGCTCGGAGAGATGGTCCCCATGAGCTACTTCTTGAGGATATTGCATTTGATTACAAGGAAGACGTTGAGGAGCACCGCCGGGGGTTTATACGAGCTTGGGGCATGGTGAACAGATCTGACCCCCAAGAGTTGGGACCAAGGACTTCCCTTAATATGCAGCCTTACCTCCAATGGGTCCGAGCTCGTGCCCAGAAGCTTGGGATGCCTTATGAAGCCGTATTTCTAGTGATTGTGGAGCCCATTAATGAAGAAGGCGTTCCTTACACAGTTCTTTATCCTTACATGACCACTGATTCTGGGGAGTTACAGAGGTCTTGGATTCAGCTGAAAGAGGAGAGGGATACTTACCGGGAGAAGTACCATGAGCAAGAAAGGAAGATTTTGAAGCTCACCAGGCAGCTCGAGGAAGAAAGAGTGATCAATGACTACATCAGCACAAAGAGGAAGCATCCATGGGAGTTTTGATTTTGGCTTTTCTTGTTTTAGATTTGTTTTCTATTTTACTTCTTTGTAACGCCTTAAAGGCATTGTTGAACCTTTTAAAAGTTAATATAATAAAGTTTGTTTATTTTTTGGTTTGAAAATTTAAATCTCCCAAAGTCTTTGAAATCATTACATGTGCATCCCATTATCATGCACACCATTACAGGTACCATTACAGGTCTCTCATCTTCTTCACTGTTTATTTCAGCAAAAATATCTTCTGATCAAGCCATCTAAGATCTTCAGGCACAAAATGCCCAATTCCAACAGATGTTCTTAAGCTTGGCTAAAGGGCAAGAAGATTTGAAGACCCTGATTCTGAAAGAGAAGAAGAAGAAGAAGAAGGTTGGTATTCTGAACATGGGTAGAAGATTTGGAGAAAGGATAAGACAATCAGCTGATCTGACCTTCTCATACAAAGACGGGGAGAACCAAGAAAGGACAAAGGACCCTAGTCCTGCAATTTCTGATAACGATACGGATTACGATGATGAGCAATATCCTCCTGCTGAGGATAGGCACAAGCAGTTAGAAGACCGTCTAAGTGCTATGGAGATTAAGAAGATCCCTGGTTTGGATTTCGGAGAACTGGGATTGGTATCGGGAGTGGTGATCCCTCATAAGTTCAAAGCTCCGGTTTTCGCCAAGTACGATGGAGTATCCTGTCCAAAACTCTATCTCCGCTCGTATGTCAGGAAAATCCAACCCCACACTACTGATAGAAATTTGTGGGTACACTTCTTTCAAGATAGTTTGTCGGTGACTCAGCTTGAATGGTTATATCAGTTGGAAGGAGCCAGTGTCCAAAACTGGGAAGACCTTGTTGCTGCCTTTTACAGGCAGTATCAGTATAACGCCGACCTTGCTCCCACTCGTACTCAGCTCCAGGGTATGTCTATAGGTGCAAGTGAAGGTTTTAAGGACTATGCTCAAAAGTGGAGAGACTTGGCTGGAAGAGTCCAACCCCCTTTGTCTGATAGGGAGTTGGTTGACATGTTTCTAGGGACGCTATCTGGTCCATTTTTCAATCATTTGATCGGCAGTTCATCATCTGGGTTTACTGAGTTAATTTTGAATGGAGAGAGAGTAGAGGCTGGCATTCGAAGTGGTAAGATACAGAAGGATGCTTCATTAAGTGCAGTAAAGAAGCCTTTCACCGGTAAGAAGGAAGATAGTGCAGTATATGGCCCGAGGGGCCAAAGCAGACCTGAACACCGTCAAATGGTAAATGCTGTAGTGATATCAAGACCCGCAGTTGCTCCACAACGCAACAATCGGCAAAGGGTGGAAAGACCACAACGGCAGTTTACCCCCATCAACATGAATTTGGCTGAAGTTCTGCCTCATCTGTTAAAGTCCAAATTGGAAACCTTGAAAGAGGCTCCCAAGAATCCTAACACTGCTTCTCCCAGATACAATCCCAATGCCCGCTGGGCCTATCACTCTGAAAGTCCAGGTCATGATATAAACGATTGCTGGGCTCTTAGGAATAAAGTGCAAGATTTGCTGGAAGCTAAAGAGATTGAGTTTGATGCTCCCGAAAAGCCCAACGTTATAACTGCTCCTATGCCCAAGCATGGTCATGGAGTCAATGCTGTGGACACCGATTCGTTTATAACCTCTGTGGAAGAGATCTCTACTCTTTTAATGACGGTTAAGAAGAATTTGTTGTTGCCCGGTTTATTTCCGAGTTGTGGTGAAGGTTTCCACATGTGTTCAATTCTGCCTTCCCGTTGCTATTTATTGAAGTCAGGCGTTTAGCGCCTGATGGATAATAAGGAAATTTTGTTTGAGAAGACTATGATTCTGTTTGAAGATGTTGCCATTATCACCATTTCCGCCAACCCTTCCAAGGTTTCCTCGAGAAAACCTATTAGGGTTACACCCATTCCAAGAATTGCTCCGTTAATAAGCACCGCTCTGGGTCCCATCCCATATACCTCAGATAAAGCTATCCCATGGCATTACGGTGCTGACGTATATTACCATGGTGTTAAACAAGATTTGAGGGCTGAAAAGGCCGATATGGACATCAGTAATATTGTTGGGACAAGCAAGGTCACTAGAAGTGGAAGACTCTTTTCTCCCGAGATCTCCCCTCCGACTGTTCACAAACCTGTTGTCATTCCATTTACTATTACACCAACTATTGTCCCGGTTCCTGCTCCAGTTTTCACCCCTGTCGCCGAGCCATCTGGGACTCGGGGCAAAGAAATCATAGGTGAGCCTGCCCGGATGGAGGCACCTAAGAAGATCATTGTAGAAACCTCGAAACAAGAGATAGAAGAAATTTTGAAAATAATCAAGAAAAGCGATTACAACATAGTCGAGCAGCTGGGGCAGATCCCGTCAAAAATTTCCATGTTATCCTTGTTGTTATGTTCTGAAGCCCATGCAAAGGCTCTAATTGCATTCCTCAAGACTGCGTATGTGCCGCAGGAAACTTCATCCGATCAGTTCAAAGATTGTATGGCTAGCCTAACTACTGACAATGGGTTAGGATTTTCAAATGCGGATCTGACTGCTAAGGGGAGAAATCATAATGATGCTCTGCACGTCTCGATCGAGTGCAGGGGCACCAATATGGCCCATGTATTGGTGGATACCGGGTCCTCATTGAATGTTCTGCCAAAGAAAGCATTAGACCGTCTGGACTGTGAAGGTTTGATTCTAAAGCCGAGTGTGATACGGTGGGAAGAACTGACTGTTTTTTGGAATGCTGGTTTGCGTTTTGCATTTGTTTTTGCAAAATGTCGCGGTAAGCAAGAGTCGCCACCGACTTTTATTTTATCCAACAAGGAAAGGAAAAAAGCACAGAAAAATTCCTTTTTCGAGATGTTTCTCGGGTTCGGGGGGTAGATTATAGAAAGGGAAGGTATTAGCATCCTTTTTATCTGTGGTTATCCACGGGCTCTTAGGTACTTGCTCATCATTTTCAAAATTGTTTTCTTTGTGCTTGTGGGTTTTGAAAAGTTTTTGTTTTAAACTTTGATTTAACTCTTGCTTCTGTCCTCAAGAGTGTAATGAGGTGTTTTGAAAACTTTGTTCGAAAAAGTGTAAGTGTGAAAAATTTGTTTTGTTTTGGATGAGCAAGTATCTAAGAACTATCTACCTACTCGAAAAAGGAGTCGTTCTATGCTAATTTCCTTTAGACAATGCCATCCCACTATTAGTGAGTAGGTAGCACCGTCGTTGTAGTTTGAGGATCAATTCAAATGAGGGACTTACGGTCACTAAAGCAATGTTAGGACATCTTAGTGGTAACACTAACGTCTTAGATCATTTATTCGAGGCAACAAATCTGAGGCAACCATTTCGAGGCAACTATGATCTTTTAGACAAGAGGACGACCTCTAAAACGACCTATACTCAATGACCGTGTACGAAGGCAACCAAGTGGGGTGTACCCTAGGAGTGCGCATGTGCGAGTGTGTCGTTTTCAGTTATTTTTTATCTTTGTACATGTTAAAGGTGATCTAATTTGATTTTAAGATTAACATTCAGTCTTGACATGCAAACCATATTATCAAACATCTAGCAGTTATAATTTGCGGAAATAAAATGCGAAATTTAAATTACAAGGCGTCGGGTATTTACGTCGCCAAAGACAAACCCTTTGAAAAATAAAATAAAGCGGTAAAAATAATTAAATGTCCTATTTAACTATTACAATCCGTAAGCAGGTACATTATTGGATAAAAATGAGTAACGCGCGCGGGAAATTGAATCAAATGCGAATTTTAGGGTTTTGACCCTTTTGAAAGAAAATTGCTTTTTCGTTGTTTTTATTTAAGGAAATGAAATTAAATGCCTAAATCAAATTAATAAATTAATTAAATGAAAAAAAATAAATTATGATATATTTTTGAATTTTTGTTATTTTAAGAAAGAAATTAAAATAATTAAACTATGTTAAAACCTAATTAATTCTAATTAATTTTAATGATTTACAAAAAATGAATTAAAGTTTTCTAATTAAAAACCTAATCAATTAATAAATTTATTAAGAAAAAATAAAAGTTATAAAATTTGATTGAAATAAAAATATTTTTGTGATTTTTAGTTGATGAAAAAAAAGAATTTTGTGATTGGTTAGAAAATTAATTAAATAAGATAAAACAATTAATAAAACAAAACAAAATAAATAAAAGAGAGAGGAGTGTTGGGCCTATTTTAAGGGTGTGAGGAGAAATTTTGTAGGCCCAATATCAGCTAGCCCGTTTGACTTCTTGGATCTGGTGCTCATGCGTTGACTGGCGCCTTGGTGGACCTCCAATCATGGACCATCAGATCTGGCCTTTGGCCATCTGGCGCTTGGATGGGTGAGGATGTATGGTGGATTGCAAGCTAGCGTATGCACACAATCACCTGAAAACCAAAATTATTGAGAAAGTGGGGGACCTGGGATTCGAACCCAGGTCCTGAGGGGAACACACATGCTATATCCACCACTACGCCAAGCTGTTTTAATTGTTATTATAATATACACGAATAATAATATATGAAAATAAAATAATTGCCAGAAAAAACAAAAAAATGCGCGTGATATTTGATTTGGCCAACAGATGGATGACATGAGTTCATCCCTGTCCTAAACCCTGTAAAAAAATACCTGCGGATTTGAATCCGCAGCTAAAAGCGCAGCCCTGTTCTAAAATTCTCTCCAGGCCATATAAATGCAATCCAAGAACATGGTTCAATTCGTCATGGCCTCCTGATCAAAACCATGTTCTTCTTGTGTCTCAATTTTACCTGAAACAGAAAACCCTAAATGCAAAGAAGAACCCTAGCTATGGTGATTCTCCATATAAGCCAGTTAAATGCAATTGAATATTATGAAAAGCTTGCAAATGCTCTTGTGATCACAAATATGCCATTAGTTTTCTCAAATGATGCAAGAACAAATCAAATCGAATTCAAGAACAGGGGTCGTTTACGTGAGACTTACAGCGCGTTTGGAGGCTTGAGGATGCGTGGTTTTGATTCAGTTAGCTTGTGTGAATGGCTAGGAATCGATTGAGACCACTCTCGCATCCTGAAACTGCCTCTAACCCTGATTTTGATCTCTCACTTTTTTGTGATTTTTTTAATTCTTGTTCTGCCTCTTCCCACGATTTTCCACCCTTCTTTTGTGTCCTTCATCTTGCTTATGTATCACTCAGTGCATTAGGTTAATAAAATTGGTCCAAATATTGCCTTATCAATGCTTGCATATTTGATTTGATCTCCATTTACAAACTTGCCAAATTTGCCTAATTCCAATCTTTTTGCACATGATTTGATTTGATACAAATTTGATGATAATAATTGCTGTATTTGGAGCCTGAAATAGCCAAAAGATCATGTGTTATCAAAGCTTTAGATTTTATATGATTTTATTTGATTTAAAATAAATTAATTCAAATAAAAATCAAATTAAATGATAAAAATGTGATGTGGACACATGGCTGAAGTTGGAGCATGTGGGCAATAATGCAAACTCAATTCAAGTGGAAAAGAATGGGCCCATTTGACAAAATTTGAAGTTTTATGGATAGTTGACTTTTGGCAATTTTGCAAAAAGTCCAACTTCAACAATGCATAACTTCTTCAATTTTGAACTTTTGGAAGTGTTCTTGGACTTTTTAGAAATATTGAGATGTCCTCTAACCAACCCTTTTGGTCTCATCTCATTTTGATATTCCATGCTCAAGTTATAAGCTTTGGCAAAAAAAGGTGTTTTTGTTGACTTTCAAAAATGACCTATAATGTCCAAACTCATAACTTATTGTGAGTGTATATTTTAATATTGGGGTATGAATATGGATTGTAGGGAATTTCATCCTCTTTAAAATGAGCTTTGGATGGGTCATTTCTCATAAAGTATGAGAAAGTTATGCTTGGTCAAAGTTGAGTTGACTTTTCCTACAAAACCCTAATTTAGCAACTTTTGAATCTTGATGAATTTTGAGCAATCCTAGATGAATCATGATCAAAACTTGATAAAATGATGAAATATCCTTCAAAATGAGAATGTTGACAAAAAATCTTGAAGTTTGACTGTATTTGGGTCACAGTTGACTTTTGCCCTAGCACAGTCGATTTTTGGACCTTTGAGCAATTGACTGAGCAAACTTCCTCTGCAAGGCTTGAAATTTGTCATGGATGATCTTGAGAACATATTAGGACATTGGTGAGAACTTGAGGTCATTTGGATTCAAGGATCTTGATGCAATACAAAACCCTAATTTGGGGTTGACTACCTTAGGAGAGAGCTTGTCTGGCCAATTCTTGAGCTACCTTGAGCCACTTGGAGATTTTTCTTGTAATGTTTTTGAGAAATATGAGAGGGAAAATTTTGGGGTACAACAGCTGCCCCTGTTCAATCTTCTTAAACCTGAGGATGTAGATTGGCTTTCATGCCTTTCGTGATCCGAAGGTGGAAGATGATTGAACACTAGAGTGCCCAGAAATTTGCACTCGCATGAAGTGGTATCAACCTAGTGATGTCTGGAATGGGCTTACAGATGCCATCTGGAGGGGTTTCGATCGCATAATAGATTCCTTAGTGAGAGCTTGCATACCTGCTGTTGAGGAAGATTCCGTTGGGGAAGTCTAATCTTGTCGAGATTTAGGAACTTGCCTGTACTTCAACCGAGAGAATATCTCTGCTGAGTTTTAAGAACTTGTCCGTAATTCAACTGAGGGGGAAACATCTTCATCGAGATTTAAGAACTTTCCCGTAATTCGACTGAGAAAACTTCTCTGCCGAGATTTAGGAACTGCCTGTAATTCAATGGAGGAACTTCGTCGAGATTTAGGACCTTATCTGTAATTCAACTGAGGATAATTCAGTTGAGATTTAAGAACTTGTCAGTAATTCGACTTTGGGGAAACATCTTAATCGAGATTTAAGAACTTGGCCGTAATTCAACTGAGGAAACTCTGTTGAGATTTAGGAACTCGTCTGTAATTCGACGGAGGAACTTGTCGAGATTTAGGACCTTAACTGTAATTTAACTGAGGATAGTTTGGTTGAGATTTAAGAACTGGTCAGTAGTTCGACTGAGGGAAACATCTTCATTGAGATTTAAGAACTTTCCCGTAATTCAACTGAGAGAACTCTGCTGAGATTTAGGAACTCGTCTGTAATTCGACGGAGGAACTTTGTCGAGATTTAGAACCTTATCTGTAATTCAACTGAGGATAATTTTGTTGAGATTTAAGAACTGGTCAATAGTTCGACTGAGGGAAACATCTTCATCGATATTTAAGAACTTTCCCGTAATTCAACTGAGAGAACTCTGCTGAGATTTAGGAACTCGTCTGTAATTCGACGGAGGAACTTTGTCCAGATTTAGAACCTTATCTGTAATTCAACTGAGGATAATTCTGTTGAGATTTAAGAACTGGTCAGTAATTCGACTGAGATAAAAGCTTCATAGCTTTGAATTTTATGAGAATTTAATCGCATCCTTCCTGAAAAGTAAAGGTTAGCTGTATGTAATGCATGATATGTATCAAACAATGATGTTCTCAAAATAAATGAGATTGTGTTGTATGATGCGTATATGCACGTGTCATGATGTATGGAAATGTAATGCTTTTAGCTGGGGAAAATAAATCCCGGATAGTTGTTGGAGAAAAGAGTTGGACTCTTCGTTTCTGCTAGGGATGACGTACGAAGATGATTGTGAGAATAAACCTGCAGGAGAGGATAACTCTGTTGGGGAATAAACTGATGAGGAGATTACTTTGTGGGGAAGAGATGTTCTGCTGAGGATTTCACCGATAAGTCCAGCTGGGGGTGAATTATTGTTGCTGGTGATAGTGGAACCTGTTGGGGATTGAATTTCTGTTTGTGAAAGGAAAGAACTCCGCTGGGGATGATCTTCAATTGCGACTTCACTGGGGATAACCTTTTAGACTTTAATGGGGATAATCCTTTGAGTTCTGCTGGGGACAATCTTCCAAAGTCTACTGGGGATGATTCTCCAAACTCCACTGGGGAATCTTTTTCAGACTGTGCTGGGAGAAATTTCAGAATCCACTGGGGATATCGTGTGTTTTTCCGGGGAATACTCTTATACTCTGTTGGGGAATATTAAGACCTTTCAGTGCTGATGGTAGATAAACTCTGCCTGGGGAGAATATTACCGATTCATTCACGGTTGCAAGTCTCAGCTGGGGAGAGCTATCATTACTATCTTTTCTTACTCTGCAGGGAGTGAATGCACCTTTAGCCATATTCTTCAGCTAAATCTACCTTTGTACCTGGTGGATAGAGCAACTGTACAACTTGGACAATTTTTATTGTCCCTGTTTCTGATATTACGAGTAATCGTCTTTTGTTTTGCATGTAAATATTCGTGAGCAGCAATTAATGTCAAATGCATTTATCAAAAATGAACATTGGACGTTCTTTGCAAAAAAAAAACAGAAAAATGAAAAACAGTTTGAAATTTCTCTGAAAATGAATTGTATTGATTTTTGAAGTTTGGCCTGTAAATAGGCGTTTTTGTACAAGAGGCTGACGTCCTAGTAAGAGAACACCGCCGAATAATAGAATTTACACAATTTGTGAAAAACTAACAAAACAGTTATGTGAATAATCCCACTGGGTTCTAACTCTGCTATTTCTCTTATATCCTCGAGCATCTCATCACTTTGCTACTTGGTTGAAGGTAGATCAGATTGATTAGTGTCGTCTGAGCTTGATAGTGGATACCGAAGTATGACTTCAAGGTGATCAAATGAGACATAGTGTTATGCTTTGATCCCTAATTTTTTCCTGGACCGCCCTTTCGGGTTTTCAGTCCACCGGGATACCCCTTTTTGCCCAAGCTGCCTTTTCAGGTTTTCGACTTGCCGGGTGTACAGATTTTTTTCATTTTCATCCCTTATTTTTGCCCGAACCCTTTTGGTTCGCTGGGAAGCCCTTATTTTTGCCTAGGCCAGTTGACCTAGTGGGTCTTTGATTATGCATAGTATCTTTTCACTATGTCTGCATTGACGGGGTGAGGAAGGTCGTCACCATCCATGGTGGTTAGAATCATAGCTCTTCCTGAGAAAATGTTCTTAACCACAAATGGCCCTTCGTAAGTAGGGGTCCATTTGCCCCTGGGATCACCTTGAGGTAAGATAATGCGCTTGATTACCAGGTCCCCAACTTGATACTCTTGTCGTCTGACTTTATTGTTAAATGCCTTGATCATCCGCCTTTGATACGTCTGACCATGACAAATAGCAGTAAGTCTCTTTTCGTTGATTAAGTTTAGCTGATCAAGCCGGGTTTGGATCCAGTCATCTTCGCTCAAACCTACATCCTTCATAATCTGAAGAGAGGGTATCTGAACTTCAATGGGCAAGACGGCCTCCATGCCATAAACCAAGGAATAGGGTGTTGCCCCTGTTGACGTCCGCGCTGAGGTATGGTACCCATGAAGAGCAAACGGTAACATCTCGTGCCCGTCTTTGTATGTCACCGTCATCTTCTGCACAATCTTCTTAATGTTCTTATTAGCGGCTTCTACAGCCCCATTCATCTTCGGCCGGTAAGGAGAAGAGTTGTGATGCTGTATCTTGAACTGTTTGCAGAGCTCGGTGATCATTTTATTATTGAGATTCGTACCAATTTCTGTAATGATCCTCTCTGGTACACCATATCGACATATCAGGTTGTGCCGAATGAACCGTGCCACGACATTCTTGGTTACGGTAGAAAAGGAAGCCGCTTCAACCCACTTCATAAATTAATCAATAGCTACCAGGATGAAATGATGCTCGTTAGATGCCGTAGGTCTGATCTCGCCGATCATATCAATGCCCCACATTGCAAAAGGCCAAGGAGCTGCCAAGACGTTCAGAGGTACTGGAGGTATATGAACCTTATCAACATAGACTTGGCACTTGTAACAGTTTCGAGAATGCTGATAACAGTCGGCTTCCATTGTGGACCAAAAATATCCTGCCCGAAGGATTTTCTTTTCCATGGTATGTCCACTGCAATGAGTTCCGAAAGTACCTTCATGTAACTCTGCCATAATTCTTTCTGCTTCGTTCTTATCCACACAACGCAATAAGGTTGAATCATGGTTACGCTTGTAAAGAATGCCATTGCTGATGAAGAACTTTACTGCGAACCTTCTCAGAAACTTCTTATCATTAACAGATGCACCCTCAGGGTACTCCTGAGCTTATATATACCTCTTTACCTCATGAAACCAGGGTTTATCCATTGCCTCTTCAATATCAATGTCGCAGTAATGTGCAGGTCCGTCCAACTTTTCAATGGTAATCCGGGGAGCTTCGTTGTACCAATTGACTTTGAACATAGAAGACATCGTAGCCAGCGCGTCCTCTAACTGATTCTCCTCTCTAGGGAAGTGTTCAAAAGTTATCTCTTCGAAGTGCGGAAACAACGTCAACCTATACTCCTTGTAAGGAATAAGATTTGGGTGTTTCGTATTCCACTCGCCTTTGATTTGAATGATCACGAGAGCGGAATCTCCGAAAACACTTAGAAACTTAATCCTTAGGTCAATAGCTGCTCGAAGACCCATGATGCACGCTTCATACTCCGCCATGTTGTTGGTGCAGCTGAAACATAGTCGGGCGGTAAACGGAGTATGAGAGCCTTCAGGAGATATGATCACGGCGCCAATGCCATTACCCAAAGCGTTTGAAGCTCCATCAAAGTACATAGACCATCGGGATCCTTCCTCAGGTCCTTCATCCGGTCCAGGTGTTTCACAGTCAGTTACTATCATGATACTCTCATCCGGGAATTAAAAGTTCATAGACTGGTAATCATCCACTGCCTGATGTGCCAAATGATCTGCCAACACACTTCCCTTGATTGCTTTTTGAGTCGTATACTGGATGTCATACTCAGTCAAGATCATCTGCCATCTTGCTATTCTTCTGGACAAAGCAGGTTTCTCGAAGATATACTTGATTGGATCCATCTTTGATATCAATAGAGTAGTGTGAGTCAGCATATATTGTCTCAGCCGGTGAGCAGCCCATGCCAAAGCGCAACAAGTTTTCTCAAGCAACGAGTATCGGGTCTCGCAGTCGGTAAACTTTTTGCTAAGGTAATAAATAGCATGCTCTTTCCGGCCAGACTCGTCATGCTGCCCCAACACGCACCCCATCGAATTGTCGAGTACTGTCAAGTATAAGATCAGAGGTCTCCCTTCAACTGGAGGCATCAGAATGGGTGGCTCTTGGAGATATTCTTTGATCCTTTCGAAAGTGGTCTGGCATTCATCGTTCCATCTTACCACTTGATCTTTCTTCAGCAACTTGAAGATTGGCTCACAAGTAGCAGTCATGTGCGAGATGAATCGGGCAATGTAATTTAGACGTCCTAGAAAGCCTCTGACTTATTTTTTAGTTCGAGGAGCTGGCATTTCCTGTATAGCCTTCACCTTTGCAGGATCCACTTGAATACCTTTATCACTTACGAAGAAACCCAGCAGCTTACCAGATCTCACCCAGAAGGTGCACTTGTTCGGGTTTAACCTCAGCTTGTACAACTTCAACCTGTCAAATAGCTTCTGAAGATGGTCAAGGTGTTCTTCCTCAGTCTGGGACCTGGCTATCATGTCATCGACGTATACCTCAATCTCATGGTGGATCATTGTGATCGGTGGAAATAGAACTGACTTTTTTGGAATGCCGGTTCGCGAAATGCCGCGGTAAGCAAGAGTCGCCACCGTCTTTTATGTTCTCCAACAAGGAAAGGACAAAATCACAACATAATTCCTTTTCGAGATGTTTCTCGGTTCGGGAGATAGATTATAGAAAGGGAAGGTGTTAGCACCCTTTCTATCCGTGGTTATCCACGGGCTCTTAGGTACTTGCTCACTATGTTTTCAAAAATGTTTGCTTTTCTTGTGTTTGTGGGTTTTGAAAAAGTTTGTTTGAAAACTTCAATTTAACTCTTGTATCTGTGCTCAAGAGTGTATGAAGTGTTTGTTTGAAAACTTTTGTCAGAAAAGTGTAAGTGCGAAAAGTTGTTTTTGTTTTGAAAGAGCAAGTACCTGAGAACCTCTACCTACTCAAAAGAAATTAAGCTGTGTAAATGTCCTTTAGACAGTACCATCCCACTATTGAGAAGTAGGTAGCACCGTCGTTGGAGTTTCGGGTCAATTCGATTATAGGGACATGTGGTCACCAAAGCAATAGTAGGACGCCTTAGCGGTAACCCTAATGTCTTAGATCGTTTTATCCGAGGCAACTGTTTCGAGGCAACTTTTGATCTTTAGACAGGAGGGCGACCTCTAAAACACCCTATACTCAATGACCACGCCGAGGCAACCAAGTGAGGCGTACCCTAAGAGTGGCATGTGCGAGTGTGTCAGGATTCAGTTAAATTATCTTTGTACATGTTATGGTGAGCTACGGGTTGATTTTAATTTCAGAGAAGTTTTGTCATGCATAGCCTAGTTAACATACATCTAACAGTTAATAGTTTACGAGAAAGTAAATCTAAGCTATTACAAGGCGTCGGGTATTTACATCGCCAAAAATAAACCCTTGAAAAATAAATTGCGGAAAATTAAATAAAAGCGATAAAAAGTCCTAATTAAAGCTATTACATCCTCGGAGCAATTACATAAATATGGATCAAAAAATAATATGCGCGAAGGAAAATTGGATCGGAAAGTCTTTAGGGTTTTGACCCTTTTTGGAGAAAGAAAGAAGTTTTATCTATTTTGCATTTAATTAAATTAAACCTAAAACTAATTAATTAATAAAAGGAAATATTTTTTGAGTTTTTTATGTTTTTTTAGGAAATAAATAAAAAAAAATAGTCAAAAGTTAGTAAAAACCCTAATTCTAATTTATTTTATTTATTGCAAAAATATTGAAATTAACCTAATTAAAAAAGACTAAATTAATTTGTTAGTATTTATTTACAAAATAACTAATTAAAGGGTGAAATTAATAAATAATAATAAATAATAAAGAAATATTATATTTTAGTTTTCTGATTTTATTATGAAAAAAGTTAATTATTTAGTTAATAGTTAATTAAGGATTAAAATTAAATAAGTAAAATAAAAAAAAAAATAAAAAGGAAGAGAAAAATAAACTCAGGGGGGTGTTGGCCCAGTTAGGAGGTGTTCTTTGCAATTTTCTGAAGCCCAATAACAATTCCAGTCCGTTGACTTTCTGGCTTGCCTATGCGTTTGTTGACTGAGCGTATAGTGGTCATCATCTCATGACCCTTGGATTTATGCCTGAAGCCACATGGCCCGTTGATGTTTGAGATGCATGGTGGGTACCCTTTTGGAAAGCTGCACAAGAATATGTTAAGAAAAATAGCATAAGCATTTTGGGTGGACCTGGGACTCGAACCCAGGTCCCAATGCTTCCAGACCAACGCACTCACCACTCAACCACGCTGCTTTCATTGTTATTGAAACAAGTGACAATTATTATATTAAGAAATTGGTCAATATGCTGAAAAAGAAAAATAACGTGCGTGTTTTTGAATAAACCAATGGAGTGTCAACACATCCTCGTCTTCTTCGTTGGTACCTGTAAATATAACATTAGATAGCGGGGGTTTTTAACCCCCACAAACCATTGTGGCGAAAAATAGCGAATAGGACTGTGGTTTATATAAATATTTCGCGAAGGTTCAGTCTTGCTCGTCTTGTCCTAACGATTCCAACCATGTGCCTTACAAGCCTTAATTTTTCCTGGTTTAGGAATCCCCAATTTCAAAGCTCATGAACCCTAAAATTCAACCATGGCATCTTTGGATTCAGGACATTATAATTCAGTTAACCTATGCCAATAGCTTCATGTGGTCTCTAGCAATGCAAAACAATCAAGAAATCATGTTAAATATGCATGAATTAAGCAATACGATTCTGGAAAAAAAAATGCAAACCGTGGTTCTGTAATGGATGATTCTTTGAGCTATGAAGCTGGAATTTGATTGCCACACGTTCTGGGAACCTCCTGCAGTGGATTAGAATCAACAAGAGTCCTTAAATCGCCCTAGAATGCAAAAGTCAGTTTCAACTTTTCTTGAATTTTCTCAATATGCTATGGCCTTTTTTCTGCAGCTTTCTCACGTGTATGCATCAGGGTTTGCTTGCATATATATAGAGGAATGGAATTAGGTCAAAATCTTGAGCAAAAATCCATTGAATTGATGATTTGATCTTTGATTGAAAATCAAATCTTTTTGCATTTTCATGATTGAACAAAGTTTCCAATTTTGGAGATTTTGATATCTTTGACTTGTGAACGAAATTGCCAGCATATCCTGACCATATTTGCTTCACAAAAAGATTGAAAAAATCAAATCTTGCATTTTCCTACAATTTAAATTAATTAAATGAATTAATATCAATTAAAAATCCAATTAATTAATAAAAAATAAGAAAATAAATTCAATTAAGCTTGATGGGTCGTGCATAGGCCATGGATGAAGTTTCAAGAAGAGATTTGAGGCCCATTAGCAAAATCAAGGTGTTTTGAGCAAAGTTGACTTTTGCAAATTCATAAAAATTTCCCAACTTCTCCAATGCATATCTTGCTCAATTTTGATCATATGAACATGTTCTTGGACATTTTGGAAAGGTCTTGAAGTAATCTAACCAATGCCTTTGGTCCCATGTCATTTGGATTTACCAATATCAAGTTATGGCCTTTGACTTAAAGTGTACTTTTGTTGACTTTTGAATTTGACCTATAATGTAGAAATTGATAACTTTTTATGAGAGCATTTCTTGAACTTGGAGTGTGAATATGGATTGTAGGAAATTGAATCCCCTTCAAAATGAGCATTGGATGGGATTTTTCTGATGAACCATGAAACAGTTATGCCCTGGTCAAGATACAGTTGACTTTTCTGCTGTCCAAAAATAGTAACTTTTTGCACCTTGATGATTTTTGAGCCATTCTTGTGGAATCATGATCAAGACTTGATCAAATGATGATTGTGGACTCAAAATAAGATGTTGACCAAAAATTCTGACTTTTGACTGCAAAATGACCATTTTGCCCTTGCAGTTGACTGTAGGTCAAATGAGGCTTTTGACTGTGCAAATTGGCACTGTGAGTCTTGAAACTTGGCATGTAGGTGCTTGAGAATGTGTATAGGCCTATGAGACTTGATTGAAGCATTGAAAACCCCAAATTCCTTGAGAGAACCAAAACCCTAATTTCAGCTGTCTTAGGAGATGGTTTGACTGTACACTCTCTTGAGCAATCTTGAACCATTTGAAGATAATTCTTGACAAACCTTGATGAATATGGGAGGGAAAATTTTGGGGTACAACAGTTGCCCCTGTTCAATCTTCTTAAACCTGAGGATGTAGATTGGCTTACGTGCCTTTCGTGATCCGAAGGTGGAAGATGATTGAACACTAAAGTGCCCAGAAATTTGCACTTGCGTGGTGTAGTATCAGCAATATGATGTCGGGAATGGGCTTATAGATGCCATTTGGAGAGATGATGATAGGAGGATGGGCTTATAGATGCCATCTGGAGATGTGACAGAATCTTGTCGGGGATGGGCTTATAGATGCCATTTGGAAATGTAATGGATAGTTGTGGAGATGGGCTTAAAGATGCCATCTGGAAATGTTTGTTGAATTGTAACTTGTTAGGTTGAAAGAAGGAACCTGTGTAGGGTTGCCTGATGATGAGTCCGTGTAAAACTGCATCTGTAAGAGAAGGAACCGGTGTAGGGTTGTCTGATGATGAGTCCGTGTAAAACTGCATCTGTAAGAGAAGGAACCAGCGTAGGGTTGCTTCATGATGATCAAGTAGATAGTTGTCCTGTCTGGTTCCAGGTATTAATCTACAATCCGTCGTCCACAGATATTTCCTGGCTAGTTACAGGTGTTGATCTGGAACTTAAGAGAAGTGGGTCAATGAGGTAGTTTTCCTGGCTGGTTTCAGGTATTAATCTCTGACTTGAGAAAGAAAGATGGTTTCCTGGCTTGCTACAGGTATTAATCTTCAATCTCTTCAATGTAGATAACTTTCCTGTCTGGTTTCAGGTATAGATCTACAATTAGTTCATATAGGTGGTTTTCCTGTCTGGTTTCAGGTGTTAACCTATAATCAGTCGTTCGCAGATATTTCCTGGCTAGTTACAGGTGTTGATCTGGAACTTAAGAGAGGGTGGTCGGGGAGATAGTTGTCCTGGCTGGTTTCAGGTATTAATCTCTGACCGGAGAAAGAAAGATGGTTTCCTGTCTGGTTTCAGGTATTAATCTTCAATCTCTTCATGTAGATAACTTTCCTGTCTGGTTTCAGGTATAGATCTACAATCAGTCGTCCACAGATATTTCCTGACTAGTTACAGGTGTTGATCTGGAACTTAAGAAGGTTGACGGTAATCATCTTTGGACTGACCTTTTCCTGAAAAGGCAAAACATTAGTTGTATGCAATGTCATGATGTATGAAATGCATGATGTTCTCAAAATGAGATCGTATGATATGATGCGTATATGCATGTATCATGATGTATGACAATGTGATGTTTTAGCTGGGGAAAATAAATCCCGGAGCTGCTGGAGAATGATGTTGAATTCTTCGTTTCCGCTGGGGATGATGAACGAAGCTGATTGCACGAATAAACCTGTAGGAGAGGATGACTCCGTTGGGGAATAAACATGGCGAAGAGATTACTCTGCGGTGAATTACTCTGTGGGAAGAGATACTTCGCTGAGGTTTTAACGATAACTCCGCTGGGGATTCCGTTGATAAGCTCTGTTGAGGATTTTGATGATGAATTCCGCTGGGGGATAGAAAGAACTTCGCTGGGGATGATCTTTCAGTTGCAACTTGCTGAGGATAACCCAGTTAGACTCTTGTGGGGATAACCTCTGAATATGGCTGGGGAGAGATATTTGTACTCTGCAGGGGACAAGCTTCCAGAATCTACTGGGGAGATGATTCAACTCTGGCGGGGAAGCTTTTTTAGACTGCGCCGGGAAATGGCTCCACTGGGGGTATCTTGTATTTCGCCGGGGAATATTCTTATATTTCGTTGAGGAATATTAAGACTGCCGGGGATGCTTGCTGAGGAATATCTGTATACTTCGCTGGGGAATATTAAGATCTACTGGGGATACCCAACTTTTCAGGACTGATGGTAGACCAACTCTGCTTGGGGGGAGAGTATTGCTGACTTGTTGGGGATACTGTGCCCTTTTAGGGCTGATAGGAGACCAACTCTGCTTGGGGAGAGTATTGCTGATTCTTGCCTTACTCTGTGGGGAGTGAAGGTATCTTGGTCATATTCTTCAGCTGAACTTACCTTGGTACCTCGGTGGACAAAGCAACTAGATCGCTTAGACAATTCTCATTGCCCCTACTTCCGATGTCACCTGTAATTAGTCCTTTGTTTCGCATGAAAATATTTGTGATCAGCAATTAATGTCAAATGCATATATCAAAAATGAACATTGGACGTTCTTTGCAAAACAAAACAGATAAAGGAAAAACAATTTGCAATTTGTCTGAAAAATGAGCGTATATTGATTTTGAAATTTGCCTGTAAATAGGCGTTTTGTGTACAAGAGGTTGTCGTCCTAGTAAGAGAACGCCGCCGAACAAAATAGAGTTTATACAATTTGTGAAAAGGAAACAAAACAGCTATATGAAAAATCCCACTGGGTTCCAACTCTGCTATCGCCTTTATGTCTTCGAGCGTCTCATCGCTTTGCTGCTTAGTTGGAGATGAAGTTGATTGATTGGTGTCGTCCGAGCCTGATGGTTGATACCAAAGTCTGGATGCAGGGTGATCCAATGAGACATAGTGTTATGCTTATCCCTAACTTTTGCCTGGACTGCCCTTTCGGGTTTTCAGTCCACCGGGATACCCATTTTTGCCCAAGCCGCCTTTTCAGGTTTTCGACTTGCCGGGTGTATAGATTTTTTATATTTTCATCCCTTATTTTTGCCCGAACCCTTTTGGTTCACCGGGAAGCCCTTGTTTTTGCCTAGGCCAGTCGACCTAGCGGGTCTTTAATCATGCGTAGTATCTTTTTACTATGTCTGCATTGACGGGGTGAGGAAGGTCGTCACCATCCATGGTGGTTAGAATCATCGCTCCTCCTGAGAAGATATTCTTAACCACAAACGGCCCTTCGTACGTAGGGGTCCATTTGCCCCTGGGATCACCTTGAGGTAGAATGATGCGCTTGATTACCAGGTCCCCGACTTGATACTCTTGTCGTCTGACTTTCTTGTTAAATGCCTTGATCATTCGTTTTTGGTACGTCTGACCATGAAAAATAACAGTGAGTCTCTTTTCGTCAATTAGGTTTAATTGATCAAGTCGGGTCTGGATCCAGTCGTCTTCGCTCAAACCTGCATCCTTCATTATCCGGAGAGAGGGTATCTGAACTTCGATGGGTAAGACTACCTCCATGCCATATACCAAGCAAAAGGGTGTAGCCCATGTTGACGTCCGTGCTGAGGTACGGTACCCATGAAGAGAAAATGGTAACATCTCGTGCCAATCTTTGTAGGTCACTGTCATCTTCTGCATAATCTTCTTGATGTTCTTATTAGCTGCTTCTACAGCCTCATTCATCTTCGGCCGGTAGGGAGAAGAGTTGTGGTACTGTATCTTGAATTACTCGCAGAGCTCAGTGATCATCTTGTTGTTAAGATTGGTACCATTATCCGTAATGATCCTTTCTGGTACACCGTATCGACAGATCAGTTTATGCCGAATGAACCGTGCCACGACATTCTTGGTTACGGTGGCAAAGGAAGCTGCTTCAACCCACTTCATAAAGTAATCAATCGCTACCAGGATAAAACGATGCCCGTTGGATGCCGTAGGTCGGATCTCGCCGATCATATCAATGCCCCACATTGCAAAAGGCCAAGGTGTTGTCAAGACGTTCAAAGGAACTGGAGGAATGTGCACCTTATCAGCATAGATTTGGCACTTGTGACATGTCCAAGAATGTTGATAACAGTCGGCTTCCATTGTGGACCAGTAATATCCTGCCCGAAGGATTTTCTTTGCCATGGTATGCCCACTGGAATGCGTTCCGAAGGTACCTTCATGTAGCTCTGCCATGATCCTTTCTGCTTCAGTCTTATCCACACAACGCAGTAAGGTTGAATCATGGTTTCGCTTGTAGAGAATGCCATTGCTGAGGAAGAACTTTGCCGCGAACCTTCTTAGAAACTTCTTGTCATTAACAGATGCGCCCTCGGGGTATTCTTGAGCTTCAAGGTACCTCTTTACTTCATGATACCAAGGTTTTTCTGTTACCTCTTCGGTCTCAAGATCACAGCAATGTGCAGGTTCATCCAATTTCCAAATAATGATCCGGGGAACCTCGTTGTCCCATTTGACTTTGAACATAGAAGACATCGTAGCCAGCGCGTCCGCCAACTGATTCTCCTCTCTTGGGAAGTGTTCAAAGGTTATCTCCTCGAAATGGGGAATCAACGTCAATACATACTCCTTGTAAGGAATAAGATTTGGGTGTTTCGTATCCCACTCGCCTTTGATCTGACTGATCACGAGAGCGGAATCTCCGAAGACACTTAGAAACTTAATCCTTAGGTCAATTGCAGCTTGAAGACCCATGATGCATGCTTCATACTCCGCCATATTGTTGGTGCAGTTGAAACATAGTCGGGCGGTAAGTGGAGTATGAGAGCCTTTAGGAGATATGATCACAGCGCCAATACCGTTACCCAAAGCGTTTGAGGCTCCGTCAAAGTGCATAGACCATCGGGATCCTTCCTCAGGTCCTTCATCCGGTCCAGGTACTTCACAATCAGTCACTACCATGATATTCTCGTTTGGAAATTCAAAGTTCATAGATTGGTAGTCATCCACTGCCTGATGTGCCAAATGGTCTGCCAACACACTTCCCTTGATTGCTTTTTGAGTCGTGTACTGGATGTCATATTCAGTCAAGATCATCTACCATCTTGCTATTCTTCCGGACAAGGCAGGCTTTTCAAAGATATACTTGATTGGATCCATTTTTGAGATCAACAGAGTAGTGTGAGTCAACATATACTGTCTCAGTCTGCGAGCAGCCCATACCAAAGCGCAACAAGTTTTCTCGAGCAGTGAGTATCAGGTCTCACAGTCGGTAAACTTTTTGCTAAGGTGATAAATAGCATGCTCTTTTCGGCCAGACTCGTCATGCTGCCCCAGCACACACCCCATTGAGTTGTCAAGTACTGTCAAGTATAAGATTAGAGGTCTCCCTTCAACTGGTGGCATAAGAATAGGTGGCTCTTGGAGATACTCTTTGATTCTTTCGAAAGCGGCCTGGCATTCATTGTTCCAACGTACTACTTGATCTTTCTTCAGTAGCTTGAAGATTGGCTCACAAGTAGCAGTTAGGTGCAAGATGAATCAGGCAATGTAGTTCAGCCGTCCTAGAAAGCCTCTGACCTTTTTCTCTGTCTTGGGAACTGGCATCTCTTGTATGGCTTTCACTTTGGCAGGGTCCACTTGAATACCTTTGTTGCTTACGACGAAACCTAGCAATTTTCCGGATCTTACCCCGAAGGTGCACTTGTTCGGGTTCAACCTCAGCTTGTACAACTTCAAATGGTCAAACAGCTTTTGTAGATGGTCAAGGTGTTCCTCCTCAGTTTGGGACCTTGAAATCATATCGTCGACGTATACTTCAATCTCATGATGGATCATGTCATGAAACAAAGCAACCATGGCACGTTGGTAGGTTGCCCCAACATTTTTCAACCCAAACGACATGACCTTGTAGCAAAAGGTGCCCCACTGAGTGACGAAAGTGGTCTTCTCCATGTCTTCAGGAGCCATCTTGATCTTATTATAACCGGAGAACCCGTCCATGAAGGAGAATACCTTATGCTGAGCAGTGTTGTCAACCAGGACGTTGATGTGAGGCATAGGGAAGTCATCCTTAGGGCTCGCCCTGTTCAAATCTCTGTAATCAACACACATTCTGACCTTACCATCTTTCTTCGGCACCGGAACCACGTTGGCAACCCACTGAGGGTAAGAAGTCACTGCTAGAAAACCGGCGTCAAATTGTTTCATAACCTCAGCTTTGATTTTCTCGGACATCTCTGGACGCATACGGCGAACCTTCTGTTTTACCGGAGGACAGTCTTCCTTGGTAGGCAGGTGATGAACCACAATGTCGGTATCCAGCCCAGGCATTTCTTCGTAAGACCAGGCAAAGATTTCCATGTAGTCATGCAGCATCTGAATCAACCGTTATTTCACACTAGACTCCAGATTGGCACCAATCTTGACTTCCTTTTTGTCTGTCTCAGTACCCAGATTTACCGTTTCCACTAGCTCTTCATGTGGCTGAATGGCCCTCTCTTCCTGGAGTAGCAGTCTTACAAGCTCACCAGGCACTTCGCAATCATCTTCACCTTCGTCTTCGGCTAAGTTGATCGGATTTTCGAAGTCGTAACTGGCAGTAGCAGAGTCGTTACCAGTGAGATCCAGAGTGGATTGGGACCTGTATATGTGAGTGTGTGTAAATAGCTGTTTTGCAATATATAATAAAGAAAGACAAGGAGCGCAAGATTTGAAATGCAAAAACGTCCAATGCTTTTATTAATGATATATGAAAATGACACACAAAAGCCCTCACAAATGAAGCCATGGTGCCCCGGGTAAGACACCGGGCCATAAAGTTTCAAATTATTGTTTGTTACAAATTCAAAACAAAGGAGTTCATTACTGAGTCACAAAAGTAATAGGTACGAAGTCTTTCGCTGTCCAGTTGTTTGGTCCACCGTTGGTCGTAGGATAGATCCAGCTGTCGAATTCAGATTCCTCCATGTCATCTTCAATGGCATTTACTCCCGAGTTGTTGATGAACACGAGAGGTCTTCCAATCCTTGCACGACGAACAGCCCTCTGAGCTTCTGCAGTGAAACCCAAACCAAACTTGTCAGTCTTCTGAGTAAAATCAAGAAGTCGGCCCCAGTTTGCGCACTCACCCTTCTCAACAACAGCCCAGGCATCCTTTAAGGAAGCCATCTTCAAAGGAGGATCTTCAATCATAGTTTCTACTGATGCCAGTGTCTGAGGGACCTCTTCAAAGTGCTGGAATGGAGTCTCAATGAATTCCCCATCCATCTCTATGTACCGGAACGAGTTGAGGTGGCTGACCATGTACTCCTCCTCCCCTTGAACTGTCACAATCTTCCCTCTGACCGAGTATTTTAACTTCTGGTGTAGTGTGGAGGTCACAGCTCCAGCCTTGTGGATCCATGGACGACCCAACAAACAAGAATAGGATGGTCGGATGTCCATCACATAGAATGTTGAATCAAATACTTGAGAACCAACCCTGATTGGAATATCGACTTCACCATGCACCATCCTTTTAGACCCGTCAAAGGCCCGGACAACAATGTTACTTGGCTTTAGCTCCAAACCCTCGCAATCCAGCCTGTCTAGGGCTTTCTTAGGCAAGACGTTCAATGAGGACCCCGTGTCGACCAACACATGTGCAAGAGTAGTGCCCCTACATTCAATGGAGACATGCAGGGCATCGTTGTGGTTCTTCCCTTTGGCAGTCAGATCAGCATCGGAGAAACCCAAACCATTATCAGCAGTTAAGTTGGCCACACAATCGGTAAATTGATCAGCTGACGTCTCTTGTGGCATGTGGGCCATCTTCAGGAAGGTAATCAGAGCCTTGGCATGGGCCTCTGAACACAATAACAGTGATAGTATAGAAATTTTAGATGGGGTGTGCCCCAGTTGCTCAACTACGTTAAAATCACTTTTCTTGATAATTTTAAGAATCTATTCCATTTCCTGTTTGGAAGCTTCAACATTGATGGTCTTGGGCGCCTCCGTCTGGGCAGGCATATCAGGGGAGATCCCTTTGCCCCGAGCGTCAGATGACTCGGCAACAGGGGTAGAAATAGGAACTTGATCAAGAAGGGAAGCAGGCACACTTGCAGGTGTGATGACAGTAGGTCTCTGGATAGCTGGTGGCGCAATATCTGGTGAGAAAAGTCTACCACTGCGAGTGACCTTAGCAGGCCCGATGATGTTGCTGATTCCGGTACTAGTATCAAACTCTTGTTTAACTCCAAGCACATAAACATCTGCCCCATAGTGCCAAGGGACAGCTTTGTCGAATGTATAGGGGATGGGCCCCGGAACAGTGATGATTATGGGTGCAATCTTCTCAACAGGCGTAATTTTGACAGGCTTCCTTGAGGGAGCCTTGGGAGCATTATTGAAAATAGTAATAATGGACACTTCTTCAGTAGGGGTAGCAGGAACAACAATTTTCTCAAACAAGATCTCTTTATTATCCATCAGGTTTTGGATACCTGACTTCAAAGATGGGCAACCAGTAAGTGAAACAGAACATAGATGGCAACCTTTACTACATCCCGGAAATAAACCGGCTAGCAACATGCTCCTCTTGACAGTCAACAACGGAGTAACAATGTCATCCACCGAGGCTACAAACAGGTCTTCCTCTACAGCATTCACTCCATGCTTGGGCATGGGAGCAGTCACAACATTGGGCCTTTCGGGTGCCTCGAACTCTATCTCTTTAGCATCAATCAGGTCTTGGACCTTATTCTTCAAAGCCCAACAATCATCCGTAGTATGCCCCGGGCTATCGGAGTGATAAGCGCAACGGGCGTTAGGATTATACTTTGGGGACGTTGTGTTTACAACCTTCAGAGCTTCTTTTATAGTCACCAGATTGGTTGTCAGTAACTGTGGCAATATCTGGGACAAGGTCATACTGAGTCGAGTGAACTGCCTTCTAGGTCTCTCACCCCTTTGTTGGTTATGATGCTGAGGAGCAGCAGCAGGTTTTGAAATTACCACCGCGTTGACAGCTTGGCGGCGTTCCGGTTTATTATGTCTCCTTGAACCATAGATAACACTAGATTCTTTCTTGAAGGGTTTCTTTTCAGTGCTCAAGGAGGCACCTTTCTGTATCTTCCCAGACTTGATACCAGCTTCTATTCTCTCACCAGTCAAGATAAGGTCTATAAACCCGGCAGAAGAATTTCCAATCAAATGTTTGAAGAACGGACCAGACAAGGTCCCCAAGAACATATCCACAAGCTCACGGTCAGTTAAAGGTGGCTGTACCTTTCCAGCCAGGTCTCTCCACTTTTGAGCATATTCCTTAAATCCTTCACCCGTGCCTAGTGACATACCCTGGAGTTGGGTACGCGTAGGAGCGAGGTCGGAATTATATTGATACTGCTTATAGAACGCAGTAGCCAAATCCTCCCAGTTACGAATATTGGCTCCATCCAGCTGATAGAACCATTCGAGTTGAGTCCCTGAAAGACTATCCTGGAAGAAATGGATCCACAAATTCTTGTCAACTGTATAAGGTTGGATCTTCCTTACATACGAACAGAGGTGCAGCTTAGGATAGGAAGCTCCATCATACTTTGCAAAAGCAGGTGCCTTGAATTTATGGGGAATCACCACCCCAGAGGATAAGCCTAGGTCTCCAAATTCCAACCCGGGCACATTCTGAATCTCCATAGCACTTAAGCGGTCCTCCAGCTGTTTGTACCTGTCTTCAGCAGGAGGGTACTGTTCATCATTATAATTCGTCTCGTTGTCGGAGACCACGGGACTAGGAACCCTTCTCTCTTGGGGACTGTCTTTCCCTACAGAGGAAGTAGCCAGATCAACCTCATTTTGTAGTCCATTCCCAAATCTGCATCCAGTGTTGAACAAGATGGTCCTCTTCTTCTTCTTCTTCTTCAGAATCAGAGTCTTCAACTCCTGTTGACCCTGGGCTAGGCTCATAACCAACTCCTGGAACTGGGCATTCTGGGCCTGGAGGGCCTTGATAGCTTGTTCAGTAGTAGGTTCAGAAGACATGATGATTGCTGAAATAAACAGCGAAGAAGATAAGTGACCTGTAAAAAGGGTACCTGTTATGCATATGATGACATGAAATGCGCATGATTTATGTTTTCAAAGACAATCGGGATTCAACTTTGTAGACAAAAAGGAAACACACTTTATTAGATTTAACTTTGGAATTCAAATTGTTCAACACATTGCCCTTAGGCGTTACATGAATGAAAATACTGAAAAGTAAATAAAAGAGCTGTAAAGAAACATCCAAGGCCCATCAATGTTCCCATGGCCTCTTCTTCTCGGTGCGGATATAGTCATTCAGGATCCGTTCGTTCTTTAGTTGCTTTGTCAGCTTCTGGATCTTCTATTCCTGTTTATTGAACCTTTCCCGATAAGAATCCTGTTCTTCCTGCAGTTGTGCCCAAGACCTCTTCAGCGTGTCAACATCAGTGGGCATATGAGGACGGAGAACAGTTGGAGGAACCCCGTCTTTATCAGGAACTTCAAGAGTAATAGGTCTGATAGCTTCGTATGGCATACCTAACTTCTGAGCACGGATGCGGACCCATCTGAAGTAGGATTCCATTGGTAGAGAAGTCTTTAGTCCCAACTCATGTGGGTCAGCTTTGTGAATTCTATCCCAAGCCCGGATGAATCTACGACGCAACTCGTCACTATCTACCTGAAACTCAAAACTGATGTGAGGTATCAACATCTCATGAGGCCCTGCTCTTCTGGCTCTCCCAAAATGACGGAGAGCTAAACATGGATTATAAGAGATTCCTCCCTGGGTTCCGATCAAAGGAACATTAGGATACTCTCCGCAACGATCAATAACAGCTGCCTCATCTAAACCTCTGAGAGTCCAAATAATATCATTATCAGTAAGAGACATTATCCTATGAGCCCAACCCCTTCCTTCTTTGTTCTTCAGTACGAACTTAGGGAGGTGCGAAATAAACCACCTCACCAATAAAGGAGAACAACACCACAAAGTTCCCCGTCTTCGGGTAGTACGAGCATAGAGTTGTTGCAGGATATCACCCAAGAGAGTGGGTACCGGGTTCCGAGAGATGAAGATCCTTATGGCGTTGACATTAACAAAGGTATCAGGATTTGGAAACAATACTAGACCATAGATTAAGAGAGCCAGGATGTCTTCGTACGCCCTGAAGTCTAAGTCATTCCAGAAACTATTAGCTTTGCCAACCAGAAACTTAGCCAAAAAGCCCTTAACTCCACTTCTTGTCTCCCAGTTAGCCATTACCTCTTCTTTGGTCAAGGGAAGGGATGCAACAATCTCTTCAGGCCTGAGAGTCTTTTCCCAACCGGTAAATGGAGTCTGCTCCAAAACAGGGATACCAAGTAACTCAGCGAGTTCTTCCAGGGTAGGGACCAGCTGGAAGTCTTGAAAGGTGAAGCAATGGTATAGCGGATCATAAAACTGGGCCAGGACGCTCATCAGTTGTTGGTCCCACTTTGAAGTGACTAAACCGAGAAGAGAACCATGCCTCTTGATGAAGGAAGTAGTGTTTGGAATCCTATCAACCAATTCTGTAAGCAAAGCAGGTGGTTGAACAAAGTTGAGCCGGATAGTGTTCCTACGCACGGGCATCATGATGTCCTACAAAACAGAGCAAAGATGAAACCCTCTTGTCTTTGAAATGGGTTACTCCTTATGCAGGATGCATGCAATGTTATGATGGTATGGTGTTATGATAAAGACACACCACAAGTATTCACAAAAGGCAAACATGGTAAGGCACACAAGTCACACAGGACAACCCTTAGAGTTCAGGCCAGCATGAAGTTTAGGTACTACTCTCTTTCAGTTTTAGTTGGTTAAGACCTGTCCTAAAAATAGTAACCGGGTTCTAGAGGATCTCAATATCACTGACTACCCTTAATCGGTCATAACTCCAGCTTAGCAACCTTTTCTTGTGGCCGGAACCATCGCGAGAGTTTAGCCTCAATGAGTGTAGCATGCTGCTACTGTTCTATGGCCAAGTTGGTCAATTTAAGGTTCTAAGGTCAGTTGGTGCTTAATGACTCCTCAGAAGACCCATATTCTCCTCGTTCCAACATAAGGGATATCGGTACAGACCAAGGTGTCACACCAACGTAGCTACTGCTTCACCCGTGTCGGTCTACGTCGGACATGTCCCTCACAGTTTATTGCTACTTACCTAAAGGGTATTCCCCAGATCCGGGTTAGGATCTATGAAACTCCAATACAAGCCCACAACATTAAAGCATACAAGGCAATACAATTGAAAACATAAATGATCTAATCCTAAGGTACACCTCACTTATTAATATATCCCCAGCAGAGTCGCCAGTTCTGTGATCGGTGGAAATAGAACTGACTGTTTTGGAATGCCGGTTCGCGAAATGTCGCGGTAAGCAAGAGTCGCCACCGTCTTTTATGTTCTCCAACAAGGAAAGGACAAAAGCACAACAAAATTCCTTTTCGAGATGTTTCTCGGTTCGGGAGGTAGATTACAGAAAGGGAAGGTGTTAGCACCCTTTCTATCCGTGGTTATCCACGGGCTCTTAGGTACTTGCTCACTATGTTTTCAAAAATGTTTGCTTTTCTTGTGTTTGTGGGTTTTGAAAAAGTTTGTTTGAAAACTTCAATTTAACTCTTGTATCTGTCCTCAAGAGTGTATGAAGTGTTTTTTTGAAAACTTTTGTCAGAAAAGTGTAAGTGCGAAAAGTTGTTTTTGTTTTGAAAGAGAAAGTACCTGAGAACCTCTACCTACTCAAAATAAATTAAGCTGTGTAAATGTCCTTTAGACAGTACTATCCCACTATTGAGAAGTAGGTAGCACCGTCGTTGGAGTTTCGGGTCAATTCGATTATAGGGACATGTGGTCACCAAAGCAATAGTAGGACGCCTTAGCGGTAACCCTAATGTCTTAGATCGTTTTATCAGAGGCAACCGTTTCGAGGCAACGTTTGATCTTTAGACAGGAGGGCGACCTCTAAAACACCCTATACTCAATGTCCACGTCGAGGCAACCAAGTGAGGCGTACCCTAAGAGTGGCATGTGTGAGTGTGTCAGGATTCAGTTAAATTATCTTTGTACATGTTATGGTGAGCTACGAGTTGATTTTAATTTCAGAGAAGTTTTGTCATGCATAGCCTAGTTAACATACATCTAACAGTTAATAGTTTGCGGAAAAGTAAATCTAAGCTATTACAAGGCGTCGGGTATTTACATCGCCAAAAACAAACCCTTGAAAAATAAATTGCGGAAAATTAAATAAAAGCGATAAAAAGTCCTAATTAAAGCTATTACATCCTCAGAGCAATTACATAAATATGGATCAAAAAATAATATGCGAGAAGGAAAATTGGATCGGAAAGTCTTTAGGGTTTTGACCCTTTTTGGAGAAAGAAAGAAGTTTTATCTATTTTGCATTTAATTAAATTAAACCTAAAACTAATTAATTAATAAAAGGAAATATTTTTTGAGTTTTTTATGTTTTTTTAGGAAATAAATAAATAAAAAATAGTCAAAAGTTAGTAAAAACCCTAATTCTAATTTATTTTATTTATTGCAAAAATATTGAAATTAACCTAATTAAAAAAGACTAAATTAATTTGTTAGTATTTATTTACAAAATAACTAATTAAAGGGTGAAATTAATAAATAATAATAAATAATAAAGAAATATTATATTTTAGTTTTCTGATTTTATTATGAAAAAAGTTAATTATTTAGTTAATAGTTAATAAAGGATTAAAATTAAATAAGTAAAATAAAAAAATAAAATAAAAAGGAAGAGAAAAATAAACTCAGGGGGGTGCTGGCCCAGTTAGGAGGTGTTCTTTGCAATTTTCTGAAGCCCAATAACAATTCCAGTCCGTTGACTTTCTGGCTTGCTGATGTTGTCTGCGATCGACCTAATGTCTGACGGTATCTTAATTGCAAGCGCACAGCCTATCGCGGTAGTAATAAAAGATTGTCGAATCCACAGGGACTTTGTAATCATTCTAGTGTTGTAAAACAGGTTGGTTTAGCTAAGGCGGAAATTGTCACGTTGGTTTTGGGAAGATTAAGGAAGGTAAATTAATTGATTTTAAAGTAATTATAAAATGGAATGGTCAGTATGCAATAGAGTCGACCTAAAGGATCTAATCGGACCTAGGCATATAAGGATGGTCAACTTGGTTTATCTGTAGAATTAATCATTTTAAAAACCCTCAACTCACACTTTCATGGTCTTATCTCGGATTATACGTCTAAAGCCCTATACCTGCTTTCGCTAGCCTATAAGTGTTTAGAAGTATTTTTTGGAAACTTAATTAATTCTAATTTGGTTTAAAGCGCTTTCACTGTATTTAAATCAAATGCCTAACTTTAGCTATCCGGTTAAAAACCTCACACTTTCGTGGTCTCGATCTAACCTATTTACTCTTCTTACTTTCGTAACAAAGGTTTTATTATTAAGCATAAAAAGTTATAACCAGAGTTAAGTTGATTAAAGTTTTAGCCTAAGTTTGATCAGATGCCTAATGTCTCTTACTATCCCATACCGACACTAAAGGTTTAGCTAGCCATAGAAATTATAATGAACATACTGGAAATAAAAACAAACAAATATAAATTGGACATTATAAATAATAAATTAAACATGCATTAATTAATTAATTAAAAGGTATGTAATACAATTGCAAAATAGAAACCTGAAAACAAAGTAATACTTCAATCCTTCTTCCACAAATCGGAAACTCGGACTTGGTATCGGTAATATGGCAAATTCTGAGGCTTGAATGATAAATCCTAAACTATAATAATAATTCCCTGATGTTGGAAATTATTACTTGGACAGTGGAATTAAAAGAATTGAAATAAACAAATGCTGGAAAATAATAACTGAAGGAATAATCGTTTTTGATTTCGGCAGAGCTTCCGCACAAGTAAACTGTAATAATCTCCGTACTTCTAACGTTGAATGTTGAGGTATTTATAGAAGAATAAATTTGGCAGTTGGCTTGAAAACTTGTAACTAAGCTTTCCTTGAAAATCTCCAAAAATGTAGGAACGTGAGTAGTTGAGGAAGAAGTGGTGAACATGGAGTTTGACTGGAGAGAAATAAGGAGTTTGGAAACTCCTTCTGTTTTGCTTTGCCATGTTCTGCACTTTTCAATAAGCTGATATACGCATTACGTTCGTTACATGAGCGTTACGAGCAGCTTTGGTCTTTCTCCGTGTTACGGTCGTGGCCAATGTGTTACGGTCGTAACACGCTTCAAGATGACTTACAGTCGTGGCAGCCCTATTACGACCGTCACAGCTACAAAAATGTAATTCTTTGACAGATTTGTCTTTTTCTTCTGTTCTTTTGATGCTTTCTTGCATTATTTCATGTTTTCTTCTGTTTTGAGCTGAGTTATGAATACCTGCAAAAAGTAATGACAAACTCGAAATATTCGGGAATTAATTGGATCAAAATAATACAGAACGGGTAAATTTCATGGAAAATAAACGATACAATTTCGTGTTATCAAATTCCCCCATACTTAAACCTTTGCTTGTCCTCAAGCAAAATAATCAAATTGAAAATATCAGACAAGTTTTTATAAACGCACATAACTAGTATACCTTTCGTTTTCAAATAATTTCAAGAAATCCTAAGTTAGTTCGGCCGAGAAAATCGAATGAAACCACAACGATACGTAAATGACACAAGCAACAAGCTAGTCGACGACTATCCGTTTTAAACGAAACGTCCAATTATACCGTTATAATTCAACTCAAGGTTTCTCGTTCATATTTCACCCGGTTTCGTTCTTGCGCAATCACATTAAGCCCATTATCCTTGCACGCACGTAGTGGAATAGCCGGTTAGTGGTTCTGATCAAAACACGACGGTTTCTGGAACAATTATGTGGCAACCTCTTTTATCCAATTGCAAGATGCGGGGGATCAAACCGTAGTCTGCCCTACCGAGTTCAGTACCAGATGCTTCCGAACCACCTAGACAATGGATTCTTATGTTACTTAGTAGAAGCTTTTGCATCCGTTGGATTAAACGATCGGGTGAGGATCGCCCAATTTAATTGGTGCAATATCTATTTCCTTAAGGCATGTAACATTCTTTTTAAATCAATTTGCAAGATCATCCACTTATGTTCATCGACTTTCCACGTGGATTGTGTTAAGACTGGTGCTGACTGCTAATATAAACTACTAGGGGCTAAATTAAGACTTAAAACTCAAAGTATCGGTATAACGAAAATGGAGACGATTCGCGTAAGTAGAGAGTCGAAGGTGTCATAATCGTATAGTTCTCGTTGGATCGCTCTCGGCCTTCTAACTAAGATTTCAGTTAAAGTAGGTAACTAACGGTTATGCGAATATAAAAGGCGAAAATTTTTGGTATGGCTAAATAAAACGGGGAGAAAATGAAATAACGAAATATAACTGAAATAGAAATGAAATTACTCGTTCTGGAATTAAGAATGCAGTACTACTCCCACACTATATCAAACATTGTCTCAATGTTATGATATAATGGCGAGGTTAAATAAAAATACATCGGAAAAACAAGGAAAACAACAATAAAAGGAAAAGCTACTGGCGACCACGGCGGCTTCGGGTTCGTGACCGTCTGGAAGGAGTAGGTTCAGGGTCAGTGTCCTGGGGTCCAAGAGATGTAACATCCATCCTTAAAGCATTAAGCTCGCATAGCACTTCATCAAGCCTTTCATTCGTCGAGCGTTGACCACTCAAGATTTGGACATTTTGCTGATGTAAGGCGTCGAAACGCTCCTGATTCTTTCTTTCAAGAGCTACAGCCATCTGATTTTGCTGATGGAGGGATCTAAGGACGTCCTCCATAGTAAAAGGAGGTGGTGCAGAAGAGGATGACTCAGGAATGTCAGGCACGGGAGCGGCTCTATCCATTTCTTCCTGCATCTCATCAGCGGGGCCGACATGAGGTTCTTCTTGAGCAGCAGCAGGGCCTTCAGGGTTAAATAGCCAGTTGGCTCGGTTCTGAGGGTCGATTTGGTCCCTGCAAGGCAAAACAATATTAGTGTAAACTCGGTTTTGTATCACTGGATGAAATCTTCAGTCGTCCCGCTCGTGGATGAGGTGGGCCGATTTGCAATGATCCAAAGTAAGCAGAACCGGTGGTCGGGATGGCAGATGAACAAGGGTGTCACCATGGTTTAGTGCTAAAGCAAGATAAGTGACAAGCCCTCCGAAATAGAAAGGTTTGCCGCCTCTGGTGCAGATGGAGTGAATATGAGCCAGGAGGAAAGGCGCGGCATTAATTTTCTGACCCGAGAATGCACAATGCATGAAAAATAGCTCCTTTGAGTTGAGCTTGTGGTTACTATCTCTTGCAAAGATTGTGTTGGACAAGATGCGGTGGAAGTAGCGAATGGCGGGGTTGTGGATTTGGGTGGCATTGAGGTGATCGTATGAATCAGCCCGATTATTGGTCAAACTATGCCACAGGTTGAAGGATTCCTCATGAAAAGTGTCAGGCACACGTAGGTGAGCGCCTTCGTCAGTACAGAAATCTAGCAGGCGACCGAATGCATTCTGAGGGAATTCGTATTCGGTGCTGAAAATTCGGAACCTTACCACACCGGTAAGTTGATTTCTTGGGCCGTTTGGAGTGATGTAGCAAAATGAACTGAGAAACTCAAGGGTGAGAGTCTCGTACGTCGGTTGTGGCTGGCTACATAGCGTCCAAAGGTTGACATTCTGTAATAGGTGTTGGACACTTTCAAGTAACCCGAGGTTTTAGAGGCAGTCAGTGTCGACGAACCTCGTAGGATGGATGCCTCGGCGTTGGAATTTCAGGAACCGTGTGCATTGAGTTTCACCCGCTTCGCCATTTCGTAGGGTAATGCCAGGAATGGGTTGGAGATTGTTCACCATTTGCATGCAAGAGTGTTTGAGTGAGAATGGTTGTTGGTTGGTGAATTAGAGAATGAGAAGATGATACGGGTAATGGACGTATATATGGTGGAAGGGGGTAGTGGAAGTTTGAAAATTGATAGGGATTAATTTTGGGTTGAATGGGGTTAATGGGGAGTTATGGAAGAATAAGGGAGAAAGGTTCAGGAAAAGGGGACGTTCTGCTAACAGGGTTACTGATGTAGCCCGTGTTACGGTCGTAACACCTGGCTGACGAGCGTAACGCTCTGAAAGGCGCGTTACGGTCGTGAGGGGTGGATGACGATCGTGGCAGCTACAAGTTTTGCAAATTTCTTTACAGAACAGGACACAATTACACAAAGTATATTTTTATAGCAGCAGAACATCTCAGGCATTCCAACATAAACACAACATTAATTTATTCAACATATAATCCAACATATATTCGCAATAGAGTAGAAAACCATAAAACATTGTAAGCAGCATAACGATTGTAAGTTTAAAATTGAAAACAAACAATTGCATTAATTCAAATTGAGTAACTTGTTCTTTTTGACAGAAAATAAATGACTTGTAAATTGAAATGCAGTAACTTAACAAAAAATTGAAACTACCTAGGAACAAAGCAGAATGGAAAAAAAAATCTAAAAACAAAGAATTGAAAAACTGAAAACTGAAAAACTAAGAAACTAAAAACTGCTTCATCCAATCTTTTCTTTTAATATTTCCAAAGCCTGGGTGATGTTATAGAATTGCTCCACCGAGATGTCAGTTAAACCAATTAGATCCAAACACATAGTCTTCAATTCATTCTTTATTCCATCAATGTCAGTTTTATAAGCATCCAAAGTGGTCAGAATGGTGTTTAATTGTGTAGTATATTCTCCTTGGTTTGTATCAGGGGCTGCTTGTGTTTCAGCCATATTTGTAAAGTCATGATAACCAGGGGGAGTTTCAGGATCTGTTTCGTTTTCAGACATGAAATTATTAGCAAAAAAATATGATTATGGTGTTTCTGGTGTCGAAGGATGGTCGGGTGGATTCAATTTGTACAACCAATTTTCACGGTTGTGGACACTTATTTGGGCATGGTTCGGGAGGGTAAAAAGAGTAACAACTTCGTCTTTGATCAGGTAATCATAAGGTGCAGGGCCTAAATTTCCTATTATCCGGTTGTTGAAACAGAAATTAATATTCATAGGCCTAATTGATCCAAATGGTGCACATTTATTAAGTTGGCAACGAGGTCCAAGAGCATGTGCAATCATTGTAACTAATCCTCCCACACTGACAGGAACATTAGGGTCCTCACTAATGCGGGTAAAGGTCTTCATCAGGAGTGGGACAACATTGATAGGGCGTCCTAGGTTCATACAATAAAGCAGAGATAGTTCATCCTTGGATACAGCATTTTGATTTTGTTCTTTTCCAAACAGAGTGTGGGCAAGAATCCTATGGAAATAACGGATGGCTGGGTTATGTATCTCATTGTTATCCATACTTTCTGGGTCAGGGTGATAGTTTCCGGTTAAAGTACCCCAGAAGTAATCCAGCTCAAAATCCAATATATCGGCCTCAGGGGTAGTAAAAGCTAAGGGTCCGCTGGGGAATCCTAACAAAGCAGCTAAGTCCCTATGGTTATAGGTGAACTCAATACCAAAAAGTATGAAGGTAATGATTCCTTTTCGGGCTCCGACACCGTGTTCAGGGATGTAAACTAGAGAACTCAAGAACTCAAGGGTAAGCTCTCGGTAAGTGACAAACCTATTCTTCAGGTGGGCTTTCTCCCATCCCAACTGGTTAAACATGTAGTGAACACTGTCAGTAATGCCTAAAGAGTCCATAGTGGGTTCATCATGATACAGGGTTAAACTGATGTCTCGCTGAGACAAAGCCTCAAATTTTCTTCGTTGGTTTCTACCTCTAAAGGTGGTTTCCATAAAGTTCTGTGGAGGAGCCATAGCAAAAACAAAGCGGGGAAACAGAGTAGAGGAGAAAGTAAAGAGAAAAAGAGTATTCAGAAATCCTGTGGCAAGTAAAATTGTTTTGAAATCAGCAGCAGTTTCATAAAAGTTTTAAAAATAATGAAAAATACTTATATAGCAAGCAAAAACAAATAATACAAACAAAATAGCAGGTAAAAACAAATAAAATGGGTTGCCTCCCATGAAGCGCTGTTTTTAACGTCATAAGCCTGAGGAAATGCCTAGTGAAAGATTAGTTGGGAGAAATAGGTAGCAGTTCTACGAGTTTAAGCTTATTCGTATAATCTCTATTATCTATACGATGATATTGTTTTAACCGCTGCCCGTTTACAATAAACGGAGCGCTATTTCTATCCTTGATTTCTACCGCTCCGCTAGGAAAAACTCTTGTAATTTCGAAAGGACCGGACCATCTAGATTTAAGTTTTCCAGGGAAGAGTCTAAGTCTAGAATTAAATAAAAGTACGGCATCTCCCACACTAAATTCTTTCCGCGATAAACGCTGATCGTGCCATTTTTTAGTTCGTTCTTTGTATATTTTAGCATTTTCGTAAGCGTCTAGTCTTAATTCTTCCAGTTCATGTAAATCGAGGATTCGTTTCTCGCCAGCGCCAGTGTAATTAATATTGAGTGTCTTTATCGCCCAATAAGCTTTATGCTCTAATTCTACCGGGAGATGACATGATTTTCCGTAAACAAGTTTGAAAGGTGTAGTTCCGATAGGAGTCTTATAAGCCGTCCTATAAGCCCATAAAGCTTCGTTAAGCTTGGATGACCAATCTTTTCGAGATATCGTGACGGTTTTTTCTAATATTTGTTTAATCTCTCTATTCGAAACTTCGACTTGTCCGCTAGTTTGCGGATGATAAGGTGTTGCTACGCGGTGGTTCACTCCATATTTAGATAGTAATTTATCAAATATCTTCGAAATAAAATGAGATCCACCGTCACTGATAACAAGTCGGGGAACACCAAAACGCGGGAAAATTATATTCTTGAAAAGCTTTATCACTACTCGTGTGTCATTTGTAGGAGAAGCTATTGCCTCGATCCATTTTGAAACGTAATCGACAGCGACGAGTATAAACTTGTTTCCAAAATAAGATGGGAAAGGTCCCATAAAATCTATTCCCCAAGCATCAAAGATTTCAACTTCAAGTATTCCTTTCTGAGGCATTTCATCGTGTCTTGAGATATTACCGGTGCGTTGGCATCGGTCACAGTTTTTAACGGCGATGTGGACATCCTTCCACAGGTTAGGCCAGAAAAGGCCGGCTTGGAGAATTTTGGCACACGTTTTAGAGGTGCTAGTATGTCCGCCATAAGGAGATGAATGACAATGGGAAATGACGTTTTCTATTTCTTCGTCGGGTATACACCGGCGGAAAATTCCATCAGGTCCTCGTTTAAATAAAAGTGGTTCGTCCCAATAGTAACTCTTGAGATCATGGAAGAATTTCTTTTTCTGTTGGTAAGTTAAGTCAGGTGGAAGCGCTCCGACAGCTAAATAATTAACGATGTCAGCATACCAAGGAAATCCTATGGTCATGTCGATGGCTTCCACGACCTCTTTAGCTTCTGGTTTATTTAAATCCAATTGAGCTAGGTCGCTTATCATATGTGCTATCAGATGTTCATACGGAAAATCGTCGTTAATTGGCACTTGTTCGGGTTTTATACCTTCTAAACGAGATAAATGATCCGCTACGACGTTTTCGGTTCCTTTCTTATCTTTAATTTCCAAGTCGAATTCTTGTAAAAGTAAGATCCATCGGAGGAGTCTGGGTTTTGCATCTTTCTTGGCAAGTAAATATCTGATAGCAGCGTGGTCCGTGTAAATGATGATTTTCGCTCCTACAAGGTAAGAACGGAATTTGTCAAGCGCGAAGACCACGGCTAAGAGTTCTTTTTCAGTGGTGGCGTAGTTCATCTGAGCTGAGTCTAGCGTTCTGCTGGCGTAGTAAATTGCGTGAAGTTTCTTATCTTTCCTTTGTCCAAGAACTGCGCCTACAGCGTAATCACTTGCATCGCACATGATTTCGAAAGGTAACCTCCAATCGGGCGGTTGCATGATTGGTGCAGAAATAAGTGCGGCTTTAAGGGTTTCAAAAGCTTTAAGACAATCGTCATCGAATATGAACTCATCATCCTTCATTAATAGACCGGTAAGTGGTTTTGTAATTTTCGAGAAATCTTTAATAAAGCGTCGGTAAAAACCGGCGTGTCCTAGAAAACTTCGTATCTCTCGAACGGTCTTTGGTGGTTGGAGTTCTTTAATCACTTCTATCTTAGCTTTATCAACTTCAATTCCTTTATTAGAAATAACATGTCCAAGTACGATTCCTTCTCTGACCATGAAATGGCATTTTTCCCAGTTGAGCACAAGGTTTACTTTTACACATCATTCTAAAATACTTTCTAAATTAGATAGACATCCTTCAAAGCTTTGTCCACACACAGAGAAGTCGTCCATAAACAGTTCCATGATGTCGTCAATGAAATCTGCGAAGATGGCCATCATACATCGTTGGAAAGTTGCGGGAGCATTACATAATCCAAATGGTATTCGTCTGTACGCGAACGTTCCATAGGGACACGTGAATGTAGTCTTCTCTTGATCATCAGGGTGAATCGGAATTTGGAAAAATCCGGAATAACCGTCTAAATAGCAGAAATAGGAGTGTTTTGCTAATCGTTCTAACATTTGATCAATAAAGGGTAAAGGAAAATGGTCTTTCCGAGTAGCTTTGTTCAGTTTTTGATAATCAATGCACACTCTGTGTCCACTAACTACTCTTTGTGTTATTGATTCGCCTTGTGCGTTTTTCACGACAGTGACACCTCCTTTCTTAGGTACGACATGCACTGGGCTAACCCATTTACTGTCGGAGATCGGGTATATAATTCCAGCTTCCATTAGCTTTTTGATTTCATCTCTGACTACAGTACTTAGAATCGGATTGATTCTTCTTTGAGGTTCTCGAGAGGTTTTGCAATCCTCCTCTAATAGAATACGGTGCATAAAAATTGAAGGACAAATTCCTTTTAAGTCTGATATGTTGTAACCTAACGCAGTAGGGTATTTCCTTAGAACGTCTAAAAGTTTCTGAGTTTCGAGCGTTCCTAAACTGGAATTCACTATTACAGGTCGAGTTTGTTCAGTATCAAGGAATTCGTATCATAGATTTTTAGGTAGAACTTTCAATTCTAGTTTTGGTTTCTTGGGACATGGCATATGATCGGGTGTAAGTGCTAGACTTTCGCTTAGACTGTCATCTTTATATGGTTCTCGCCAATTGTCGTCTTCGAATATCAGAGGGGTTTCAATTTTCATTATTTCGGAATATGTGGTTTGTTCAACTTCCATCTCTCTCACGCACTCGTCTATAATATCGAGTAAATAACATGTGTCATTCATGGCGGGTGCTTGTAGAAATTGAGTGAGGATGAATTCCACTTTTTCCTCTCCGACTTCGAATGTTAATCTGCCCTTCTTGACATCAATTATAGCTCCAGCTGTGGCTAGGAATGGTCTTCCTAGTATGATAGGGGTAACTGAGTCCTCGGTTATGTCCATGATGATGAAATCGGTAGGGATATAGAATTGACCTATTCTAACTGGAACATTTTCCAGTATACCTACAGGGTATTTAACCGATCGGTCGGCTAATTGGACGGACATTTTCGTGGGTCTGAGTTCTCCCATCTCTAGCTTTTTGCAGATAGATAAGGGCATGAGACTAATGCTTGCTCCTAAGTCACATAGAGCTTTGTCTATGACAAATTTTCCAATATTACAAGGTATAGAGAAACTACCCGGGTCTTTTAGCTTAGGAGGCATATTGTTTTGAATGATCGCGCTACACTCGGCAGTGAGTGTAACTGTTTCGTTATCCTCTATCTTCTTCTTGTTGGATAGGATTTCCTTAAGAAATTTAGCGTACGAGGGCATCTGAGTGATGGCTTCTGTAAAAGGTATTGTTATATTGAGTTGTTTCAGAAGTTCAACGAATTTCTTGAACTGGCCCATCGTTTTGGAATTTGTAAGTCTTTGAGGATACGGGATTGGTGGTTTATAAGGCGGTGGAGGTACATAAGGCTTCTCTTGCTCCACTGCCTCTTGCATTTCGCTTTCCTTTTCTTTTTCTCTAGGTTCATCGGCTTGCTCTGCTTTTGGTACATGGTTGGATTTTCTAGTCTCGGGTCAACAAGTCCGTCGAGTTCTTTTCCACTTCTCAGTATCACAACATTAGCATGTCCTTTCGGGTTGGGCTGTGGTTGACCAGGAAAAATTCCAGCTGGTGCCGCAGTAGATGCTTGTTGTTGAGCTACTTGTGAAATTTGCGTCTCAAGCATCTTGTTATGGGTGGCTAAAGCATCAACCTTGCTAGCTAATTGTTTTATCTGCTCATTAGTATGTAAATTTTGATTCATAACGTCTTTATTAGTCTAAGCTTGGGAAGCAACGAAGTGTTCAATCATGATTTCTAGGTTAGATTTCCTAGGAGCATTAGGTCCATTACCAGGATGATTTGGAATAGCTTTTGGATAACCGGGTGGTGTGGCAGGAGTTTGTACAGGCGCGTATAACGCGTTGTTATTTTTGTATGAAAAGTTCGGATGATTTTTCCAGCCAGGGTTATAGGTATTGCTATAAGGGTTCCCTTGTACATAGTTTGCTTGTTCAGCTGGAACTCCTGTTAGAAGTGGGCATTCTGGAGCAAGATGTGATTGAAGACCACATAGATCGCAAGTTTGGACAACTGCAGCCACGGTAGCTGCAGGAGCAGTGGTAAGGTTTTCTAGCTTTTGGGTAAGAGCTTCCACTTTAGCATTGACTTGGTCCAGGATATTCACTTCAGACATTCCACCTTTGGTTTGGGATTTCTCCACATTAGCTCTTTCGCTTCCCCATTGATAGTGGTTCTAGGCCATACTTTCGATAAGTTGATTTGCTTCGGCATATGGTTTATCCATCAGTGCGCCACCAGCAGCGGCGTCTATAGTCATTCTTGTGTTATACAACAGACCGTTATAAAACGTATGAATGATTAGCCATTCTTATAAACCATGATGAGGACAGAGTCTAATCATATCCTTGTAACGTTCCCATGCTTCGAAAAGTGATTCGTTATCTTTTTGTCTAAAACCGTTGATGTTAGCTCTAAGCATAGCAGTTTTGCTAGGTGGGAAATATCTAGCCAAGAAGACTTTTTTCAATTCATCCCATGTGGTGATTGAATTTGAAGGAAGGGATTGGAGCCAGGCTCGGGATCTGTCTCTTAAAGAAAAAGGAAATAGGCGCAATCATATCGCCTCGGGGTTTACACCATTCGCTTTTACAATGTCTGCGTACTGCATAAACACTGACAGATGTAGGTTAGGGTCGTCAGTAGGAGATCCAGAAAATTGGTTCTGCTGAACGGCGGATAGAAGCGAAGGTTTCAGCTCGAAATCTTTTCGAGCGATAGCAGGGGCGACAATGCTGTTGTGAGGCTCCGCTTGCGAAGGAACTGCATAGTCCTTAAGAGCGCGAGGCGGATTTGGTACGTCAGCCATTGTCGATTCTTCGATAGATTCTGATAACGGGATATCAGGAATTTTAGTTGGAGGAAGATTGTTGAGAGATCGGTATTCTTGAATTCGGCGTCTTAATCTTAAGTAACGCTTGATATCGTTAATTTGTAAATGCAAAGGCTCGTTTTGAGAACGAGTGTTTGGCATACAACAAAGGGAAATATAAAAAGTTGCCTTAGTCTAGACAGCGTTATTTTCAGATTACACTAGTGACTAAACTAAAGTCCCCGGCAACGGCGCCAAAAACTTGATGTTGTCTGCGATCGACCTAATGTATGACGGTATCTTAACTGCAAGCGCACAGCCTATCGCGGTAGTAATAAAAGATTGTCGAATCCACAGGGACTTTGTAATCACTCTAGTGTTGTAAAACAGGTTGGTTTAGCTAAGGCGGAAATTGTCACGTTGGTTTTGGGAAGATTAAGGAAGGTAAATTAATTAATTTTAAAGTAATTATAAAATGGAATGGTCGGTATGCAATAGAGTCGACCTAAAGGATCTAATCGGACCTAGGCATATAAGGATGGTCAACTTGGTTTATCTGTAGAATTAATCAGTTTAAAAACCCTCAACTCACACTTTCATGGTCTTATCTCGGATTATACGTCTAAAGCCCTATACCTGCTTTCGCTAGCCTATAAGTGTTTAGAAGTATTTTTTGGAAACTTAATTAATTCTAATTTGGTTTAAAGCGCTTTCACTGTATTTAAATCAAATGCCTAACTTTAGCTATCCGGTTAAAAACCTCACACTTTCATGGTCTCGATCTAACCTATTTACTCTTCTTACTTTCGTAACAAAGGTTTTATTATTAAGCATAAAAAGTTATAACCAGAGTTAAGTTGATTAAAGTTTTAGCCTAAGTTTGATCAGATGCCTAATGTCTCTTACTATCCCATACTGACACTAAAGGTTTAGCTAGCCATAGAAATTATAATGAACATACTGGAAATAAAAACAAACAAATATAAATTGGACATTATAAATAATAAATTAAACATGCATTAATTAATTAATTAAACGGTATGTAATACAATTGCAAAATAGAAACCTGAAAACAAAGCAATACTTCAATCCTTCTTCCACAAATCGGAAACTCGGACTTGGTATCGGTAATATGGTAAATTCTGAGGCTTGAATGATAAATCCTAAACTATAATAATAATTCCCTGATGTTGGAAATTATTACTTGGACAGTGGAATTAAAAGAATTGAAATAAACAAATGCTGGAAAATAATAACTGAAGGAATAATCGTTTTTGATTTCGGCAGAGCTTCCGCACAAGTAAACTGTAATAATCTCCGTACTTCTAACGTTGAATGTTGAGGTATTTATAGAAGAATAAATTTGGCAGTTGGCTTGAAAACTTGTAACTAAGCTTTCCTTGAAAATCTCCAAAAATGTAGGAACGTGAGTAGTTGAGGAAGAAGTGGTGAACGTGGAGTTTGACTGGAGAGAAATAAGGAGTTTGGAAACTCCTTCTGTTTTGCTTTTCCATGTTCTGCACTTTTCAATAAACTGATATAAGCATTACGTTCGTTACATGAGCGTTACGAGCAGCTTTAGTCTTTCCCCGTGTTACAGTCGTGGCCAATGTGTTACAGTCGTAACACGCTTCAAGATGACTTACGGTCGTGGCAGCCCTATTACGACCGTCACAGCTACAAAAATGTAATTCTTTGACAGATTTGTCTTTTTCTTCTGTTCTTTTGATGCTTTCTTGCATTGTTTCATGTTTTCTTCTGTTTTGAGCTGAGTTATGAATACCTGCAAAAAGTAATGACAAACTCGAAATATTCGGGAATTAATCGGGTCAAAATAATACAGAACGGGTAAATTTCATGGAAAATAAACGATACAATTTCGTGTTATCACTTGCCTATGCGTTTGTTGACTGAGCGTATAGTGGTCATCATCTCATGACCCTTGGATTTATGCCTGAAGCCACATGGCGCGTTGATGTTTGAGATGCATGGTGGGTACCCTTTTGGAAAGCTGCACAAGAATATGTTAAGAAAAATAGCATAAGCATTTTGGGTGGACCTGGGACTCGAACCCAGGTCCCAATGCTTCCAGACCAACGCACTCACCACTCAACAACGCTGCTTTCATTGTTATTGAAATAAGTGACAATTATTATATTAAGAAATTGGTAAATATGCTAAAAGAAAAATAACGCGCGTGTTTTTGAATAAACCAATGGAGTGTCAACACGTCCTCGTCTTCTTCGCTGGTACCTGTAAATATAACATTAGATAGCGGGGGTTTTTAACCCCCACAAACCATTGTGGCGAAAAATAGCGAATAGGACTGTGGTTTATATAAATATTTCGCGAAGGTTCAGTCTTGCTCGTCTTGTCCTAATGATTCCAACCATGTGCCTTACAAGCCTTAATTTTTCCTGGTTTAGGAATCCCCAATTTCAAAGCTCATGAACCCTAAAATTCAACCATGGCATCTTTGGATTCAGGACATTATAATTCAGTTAACCTATGCCAATAGCTTCATGTGGTCTCTAGCAATGCAAAACAATCAAGAAATCATGTTAAATATGCATGAATTAAGCAATACGATTCTGGGGAAAAAATGCAAACCGTGGTTCTGTAATGGATGATTCTTTGAGCTATGAAGCTGGAATTTGATTGCCACACGTTCTGGGAACCTCCTACAGTGGATTAGAATCAACAAGAGTCCTTAAATCGCCCTAGAATGCAAAAGTCAGTTTCAACTTTTCTTGAATTTTCTCAATATGCAATGGCCTTTTTTCTGCAGCTTTCTCACGTGTATGCATCAGGGTTTGCTTGCATATATATAGAGGAATGGAATTAGGTCAAAATCTTGAGCAAAAATCCATTAAATTGATGATTTGATCTTTGATTGAAAATCAAATCTTTTTGCATTTTCATGATTGAACAAAGTTGCCAATTTTGGAGATTTTGATATCTTTGACTTGTGCACGAAATTGCCAGCATATCCTGACCATATTTGCTTCACAAAAAGATTGAAAAAAATCAAATCTTGCATTTTCCTACAATTTAAATTAATTAAATGAATTAATATCAATTAAAAATCCAATTAATTAATAAAAAATAAGAAAATAAATTCAATTAAGCTTTATGGGTCGTGCATAGGCCATGAATGAAGTTTCAAGAAGAGATTTGAGGCCCATTAGCAAAAACAATGTGTTTTGAGCAAAGTTGCTTTTGCAAATTCATAAAAATTTCCCAACTTCTCCAATGCATATCTTGCTCAATTTTTATCATATGAACCTGTTCTTGGACATTTTGGAAAGGTATTGAAGTACTCTAACCAATGCCTTTGGTCCCATGTCATTTGGATTTACCAATCTCAAGTTATGGCCTTTGACTTAAAGTGTACTTTTGTTGACTTTTGAATTTGACCTATAATGTAGAAATTGATAACTTTTTATGAGAGCATTTCTTGAACTTGGAGTGTGAAGATGGATTGTAGGAAATTGCATCCCCTTAAAAATGAGCATTGGATGGGATTTTTCTGATGAACCATGAAAAAGTTATGCCCTGGTCAAGATACAGTTGACTTTTCTACTGTCCAAAAATAGTAACTTTTTGCACCTTGATGATTTTTGAGCCATTCTTGTGGAATCATGATCAAGACTTGATCAAATGATGATTGTGGACTCAAAATAAGATGTTGACCAAAAATTCTGACTTTTGACTGCAAAATGACCATTTTGCCCTTGTAGTTGACTGTAGGTCAAATGAGGCTTTTGACTGTGCAAATTGGCATTGTGAGTCTTGAAACTTGGCATGTAGGTGCTTGAGAATGTGTATAGGCCTATGAGACTTGATTGAAGCATTGAAAACCCCAAATTCCTTGAGAGAACCAAAACCCTAATTTCAGTTGTCTTAGGAGATGGTTTGACTGTACACTCTCTTGAGCAATCTTGAACCATTTGAAGATGATTCTTGACAAACCTTGAAGAATATGGGAGGGAAAATTTTGGGGTACAACAATCATGTCATGGAATAAAGCAACCATGGCGCGCCGATACGTTGCCCCAACATTCTTCAATCCAAAAAGCATGACTTTGTAGCAAAAGGTACCCCATTGAGTAACAAAGGTTGTCTTCTCCATATCTTCGGGAGCCATCTTAATCTGATTATAACCGGAGAAACCATCCATAAAGGAGAAAACCTTATGATGTGCGGTGTTGTCAACCAGAACGTCAATATGAGGCAAAGGGAAGTCATCCTTGGGACTTGCCCTATTTAGATCCCTATAGTCAACACACATTTGAACTTTATCATCCTTCTTCGGCACAGGAACCACGTTGGAAACCCACTGCGGGTACGAAGTAACTTCTAGAAAACCGGCGTCAAACTATTTCATAACTTTGGCCTTGATTTTCTCAGACACCTCTGGGCGCATTCGGCAGACTTTCTGTTTCACTGGAGGACAGTCTTCCTTGGCAGGCAATCGGTGAACCATAATGTCGGTATCCAACCCAGGCATATATTCATAAGACCAGGAGAAGATCTTAACATAGTCATGCAACATCTGAATCAACCGTTGTTTAACACTAGCTTCTAGATTCGCACCGATCTTGACCTCTTTCTTGTCTACCTCTGTACCCAGATTTACTGTTTCCACCGGCTCTTCATGCGTCTGTATGGCCCTCTCTTCCTGAAGTAACAATCTAGGAAGTTCACCCGGCACTTTGTAATCATCTTCACCTTCGTCTTCGGCTAAGTTGATCGGACTTTCGAAGTCATAACCGACAGTAGTAGAGTCGTTATCAGTGGGATCCAGAGTGGATGTTGACCTGTATATGTGAGTGTGTGTAAAATAGTTGTTTTGCAATATATAATAAAAGAAAAACAAGGAGCACAAAATTTGAATTGCAAGAAATCTCCAATGCTTTTATTAATGATATATGTAGATGACACACATAAAGCCCTCACAAATAAAGCCAACGGTGCCCTGGGTAAGACACCGGGCCGTAAATTTTAAAAATTGTCTGTTACAAATTCAAAACAAAAAGTCTCATTACTGGGTAATAAAAGAAATTGGGACGAAGTCCTTTGCTGTCCAATTGCTTAGTCCACTATCAGTAGTAGGATAGATCCAACTGTCGAACTCAGATTCTTCAACATCGTCTTCAATGGCATTCACTCCTGAATTGCTGATGAACAGGGGAGGTCTTCCGATCCGTGCACTCCGAACAGCCCTTTGAGCTTCTGCAGTGAAACCCAAACCAAATTTGTTAGTCTTATGTGCGAAATCAGGGAGTTGGCCCCAATTTGCTCACCCACCTTTCTCAACAACAACCCGGGCATCCTTGAAGGAAGCCATCTTCATTGGAGGATCTTCAACAATAATTTCAGTTGATGCCAGCGTCTGGGGGACCTCTTCAAAATGTTGAAAGGGGGTCTCAATGAACTCCCTATCCATCTCTACATACCGGAAAGAGTTGAGGTGGCTCACCATGTACTCTTCTTCTCCTCACACTGTCACAATTTCCCCTTTGACTGGGTATTTCAGCATCTGGTGCAGCGTAGAAGTCACTGCCCCGGCTTTGTGGATCTACAGGCGACCCAACAAACAAGAATAAGATGGCCGAATGTCCATCACATAGAATGTAGACGCGAAAATCTGAGAACCAACCTTCACTGGAATATCCTGTTAGAACAATGTTTGAATCTACTACCCTATATTTGAGTTTTGATGATAACAAAGTGAAAAGATATAGTATTTATATGTTTCATGTTTGAACTATATGCTGCCTAAAATTACTATGCTCTGACTTGCAGATACGCTGATTAAAATAAGCAAGATCACTTCTTCAGCATCAGAATTTGATTTCATACACCAGCATCAGAAGTTGCTGAATCAGAACGTCAAGATCAGATGATCAACTCACGTACATGCTGAAGCTTGATGAACAGAACTGCGCGTAAACACTCTGATACAAAATCAAATAGTTCATCAGCAGCGAAGCAGAATCAGAATGAGCCAAGCCAGAACGTGCATTGAAGAAGCAACGGTACTGTGCATTGAACGCTAATTAATTCCAACGGCATCATTCTAGACAAGATCTGCTCAAAAAGGAAAGCTTGTTATTAGCATTGAATCAAGAATATTACATTCAACGTTCATCTTCTCAAGTGCTATATAAACAAGGCTTCGAAGATTATAATGGCTAATGCTCTCAAAATCTCTACACGCAAAAAGCTGAACAATAATCTTCATCTACCAGTTTTGCTAAACCACAAACTCTGATACTCCATTAGTGTTTAGCAATCTAGTTTCTAAGCTTCATTTTGTGTATACATCACAGTTGTGATAAAGTTTTGTAGAAAACATTCACACACATTGTTTTATACCCTTGTAAGAAAGCGTTGCCTTGACAAACCGGATTGTGGTTTGAATCAAGAAGGCTTTAGCAGTTGTTAAAGCAGTCTGTAATATTCAGTTGAATATAGTGAATTAAGACCTCGTTGGAGAGAGGCGAAATCACCTTGACGGGTGGACTGGAGTAGTTTGAGATCAAACGAACCAGGATAAAAATATCTTGTCAATTGCTTTAAGATTTCAGTTTTACAATTCAACCCCCCCTTCTTGTGTTTTTCACCCCTTCAATTGGCATCAGAGCGCCTGGTTCTGAGCTAAAACACTTAACCGTGTCAGTACAAGATCCAGCATCAGAAAAACACAATGGCAGGAAACAACTCTCATTTCAGCAATGACAACAATGAGGACAAAGACAGATTCAGCGGCAAACCTCCAGTCTTTGATGGAGAAAACTTTGATTACTGGAAAGACAGAATTGAAAGCTTCTTTCTAGCACATGATGCTGATCTGTGGGATATGGTGACAGATGGATACACGCACCCTGTGAATGCTAATGGTCAGAAGATTGATAGAAAATCAATGACTGATCAACAAAAGCGTGATTTCAAGAATCACCATAAAGCCAGAACCATCCTCCTCAGTGCCATCTCCTATACTGAGTATGAAAAGATCTCCAACAGAGACACAGCTAAGAACATCTTTGATTCTCTCAGAATGACGCATGAGGGCAACGTTCAAGTCAAAGAAACAAAAGCTCTGGCGCTCATTCAGAAGTATGAGGCGTTCAAAATGGAAGAATCTGAATCCATTGAAACTATGTTCTCTAGATTCCAGATTCTGGTAGCTGGTCTCAAAGTTCTGGACAAAGGATACTCTACTGCTGACCATGTCAAGAAGATAATCAGAAGTTTACCCAAGCAGTGGAGGCCTATGGTTACTGCTCTGAAGCTAGCGAAGGATCTCAACAAAATCACTCTGGAGGAACTTATAAGCTCCCTCAGAAGTCATGAGATAGAGCTAGAAGCTGATGAGCCTCAGAAGCAAGGTAAGCCTTTAGCATTAAAATCTAACAGAAAATCTGAGTCTAAAGTTTTGCAGGCAGTTGAAGAAACATCTGATGGATCCTCATCAGAAGAAGACGAACTTTCCCTTCTCTCCAGAAGAGTAAATCAACTGTGGAAGCAAAGACAAAGGAAGTTCAGGAATCCCAGAAGATCTGATCAGAACGAGTCTTCTTCCAGATACAGAAGGACAGATTCTTCCTCTGGATACAGAAGATCTGAAGGCTCCTCCAGTAGCAAGAAGCCAAACACAAAAGACATCATCTGCTACGAGTGCAATGAGCAAGGACACTACAAGAGTGACTGCCCAAAGCTTCAGAGGGAAAAGCCCAAAAAGAAGTTTGGAAGAGAGAAGAAGAAAAGTCTCATGGCCACATGGGATGACTCTGACTCGTCTGAAGCTGACTCAGAATCAGATGATGAAAGGGCAAACATAGCGCTCATGGCTAACATTCCAGATGATAGTGAAGCTTCTGAATCAGACTCAGAATCAGACACAGAAGAGGTATTCCCTAACTTCGCTGTTAATTTTACAAAGGCTGAACTTGCTGAAAGCCTCAATGAAATTCTAGAACGTTATCAGCAGATTAGAGCTAAATTCAGAGACCTGAAAAGGAATCTTGAATCTGACTCTAATAAGTCTGAGAGTCTCAAATTGGAAAACTCTGAGCTGAGAGATAAAATTTCAAAATTAGAAAACTCTTTACAAAACTCTCAGAAGGAACCAATTTCTGAAACTCCCAGCAACGCTGATGAGATCATCAAGGAGTATGATCATAGTTTCCAGAAGTTCTTAGCTAAAAGCATAGATAGAAGCAGAATGGCTTCAATGATCTATGGAGTTAGCAGAAACGGCAGGAAAGGAATAGGATACCTAGGTAAGGTTCCTACACCTAAAAATGTCATGGATTTAACCATTAAACACACTCCTCTAAATTCACACTTTGTGTATGGTCACACACATGACATCAAATATACTAGTAGTAAGCACTCTGTGAAACCAAAATTCAACCAGAGTTTTGGTAAAACTAACAAATCAGGACCCAAGAAGATCTGGGTACCTAAGGATAAAATAATACATGTTGCAGATATCTTTAGCAGCAAGTCAGAAACACCAGTCATGGTACCTGGACTCTGGCTGCTCACGACACATGACGGGAAGAAGGCATATGTTCCAAAGCCTGGAACTTAATCCTGGAGGCCACGTTGGCTTTGGAGGCAATCAGAGGGGAAAGATAATTGGCTCTGGAACTGTAGGTAATGGAAATCTTCCCTCTATTAATAATGTTCTGCTAGTAGATGGATTGATGCATAATCTGTTATCCATAAGTCAATTAAGTGATAACGGTTATGATATAATCTTTAATCAAAAATCATGTAAAGCTGTTAGTCAGAAAGATGGGACTATCCTGTTTAATGGTAAGAGGAAAAACAACATTTACAAAATCAAACTTTCTGAACTAAAGAGTCAGAATGTAAAATGTCTTCTGTCTGTTAACAACGAGCAGTGGATCTGGCACAGAAGATTGGGGCATGTTAGTATGAGAAGAATATCTCAGATTAACAAACTCAATCTGGTCAGAGGACTTCCTAATTTGAAGTTCAATTCAGATGCTCTGTGTGAAGCATGTCAGAAAGGCAAATTTGCAAAACCTTCTTTTAAATCCAAAAATGTTGTTTCTACCTCTAAGCCATTAGAACTTCTGCACATTGACTTATTTGGACCAGTTAAAACTGCTTCAGTCAGTGGTAAGAAGTATGGGTTAGTAATCGTAGATGACTATAGCAGATGGACATGGGTAAAGTTCTTAAGACACAAGGACGAGTCACACTCTGTGTTTGTTACCTTCTGTAACCAAGTTCAGAATGAAAAAGATCTTAGAATCGTTAAAGTCAGAAGTGATCATGGTGGAGAATTTGAAAATAAAGATTTTGAGTCATTCTTTAATGACAAAGGCATTCTGCATGATTTCTCTTGTCCTAGAACTCCCCAACAAAATGGAGTTGTAGAACGAAAGAACAGAACATTGCAAGAAATGGCCATAACCATGATCAATGAGACAAACGTTGCTAAGACTTTCTGGGCAGAGGCAATAAACACAGCGTGCTACATTCAGAATAGAATCTCAATAAGACCCATTCTGGAAAAGACTCCATATGAATTGTGGAAGAACAGAAAGCCCAACATTTCGTATTTTCATCCATTTGGATGTACTTGCTTTATGTTAAATACAAAGAATTATTTGAACAAGTTTGACTCTAAGGCACAGAAGTGTATTATGTTAGGATACTCTGAACGCTCAAGAGGGTACAGAGTATACAATACAGAAACACAGATTGTGGAAGAATCAATCAGTGTTCGTTTTGATGACAAGCTTGACTCTGAAAAGTCAAAGCAGAATGAAAATCTTGCAGGTATAGAAATTGAATTTGCAGGTTCTGAAGACAAGTCATCATAAGCTCCCAACACAGACATTCCTTCAACGTCTGAAAGAAGCAATGCTAGAAATCCTACAACTGCTGCTGATCAACCTCAGAAGAGATTACCCAGAAGCAGTTTGGATCACCCAGAAGAGACTATCCTAGGAAGAAAGGAAGATCCAATCAGAACAAGAGCAAGCTTCAGAAACTCTGAAGAAACTCTTATGGGACTTGTGTCTCTGATTGAACCTTCTTCTATTGATGAAGCACTTCTGGACAATGACTGGATTCTGGCAATGCAAGAAGAGCTGAATCAATTCACCAGAAACGACGTATGGGATCTCGTTCCCAGACCAAAAGGATTCAATGTCATTGGAACAAGATGGGTGTTCAGAAACAAGCTAAATGAACAAGGTGAAGTCATCAGAAACAAGGCACGACTGGTTGCACAAGGTTATAGTCAGCAAGAGGGGATAGACTATACAGAAACCTTTGCCCCAGTCGCCAGGTTAGAATCTATCAGACTTTTAATCTCATTTGCTGTTAATAGAGGCATCACTCTATATCAGATGGATGTCAAAAGTGCATTCTTAAATGGTTATATAGAAGAAGAAGTTTATGTTCACCAACCCCCAGGTTTTGAAAATACAAAACATCCAGAACATGTTTTTAAACTAAAGAAGTCACTGTATGGTCTGAAACAAGCTCCCAGAGCTTGGTATGAAAGGCTAAGTAACTTTCTGCTTGAAAATGAATTCACCAGAGGGAAAGTGGACACTACTCTATTCTGTAAAACAGTTAAGAGTGACATTTTAGTCTGTCAAATTTATGTTGATGATATTATTTTTGGTTATACTAATCCTTCTCTTGGAAGAAAATTTGCTAAGTGTATGCAGGCAGAATTTGAGATGAGCCTCATGGGGGAACTGAAATTCTTTCTAGGAATTCAGATCAATCAAACTCCAGAGGGAACTTACATTCATCAGAGCAAATACATCAGAGATCTTCTGAAGAAATTTGACCTCTCAGAATGTAAGCCATCAAAGATTCCAATGCATCCCACGTGCATTCTGGAAAGAGAAGAGGTAAGCAAAAGTGTAGAACAGAAAGTCTACAGAGGTATGATTGGTTCTCTCCTTTATCTGACAGCTTCAAGACCTGATATCTTATTCAGCGTATGTATTTGTGCTAGATTCCAATCAGATCCTAGAGAATCTCACTTAACAGCTGTTAAGCGAATTTTCAAGTATCTGAAAGGTACTACTAATCTGGGTTTGTTTTATAGAAAATCTAGTGATTACAGCTTAGTAGGCTACTGTGATGCTGATTTTGCTGGAGACAGAGTGGAACGTAAAAGTACTTCTGGAAGCTGCCAGTTTCTGGGAGAAAATCTGATCTCGTGGTCCAGCAAAAGGCAATCAACAATTGCTCTGTCAACAGCAGAAGCTGAGTACATAGCAGCAGCAGGATGTAGCACACAAATGCTCTGGATGAAAAGTCAGCTTGAAGACTTCCAGATTTTTGAGAGTAACATTCCTATTCTTTGTGATAATACTTCTGCTATTTGCTTAAGTAAGAATCCTATTTTACATTCTAGATCTAAGCATATAGAAATTAAGCATCATTTCATTAGGGACTATATTCAGAAAGGTATTTTGAACTTGAAATTTATAGATACAGACCATCAATGGGCTGATATCTTTACTAAACCCCTTTCAGAAGATAGGTTTAATTTCATTCTGAAACATCTCAGCATGAAAGTATGCCCAGAATGAAAATGTTTTAATTCCATATATTTATCTTCAGAATGTAATTATATTACTGTGAACTTCTGATCAATCTCCTTTCAGAAAGATAGAACATGCAGATTGTATCAGATGCAAGTCTAAAGATCTGAGAGTCTAATCTCAAAGACAGACGTGCTGATCACTACATCAAACAAGTGTCATCCAATCATCAGCAAATCTCTGAAGCAGAACGCGTGCACGCTTCTGAGAAGGCAAAGCGCTGATTGGGTGCATTGAGACACATGTCTGGTAACCGTTTTTAAGTATCTTTCTCAAATCCCCCAAAATCAGCAAGCATTTAATGAAAAGTAATCACGCTTGTTAAATGGCAATCATTATTTTTTTCTCTCTCTTAAAAACGTTTAAATTTTCAAAATAATTTTTGAAAACTCTATTTAAGCACATTAATCCTTCATTTTTATTCTTTACACTTTCTCATAATCTCTTAAGCATTTTCTGCATATTTCTGAGTTTATCTCCTACAAACCTTTTTCTCTCAAATCATTCTCAAAACTTTTTTAGTGAGAACAATGGCATCCTCCAGCATTTCTGCAGGCCATCAGAAGAAAGAAACCTCTGAACAATATCAGGTGCCCCTCAGAACTCTTCTCACACCGGTAAAGAGTCTTGAAGTTCTCTCTGAGTTAATCATCGACTTTGAAAGTTTGAAGGAAAATGGATTTGACCTAACTGAAGAAATTAGGGCTCAAAAGTGGGAGAGGTATTTCGATAGGTTGGTTGGACCAACATTCCCAGCGCTAGTCAAGGAATTTTGGATTCACGCCAAGATTTCTAAACATCTAGTCATCTCTTCTGTCATGGGAAAGAAGATAGTGATTTCTGAAGATCTCATTGCAAAGCTAATCGGTCAAAGTGGTGGTGGAGTTCGTTGTATGGACATGGCTGATAGATGCCCTGATATAGGCGTGGTAGCTAACAGCATTTTCACTCTTGGAATGCCCAGCAGCAAAATTAAGGATCTGAAGGATCACTGCAGAGTATGGGCTAAGATTGTTCTTGGATGCTTCAACCACAGGAAACCAACAAGTTCTCCTGATTATATAAACGTGGATCAGCAATTTCTGATCTACTTTATTGATCAGAGGGTAAAGATCAATCTGGCACACTTCCTGTTCAACCATCTCAAGACCAGTGTCAAAGAAACAAGAGAAGAAGAAAGGACCAAAAGGGACTGGATACCGTTTGGAAGGCTCATATCAGATATTCTGACAGAGAATAAGCTGATAGAGTATCTGAGCGAAGCTCAAGTGCTGAGCACTATTGAACCAACTGTTGGAAAACCGCTGAACGCTAAGAACCTGAAAAAGATGAAGCTGATAGAAAATATTAAGAAGGAACCCAGAGCTACTTCAACTGCTGACATCTCCAGCAGAAGAGTGCCTCTGAGTGATTTTCCAAAATTTTCTGAAATGGAATCCAAACCAGAGATGTTTCTCAAGTATCCAGATTCATACAAGGAAGAAGATACAGGTTCAAAGCTGAAGATCAAAGATCTGAGTCAACCCCAACCTGAAGTGACTCAGAAGAAGACAAAGAAGAGGAAAGCGCCAACAGAAGGATCATCTCATCAGACTCCAAAGAAAAGAGGTATTTCATCTGCTGCCCCTATCTCAAAATCTTTTACTATTCCAACATCTGCTGCCCCTTCTCAAACCTCTCACAGAATATCCATTCCAATCCCTACCATTGATGAAACCATACCAGAAGACCCTTCTGAGGCCTTACTACTCAGAAGACCCAGAACTAAGATTCCCAAACAACCAACTGTTTCAACAACACCAGCACTTGATAGAGTGCTAGCTGATATTGAGCGTGAACATACTTCTGCTCAACCACATTCTGAACCACCAAATATTCCTCCTCCACAACCAGAACCACAACCTGAACCAGAAATACAACAACAACCAGAACCAGAACCACAATCACAACAACCACTCACAGAAGAACCTCTGATCCCTGAGCAATCAGAGATTCCACCTCCTCAACCAGAAAATAATCCACCTTCACCACAAACAGAGTTCCACCACTATGAAACCCCTTCTCCTCATCATTCTGACCCTCACTCACCTCAACCTTCACCGCTGGCAATCCAGTTGCCATGTGGAACCACTATTGTCAGGCCCCAGTTGCCATCCTCATTAGAATCAACACCTCCAAAAACTCCAACCACTCCAATAGAAATATCTGACTCTGACTCTGATACCCCTCCTCCAAAACAAACAACCTCTCAGAAAACCGCTGAAAACCCCAGCAGAACTTTCATTGACTTAACAAGTCTTGAACGTCTTGCTGATCTAAGACACAAAATTGCCATCCCCAAACCAAAGCAACCAGATGTTGGCTCTGGTATTTTGAATTTTGAAACAGGTGTGCTGCAATGGATTGCTTCTTTGAAGCAAGTATGTCCTGGGATGATTGACCCAGCTGCTTCTGATCAGCTCTGGTCACAGTTCAGACTATGGGTAAGTGCTGAAGCCCTCAAGCTGCAGGACGTCAACTATGAGCAGGCTCAACAGAACTTCAGCAAGCTGCTGAAGGAAGTTGAAAGTCAGCTGCCTCAAGAAGTTGTGCTTCCTCTGGACAGTGAATCTTGGTCTGAGAAAGAGCAAGCTGCAAAGGTGCAACCATCAGAAGAAGACAAGACCATTCAGGCTGAAGAAAATCCAGCAGAAGATGTCGCTGAAAGTTCTGAGAAGCTTCCTCCTTCTGATACTTCTCAAGCTGCCTTGGACAGGCAGGCTCTGGAAGAACTAAGGCTGAATGACTTGCGTCTACAGCAGCGGATGGAAGAGAATGATCAGAAGATGAAAGCAAGAATGGATGTACAGGACAGCAAGATTGACACTGTGGTCAACATGGTTCAGAAGCAGAATGCAACCTCTGAAAAGATTCAAGCAATGCTGGAAAGCCTGTTCTCACGCATGCCTCCTCAACCTTAAATCTTTTTCATGCATAACTTTTTCATGCTTTCTTCATTTTCTGATGTACTGTTTTGACTATGTTTTGTAATGTTCTTTTGCTCTGATTCTGGACTATTAATATGATTAGTTTTTCTGATCAAATTGTTTTAGCACATCACCAACACTTTTTGATTGCTGACAAAAAGGGGGAGAACAAGAATGATATTTAAAATTAATAACGGCTAACTAGACAGAAATTCTCAAACATTCTAACTCTATTACTTGAAATGTTTTTCTGTTTTGTTTTAAGTCTACAGGCACAAGGAAGCTCCTGAACACTATGAAGACTAGAAGCTCTGATCAAAATGTAGAAGCTCTGATCAATGTTGCTCTGATCAAATATGAAGTTCTGATAGACCTAATACTCTGATCCAAAGTAAAGCTCTGACAGGAAAAGCTCTGAAGCTCTGCTCTCTGATAAGTCAAAGACTCTTATAATTTGATGTTCAAAGAAAGAAAAAGATCTGATCCTGAAAAACACGTATCATCAAAGGGAAGTAATCAACTCAGGGGGAGTATCTCTTAACTCTGATTTCTCCTTACTTCTTATCTCTGAAACATTTCCCAGACACCTTTTCACGTTATTTTTCATTTAAAATATCTAGTTTTTGTCATCATCAAAAAGGGGGAGATTGTTAGAACAATGTTTGAATCTACTACCCTATATTTGAGTTTTGATGATAACAAAGTGAAAAGATATAGTATTTATATGTTTCATGTTTGAACTATATGCTGCCTAAAATTACTATGCTCTGACTTGCAGATACGCTGATTAAAATAAGCAAGATCACTTCTTCAGCATCAGAATTTGATTTCATACACCAGCATCAGAAGTTGCTGAATCAGAACGTCAAGATCAGATGATCAACTCACGTACATGCTGAAGCTTGATGAACAGAACTGCGCGTAAACACTCTGATACAGAATCAAATAGTTCATCAGCAGCGAAGCAGAATCAGAATGAGCCAAGCCAGAACGTGCATTGAAGAAGCAACGGTACTGTGCATTGAACGCTAATTAATTCCAACGGCATCATTCTAGACAAGATCTGCTCAAAAAGGAAAGCTTGTTATTAGCATTGAATCAAGAATATTGCATTCAACGTTCATCTTCTCAAGTGCTATATAAACAAGGCTTCGAAGATTATAATGGCTAATGCTCTCAAAATCTCTACACGCAAAAAGCTGAACAATAATCTTCATCTACCAGTTTTGCTAAACCACAAACTCTGATACTCCATTAGTGTTTAGCAATCTAGTTTCTAAGCTTCATTTTGTGTATACATCATAGTTGTGATAAAGTTTTGTAGAAAACATTCACACACATTGTTTTATACCCTTGTAAGAAAGCGTTGCCTTGACAAACCGGATTGTGGTTTGAATCAAGAAGGCTTTAGCAGTTGTTAAAGCAGTCTGTAATATTCAGTTGAATATAGTGAATTAAGACCTCGTTGGAGAGAGGCGAAATCACCTTGACGGGTGGACTGGAGTAGTTTGAGATCAAACGAACCAGGATAAAAATATCTTGTCAATTGCTTTAAGATTTCAGTTTTACAATTCAACCCCCCCTTCTTGTGTTTTTCACCCCTTCATATCCACTTCTCCATGTACCATTCTCTTGGACCCGTCAAAGGCCCTAACAACAATGTTACTTGGCTTCAGCTCCAACCCCTCACAGTCTAACCGGTCCAAAGCTTTCTTAGGCAAAACGTTCAACGAAGACCCCATATCCACCAATACATGAGCTAGAGTAGTGCCCCTGCATTCAATGGAGACATGCAGGGCATCATTGTGATTCCTTCCCTTAGCAGGCAAGTCTGCGTCAGAGAAACCCAACCCATTATCTGCTGTCAAACTAGCCACGCAGTCCTTAAACTGATCAGCTGATGTCTCCTGCGGTACGTGTGCAGTCTTCAAGAAGGCAATCAGGGCCTTGGCATGGGCTTCTGAGCATAGAAACAGAGACAACATAGAGATTTTGGATGGGGTTTTCCCCAGCTGCTCGACTACATTGTAGTCGCTCTTTCTGATGATCTTCAAAATTTCTTCCATCTCTTGTATAGAGGCTTAAACAGTAATCCTCTTCGGTGCCTCCATCCGGGCAGGCTCATCAGTAGTCCTTTTTCCCCGAGTATCAGATGACTCGGCAACAGGGGTAAGAATGGGAACTTGAATAGGGACAGTATTAGGTGCACTAGCATGCGTAATGACAACAGGCGTCCGAACAACTGGTGGAGAGATCTTGGGGGAGAAAAGTATTCCGCTGCGGGTGACTTTGGCAGGTCCAACAATATTGCTGACACAATATCAGCCTTTTCAGCACTCAGATCTTGATTAACTCTGTGATAGTAAACGTCAGCCCCGTAGTGCCATGGGACAGCTTTATCTGATGTATAGGGGATAGGCCCAAGAATAATGATGATCAAGGGAGCGATTCTCGGAACAGATGTAATTCTAACAGGATTTCTCGAGGAAGCCTTGGAAGAATTGTCGAAAATGGTGACTACAATAACTTCTTCAGTAGGAACCAAAGGAATAAAAGTCTTGTCAACCAGAATTTCTTTATTATCCATCAGGCGTTGGACACCTGACTTCAAAATATGGCAACCAGTAGGTAGGACGGTACACAGATGGCAACCTTCGCCACAACCCGGAAATAAACGGCTGACAGAAGGTTCTTCTTCACAGTCATTAATGGAGTAACAATGTATTTCACAGAAACCACAAACGAGTCTTCATCTACAGCATTCACTCCATGCCTGGGCATAGGAGCAGTCATAACATTAGGTCTTTCAGGTGCTTCGAACTCAATCTCCTTAGCATCGATTAAATCCTGTACTTTATTCTTCAGAACCCAACAATCATTCGTATCATGCCCCGGGCTATCAGAATGAAAAGCACAACGGGCGTTCGGATTATACATCGGTGATGTTGTATTACGATTCTTTGGGGCCTCCTTCGGAATCACCAAGTTGGTCTTCAATAACTATGGTAGAATCTGAGACAAAGTCATGTTGAGCTGAGTGAATTGTCTTCGCGGCCTCTTGGCCCTTGGCTGATTGTTGCGCTGAGGAGCAACAGTAGGTCTTGATATAACAATCGCATTAACAGCTTGACGGTGTTCAGGTCTATTATGGCTCTTTGAACTGTAAACGGCACTGGACTCCTTCTTAAAAGACTTCTTTTCAGTGCTTGATGAAGCACCCTTCTGTATTTTACCGCTCTTGATACCAGCCTCAATTCTTTCCCCGGTCATAATCAGCTCAGTAAACCCGGACGATGAACTTCCAATCAGGTGATTGAAATACGGACCATACAAGGTCCCCTAAAACATATCCACTAGCTCCCTGTCAGCTAGCGGGGGTTGCACTCTTCCAGCGAGGTCCCTCCATTTCTGAGTGTAGTCTTTGAAACCTTCGCCTGCACCCATAGACATACCCTGGAGTTGGGTACGCGTGGGAGCGAGGTCGGCATTATATTGGTACTGCTTGTAGAAAGCAGCAGCCAAATCTTCCCAATTACAGATACTAGCTCCTTCCAGCTGGTAAAACCATTCAAGCTGAGTCCCTGAGAGACTGTCTTGAAAGAAGTAGATCCAAAGGTTCTTATCAGTGGTGTATGGCTAGATCTTTCTAACATACGAACGGAGGTGTAACTTTGGACAAGAAACCCCGTCGTATTTAGCAAAGGCTGGTGCTTTAAACTTTTGGGGAATCACCACCCCAGATGACAAACTTAGATCATCAAAGTCCAACCCAGGGACCTTATGGATCTCCATGGAACTTAACCGGTCTTCAAGCTATTTATATCTATCCTCAGCAGGAGGATACTGGTCTTCGTCAAAGTCAGTCTCGTGGTCAGATACCACAGAGCTAGGAACCCTCCTTTCTTCTTGGTTTTCTCCCCCTATAGATGAGTGGGATAAATTGACTTCATCTCGCAGCCTGTTTCCAAACCTGTGACCCATGTTCAGGAGGACTGTCTTCTTCTTCTTCTTCTTCTTCTTTTTATCCTTCAAGATAAGGGTCTTCAGATCTTGCTGACCCTTGGCCAAATTCATGAACATTTCCTGAAATTGAGCGTTTTGAGCTTGTAGCGCCTTGATAGCTTGGTCAGTTCATGTTTCAGAAGACATGATGTGCTGAAATAAACAGCGAAGAAGATGAGAAAACCTATAAGGGTACCTGTGATGAGGTGCATGGAATGAAATGCATATGACATGATTTCAAAGACTTTAGAGATTCAAATTCGTAAGCCAAAATGAAACACACTTTTATTAGTAAACTTTTGAATTCAGATGTTTGACAAATGCCCTTAAGGCGTTACAAAAAGGAAATACTGAAAAATAAATCAAAACTAGAAATAATCAAAAGACATCAGCGCTCCCATGGTCGTTTGCCTTTGGTGCTGACATAGTCATTGAGGATCTTCTCATTCTCCAATTGCCTTGTCAACTTCAGGATCTTCCGTTCTTGTTCGTGATACTTTTCTCTGTAAGTATCCCACTCTTCCCTTAGCTGCATCCAAGACCTCTTTAATTCCCCAATGTCAGTAGGCATGTAAGGGTGGAGGATGGTAGGAAGAACCCTTTCTTCATCAGCAACTTCAACAATCACAGGTAAGACAGCTTCGTACGACATTCCCAGCTTTTGGGCACGTATACGAACCCATCAGAGATATGGTTCCATTGGAAGAGAAGTCTTCACACCTAACTCGTGCGGATCAGACCTGTGCACCCTATCCCAGGCTCGTATGAATCTGCGACGATGCTCGTCACTATCCCCTTGGAAGTCAAAGACAATGCTTGGAATCAGCAACTCATGAGGTCCTTCCCTCCTAGCTCGCCCAAACCGACGTAAGGCCAAACACAGATTATAGGTGATCCCTCCTGTAAGTGTTTGGTTGTTGGCATTTTTTTTGGTAAAACCAGTTGTGTGAATGTCATGATTGATGTCATAAAATTCTGGGATACAAGGTACATTCTGCAGAAAAAGAATGTCATACAGGAGCTACTCAATATGAGTGTTTAGCTGATCATTAAGCAATGATCATATTTATTGCATTCTACCAAAATCAGTAAACAGGATTCTTATTGTCATAACCAATGTTAAGACATCCTATACTGATCTAACATTTGTGCAGATTTGTTATTCCTGAGAATTTTCAGGAATCTGGTTTATACAGTCCAGATCAGATTCTCACGTGGACATTAGGTTAACTCTGCTTAACCCTAATTTGGTTGTTAAAGACCTATGACCAAGTCTTGAGGTTAACCCTAATTAACCCTAGCTATTTTCGTGGAAGCCCTAACTGAAGAATAGCTGCCTATATATTCCTCATGAAGACTGTTGGTGAAGCACACTTTTTGACAGAAGATCAATAAGGGATTGTATAGTTGTAACTACTGTGATCCAAGCAATTATCATTGTGATAAGTGACTTGGAGTAGGATTTGATTGTAAGGGTTGTGTATCACTCAAAGCTTTAAAGCACGAGTGTTTGTGTCACTTGATTAAAGCTTTGAAGCAAAGTCAAGTTAGGGTTGTGTATCACTCAAAGCTTTGAAGCAAGAATGTTTGTCACTTGATTAAAGCTGTGAAGAAAAATCAAGTGTGTGTACTGAAGAGTATCTTCATAATTTCATTAATCAATAGTTTAGTATCACTGCTGTGATTGAGGGGGAGTGAGCAGGAACTCAGGTTTAAGTTGATCTTAGATTGAAGTTGCATTGGGTAGGTCTTAAGTGAAGGAGATAAATTGGTTGGTTTATTCCTAAATTAATATCTCTTATAGTGCATTTCCTCCCTGGCTTGGTAGCCCCCAGAGTAGGTGTTGTTACACACTGAACTGGGTAAACAATTGATTGTGTTCTTTACTGCTTTTAAAATTACTGTCTTGAAGTGTGTCAGATACGGTGTCATAACATTCACTATGACATTGAGTATCTGCTGCCAGAATTTCAATTGGCATCAGAGCAGGCACCCTGCCTGTCTTACTAGGTGAGATCTAGGGATATTATTTTCTGGCGCTATGGACAAAGAAGGAGGATTTGGGAACAGACCACCCATTCTGGATGGATCAAATTATGAAAACTGGAAACCTCGTATGATTGTCTTCTTAAAATCACTGGACAAAAAGGCTTGGAGAGCTGCTGACAAAGGATGGAACCATCCCACCATAACTGGGAAAGATGGGATAACCAGTCTGAAACTTGAGGAAGAATGGAGCAAAGAAGAAGATGAGTTAGCCCTGGGTAACTCCAAAGCATTAAATGCCTTGTTCAATGGAATTTATAGAAACATATTCAGACTAGTACATCAATGTGAATTGGCCAAGGATGTTTGGGACACTCTAAAAAATACCCATGAGGGCACATCCAAAGTAAAAATGTCAAGGCTTCAGATGCTGACTACCAAATTTGAGAACCTAAGGATGATGGAAGATGATACCATTCATGAGTTTCACATGAACATCTTGGAAATTGCGAACACCTCAGGAGCATTGGGAGAAAAGATGTTAGAAGAAAAACTGGTGAGAAAGATTCTCAGATCCTTGCCTAAAAGATTTGCAATGAAGGTGACTGCTATAGAGGAAGCTTAGGATATCTGCAACTTGAAGGTTGAGGAACTCATTGGGTCACTTCAGACCTTTGAGATGGGGATCAGTGACAATGTCGACAAGAAAAACAAGAGCATAACACTTGCATCCAATACTGAAGATGAAAACAAGGAGGATGAATAAGAAAATATTTCAGAAGCTATAGCCATGCTTGGAAGGCAGTTCAACAAACTCATCAAGAGAATGGACCCAAAGTCAAGGTCAAATGTCAAGAACATCCCCTCTGACATTAACAGATCTTATGACTCCAGCAGAAGACCAAAGTCTGAAGAGAAGGGAAATCAAAGCAAAGGAATCCAATGCCATGGATGTGAAGGATATGGGCACATTCGAGCTGAATGTCCTACCTTTCTTAAGAAACAAAAGAAAGGAATGTCTGTTACTTGGTCTGATTGTGACTCAGAAAGTAATTCTGAAGAAGAATCTTCCAAACTAGTTACTGCACTAACTGGTATTTGTAACTCTGATAGTGACTATAGTGATGGGGAAGTAACATTTGAAGAACTGGCTGACTCCTACAAGAAGTTATGTATCAGAAGTGCTGAAGTCTGTCAGCAAAATGAGAGACAAAAAAAACTCATAGTAAAGTTGGAGGCTGAGAAGAAGGCAGGCACTGATACTATAAGTCATCTCGAAAGTGAAGTTCAAATGCTAAACTCAAAACTTGACCAAATGACCAAATCTGTCAGGATGCTGACAAATGGAACTGACAAATTAGAAGAAATCCTTCAGGTTGGACAAAATGTGGGAAACAAGTCTGGTCTAGGATTTGTGGCAGCAAAGAAATCTATTGTAGACAAGAAGAAAATCAGGCCTGATAAACAAATGTCAAAGCAGATGTCACAACATAGCACTCAACATCGAGAACAGAGAAATATGAAGAAAAAGTATCAAAGATGGAGATGTCATCATTGTGGGAGGTTTGGTCACATAAAGCCATTCTGCTTCAGATTATATGGATATCCTAATCAGACCCCAGGTGTCAAACCTAAGTCTAACAAGGCACTATATACTCAACAGTGGAAGAAAAAGGTTGCTGCCCTGATAGCTCACACCTCCCTTAGAGTCTCTGCAAAGGAAGACTGGTACTTTGACAGTGGATGCTCTAAACACATGACTGGAATCAAGAATCTTCTCAATAATGTTAAACCTCACACTACTAGTTATGTGACTTTTGGAGATGGTGCTAGAGGAGAAATCAAAGGAGTTGGAAACTTGGACTGCCCTGGAGTTCCAAACCTAAATGAAGTATTGCTGGTACAAGGCTTGACTGCTAATCTCATAAGTATCAGCCAATTATGTGATCTAGGATTCAAGGTCAACTTCACCAAGTCTGAATGTCTTGTAACTAATGAAAAACAAGAAGTTGTAATGAGAGGAGTCAGATCTAAAGACAACTGCTACTTATAGGAGTCTGAGAACACTAATTATTCTTCTGTGTGCTCTATTGCCAAAGAAGAAAAAGAAGTGAAACTGTGGCACCAAAAACTTGGTCATTTACATCTAAGAGGAATGAAAAGGATTATATCCATGGAGGAAGTCAGAGGGATTCCAAGGCTGCAAATTGATGAAGGGAGAGTCTGTGGTGAATGTCAGGTTGGAAAGCAGACTAGAATGTCACATCCAAAGACAAGACATCTGACCACCTCTAAGGTGCTAGAACTTCTACATATGGATCTGATGGGACCAATGCAGGTGGAAAGTCTTGGTGGAAAAAGATATGCCTATGTTGTTGTGGATGATTTTTCCAGATTCACCTGGATTAACTTCATTAGGGAAAAGTCTGATGTATTTGAAGTATTTAAGGAACTGTGCAAAAGAATTCAAAGAGAAAAAGAAGGATGCATTGTCAGAATCAGAAGTGATCATGGCAAGGAATTTGAAAACAGTAAGTTTGATGAGTTCTGCTCCTCAGAAGGAATTAATCATGAATTCTCTTCACCCATAACTCCTCAACAAAATGGAGTTGTGGAAAGGAAAAACAGGACTATACAGGAATCTGCCAGAGAAATGATACATGCCAAAAGACTTCCTATTCACTTTTGGGCTGAAGCTATGAATACAGCCTGTTATGTCCATAACAGGGTCACCTTGAGAAAGGGAACATCATCCACCATTTATGAACTTTGAAAAGGAAGAAAGCCTACAATGAAGTACTTCCATGTATTTGGAAGCAAATTCTATATTCTGACAGATCGTGAACAAAGGAGAAAGATGGACCCTAAAAGTGATGAAGGAATATTCCTAGGATACTCTACCAACAGCAGAGCTTATAGGGTATTCAATTCCAGGACCAAAGTTATGATGGAATCTATAAATGTCATAGTTGATGATTACCATGAGGAAACAAATGTCCCATATGATGTTGAGACATTCTTTGAGACCTCAACTTAAAAGGATGACGTTCCTAAAACTACTTCATCAGAATCTGAATCAAAGGAAGCTAACAAAGACCCTTCCATCAGAATTCAGAAAGATCATCCTAAGGAACTCATCATAGGAGATCCTAACAGTGGAGTCATTACAAGATCTAGAGGAATCATCACAAACTCTTGCTTTGTATCTAAGATTGAACCAAGAAATGTTAAGGAGGCTTTAACTGATGAATACTGGATTGGAGAAATGCAAGATGAATTGAACCAATTCAAGCAACATGAAGTATGGGAGTTAGTTCCTAGACCAGGAGGAACAAACATCATTGGCACAAAATGGATCTACAAGAACAAATCAGATGCTGAAGGAGTTGTCACCAGGAATAAGGCAAGACTTGTTGCTCAAGGATACACTCAAGTTGAAGGGGTTGATTTTGATGAGACTTTTGCTCCTGTAGCCAGACTGGAATCAATCAGACTCCTATTGGGAATTGCTTGTCACCTTAAGTTCAAGTTATTTCAGATGGATGTAAAGAGTGCCTTCCTTAATGGGTACTTAAATGAGGAAGTTTATGTGGAACAACCTAAAGGATTTGTGGATCCAAACTGCCCTGATCATGTCTACAAATTGAGGAAAGATTTATATGGCGTGAAACAAGCTCCTAGAGCATGGTATGACAGGTTGACAAAATTCCTCTCTGACAAAGGATACAGGAAAGGAGGCTTGGATAAAACTCTTTTTGTCAAAAATGAAGGAGGAAAGATAATGGTAGCTCAAATCTATATTGATGACATAGTGTTTGGGGTAATGTCAGATAAAATGGTTAAACATTTTGCTGACCAGATGCAAGCTGAATTTGAAATAAGCCTCATGGGAGAATCGACCTACTTTCTTGGACTGCAAGTCACACAGATGGAAGACTCAATTTTTCTGTCTCAAAGCAAGTATGCAAAGAACATTGTCAAGAAGTTTGGGATGGAGAATTCCAGTCACAAAAGGACTCCTGCACCTACTCATTTAAAGCTGTCCAAAGATTCAAGTGGGGTTAAGGTGGACCAAAGCTTGTACAGAAGCATGATAGGAAGTCTGCTATACTTAACAGCTAGCAGACCTGACATTGTGTTTGCAGTTGGAGTATGTGCAAGATACCAGGCTGAACCCAAAGTAAGTCATATCAACCAAGTGAAAATAATTCTAAAGTATGTGAGTGGAACTTACAACTATGGCTTGATGTACTCTCATGGATGTGAACCAACTCTGACTGGTTACTGTGATGCTGATTGGGCTGGAAGTGCTGATGATAGAAAGAGCACCTCTGGAGGATGTTTCTTCTTGGGAAATAATCTTGTCTCTTGGTTCAGCAAGAAACAAAACTGTGTGTCTCTATCTACTGCTGAAGCTGAATACATAGCAGCTGGTAGTAGCTGTTCTCAAATGATCTGGATGAAACAGATGCTTACTGAGTATAATGTCACACAAGATGTTATGACATTGTACTGTGACAATCTGAGTACTATCAACATTTCCAAGAATCCTATTCAGCATAGCAGGACCAAGCATATTGACATTAGACATCACTTCATCAGAGATCTTGTGGAGGAAAATGCGATTAAACTGGAACATGTTGCCACTGAACTACAATTGGCTGACATTTTTACCAAGGCACTTGATGCTAGTCTATTTGAAAATTTGAGGGGCAAGCTGGGTATTTGCCAACATGAAGAAATGTAGCAATTAATTTTGCTTAAAACAAGGGATGAGAGAGATATTTTAGTTAAGTCTACTCTGATTGGGCTAATCATCTGTTTCTCTATTTCTTTCCAAAATGTTAAGAAGTTGAATAGACATTCATATATCTCCCTCCTCTCACGTTTCTGCAACAATCTCCAATCTCTCAAACGAAGATTTCACTATCACTGTTACCTGTTTTCTAAATCACTCAAAATGTCTAAACTATCCATGTCATCATCCTCTTCAAAGGCGACTGCTTCTTCCACGTCCTCTGATCGCGAACCTAGGGCAATCACAAACTGCATGGATTCTGATGTTCTGGAGATAACTCCTTTTCGTGAACTAGAAGCTGACCCCACTAAGGTCAAGAAGCTGCGAACCAGACATGCAAGAAGATCACAAGCCTCTCCATCTGGTAAATCCTCTCAACCATCATCTTCTGTTCCTCCAGAAATAGAAAATAGGGAAGGTTATGTTTATGTTCATCAAGCTATAGCTAGACTAGTCACTAGGATTCTAAATGAGAATCACTCTGTACCTGGCATTTCTGTACCTTTGAACCAAGAATCTGCTAGTCCAAATGTTGAAATGAATCCAGATGTCACTCAGAATGTTGAGACACCTGATGACAACATTAGGAAATCTCCTGAAAATCGTGATGATCACCAAAACCCTACTGAGAAGGATGTTGAACCCCCGGTTATTGATGTTGATGAAGAATACTCTGACAATGACTTAATTGCCAATATCAACCCTAGTATAGCTAGAAGGATGATGAACAGAAAAGGAAAGCAAGATGCTGCCAAAAGCCTCTCCAAAGAGAAGGCTACTGAAGTTGTTCATAAAAAAACCAGGTCTGAGAATAAGACTGGAGTAGAAGCTGTGAAGGCTGGATTGTCAAAAGAGAAAGGGAAGGTGAAAACTAGAGTACCGATTGGTAGTCTCTCAAAACCTTTGAGACAATAAATAGCCAAGAAAAGGAAGGAGCCTGAACCCTCTGAATCTGATGAGGAATCAGAATTTGAGTTTGATGTTGAGAGTAATGTTCCAGACATTCCTCTCAGAAAGAAACTCTCTTCGAGCAAAATGCCTAAAGTCCCTGAAGTTGCCATTGACAACATCTCCTTTCACCACCCAGAGAATGCAAACAGGTGGAAGCATGTATTTTTGAAAAGGATCGCCTTGGAAAGAGAGATGAACAACAGTGTCATGGAATGTAAGGAGATCATGGATCTAATCAAGACAGCTGGTCTAATAAATACTGTGGTAAAGTTTACCAACTGCTATGAAATTCTTGTCAAAGAATTCATAGTAAATTTATCTGATGGGTGTGTTGATGGAAAGTCAGCTGATTTTAAGTGTGTGTATGTGAGAGGAAGGAAGGTAAATTTCTCTCCCTCTGAAATAAACAAATTCCTAGGAAGACCTGATGATGCTTGCCCTGAGCTTGAGGTTACTGACAACCAAGTGTGTCAAACCATCACTGCAAATCAATTCAAGAGTTGGCCCTTAAAAGGGAAGCTGAATACAAGCAAGCTGAGCATGAAATTTGCCATTCTGGACAAAATTGGTGCAGCTAACTGGGTTCCCACCAACCATAAATCAACCATCTCCACAGGCTTGGGAAGATTTATTTATGCTGTTGGAACCAGGACAAACTTTGACTATGGCAAGTATATCTTTGATCAAACATTGAAACATGCTGGAAGCTGTGCTATTAAAGGCCCTATTGCCTTTCCCTCTCTCCTGTGTGGTATAGTCATTGCTCAGTATCCTGACATTCTAGTTGAAAAAGATACTGTAGGCAAAAGAACCCCTGCTCTTGGTTTGCACTATAAGCTATTTCAGGGAACACATGTTCCTGACATTGTCATGACATCTGCTGAGACATCAACTGTCAATTCTCATTCCAAGAAAACTGATGTTATAGCTGTGCTGAAGGAAACCTGCAAAGAGCTTGATACAAGGAATAGGACTCTTGAGGACCTGATTGCTAGACTAGAACAGGAGGAGAATGAAGGACAAAGAAGGGAAGAGGATGCTGATGAAGACCAGCATAATGCTGAAGATAGTGCCTCCTCTGAAGATGACAGTGCTTGAAGATCAGTGTAGTTGACAAGTTTGCTGCTGGTACCTGTTGCTGCAAATGCCTTTTGATTTTTTCTCTCTGTGTTTTTATTATTCCTTTTGGATGACTGTATAACTTAAAAGTACAAGTATCTTTGGCCTATTTATGGCTAAAGAGGGGGAGAATATTTTATGATAATTTTGGTAGAATTAGATTTGGTAGATGTTATTAAAAATTCTGCTGCTTTCTAATCTCTGATTGTTTAGGGGTTTTAGCCAAAAATTTGCCAAAGGGGGAGTTTGTAAGTGTTTGGTTGTTGGAATTTTTTGTTGGTAAAACCAGTTGTGTGAATGTCATGACTGATGTCATAACATTCTAGGATACAAGGTACATTCTGCAGAAAAAGAATGTCATACAGGAGCTACTCAATATGAGTGTTTAGCTGATCATTAAGCAATGATCATATTTATTGCATTGTACCAAAATCAGTAAACAGGATTCTTGTTGTCATAACCAATGTTAAGACATCCTATACTGATCTAACATTTGTGTAGATTTGTTATTCCTGAGAATTTTCAGGAATCTGGTTTATACAGTCCAGATCAAATTCTCACGTGGACATTAGGTTAACTCTGCTTAACCCTAATCTGGTTGTTAAAGACCTATGACCAAGTCTTGAGGGTAACCCTAATTAACCCTAGCTATTTTCGTGGAAGCCCTAACTGAAGAATAGCTGCCTATATATTCCTCATGAAGACTGTTGGTGAAGCACACTTTTTGACAAAAGATCAATAAGGGATTGTATAGTTGTAACTACTGTGATCCAAGCAATTATCATTGTGATAAGTGACTTGGAGTAGGATTTGATTGTAAGGCTTGTGTATCACTCAAAGCTTTGAAGCACGAGTGTTTGTGTCACTTGATTAAAGCTTTGAAGCAAAGTCAAGTTAGGGTTGTGTATCACTCAAAGCTTTGAAGCAAGAGTGTTTGTCACTTGATTAAAGCTGTGAAGCAAAATCAAGTGTGTGTACTGAAGAGTATCTTCATAATTTCATTAATCAATAGTTTAGTATCACTGCTGTGATTGAGGGGGAGTGATCAGGAACTCAGGTTTAAGTTGATCTTAGATTGAAGTTGCATTGGGTAGGTCTTAAGTGAAGGAGATAAACTGGTTGGTTTATTCCTAAATTAATATCTCTTATAGTGCATTTCCTCCCTGGCTTGGTAGCCCTCAGAGTAGGTGTTGTTACACACTGAACTGGGTAAACAATTGATTGTGTTCTTTACTGCTTTTAAAATTACTGTCTTGAAATGTGTCAGATACGGTGTCATAACATTCACTGTGACATTGAGTATCTGCTGCCAGAATTTCACCTCCATTGATTCCTAGCAGTGGGACATTGGGGTATTCCCCACAGCGATCAATAATAGCTACGTCTTCCATGTCCTTATTAGTCCAAATTATGTCCATGTGAGAAAGAGACATAACCCTATGGGCCCAACCCATGCCTTCCTTGTTCTTCAAAACTGATTTGGGGAGGTGAGAAATAAACCACCTCGCCAGCAATGGTGCACAACACATAAGGGTTCCCCGTTTCCGAGCAGTACGGGCATAAAGAAAGTGCAGAATGTCACCCAAGAGAGTGGGTACCGGATTACGGGAAATGAAGATCTTCACCGCATTTACGTCAACAAAGGAATCTGAGTTAGGAAACAACACCAAACCATATATGAGAAGAGCCAGAATGTCTTCAAATGCCTGAAAGTCTAGACTGTCCCATAACTGATTAGCCCGATCAACCAAAAACTTAGCCAAGAAGCCTTTTGTCACACTTCTAGTCTCCCAGTTAGACATTACCTCAGCCTTTGTCAGATGGAAGGCTGAAGCAATCTCTTCCGGTCTAAGGATCTCCTCCCAACCTGTAAACGGGGTCTGCTCTAGAATGGAGATACCAAGCAGATCAGAGAACTTTTCCAAGGTAGGGACCAACTGGTAGTCCAGAAAAGTAAAGCAATGGTATAGTGGATCAAAGAACTGGATTAAGACACTCATCATCTGTTCATCCAATATGGAAGTGACCAAACTAAGGAGGTGCCCATGTCTTCTGATAAAAGAGGAAGTATCTGGAATCTTTGCAACCAATTCCTTAAGCTGAATGGGAATCTGGACAAAGTTGATCCGAATAGTGTTTCTACACATGGGTGCCATGACCTACAAAACCGAACAAAGATGAATCCCCTCTGTCGTTGAAACAGGTTAGTCTTGATGCAAGATGCATGCAATGTCATGATGCATGATTTTATGATTGAAACACACCACAAGTATTCACAAATAGAAAACATGGTAAGGGCAAACAAGTCACACAGATAGCCCTTAGATTTCAGGCTGGCAAGGAGTTTAGGTATTACCCTCTTTCAGTTCAGTTGGTTTAAACCTGTCCTAGAAATAGTAATCGGGTTCTAGAGGATCTCAATATTACTGACCACCCTCGATCGGTCATAATTCCAGTTTAGCAACCTTTTCTTGCGGCCGGAATCATCGCGAGAGTTTGGTCTCAATGAGTGTAGCATACTGCTACTGTTCTATGGCCAAGTTGGTCAATTAAAGGTTCTAAGGTCAGTTGGTGCTTAATGACCCCTTAGCATACCCATATTCTCCTCGTTGCGCCACAAGGGATATCGGTACATACTAAAGTGTCACACCAACGTAGGTACTGCTTCAACCGTATCGGTCTACGCCGTACAGTTCCCTCACAGTTTATTGCTACTTACCTAAAGGGTATCCCCCAGATCCGGGTTAGGATCTATAGAAATTCCGATTCAACCCACAAAGATAAAGCATACAAGTCAAGCAATTGAAAACATTATGAACTATTCCTAAGGTACACCCCACTTATAAATGTTTCCCCAGCAGAGTCGCCAGTTCTGTGATACGGTGGGAAGAACTGACTGTTTTTTGGAATGCTGGTTTGCGTTTTGCATTTGTTTTCGCAAAATGTCGTGGTAAGCAAGAGTCGCCGCCGACTTTTATTTTATCCAACAAGGAAAGGAAAAAAGCACTGAAAAATTCCTTTTTCGAGATGTTTCTAGGGTTCGGGGGGTAGATTATAGAAAGGGAAGGTATTAGCACCCTTTCTATCAGTGGTTATCCACGGTCTCTTAGGTACTTGCTCATCATTTTCAAAATTGTTTTCTTTGTGCTTGTGGGTTTTGAAAAGTTTTTGTTTTTAACTTCGATTTAACTCTTGCTTCTGTCCTCAAGAGTGTAATGAAGTGTTTTGAAAACTTTGTTCGAAAAAGTGTAAGTGTGAAAATTTTGTTTTGTTTTGGATGAGCAAGTATCTAAGAACTATCTACCTACTCGAAAAAGGAATCGTTCTTTGATAATTTCCTTTAGACAATGCTATCCCACTATTAGTGAGTAGGTAGCACCGTCGTTGGAGTTTGAGGGTCAATTCGAATGAGGGACTTACGGTCACTAAAGCAATGTTAGGACATCTTAGTGGTAATCCTAACGTCTTAGATCATTTATTCGAGGCAACAAATCTGAGGCAACTATTTCGAGGCAACTATGATCTTTTAGACAAGAGGACGACCTCTAAAACGACCTATACTCAATGACCGTGTACGAAGGCAACCAAGTGGGGTGTACCCTAGGAGTGCGCATATGCGAGTGTGTCGTTTTCAGTTATTTTTTATCTTTGTACATGTTAAAGGTGATCTAATTTGATTTTAAGATTAACATTCAGTCTTGACATGCAAACCCTATTATCAAACATCTAGCAGTTATAATTTGCGGAAATAAAATACGGAATTTAAATTACAAGGCGTCGGGTATTTACATCGCCAAAGACAAACCCTTTGAAAAATAAAATAAAGCGGTAAAAATAATTTAATGTCCTTTTTAACTATTACAATCCGTAAGCAGGTACATTATTGGATAAAAATGAGTAACGCGCGCGGGAAATTGAATCGAATGCGAATTTTAGGGTTTTGACCCTTTTGAAAGAAAATTGCTTTTTCGTTGTTTTTATTTAAGGAAAAGAAATTAAACTTAAATTAAATGCCTAAATAAAATTAATAAATTAATTAAATGAAAAAAAATAAATTATGACATATTTTTGGATTTTTGTTATTTTAAGAAAGAAATTAAAATAATTAAATAATGTTAAAACCTAATTAATTCTAATTAATTTTAATGATTTACAAAAAATGAATTAAAGTTTTCTAATTAAAAACCTAATCAATTAATAAATTTATTAAGAAAAAATAAAAGTTTTAAAATTTGATTGAAATAAAAATATTTTTGTGATTTTTAGTTGATGAAAAAAAAAGAATTTTGTGATTGGTTAGAAAATTAATTAAATAAAATAAAACAATTAATAAAACAAAACAAAATAAATAAAAGAGAGAGGAGTGTTGGGCCTATTTTGAGGGTGTGAGGAGCAATTTTGTAGGCCCAATATCAGCTAGCCCGTTTGACTTCTTGGATCTGGTGTTCATGCGTTGACTGGCACCTTGGTGGACCTCCAATCATGGACCATCAGATCTGGCCTTTGGCCATTTGGCGCTTGGATGGGTGAGGATGTATGGTGGATTGCAAGCTAGCGTATGCACACAATCACCTGAAAACCAAAATTATTGAGAAAGTGGGGGACCTGGGATTCGAACCCAGGTCCTGAGGGTAACGCACATGCTATGTCCACCACTACGCCAAGCTTTTTCAATTGTTATTATAATATACACTAATAATAATATATGAAAACAAAATAATTGCCAGAAAAAACAAAAAAACGCGTGTGATATTTGAATTGGCCAACAGATGGATGACACGAGTTCATCCCTGTCCTCAACCATGTAAAAAAATACCTGCGGATTTGAATATGCAGCTAAAAGCACAACCCTGTTCTAAAATTCTCTCCAGGCCATATAAATGCAATCCAAGAACATGGTTCAATTCGTCATGGCCTCCTGATCAAAACCATGTTCTTCTTTTGTCTCAATTTTACCAGAAACAGAAAACCCTAAAAGCAAATGAAGAACCCTAGCTATGGTGATTCTCCATATAAGCCAGATAAATGCAATTGAATATTATGAAAAGCTTGCAAATGCTCTTGTGATCACAAATATGCCATTAGTTTTCTCAAATGATGCAAGAACAAATCAAATCGAATTCAAGAACAAGGGTCGTTTACGTGAGACTTACAACGCGTTTGGAGGCTTGAGGATGCATGGTTTTGATCCAGTTAGCTTGTGTGAATGGTCAGGAATCGATTGAGACCACTCGCGCGTCCTGAAACTGCCTCTAACCCTGATTTTGATCTCTCACTTTTTTGTGATTTTTTCAATTCTTGTTCTGCCTCTTCCCACGATTTTCCACCCTTCTTTTGTGTCCTTCAGCTTGCTTATGTATCACTCAGTGCATTAGGTTAATAAAATTGGTCCAAATCTTGCCTTATCAATGCTTGCATATTTGATTTGATCTCCATTTACAAACTTGCCAAATTTGCCTAATTCCAATCTTTTTGCACATGAATTGATTTGATACGAATTTGATGATAATAATTGCTGTATTTGGAGCCTGAAATAGCCAAAAGATCATGTGTTATCAAAGCTTTAGATTTTATATGATTTTATTTGATTTAAAATAAATTAATTTAAATAAAAATCAAATTAAATAATAAAAATGTGATGTGGACACATGTCTGAAGTTAGAGCACGTGGGAAATAATGCAAACTCAATTCAAGTGGAAAAGAATGGGCCCATTTGACAAAATTTGAAGTTTTGGGGATAGTTGACTTTTGGCAATTTTGCAAAAAAGTCCAACTTCAACAATGCATAACTTCTTCAATTTTGAACTTTTGGAAGTGTTCTTTGACTTTTTAGAAATCTTGAGATGTCCTCTAACCAACCCTTTTGGTATCATCTTATTTTGATATTCCATGCTCAAGTTATAAGCTTTGGAAAAAAGGAGTTTTTGTTGACTTTCAAAAATGACCTATAATGTCCAAATTCATAACTTCTTGTGAGTGCATATTTTGATCTTGGGGTATGAATATGGATTGTAGGTAATTTAATCCTATTCAAAATGAGCTTTGGATGGGTCATTTCGCATAAAGTATGAGAAAGTTATGTTTGGTCAAAGTTGAGTTGACTTTTCCTGCAAAACCCTAATTTAGCAACTTTTGAATCTTGATGAATTTTGAGCAATCCTTGATGAATCATGATCAACCCTTGATCAAATGATGAAATATCCTTTAAAATGAGAATTTTGACAAAAAATATTGAAGTTTAACTGTATTTGGGTCACAGTTGACTTTTGCCCTAGCATAGTTGATTTTTGGACCTTTGAGCAATTGACTGAGCAAACTTCCTCTGCAAGGCTTGAAATTTGTCATGGATGATCTTGATAACATATTAGGACATTGGTGAGCACTTGAGGTCATTTGGATTCAAGGATCTTGATGCAACACAAAACCCTAATTTGGGGTAGACTGTCTTAGGAGAGAGCTTGTCTGGCTAATTCTTGAGCTACCTTGAGCCACTTGGAGATTTTTCTTGTAATGTTTTTGAGAAATATGAGAGGGAAAATTTTGGGGTACAACAGCTGCCCCTGTTCAATATTCTTAAACCTGAGGATGTAGATTGGCTTTCATGCCTTTCGTGATCTGAAGGTGGAAGATGATTGAACACTAGAGTGCCCAGAAATTTGCACTCGCATGAAGTGGTATCAGCTTAGTGATGTCTGGAATGGGCTTACAGATGCCATCTGGAGGGGTGTCGATCGCATAAGAGATTCCTTAGTGAGAGCTTGCATACCTGCTGTTGAGGAAGATTCTGCTGGGGAAGTATAATCTTGTCGAGATTTAGGAACTTTCCTGTACTTCAACCGAGAGAATATCTCTGCTGAGTTTTAAGAACTTGTCCGTAATTCAACTGAGGGGGAAACATATTCATCGAGATTTAATAACTTGCCCGTAATTCGACCGAGAAAACTTCTCTGCCGAGATTTAGGAACTGCCTGTAATTCAATGGAGGAACTTCGTCGAGATTTAGGACCTTGTCTGTAATTCAACTGAGGATAATTCGGTTGAGATTTAAGAACTTGTCAGTAATTCAACTTTGGGGAAACATCTTCATTGAGATTTAAGAACTTGGCCGTAATTCAACTGAGGGAACTCTGCTGAGATTTAGGAACTAGTCTGTAATTCGACGGAGGAACTTTTCGAGATTTAGGACCTTATCTATAATTCAATTGAGGATAGTTCGGTTGATATTTAAGAACTGGTCAGTAGTTCGACTGAGGGAAACATCTTCATCGAGATTTAAGAACTTGCCCGTAATTCAACTGAGAGAACTCTGCTGAGATTTAGGAACTCGTCTGTAATTCGACGGAGGAACTTTGTCGAGATTTAGAACCTTATCTGTAATTCAACTGAGGATAATTCTGTTGAGATTTAAGAACCGGTCAGTAGTTCGACTGAGGGAAACATCTTCATCGAGATTTAAGAACTTGCCTGTAATTCAACTGAGAGAACTCTTCTGAGATTTAGGAACTCGTCTGTAATTCAACGGAGGAACTTTGTCGAGATTTAGAACCTTATCTGTAATTCAACCGAGGATAATTCTGTTGAGATTTAAGAACTGGTCAGTAATTCGACTAAGATAAAAGCTTCATAGCTTTGAATTTTATGAGAATTTAACCGCATCCTTCCTGAAAAGTAAAGGTTAGCTATATGTAATGCATGATATGTATCAAATAATGATGTTCTCAAAATAAATGAGATTGTGTTGTATGATGCGTATATGCACGTGTCATGATGTATGGAAATGTAATGCTTTTAGCTGGGGAAAATAAATCCCAGATAGTTGTTGGAGAAAAGAGTTGGATTCTTCGTTTCTGCTAGGGATGACGCACGAAGATGATTGTGAGAATAAACCTGTAGGAGAGGATAACTCCGTTGGGGAATAAACTGATGAGGAGATTACTTTGTGGGGAAGAGATGTTCTACTGAGGATTTCACTGATAAGTCCAGCTGGGGATGAATTACCGTTGCTGGTGATAGTGGAACATGTTGGGGATTGAATTTCTGTTTGTGAAAGGAAAGAACTCAGTTGGAGATGATCTTCAATTGCGACTTCACTGGGGATAACCTTTTATACTTTTATGGGGATAATCCTTTGAGTTCTGCTGGGGACAATCTTCCAAAGTCTACTGGGGATGATTCTCCAAACTCCATTGGGGATGATTCTCCAAACTCCACTGGGGAAGCTTTTTCATACTGCGCTGGGAGAAATTTTAGAATCCACTGGGGATATCTTGTGTTCTGCCGGGGAATACTCTTATACTCTGTTGGGGAATATTAAGACCTTTCAGTGCTGATGGTAGATAAACTCTGCTTGGGGAGAATATTACCGATTCATTCACGGTTGCAAGTCTCAACTGGGGAGAGCTATCATTACTATCTTTTGCACGGGGAGGTAGACATCCCTGTTAAAGTTGGCTCTCAGACTTTTGCATCCACCTTCTATGTGATGGATATCAGACCATCATATTCTTGCTTGCTGGGTCATTCTTGGATTAATAAGGCTGGGGCAGTGACTTCCACACTCCATCAAATGTTGAAATACCCGGTGAAGGGAAAGATCGTCACGGTACAAGGTGAAGAGGAGTATATGGTGAGTCATCTTAATTCCTTCCGCTACGTGGAGATGGATGTGGAATTCATCGAAACCCCTTGTCAGAACTTTGAAGAGGTCCCTCAGAATTTGGCGTCAATTGAAGTTGCTACCGACAAACCTCCGATGAAGATGGCTTCTCTCAAGGATGCCAGGGCTGTAGTTGAAGAAGGTGGGTGTACCAATTGGGGTCGGATCCTTGATTTTACTCACAAAACTGACAAATTTGGTTTGGGATTTACTACAGGGGCTCAAAGGGCTGTTAGGCGTGCACGGATTAGAAGACCTCCTTACATATCAGCAATCAGGGAGTTAATGCAATTGAAGACGGTGAAAAGGATTCAGACATCGACAACTGGATCTACCCTACAACCAATGGTGGACTAAACAACTGGACAACGAAGGACTTCATACCTGTTTCTTTTATTCCACAGTAATTGACTTTTTGTTTTAAGATTTGTAATAAACAAGTTTGAAACTTTACAGCCCAGTGCCTTGCCCGAGGCACCTTGGCTTTGCTTGTGAGGGCTTATTATTTGTCATTTCATATATCATTAATAAAACATTGGACGTTTCTTTCATTATAAATTTTGTGCTCTTTGTTTTTTTTTTTGATCTCGCTTTATCAAAATAGCTATTCTCTTACACACACTCACGTATCATAATCCAGATCCATATCCACTCTGGATCCCATTGATAACAACTCTGCTACTGCCAGTTATGACTTCGAAAATCTGATCAACCAAGCCGAGGACGAAGGTAAGGATGATTGTGAGGTGCCTGGAGAACTTTCTAGACTGTTACTACAGGAAGAAAGGGCCATACAGCCTCATGAAGAGCCAGTTGGATCAGTGAATTTGGGTACAGAGGAAGATAGGAAAGAGGTTAAGATAGGTGCGAATCTGGAGCCCAGTATCAAACAATGGTTGATACAAATGCTACGCGACTATGTTGAGATCTTCGCCTGGTCCTATGAAGACATGCCTGGTTTGGACATTGACATTGTGGTACACCGCCTGTCGACTAAAGAAGACTTCCTCTGGTAAAGCAGAAGGTTCACCGTATGTGCCCTGAGATGTCTGAGAAAATCAAAGCTGAGGTTAGGAAACAGTTCGACGCAGGATTTTTAGCTGTCACTTCTTATCCGCAGTGGGTTGCCAACGTTGTTCCGGTGCCTAAGAAAGATGGTAAGGTACGGATGTGTGTGGACTATAGAGATCTGAACAGAGCAAGCCCCAAGGATGATTTCCCACTTCCTCACATCGATGTTATGGTCGACAACACCGTGCAGCATAAGATCTTCTCCTTCATGGATGGTTTTTCTGGCTACAACCAGATCAAAATGTCTCCTGAAGACATGGAGAAGACAACCTTCGTTACACAGTGGGGCACCTTATGTTACAAGGTAATGCCTTTTGGGTTGAAGAATGCTGGGGCAACTTAACAGCGCGCCATGGTCGCTTTGTTCCACGACATGATTCACCATGAGATCAAGGTTTATGTTGATGATATGATAGCTCGGTCCCAGACTGAGGAAGAGCACCTAGATCATCTCCAAAAATTATTTGACAGGTTGAAGACGTACAAGCTGAGGTTGAATCCGAACAAGTGTACCTTCGAGGTAAGGTCTGGTAAGCTGCTGGGTTTTATTTTCAGTGATAAAGGTATTCAGGTGGATCCTGCAAAGGTGAAAGCCATACAAAAGATACCGGTTCCCCGCACAGAGAAGGAAGTTAGAGGTTTCTTGGGACGTCTAAATTACATTGCCAGGTTCATTTCACATCTGACTGCTACTTGTGAGCTAATCTTCAAGCTGCTGAAGAAAGATCAAGTGGTAAAGTGGAATGAGGAATGTCAGACCGCTTTCGAAAGAATCAAGGAATACCTCCAAGAGCCACCAATTATGATACCTCCACTTGAAGGAAGACCTTTGATCTTATACTTGACAGTACTGGATAGTTCAATGGGGTGTGTGCTGGGACAGCATAACGAGTCTGGCCGAAAAGAGAACGCTATTTACTACCTTAGAAAATTTTTTACTGACTGTGAGACCCGATACTCATTGCTCGAGAAAACTTGCTGCGTTTTGGCATGGGCTGCTCACCGGCTGAGACAGTATATGCTGACTCACACCACTTTATTGATATCAAAAATGGATCCAATCAAGTATATCTTTGAGAAGCCTGCTCTCTCCGGAAGGATACCAAGATGGAAGATGATCCTAACCGTATACTACATCCAATACACAACCCAAAAAGCAATCAAGGGGAGTGTATTGGCGGATCATTTGGCGCATCAGGCCGTGGATGACTACCAATCCATGAATTTCGAGTTCCCAGATGAGAACATCATGTTGGTGACCGACTGTGAAGAACCTGGACCAAATGAAGGACCTGAGGAAGGATCCCGAGGGTCTATGTATTTTGGTGGAGCATCAAACGCATTGGGTAATGGCATTGGCGCTGTAATTATATCTCCTAAGGGCTGTCATACCCTGTTCACCGCTCGATTATGTTTTAACTGCACCAACAATATGGCGGAGTATGAAGCATGCATCATGGGCCTTCGAGCTGCTATTGACCTGAGGATTAAGTTCTTGAGTGTATTTGGAGATTCTGCCCTAGTGATCAGTCAGATCAAAGGCGAGTGGGATACGAAGCACCCAAATCTTATTCCTTACAAAGAATATGTACTGACATTTCTCCCACATTTTGAGGATATAACCTTTGAACACTTCCCGAGAGAGGAGAACCAGTTAGCGGACGCGCTAGCTACCATGTCTTCTATGTTCAAAGTCAAGTGGGACAATGAAGCTCCCCAGATTACCATCGAGAGGTTGGACGAACCCGCACATTGCTATGACATTGAGATTGAAGAGGTAGCAGATAAACCCTGGTTTCACGAAGTAAAGAGGTATCTTGAGACTCAAGAATACCCTGAGGGTGCATCTATTAATGATAAGAAGTTCTTGAGAAAGTTCTCTACAAAGTTCTTGAAAAGGTTCGTTGCGAAGTTCTTCATCAGTAATGGTGTCCTCTATAAGCGTAACCATGATTCGACCTTACTGCGGTGCATGGAAAAGAGCGAGGCAGAAAGGATCATGGCAGAGTTACATGAAGGTACCTTTAGAACTCATTCCAGTGGACATACCATGGCAAAGAAAATCCTACGGGCAGGATATTATTGGTCCACTATGGAAGCCGATTGTTATCAGCACTCTCGGACCTGTCATAAGTGCCAAGTCTATGCTGATAAGGTGCATGTACCTCCAGTTCCTCTGAATGTTTTGACAGCCCCTTGGCCTTTCGCAATGTGGGGCATCGATATGATCGGCGAGATCAGACCTACTGCGTCCAACGGGCATCGCTTCATTCTGGTAGCGATTGATTATTTCACGAAGTGGGTTGAGGCAGCTTCCTTTGCTACAGTAACCAAGAATGTCGTGGCGCAGTTTATCCGACATAATTTGATCTGTCGATATGGTGTGCCAGAGAGAATTATTACTGACAATGGTACGAATCTCAATAATACAATGATCACCGAGCTCTGCAAACAATTTAAGATACAACATCACAACTCCTCTCCCTACCGGCCGAAGAAGAATGGGGCTATTGAAGCGGCTAACAAGAACATCAAGAAGATTGTGCAGAAGATGACGGTGACATACAAATACTGGCACGAGATGTTACCATTCGCTCTTCATGGATACCGTACCTCAACACGAATGTCAACAGGGGCAACACCCTACTATTTGGTGTATGGCATGAAGGCAATCCTACCCATCGAAGTCCAGATACCCTCTCTCAGGATTATGAAGGATGCGGGTTTGAGCAAAGACGACTGGATCCAGACCCGACTTGATCAGCTGAATCTAATTGATGAAAAGAGGCTTACTGCTATTTGTCATGGTCAGACGTACAAAAGTGAATGATTAAGGCATTTAACAAGAAAGTCAGACGCCAAGAATATCAAGTCGGGGATCTAGTGATCAAACGCATTATACTGACGCGAGGTGATCCCAGGGGAAAATGGGCCCCCACATACGAAGGGCCATTTGTGGTTAAGAACATTTTCTCAAGAGGAGATATGATTCTAACCATCATGGATGGTGACGACCTTCTTCACCCCATCAATGCAGACATAGTGAAAAAATACTACGCATAATCAAAGACCCGCTAGGTCGACTGGCCTAGGAAAAAATAAGGGCTTCCCGGCAAACCAAAAGGGTTCGGGGAAAAGTAAGGGATGAAAATGAAAAAACTGTACACCCGGCAGGTCGAAAACCTGAAAAGGCAGCTTGGGCAAAAAAGGGTATCCCGGTGGATTGAAAACCCGAAAGGGCGGTCCAGGCAAAAATTAGGGATTGAAGCGTAACACTATGTCTCGTTGGATCATCTTGTAATCAGACTTCGGTATCGACTATCAAGCTCGGATGACGCCAATCAATCTGATCCACCTTCGACCAAGCGGCAAAGTGATGAGATGCTTGAAGATATAAATGCAATAGCAGAGTTGGAACCCAATGGGATTGTTTCACATAGCTGTTTTTCTTTCTTTTTCATAAATTGTATAATTTTTATCTTTCAACGACGTTCTTTTACTAGGACGTCAGCCTCTTGTACAAAACGCCTATTATAGGCCAACTTCGAAAATCAATACAATTCATTTTCACAAGAAATTTCAAACTTGTTTTGTCTTTTTCTGCTTTGTTTTGCGAGAACGTCCAATGATTCATTTTTGATATATGCATTTGAAAATAATTGTTGCTCATAAATATTTACACAAGAAACAAAGACAATTACTCGTAATTCCAAGAACATGGAAAACAAGAAGTGCCCAAACCTTACAGTTACTCTACCCATCAGGTACCGAGATAGAGCCAGCTTGAGAACATGAGAGGCGATACATACACTCCCCACAAAGTAGAGAGTACCCAAAGACGGTGATGTCAGCTTCCCCAAGCAGGACGTGATTCTCCCCAGCTAAGGTTCACAATCGCGAACGAGTCAGTAACTTTTTCCCCAAGCAGATTTTATTTCTCTCACAAGCGGAATTTCAATCTCTGACAGAATTCATTATCACCACCAACGGAAATTCATCCCCAGTGGAGTTTATTTCTCAAAATCTGCATGATCCATCAACGGAGTATCTCCGCTCCAACAGAGTTATTTCCCGCAGAGTTATCCTCAGGCAGGGTCTCTTACGGCAGAATACTCGCCAGCCAAGGGTCAAATCCCCAGCACGGTCATATTTGCTCACCATTCCCAACAGGGGGGGAGGAACTATGTTTCATGGCAATCAGGGATTTATTTTCCCCGATTCCAATGATCACGCCAGCATTTCATGTTCATACATCATGACATATGCATACACCACATATAACATGGTCTCATTTATTTTGAGAACGTCGACACACAATGCATCTCATGTGTGATACAGTGGGAGAACTGACTTGAGGTTTTGCGTTTGTGTTTGCAAATGTTCGGTTTAGCAAGAGTCGCCACCGACTTTTTATTTATCCTAAGGAAAGGTCAAAAAGCACAGGAAAGACCTTTGAGATGTTTTCTTGGGTTCGGGGAGTAGATTATAGAAAGGGAAGGTATTAGCACCCTTTCTATCCATGGTTATCCATGGGCTCTTAGTTACTTGCTTAGATCACTTGCCTTTGCATTTTTCAATTGTTTGAAATGGTGCTTTGTGTGTGGTTTTGAAAAATGTTTTGAAAGGAGGCCATCATTGTGGCAACCTTTGTAATAATTCTTGTTTGAATGTATACAAAGGTGTTTGTCTTTTTGAAAGGTTTTCAATGTTTTGAAAGTTGTTGTGAAATTGTGTTTGTGGAGTGTGTTTTGAAAGAAGTAGCAAGGATGTTTTTTGCAAGTTTGATCAAGTAACTAAGAGTTATATACCCTAATTTTACTCAAAGATCTTTCTCATGTTTTAACCCTTTTAACAGTGTTGTTTCACCATTGTATTTGGTGAACAACCTTGTGTTAGGATGTTTGAACGGGACGGGCGCGGGTCATCGTATAGACCATGATAGCAATAGAGTCAAGTTTTTTTTTTGGCAATTTTCTTGAGGGACTTGATCATTTTTTAGGCAACTAAGATAGCGTCATCGAGGGACTATGATCATTTTGATTTGTTTTTGTTTTGCCAAAATACTCAACATGCAACCATGGCCCATTTTTTGAAGGCAACAAGTGGATGAAACCCTAGGGGTGCAAGTGTGCATTGTATTTGTTTTTCATGCATATTTATCTTGGATTAGGTCAAGCTAGTTGTTGATTTTATTTTGCATACAAACCCTAGGTCTAAGCATGGCATAATTGAAAGCTTTTAAATGTGCGAGAATTTAAATACTACACTATTACAACATGATATAGGGAGGGGGATACAAATTTGAATTGGGGATATTTGACAAGGAAATAAATTCTAAGTTATTACAACCATATCGAATATACAAGCCATATTTGAATGTACAACAATTGAATATGATACAATAAATAAATGTCAAATAAAAGGTATTATGCACAAAAATGGTTTTTTTTATGTATGTGAAAGGGCATTTTTATTGTGAAATGTAAAATAAAATAAAAAGCCAAATTTTAATTATTTTGATTATTTAGGGGAAAACCCTAATTTTTTTTAAATAAATAGTAATATTTATTAATTATGTACAATATATGTTAATTTATGCAAAAATAAAAGTATATTGTTAAGAAAAAGTATTTTTAGTGTCAAAAAATAAAAATGTATTATTTCTATATTTTTGTCCTAATTATCTAATAAAATAAAATATACAAGTATATATATATATATATTTATGAAACATATTAAATATATAAAGATAAAAATAATTATTTACCAAAAAAGTGTATATTTAAGAAAATATTTTCAAGTGTAAATAAAATTAGTAAATGGAAAATAAGTATATTTTTTATATTATTTTTTTAGGGTTTTAATAAAAAGGATTTAGATTATTTACATATATATGTTTAATTAAAATGAAATAAATATGAAAAAATATGGAAAATTATTTTTGGCATTTTTTTATGTTTGAACAAAAAATATAAAGTCAGAATAAAAAGAAAAAACATAAAAATGACAAATATTTAATCAAATGGGCCAGGGGGGTGCAAACTGAATAAAGGGGTGCTAAAAGCAAGAATGACTCAGGCCCAGCCCAAGCCATCACCTTCTTCAACCTCTGAACAACATATGCGCGCGCTTCTTGGTTCAAATGCTAACTCCTGATTCTTTGATCTTTTGACAAAACTTAAAACATGAAACTTGTAGAGAATTTAAACACGAATCTAACCATATAAAGCATTGAATCTAACTCTCAAAGACCAAAGAGAATTTCTCTGGCCCTAAAATCTGACCTAACTTTTTTCACATGTTCATGGCTGAAATTTTCCTAGCACACTTAATATAAATGAAAACTGATCACATGTATGACTTCAGGGCTATGAGTACAACATATTTCATTCACAAACCTAAGCCTAACCATTCCTAAATAGAGAGATAAAAGTCCATGAAATACCTGTTTCAGCTTGAATCGAGTAGAGCAATACATCAACCTTCAATGGTGTTTGAGCTTCTGTTGAGCTTGCCTGAGGTCCAAGGAAGCTCCTCCAATACTTGGCTTGCTTTGAAACACCTTGTATCGTGCTGTAGAAGTCCACCTGCAAAGCTTGGAAATGAAAATGACAAAGTGTATTAGAGGTGTTACAGCTGGTGTTTAAGGTTTGAAATAGCTTGGATGGATGAAATGGAAGGTGTTTGAACAGGTTTGGGCAAAAGTGCACGAGCAAATTGTGTTGTGGAACTCAATCTGCAGGGAGTGCCCTGTTTTGCAGCAAAACAAGGATTTTGTGTATTAGGAGGTATGATGGATGGAAGGGTCGTGCTTTAGGTCTGCTTTGATGTATGGAACTTGTGTGCAATGTTTGCTTTGGCTTGTGTTAACAGAAAAATCAAGTTGGTCTTGTTTTGCAATGTTTCTTCTATATGAAGCAAAGATGTGTAAGTGTCTCTCACAGGCATGTACAAGCCATCTTGTATGCTGCACAAAACCCTCTAGGCCCCCTCTAATCCCTGGATTTGATTTTCAATCTCAGATCTTTGTTCAAGGCTCAATGCTTAGTGGTTTGACATAAAGCTACTTTTGCAAAAATGGCAAAATCACTTTTACTACTTAAGGCTTAAACTTGCATGTAATGCCCAGATGGATGAGATAACACCTTAACACAATGGTTAGGCATTAAATTATATAGTGTAAGTTGGTTTTTAGGCCTGCAAGCTAGCATTACACAAGCTGATTTGAAAATGCAAGTTGCTATGAACATGCCTTGGCCATGAACAAAAGTGAGTTTTTGCCAACTTTGTGAATTCGATTCTCTCTAACCACAAGGGTGCTTGAGGAGTTCTTAGACAATTTGGAAAGCTTGGAACATGTACTACAATACATATTTGTAATGCAACTTGAAACTCCAAGTGGAACTATGTGAAAAATGGCCAAGAAGATGGGTCAAAATCCTGCCTAGATTAGGGCAAATTTCTTCTAAGTTAAAAGTTTTTGGTACCCTTGTTCCAAAAATCATAACTTGACATGCAAGCTTCCTTTTAGAAAACTTTGTGAATCAAAGTTGTAGACTTTGTGATGAACTACAACTTTCATGTTTCAAGTTTTGTTTGAATCCATTTGCATCTTGGTGAAAAAATGGGACAGAGTTAGGAAAAAATAAGAAAATTTCATAACTTAGAAAATTTCTAAGTTATGAAAATTTTCATTTTAAACCCTAATTTGCATTTTTGGGTTTCTTGATGGGCAAGTTTCATAATTTTACATGTCTTGATGAAAAATGACTCTTGGCACTTGATTTTGACCAAAAAGTCAAAGTTTGACTTTTCAGTGTACAATCAAATTTTGATCAGTTGACTGAAACATTCATCTGTCAATCCTATGCATTTGAGATCTTTTGAACTTGTTGAATGGGTCAAGACAATGTCATTGAGTCCTTGAGTCCATGTGTGAGCTTTATTTGCCATTGGCTAGGTCAAACAGTCAAAAATTGCCTTTGTGCAGTCAAAACCCTAAAAATGACCATTTTGCCCTTTTGGTGATCTGATCAAATTTCTTGTGGAATTGTGATCCAAACTTGATCACATGGTTCATATGAGTTCATAATGTTGATGTGGGTCAAATTTCATGAGGTTTGACTGTCAATTGGCCATAGTTGACTTTTTCCCTAATAAAGCTGATTTCTAGGTCAACTGTCCAATTGGCTGGGCAAAACTTTGAATCAAACCCTGAAACTTGGTAAGGGCAAACTTGTGAGTCCAACATGAAGTATGAATGTCACTTTGGGCATTTTGGGTTAAAACATCCATGTGCAAACTCAAACCCTAATTTAGGTCAACAGTGCAAGGAGGGGTCTTGAGCAGAAGAAACCCTAGCTTGATCGTGAGTTTCAAGAGTCTTGTGATGAGAAAGTGTTGATTAAGTGAGAGGGAAAATTTTGGGGTACAACAGTTTCCCCTGTTCAATCTTCTTGAACCTAAAGAGTTAGATTGGCAAGTTTGCCTTTCGCGACTCGAAGGTAAAAAGGGATTGGACACTAGAGTGCCCGTAAATTTGCACTCGTCAAGACATAGATGCGGGAATGGGCTTAAAGATGCCATTTGGATATGGCAGAATCTTGCTGGAGATGGGCTTAAAGATGCCATCCGAGAATCTTTGTTGAATTGCAATGTGGTAGGTCAGAAGAATGAGGATCAGAATGGTATCCGTGTCTGGAATGCATTTGAACTGTATCTGGAGACTGAATTTGTATGAGCAAAAGAATGGCGTACGTGTCTGGGGCGTATCTGAGCTGCGACTGTGTTTGAATGTAGAATGAATATTAGAATGACTGTCGTGTCTGGAGTGTATCTGTATTGTATCCGAATATCAGAGGAATATCTGTGTATGGAGCAACTGCTGCTGGGGATAAACTCTGAATGAGTGACAGAATGGCAACCGTGTCTGGAGTGTATCTGGACTGTATCTGAAGTTAAGATATGTATGAGTAGCAGAATGACTTCCGTGTCTGGAGTGTATCTAGACTGTAACTGAGATCTGAATGAGTGACAAGATAGCAACCGTGGCGATTGCACTAGGGAGAACCAAACTGCTGGTGCAAAGGCCAGAATGGCATTCGTGTTTGGAGCGTATCCGAACTTGAAGTTGATAATTGAATCTGAGTGAGAGATAGAATGGCCGCCGTGTCTGGAGCGTAACTAGTCTGTATCGGATTGCTGAAGTCTGAATGGGTAGTAGAATGACCGCCGTATCTGGGGTATATCTGTACTGTATCTGACCTGAAATTCTGAATGAGTAATAGAATGACACCCGTGTCTGGGGTGTATCTGTACTGTATCTGACTTGAAATTCTGAATGAGTAATAGAATAACCGCCGTGTCTGGGGTGTATCTTTACTGTATCTGGATAATCGTTAATGACAGCCTTTTAATCTTATTCTGAAAAGGGTAAAAATGTTAGTTGAACACAAAGTTATGCTATATGATATGTATGATGCAATGAACTGTATTTCATCAATGTTTATGATATATGAATGTCATGGTTATGCATGCAAGCTGAGTAGCTGTCTTGTTGAGGAAGATGAAATCAGGATAGCTGGAGATAATGGATTTTTTTACTGCTGCCAAGGAAAGTGAATCCTTGACTGCTGCAGGGGATTGCAAGAATTTTTTATTACTGAAGATGAAAAATGCTTGTTGACAGCTGACTGCTTTGGGAACAAGGAAAGCTTTGAAAATCTCTACTGGGAAGTTTAAAACCTGGGAGACTTATGATGGAGAAATGGGACTGAGAATCTTCAATCTGTTGGGAAGTATCTCTGTGGGGAGAATGTTCACTATTCTGGTTCCGTTGGGGATAGGATTTTCAGGGTTTTTGGGCTCCACTGGGGATCTTGAAACTTGACTCTGAGGGGAATTAAGTTCTGGAATGCACTTTAGCTGGGGAGTCCATTTTTTAGAAAGCTTTTGCTCTGCTGAGGATCCTGAAGTTTAACTCTGTTGGGGAAATATATTCCGAATTTTAACTCTGTTGAGGATCTTGAATTTTAATTCCGCTGGGGGATTTCTTCTGAAAGGGCATCAAGATATCTACCTATACCTTCAACCTATCAGCAATCATCTTTTCCCAATTTTTATTTGTAAGCAATGATTATGTTCAAATGCATATGCCTATTTAACAAAACATTGGACGTTTTTTCAAATAAAACATAAGTGTAAAAAGAAAAGGAAGGCAAAGCAAATTTCTGCACTTAGAAGTGTATTTGTATTAACTTTTTATGAGTATTTTTGTACAAAGGAGACAGACATCATAGTAAGAGAATGTTGTCGTAAAAATTGAAAAAATTTATACAAAAGAAAGATGGCTATGTGCAATAATTCCATGGGATTCTCATTCTGCTATAGCCTTCACAACTCTGAATGTCTTGTCCATTCACTGCTTCGTCCGCCGGTGATTGGATTGATCAGAAGCTTGGAGCTTGTTGGTGAAGAGATTTGTTCTTTAAAGTGATCCGACGAGACATAGTCATACGCTTTAATTCCCTAACTTTTGCCTGAATCGCCCTTTCGGGTTTTCGATCCACCGGGAAACCCTTTTTTCCCAAGTCGCCCTTTCGGGTTTTCAACTTGCCGGGTGTACAGATTTTTTTTGTTTTATCCCTAATTTTTGCCTGAACCGCCCTTTCGGGTTTTCGGTTCACCGGGATGCCCATTTTGCCCAAGTCGCCCTTTCGGGTTTTCAACTTGCCGGGTCGTTTTATGCGTAGTATCTTTTGACTATGTCTGCGTTCGCAGGGTGTGGCAAATCGTTACCGTCCATGGTGGTCAAAATCATTGCCCCACCAGAAAATATGCTCTTGATCACAAATGGTCCTTCGTAAGTAGGAGTCCACTTTCCCCTGGGATCACTTTGCGGTAAGATGACCTGCTTGATTACAAGATCTCCGACTTGATATATCTGATGCCTTACTTTCTTGTTGAAAGCCTTGATCATGCGTTTTTGATACGTCTGACCATGGCAAACAGCAGTAAGCCGCTTCTCATCGATCAAATTAAGTTGATCAAGCCGAGTCTGAATCCAATCGTCTTCACTCAAACCAGCGTCTTTCATAATCCTTAAGGAAGGAATCTGAACCTCCATGGGTAGAACAGCTTCCATGCCATACACCAAAGAAAATGGGGTTGCCTCTGTTGAAGTACGTGCCGTGGTACGATATCCATGCAGAGCAAACGGTAACATCTCATGCCAGTCCTTGTAGGTAACTGTCATTTTCTGAATGATCTTCTTGATGTTTTTGTTCGCGACTTCAACAACACCGTTCATCTTCGGCCGATAGGGAGATGAATTATGATGATAAATCTTGAACTGTTCGCATAGAGCGGTGATCATAGTATTGTTCAGATTTGTACCGTTGTCTGTGATGATCCTATCAGGGACACCATACCGGCATATGAGGTTCTGCTTGATGAAGCGGGCAACCACATTCTTTGTAACAGAGGCAAAGGAAGCTGCTTCGACCCACTTGGTGAAATAGTCAATAGCGACCAAGATGAAGCGATGTCCATTGGACGCTGTGGGCTTGATCTCTCCAATCATGTCAATGCCCCACATTGCGAATGGCCAAGGAGTTGTCAGAACGTTGAGAGGAACAGGAGGAATATGTACCTTGTCAGCGTAGATTTGGCATTTATGGCAAGTACGGGAATGTTGATGGCAATCAGCTTCCATGGTAGACCACTAATAGCCTGCCCTTAGAATCTTCTTAGCCATCGTGTGTCCGCTCAAGTGGGTGCCGAATGTGCCGCTGTGTATCTCAGTCATGATCAACTCTGCTTCAGCTTTTTCCACACAACGAAGTAAAACACAATCATGGCTATGCTTATAAAGGATGCCATTGCTTAAGAAGAACTTGGCCGCAAATCTCCTTAAGAACTTTTTGTCATTTACGAAAGCTCCTTCAGGGTATTCTCTAGTCTGGAGATACCTTTTGATTTCATGAAACCAAGGTTGTTCCACTACTTCTTCGGTATTAATCTCATGACAGTGCGCAGGTTCTCCCATTTGCTCGATGATAATTTGGGGAGCCTCGTTATCCCAGTTGAGTTTAAACATGGAAGACATTGTAGCCAGAGCATCTGCTAGCTGATTTTCTTCTCGCGGAAAATGCTCGAAGGTGATCTGCTCGAAATGAGGCAACAATGTCAGGACATGTTCTTTGTACGGGATAAGATTAGGATGCTTGGCGTCCCACTCTCCTTTGACTTGACTGATAACCAAAGCCGAGTCCCCAAATACGATCAAAGATTTGATCCCCAGGTCTATAGCAGCCTTGAGACCAAAGATGCAAGCTTCATATTCGGCCATGTTGTTGTTACAGCTGAAACAAAGTCTAGAAGTGAAAGGTGTATGGCGACCTTCCGGAGAAATAAGTACGCACCGATACCGTTACCAAGTGCATTTGAAGCACCATCAAAGTACAGGGTCCATCGGGATCCATTTTCAGGTCCGTCATACGGTCCGTTACCTTCGACGTTGTCTAATGTCATGATGTCCTCGTCTGGGAAGTCGAATCTCATAGACTGATAATATTCGATGGCTTGATGAGCTAGATGGTCAGCTAGTACACTCCCTTTTATAGCTTTTTGGGTAGTATACTGAATATCATACTCAGTCAGGATCATTTGCCATCTAGCGATTCTTCCAGATAAAGCAGGCTTCTCGAAGATGTACTTGATCAGATCCATTTTGGAAATCAACAAATTGGTATGAGTCAACATATACTGCCTTAGTCGGCGAGCAGCCCATACCAAAGCGCAGCAAGTTTTCTCGAGCAGTGAGTAGCGAGTCTCACAGTCGGTAAAATTTTTGCTAAGGTAATAAATGGCATGCTCTTTTCGACCAGACTCGTCATGTTGGCCCAGTACGCACCCCATTGAGTTGTCCAAAACAGTCAGATACATGATCAACGGCCTTCCTTCGACAGGTGGCATCAGGATAGGAGGTTCTAGTAAATACTCCTTGATCTTATCAAAAGCAACTTGACAATCATCGTTCCATTCAACTACCTGATCCTTCTTCAATAGTTTGAAAATTGGCTCACAGGTAGATGTCAGGTGAGAGATGAACCTGGCGATATAGTTCAAGCGTCCCAAGAATCCTCTAACCTCCTTTTCGGTACGGGGGGCAGGCATTTCTTGTATAGCCTTTACTTTTGCTGGATCGACCTCAATGCCCTTGTTGCTGACAATAAATCCCAGAAGTTTACCAGACCTAACTCCAAAAGTGCACTTGCTTGGATTCAGTCTGAGTTTGTACTCTTTTAACCTGGAAAACAGCTTCTGCAAATGTTCAAGGTGTTCTTCTTCTGTTTGTGATCGAGCTATCATATCGTCTACGTAAACTTCGATCTCATGATGTATCATATCATGAAACAAATCTACCATGGCGCGTTGATAAGTTTCCCTTGCGTTCTTCAGTCCGAACGGCATCACCTTGTAGCAGAAGGTACCCCATTGTGTAACAAAGGTAGTTTTCTCCATGTCCTCGGGAGCCATTTTAATCTGGTTGTAGCCCGAGAATCCGTCCATGAAGGAAAATACCTTGTGTTTAGCTGTGTTGTCAACCAAGATGTCGATATGCGGCAGCGGAAAATCATCTTTAGGGCTAGCCCTGTTCAAATCCCGATAGTCTACACACATTCTGACCTTGCCGTCTTTTTTGGGTACAGGCACGATGTTAGCAACCCATTATGGATAGGATGTAACAGCCAGAAAGCCAACGTTGAATTGCTTCATTACTTCAACCTTAATCTTCTCAGACATGTCGGGCCTCATTCGACGAACCTTTTGCTTGATCGGTGGACAATCTTCTCTTGTGGGGAGACGGTGAACCACGATATCTGTGTCTAAACCTGGCATGTCTTCATAAGACCAGGCGAAGATTTCAAAGTATTCATTCAATAACTGTACTATGCGCTCCTTGACACTTGGTTCCAGATTGGCACCCACTTTTACTTCCTTCCTATCTTCCTCGGTCCCTAAGTTGATGGTTTCTAACAACTCTTCGTGAGGCAGAATAGCCCTCTCTTCTTGTTGTAGAAGTCTGGCTAACTCTCCTGGTACTTCACAATCTTCGTCAACTTCATACTCAGCCTGATTAACCAAATCTTCAGAGTTATTGAAGGATAAAGCAGAATAGTCACCCATGGAATCCAGAGTGGATGGGTACCTGCATTTGTGAGTGTGGGTGTGTGTAAGGGGTAGCCATCTTTAAACAAACAAAAATGCAAAAGGAAAGAAAATGAACACAACAGTTTATAAATGAAAAACGTCCAATGATTCATTAAAACATGGCATATGATTATGAAGAGAATCAAGCCCTTACAAATGGACCTACATGCCCCGGGCAAGGCATGAGGTGAAAAATAGTGTGCGAATTGTTTTAGTTATTACAGACCATAAAAATGGGAAATTGTTCAAAGATAAAATTACTGATTGATAAAGGTGATAGGAACGAAATCCTTTGCTTCCCAATTGCTCAAACCCCCTTCAACAGTCGGAAAAATATAATCTTCAAAGTGGCTCTCCTCATCTTCTGCAGCATTGATTCCATGGTAAGAAATCTTGATAGGTGATCTTTCAATCTTGGAGCGACGCATAGCCTTTTGTCCTGCAGCAGTAAACCCTAAACCAAACTTGTCCGTCTTATGGGGAAAGTTGGGCAACTGCCCCCATATTGTGCTCTTCCCCTCCTTAATCACAGCCTCTGCGTCCTTGAGAGATGCCACCTTAGCCACATGTTTGGGAATGATAGGTACCTCAACTTCTGTCTTCGCAACCGCAACCTCGGGAGAAAATTCCTCGAAATGATGAAAAGGTGTTTCAATGAACTCGCTATCTAACTCCACATATCGAAAGGAATTGAGATGACTAATCATGTACTCCTCCTCACCATGCACGGTTATGATTTTACCCTTAACAGGATACTTCAGCATCTGGTAAAAAGAGGACGTAACTGCCCCGACATAATGGATCCACGGTCTTCCCAGCAAACATGAGTATGACGGACAGATGTCCATCATGTAGAAGGTGGAGTTAAACACTTCGGTGCCTACCTTGATGGGAATATCAACCTCCCCATGAACCATTCTTTTGGAACCATCGAAAGCTCTGGCGATAATGTTGCTAGGCCTGAGGGTCAAACCTTCACAATCCAAACGATCTAAGGCCTTCTTTGGCAGCACGTTCAGGGAAGAACTAGTATCGACCAAGACATGGGCGAGCGTGGTCCCTCGGCACTCAACTGAAACATGTAATGCATCATTGTGCTTCCTTCCTTTGGGAGTTAAGTCCGCATCGGAAAAGCCCAGGCCATTGTCAGCGGTAAGACTGGCCACACAATTTTGAAATTGGTCAGCTGAGGTCTCTTGGGGGACATGTGTTGTCTTCAAGAATTTAATCAGAGCCTTAGCATGGGCCTCTTAACAGAGAAGGAGAGCTAACATTGAGATTTTAGAAGGGGTTTTCCCCAATTGTTCTACAACGTCATAGTCGTTTTTTCTGATTATTTTTAGGATCTCATCCATCTCCTTCTGAGTGGTTTCGGGGATAACCACAACATGAGCCTTCGTCCTGACAGGCATTTCCAGTATCCCTTTACCTTTGTCGGTGCTATCAGCGGATGGTCTTTCTTCAGGAGCATTTAACTCTTCAATCACCGGGCCTTGCACAGAGGGTCCAACAGGTGCAGAAGCTTTTAAGGGTCCGAAGACTGCTCGGGGAGGAGCAATCTCCGGAGAAAAGATCCGGCCACTGCGGGTGATCTTGCTAGTACCCGCGATGTTTCCTATGTCAGGGTATTCTTCAGAGATTTCTTGGACTGTTTCGATTTGTTTGACGCCGTGGTAGAAGATTTCCCCCCATAGTTCCACGGTATCATCTTACTTGATTGGTACGGGACAGGTCCCGGCATGGTGAACTTTAGAGGTACACATTCAGAGTTGGGTGTAATCCTGACAGGCCTTTTGCAAGCCTTGGGAGGATTTTCGGAAATGGTTATGATGGCAATATCATTGGTTGAGGTATCACAAGTATCAGGAGCAATTGGATTGAAAGTGTTAACAGGGGTTTTCTGAAAAAGTATTTCTTGAGTATCCATCAGGCGTTGGACACCTGACTTCAACATTGGACAATCATCTTGAATATTCAAACAAAAATAGCAATCTTCATTACAACCAGGAAAGATCCCGGCTCTCAACAAATTTTCTTTTATTACTAACAATGGAGTCAACAGATCGGCAACATCAGTAACATGGAGATTTTCCAAAACAGCATGCACATTGTGACCGTGCTTGGGCATTGGCGCAGATATAACATTGGGATTTTCAGGAGCTTCAAACTCGACCTCTTTGGCGTCAATTAAATCTAGAATTTTGTTCTTGAGTGCCCAGCAATTATTGGTATCGTGCCCAATACTGTCGGAATGGTAAGCGCTCTTGGCTTTTGGATTGTAAGATGGAGAGGTGGTATTTACATTCTTTGGTGCCTCTTTAATATTGGCGAGATTCAACTTCAGGAGATGTGGAAGGATTTGAGCAGGTGTCATATTTACTGGAGTAAACTGCCGTGGTGGCCTTTCCTGATAAGTTCTGGGCTGATCATTCCTCGGTTGGCTATTTCTAAGCTGGTCTGATGCGGACTTCTATAATAATACAGCCCCTACTGTTGGCCGACGTTCCTCTCTTTCCCTACTTTTCTGAGTGTACACAGCAGATGCTTCTTTCTTGGCTGGGAAAGGTTTTCTAGCATTTGTGGACGCGGAAGCATCCTTTTGAATTTTTCCACTTTTGATACCGGCTTCCACCCTCTCGCCAGTCAAAATCAACTCAGTAAATCCTGCTGAAGAGCTTCTGATTAGATGGTTGAAGAAAGGGCCAGATAGGGTCCCCAAAAACATGTCAACTAATTCCCTATCTGATAGCGGTGGCTGCACCCTTCCTGCCAGGTCGCGCCACTTCTGGGCGTACTCCTTGAACCCTTCATTTGAAGCCATTCCCATACTCTGTAGCTGAGTACGGGTCGGCGCCAAATCAGCATTGTACTGATACTGACGATAGAAAGCGGCTGCCAAGTCTTCTCAATTGTGGACCTCTGGCCTCTCGAGCTGATAAAACCAATCTAACTGAGTGCCAGACAAGCTGTCTTGGAAAAAGTGCACCCAGAGGTCTTTGTCGGATGAATGTGGCTGGATCTTTCTAACATACGACCTCAAGTGCATCTTAGGGAAAGACAGACCGTCGTACTTGGCGAATGTTTGGACCTTGAATTTAGGAGGGATAACAATCCCAGCCACAAGCCCCAGCTCCTCAAAATCCAATCCGGGCACCCTCTGCAACTCCATAGCTGCCAATCTATCCTCAAGGTTCTTATACTTGTCATCCGCTGGTGGATACTGTTGTTCTGAATAGTCTTCGTCTTCTTCCTCTTCTACCTCAGATTCGGAAGGTATAGTAACTCCTTTCCCCTTGCCAATACCCTCGTCGGATGTTGACGGAAACTCAAGAGTCCTTCTAGCATCACCCTCAAATCTTCTTCCGAAAGTAGCTACCCCCGGTCTCTTTTTCTTTTTCTTCTCTTTACTCTTCTCTAGCAGAACTTTGAGATCCTCCTGATCCTTTGCCAAGGTCATGAGGAGTTGTTGAAATTGTGAATTTTGTGCCTGTAGGTCCTTCACTGTTTGCTCCAAATCCATCTTGCTGAAATAAACAGCAGAAAGATAAGGAAACCTGGCTTGAAGACCTGTTTGTGCATATGATGAATGATATGTTTATTCATGTAATGCATTCAAGGATTTAGAAATTCAAAGTTGTTGCAGACAAAAAGAACACACGTCATATTAATAAGAAGAAATTTTGTCAGTACATAAATGCCCCATGGGCCAAATATTACAAAGCTTCTTAAGGTAAAAAGACGTTGCGCATCCTTTTTGGTGCGATGTAAGTGTTGAGAGTCTCTTCCTCGTGAAGTCGGAGAGTGAGCTCTAAAACCTTCTTCTCACTAGCATAGAAGCTGGCTTCAAAAGTATCTCGTTCTTCCTTGAGTTGGATCCAACTCTTTTGCATTTCTTCCCATGATGTTGGCATGTTAGGATATAGGATGGTGTATGGAACCTCTCCTTCCTTAACAGGCTCTTTAATCAAGGGGAGAATGTGGGGATATGGCATCATAAGATTCTGAGAGCGGGTTCGTACCCACTTGAGGTAAGGCTCAAGGGGGATGGAATTTTTGTGCCCCAGTGTCTTACTATCCACCTTGTTAGGCATCCTCCAAGCTCTGATGAACCTTTGGCGAAGTCCTTGCGCATCGTTGTCGAAGTCAAAAACTAGGTCAGGAATCAGCATGTCATGAGGGCCATGCCTCCGAGCATATCTAAATTGTCTCAAAGCTAGACAGGGGTTGTAGGTAATGCCTCCCCTAATGCCAAGTAATGGGACATTAGGAAATTCACCACAACGATCAACGATGATGACATTTTCTCTGGACCGAGAACACCAATGTACATCAGAATGTGTGAGGGTCATCAATCGTTGTGACCACCTTAAACCCTGCTCGTTCTTCAAAACTGATTGTGGAAGGTGAGAAATAAACCACCTTGCTAGGAGAGGAGTACAACACATGAGAACACCTCTTTTCCTCATTGTTCGTGTGTAAAATGAGTGGAGGATATCCCCAAGTAATGTAGGTATGGGATTCCTTGATATGAAAATCTTGACAGCATTCACATCTATAAGTTGGTCAGGATTTGGGAACAAGACCAACCCATAAATAAGGAGTGCCACAATCTCTTCAAAGGCTTGCAGATCCAGGGAATTCCAACACTCTTGTGCCTTCTCAAACAAGAACTTTGCCAAGAAGCCCTTGACACCACTTCTGGTTTCCCAATGCCCCTTGATGTCAGATGGTTGCAAGTGCAGTGCTTGAGCAACATCTTCAGGTTTTGGTTCTTTTTCCGTACCGTTGTAGGGTAGTTGATTAAGAATAGGAATTCTCAGGAGTTGAGAAAATTCCTCCAAAGTAGGCACCAATTGGTAATCAGGGAATATGAAACAGTGGTGAAGGGGGTGAAAGAACTGGAACAACACTTTCACCATGTCTTCTTCAATGCTGGTGTTGACTAGGTTGAGAAGTCTACCATATCTTTCACTGAAGAGAGAATCTTCTGGAATTCTGGATGTAAGCTCTTTGAGTTGAGGAGGGATTCTCACAAGGTTGACTTGAATTATTTTCCTGCGAAGAGTTTCCATGACCTACAAAACAAGAACAAAGATGAAGATCCAAACCCTTGAAATGGTTAGTGGATGCATATGATGCTTTATGATGTTCATGATGTATGCACAAACACATGTACAAGCAAAACACACAAAACCCTAGTTTCAGGCTTGCATGAGGTTTCATAGGTAAGTACCCTCTTGAGTTTAGTTGGCTCAAAAACCTGTCCTATAAATAGTAACCGGGTTCTAAGGAGCTCAATATCATTGGATTGTTTTCTATGTTCATTGTTTTGGTTTAGCCACTTAACTAGCGACCAAAATATTCCAAGAAAACAACCCTCAATGAGTGTAGTATCGAGTATCTACCAACTTCGGACTGCACCAAAGTCGGTCATCTCACTACCCCTAATAAAGGCCAAGATGGTCAAGTAAGGTTCTAGGTCATTAGTGCTTAGTGACATCACTCAGCGGCCCCGTATTCTCTTTGATTGACTCAAAGGCTACCGGTACTCACAAATATGTCGCACTAATATAGCTATTGCTTCAACCGTGTCGGTATACCCCGCACAGTTTCCATAATGTATTGCTATCTATGAATGTTTCCCAAATCCGGGTGGAGGATTTCAAGCCCAAACAAGAGAACCAAAATGTAAAACAATCAAAGCAAACAATAATCATGCAAAAGGGTGATCTAAGCCCTAAGGTTACTCCACTTAAAAACAAGATCCCCAACAGAGTCGCCAGTTCTGTGATACGGTGGGAGAACTGACTTGAGGTTTTGCGTTTGTGTTCTCAAATGTTCGGTTTAGCAAGAGTCGCCACCGACTTTTTATTTATCCTAAGGAAAGGTCAAAAAGCACAGGAAAGACCTTTGAGATGTTTTCTTGGGTTCGGGGAGTAGATTATAGAAAGGGAAGGTATTAGCACCCTTTCTATCCATGGTTATCCATGGGCTCTTAGTTACTTGCTTAGATCACTTGTCTTTGCATTTTTCAATTGTTTGAAATGGTGCTTTGTGTGTGGTTTTGAAAAATGTTTTGAAAGGAGGCCATCATTGTGGCAACCTTTGTAATGATTCTTGTTTGAATGTATACAAAGGTGTTTGTCTTTTTGAAAGTTTTTCAATGTTTTGAAAGTTGTTGTGAAATTGTGTTTGTGGAGTGTGTTTTGAAAGAAGTAGCAAGGATGTTTTTTGCAAGTTTGATCAAGTAACTAAGAGCTATCTACCCTAATTTTACTCAAATATCTTTCTCATGTTTTAACCCTTTTAACAGTGTTGTTTCACCATTGTATTTGGTGAACAACCTTGTGTTAGGATGTTTGAACGGGACGGGCGCGGGTCATCGTATAGACCATGATAGCAATAGAGTCAAGTTTTTTTTTTGGCAATTTTCTTGAGGGACTTGATCATTTTTTAGGCAACTAAGATAGCGTCATCGAGGGACTATGATCATTTTGATTTGTTTTTGTTTTGCCAAAATACTCAACATACAACCATGACCCATTTTTTGAAGGCAACAAGTGGATGAAATCCTAGGGGTGCAAGTGTGCATTGTATTTGTTTTTCATGCATATTTATCTTGGATTAGGTCAAGCTAGTTGTTGATTTTATTTTTCATACAAACCCTAGGTATAAGCATGGCATAATTGAAAGCTTTTAAATGTGCGAGAACTTAAATGCTACACTATTACAACATGATATAGGGAGGGGGATACAAATTTGAATTGGGGATATTTGACAAGGAAATAAATTCTAAGTTATTACAACCATATCGAATATACAAGCCATATTTGAATGTACAACAATTGAATATGATACAATAAATAAATGTCAAATAAAAGGTATTATGCACAAAAATGGTTTTTTTTATGTATGTGAAAGGTCATTTTTAATGTGAAATGTAAAATAAAATAAAAAGCCAAATTTTAATTATTTTGATTATTTAGGGGAAAACCCTAATTTTTTAAATAAATAGTAATATTTATTAATTATGTACAATATATGTTAATTTATGCAAAAATAAAAGTATATTGTTAAGAAAAAGTATTTTTAGTGTCAAAAAATAAAAATGTATTATTTCTATATTTATTTATGAAACATATTAAATATATAAAGATAAAAATAATTATTTACCAAAAAAGTGTATATTTAAGAAAATATTTTCAAGTGTAAATAAAATTAATAAATGGAAAATAAGTATATTTTTTATATTATTTTTTTAGGGTTTTAATAAAAAGGATTTAGATTATTTACATATATATGTTTAATTAAAATGAAATAAATATGAAATAAATATGAAAAAATATGGAAAATTATTTTTGGCATTTTTTTATGTTTGAACAAAAAATATAAAGTCAGAATAAAAAGAAAAAACATAAAAATGACAAATATTTAATCAAATGAGCCAGGGGGTGCAAACTGAATAAAGGGGTGCTAAAAGCAAGAATGACTCAGGCCCAGACTGTAACCAATCGGAGTGCGAACTCTGTGGAACTCAAGAACATCAAACCATTGACTGTAACCTTTTGAACGAATCAAGCTCAGACCAAGTTAACTATACTCAAGGGAACCCTTTCTCGAATACCTACAATCCTGGATGGAGGAACCACCCGAATTTCTCTTACAAAAACAACAACCCTATCCAAAATCCCGGACCTTCGAGACCTCAAGGATTCCAAACGCAAAAACAAAACCAACCTATGCAAATAGTACCCCCAAGACCAAACCTTAAAGAAACCATAGACACCTTTATTCAGGCTCAAACCCAGCAAAATAAGGAGTTTATGAACCAACACATTCACACGAACGAACTAGTTACTCAATTAGCAACCAAGTTTGACCAGATAATAACCCACACCAAAATGCTTGAGACTCAGATTTCCCAAGTAGCCCAAAACACCTCTGTACAAGTTGCACCTGGAGGACAATTCCCTGGACAAACTCAACCAAATCCAAAAGGCCAAGCAAATTCTATCACATTAAGAAGTGGAACTGCTTATGAAGGGCCTAGAAATCCTAACTTAAGCACATCAGAAAAAACTATGGAAGATGCTACGCCCAAAGACCAGGTGGAGGAACCAGAGAAACCAGAAAAGCAATCAAAACCAGAAGTAGAGAAAAACACTCAACAACCTTATAAACCACCTATTCCATTCCCACAGAGGCTGAAAAACACCAAAGTAGAAAACCAGTACCAAAAGTTTATTAAGGTAATAGAGAAACTCCATGTTGAGATTCCTTTTACTGAAGCTATAACCCAGATGCCATCATATGCTAAGTTTTTGAAAGATATTTTGACCAATAAACGGCGACTCGATGATCCCAAGCCTTTAGAATGTCATTTTATATCCGAAAATAAACTCGCCAAGAAAGATAAAGACCCTGGAAGTTTTTCTATCCCTTGCATCCTAGGTAACCATATGATAGATAAAGCATTTTTAGACCTAGGAGCAAGCGTAAGTCTGATGCCTCTGGCCGTCTGTAAGAGGTTAAAATTAGGAGAACTTCAACCTACTAAGATGTCCTTACAACTAGCTGATAGATCTGTCAAATATCCCATGGGTATTTTAGAAGACATACCTGTCAATATTGGTCAGTTGTACATTCCGACCGACTTCGTCGTAATGGATATCAAAGAAGATGAAGACATCCCAATCCTCTTAGGAAGACCCTTCCTATCGACCGCCGGAGCTATAATAGATGTTAAGAAAGGGAAACTGACTTTCGAGGTAGGAGATGAAAAGATTGAGTTCATTTTATCAAAATTTCTAATGGCACCAGTGATAGGAGATGCGTGCTATGCCATCGACATCATTGATGAATGTGTAAATGAGCTCGAACAAAACGAATTCTTAACCAAATTACCATCAACCCCTATTTTAGAGGATGACGGATTTGAGAGTATCGAACCGTACATTGACGACAACCTTTTCGAATGCTTAGCTCTTGCCCTTGACCTTATGCCGCATGCTGAGAAAACCACTATAGAACTTAAGGAACTACCCAAGAATCTAAGATATGAGTTTTTGGATGAGGAGATGAATAGACCTGTTATAATTAGCGCCACTCTAAACCAAATAGAAACAAATCAACTCTTAGATACCTTGCGAAAATATCCCTCAGCTTTAGGGTATAAAGTTTCAGATTTAAGAGGTATAAGCCCATCCGTATGCATGCATCGGATTATGCTAGAAAAAGATTCAAAACCCTCAAGAGAACATCAAAGAAGAATAAACCCTATCATGAGTGATGTAGTCAAGAAAGAAGTTCTTAAGTTATTAGAAGCTGGTATCATATACCAAATTTCGGATAGTGAATGGGTAAGCCCAGTCCATGTGGTACCCAAGAAAGGAGGTATCACTGTTCTGAAAAACGAAAAAGGTGAGCATGTGGCAAAACGAACAGAAGGAGGATGGCGTATGTGTATAGATTACAGAAAGTTGAATAAGGCAACGAGAAAAGACCATTTCCCTCTCCCATTTATAGATCAGATGCTTGAACGTCTAGCAAGACACTCATGTTTCTGCTATCTTGATGGGTATTCGGGGTTTTTCCAAATCCCTATTCACCCAGAGGACCAAGAAAAAACCACATTTACCTGCCCTTATGGAACATTCGCTTATAGACGAATGCCCTTTGGACTCTGTAATGCACCTGCCACTTTCCAACGTTGTATGATGTCAATTTTCACAGACTACTTAGATGGAATTATGGAAGTATTTATGGACGATTTTTCAGTGTGTGGGTTTGATTTCAAAAACTGCCTCTCGAACTTGGAGAAAATCTTAAAAAGATGTGTGGAAGTAAACCTTGTGTTGAATTGGGAAAAGTGCCACTTTATGGTAAGAGAAGGGATAGTCTTGGGACACATTATTTCTGAAAGAGGTATAGAAGTCGATAAGGCCAAGATAGAAGTTATAGAAAACTTAAACCCACCTAAGACCGTTAGGGAAATAAGAAGTTTCCTAGGACATGCCGGGTTCTACCGACGTTTCATCAAGAATTTTTCCGCAATAACAAAACCTTTAACTAACTTATTGATGAAGGATGTCGAGTTTGAATTCGACCAAAAATGTCTTGAGGCCTTTGAAGTTTTAAAGCAAGCTCTTATTTCAGCACCTATCATAAGACCACCTGATTGGACACAACCCTTTGAAATCATGTGCGATGCTAGTGATTTCGCTGTAGGAGCTGTACTAGGGCAAAGAAAAGAAAAAAAACTGCATGCAATTTACTACGCTAGTAGAACACTAGACGCTGCCCAGCTAAATTATACAACCACAGAAAAAGAATTGCTAGTCATAGTTTTTGCTATTGATAAATTTCGATCTTATTTGGTGGGAGCAAAAATAATAGTATACACAGATCATGCAGCAATCCGGTACTTGTTAAGTAAGAAAGATGCTAAGCCTAGATTGCTCAGATGGGTACTTTTACTCCAAGAATTTGACTTGGATATTAAGGATAAAAAAGGAGCTGAAAACTTAGTAGCTGATCATCTCTTTAGGTTAGAACACCTTAAGCCAGAACCTATACCTATAGACGATCACTCTACTTATGAAAGATTAATAGCTGGGATAAACTCAACTGAAGAAGAGACCTATGAGGAAATCTCAACCATGAACAACATACCATGGTACGCAGATATTGTGAATTATCTAGCCGCTGATATCATACCCCCTGACTTAAGCTACCAACAGAAGAAGAAGTTTTTTAGAGATGTTAAACACTTCTTTTGGGATGAACCCCTCCTATTCAAAAGAGGAATAGATAATATATTCCGACGATGTGTGCCGGAGGAAGAAGTAGGCAACGTCATTAAACATTGTCATGCTTCACCTTATGGTGGACATGCAAGCACGTCTAAAACATGCGCCAAAATATTTCAAGCAGGTTTTTATTGGCCTACTGTATGGCGCGATGTCCACACTTACATTACAAAATGTGACTGATGCCAACGCACTGGGAACATCTCAAGACGTGATGAAATGCCTTTAAGTAACATCCAAGAAGTGGAAATATTTGATGTCTGGGGTATAGATTTCATGGGACCTTTTCCTTCCTCAATGGGTAACAAGTATATCCTAGTAGCTGTCGATTATGTCTCAAAGTGGATCGAAGCTGTTGCATCACCCGCAAACGATACCAAGGTAGTTATCAAACTGTTTAAGAATATTATTTTTCCTAGGTTTGGAACCCCGAGGTTAGTCATAAGTGATGGAGGATCGCATTTTATATCTAAGATATTTGACAAGCTTCTAAGCAAATACGGAGTAAAACATAGAGTAGCATCACCATATCACCCGCAAACCAGTGGCCAAGTAGAGGTATCGAATAGGGAGATTAAGCAGATCCTAGAAAAAACCGTATCACTATCCAGAAAAGACTGGTCTGGAAAACTTAAAGACGCCTTATGGGCTTATAGAACGGCTTATAAAACCCCTATTGGAACAACTCCTTATCAATTGGTTTATGGAAAGTCCTGTCATTTACCCTTCGAACTAGAACATAAAGCCTATTGGGCCATTAAATCCTTGAATCTAGATTACCTAAAAGCCGGAGAAAAACGTATCCTGGACATTCACAAGCTAGAAGAGCTTCGCTTGAATGCCTATGAGAATGCCATCATATATAAGGAAAGAACCAAGATGTGGCATGATAAAAAAATCATCAAGAAAGATTTCAACATTGGTGATCCTGTTCTCCTATTTAACTCAAGGTTACGACTTTTTCCTGGTAAGCTTCGTTCAAGATGGACAGGTCCATTTGAAGTGTCAAAAGTTCTAAAGTCTGGAGCAGTAGAAATCAAAAACAATTCATACGCTCCATTTGTGGTAAATGGACAAAGAGTGAAGCTCTACAAAGGAGGCGATTTGCCTGTTGACTACTCTAGACATATTCTTATAGACCCACCAATACCCACATAAAGTAAGATCTAATCGTCAAGCTAATGACGTTAAACAAGCGCTGCATGGGAGGCAACCCATGGTTTATTCTTAATTTTATTTTTATTTTATTTTAGTAGTTTTATCTGGACTAATTTCTTGTGTTTATATTTTCAGGATGCATTACCCCGATGGTATGGTTGTGATTTTCAGAGATGAAGCACAAAAAGCCCGATTTGCTACCTTATCTGCTAGACCTATGGTACCCACTAGGTACCCCGATCAGAGCTGCATGGAGGCACTCGGGATTGAGCCAAGTATTAGGTATCTGTGCAACCAACTTGGCTGGGATTCTTATGCTGATGATGTCCATAAATTGCTAGCTCTCTGCGCACTATTATGGAAAGTCAGCTGGCTTTCCAGAGAGAACAACACCTACACCAGACCACATACGCTCGTCACTTCCAATTGATGGAGGCAACCCAAGGCACCCTCATTGGTCGGACCCAAGAGCTACAAGCGGCAAATACCGCCTTGTCAGAGAGACTGGAGCAACTTGTTTTGGACCGAGATAGCCGTCGTCGCAGCCGTAGCCGCCGTTCCGGTCGTACCAACCAGGATGGTGAAGGTCCTAGTGGCCCCCACTAGTGTTTTCAGGTACCTCCTCCTACCTTATTTTGGAACATTGAGGACAATGTCTGATTTAAGTGTGGGAGGAGCATTTATCGCTTTTATTTCCTGTTTTCGCTTTTATTTTTCGCTTTTATTTTCCGTTTTTTCCTGCTTTTATTTCCCTTCCGCATTTTTCCTTTTTCCTTTGTTTTCAGGATCCTTGTCATTTCAGAGCCTTCTGTGAAGAAACGAGCCAAAACGCCAAGAAATTAGGGTTTTTCAAGATATTCTGCACTTATGGCGTTGAGCGCCGCGCTGGCTACAGGGAACGCGATGACGTGGCCCACTTTCACCCAGAGATCAACTGCCACGTTCCCATGATGTGGCAGTTCCATGCACCGCGCCCGCGGCCACCCCCACCGCGCCCGCGGCCTTCACAACAAGCTTCCCACTCAAAAGAAGTTAAGGGGCATGTTGGTCCTTACGCACCTCAAAGATCCTCTATAAATAGTTTTCGATAGTCATTCTTTAGTTTCATCCAAGCTTAGTACAATCTTAAGCCATATACTATCAGTTTCTGTAAAGTGATAATCTCTTCACATCGGGGAGTTATTGCGGTGTAGATTGAGTTGTAATCGAGTCTTGGAGCACTTTGGTTGAAGTTCATCATACCAGCCTTACCTTTCCGTAGATTTGTATCAGATTCAAGTCTCCGACCGGAGCAAGGTTCTATTTTATTGCATTTCTTTATTTAAATGCTCTTACCATAGTCTACACGTTTTATAGACTTTAAATGCTCTTACCATAGTCTACACGTTTTATAGACTTTAAATGCTCTTACCATAGTCTACACGTTTTATAGACTTTAAATGCTCTTACCATAGTCTACACGTTTTATAGACTTTAAATGCTCTTACCATAGTCTACACGTTTTATAGACTCGCACTTATTATGTCTGGCTAAACTATAAAGGTTAGGATGTAATGATTGTCATCGTGGTTGTGTTCCAATTATCATGCTAGTGAAAATACTCTGGGGATGTTTTGCTTCTAACTTAAGTCAATTGTGTTTAAATGTTTATTGGGTAAGATCGAAAGCCGTCCAAACTAATGATACGACTTGATTATTATTTAACCAAACAAAAAGAGCGAAAGCCGTTGATTGGTTAAATAGGAATCATTGACCTTTTTAGAAAACGATTTTGAAACTATTTTCGGACGCGTTTGTAGGTTTGAAATCTGACTCTTGGTCAAAAGCCAAAAGTCTCTTTAAGTTAATCTTTCCAAGTAAAATCACTTTTCTGCTAAGTCAAAACTATCAATTTCTTAAAAATAGGTTTACCTCTTTAACGCGGAAGGCACCCTTTATATGTGACAATAAAGGAATTTAATTTAAAGAGTAAACTCGGTTCTTAGTAGTCAAAAGCTACAAGTTCCCGTTAAATTGATTCTTTGCTATCAATAGAAAATACTGCCCCATAAGTAGGTTCATCTACGCATGATCGGACTAATACCTGATTACATGATTTACATTCCAACCTGTCCTTTAAACTGTTATTTACTTCGTCATTTACTTTGTGCACTGCACTCACATCAATATTCTTGTTCGCCTTAGATAAGCACCTTAGCAATAGAGTTGATAGATTGACAATTGGTCTCTGTGGTTCGATAATCTTATATATTACTTCGATAGGCTGTACACTTGCAGTACTACATTTAGGCTATACGTTACAGATCAAACCCCATCAAGTTTTTGGCGCCGTTGCCGGGGACCAACTTCGTCAAATTTCGTACCCTATTGTTATCCCGTTTAGACTAAGGCTATTCTAGCCGGTAGATGCGTAGAAATCGTAGCACCGGCAACCTAATAGATCCTTTAGTAGAACCTGAACGTTACGCTCGTGCCCGTCTTTTTATTCGCAAGATAAGAAGAGCTATGGCAGAAGATCGTAACCAAAGACCGCTCAAGGAATTCGCCCAACCATCTAACGAGGAACCTAGTTCTAGTATAGTAAACCCTGCTATAACTACCAACAACTTTGAACTAAAGCCCTCGTTACTACAATTAGTACAACAAAACCAATTCGCTGGTCTCGCTACCGAGAACCCGAATCAACATTTAAAGGTATTTATCTAGTTAGCTGACACCCTTAAGGCAAATGGAGCCACACCCGAAGCTATCCGATTAAGACTGTTTCCTTTTTCCCTTAGAGGTAAAGCTCACGACTGGTTAGACGCCCTTCCAACTAACTCAATAACAACTTGGGAAGACCTTAGGAGAGCTTTTCTTGCGAGGTATTTTCCACCAAGCAAGACCGCTGTTCTTAGGAATCTGATCACTCGTTTCACCCAAAACCAAGGCGAATCACTTTTTGATGCCTGGGAGAGATATAAAGAACTTTTAAGAGCTTGTCCGCACCATGGCCTGGAGCAATGGTTAATCATACATACCTTCTATAATGGACTCCATTACAACACAAAGATGTCCATAGACGCTGCCGCAGGCGGAGCATTGATGAACAAACCTTACCCTGACGCTTGTGCCCTAATAGAGGACATGGCCCAAAACCACGCCCAATGGGGATTAGAACGAGCGACAGTAGAGAAAAAGGAGAGCCATGGAGGAAAGCATGAGGTAAGTTGCATGGACATGATTAATGCCAAGATGAACGCCCTAGCCTTGAGAGTCGAGAACATGTCTCAAAACCCAACCACAGTAGCAGCAATCCAATCGGAGTGCGAACTCTGTGGAACTCAAGAACATCAAACCATTGACTGTAACCTTTTGAACGAATCAAGCTCAGACCAAGTTAACTATACTCAAGGGAACCCTTTCTCGAATACCTACAATCCTGGATGGAGGAACCACCCGAATTTCTCTTACAAAAACAACAACCCTATCCAAAATCCCGGACCTTCGAGACCTCAAGGATTCCAAACGCAAAAACAAAACCAACCTATGCAAATAGTACCCCCAAGACCAAACCTTAAAGAAACCATAGACACCTTTATTCAGGCTCAAACCCAGCAAAATAAGGAGTTTATGAACCAACACATTCACACGAACGAACTAGTTACTCAATTAGCAACCAAGTTTGACCAGATAATAACCCACACCAAAATGCTTGAGACTCAGATTTCCCAAGTAGCCCAAAACACCTCTGTACAAGTTGCACCTGGAGGACAATTCCCTGGACAAACTCAACCAAATCCAAAAGGCCAAGCAAATTCTATCACATTAAGAAGTGGAACTGCTTATGAAGGGCCTAGAAATCCTAATTTAAGCACATCAGAAAAAACTATGGAAGATGCTACGCCCAAAGACCAGGTGGAGGAACCAGAGAAACCAGAAAAGCAATCAAAACCAGAAGTAGAGAAAAACACTCAACAACCTTATAAACCACCTATTCCATTCCCACAAAGGCTGAAAAACACCAAAGTAGAAAACCAGTACCAAAAGTTTATTAAGGTAATAGAGAAACTCCATGTTGAGATTCCTTTTACTGAAGCTATAACCCAGATACCATCATATGCTAAGTTTTTGAAAGATATTTTGACCAATAAACGGCGACTCGATGATCCCAAGCCTTTAGAATGTCATTTTATATCCGAAAATAAACTCGCCAAGAAAGATAAAGACCCTGGAAGTTTTTCTATCCCTTGCATCCTAGGTAACCATATGATAGATAAAGCATTTTTAGACCTAGGAGCAAGCGTAAGTCTGATGCCTCTGGCCGTCTGTAAGAGGTTAAAATTAGGAGAACTTCAACCTACTAAGATGTCCTTACAACTAGATGATAGATCTGTCAAATATCCCATGGGTATTTTAGAAGACATACCTGTCAAGATTGGTCAGTTGTACATTCCGACCGACTTCGTCGTAATGGATATCAAAGAAGATGAAGACATCCCAATCCTCTTAGGAAGACCCTTCCTATCGACCGCCGGAGCTATAATAGATGTTAAGAAAGGGAAACTGACTTTCGAGGTAGGAGATGAAAAGATTGAGTTCATTTTATAAAAATTTCTAATGGCACCAGTGATAGGAGATGCGTGCTATGCCATCAACATCATTGATGAATGTGTAAATGAGCTCGAACAAAACGAATTCTTAACCAAATTACCATCAACCCCTATTTTAGAGGATGACGGATTTGAGAGTATCGAACCGTACATTGACGACAACCTTTTCGAATGCTTAGCTCTTGCCCATGACCTTATGCCGCGTGCTGAGAAAACCACTATAGAACTTAAGGAACTACCCAAGAATCTAAGATATGAGTTTTTGGATGAGGAGATGAATAGACCTGTTATAATTAGCGCCACTCTAAACCAAATAGAAACAAATCAACTCTTAGATACCTTGCGAAAATATCCCTCAGCTTTAGGGTATAAAGTTTCAGATTTAAGAGGTATAAGCCCATCCGTATGCATGCATCGGATTATGCTAGAAAAAGATTCAAAACCCTCAAGAGAACATCAAAGAAGAATAAACCCTATCATGAGTGATGTAGTCAAGAAAGAAGTTCTTAAGTTATTAGAAGCTGGTATCATATACCAAATTTCGGATAGTGAATGGGTAAGCCCAGTCCATGTGGTACCCAAGAAAGGAGGTATCACTGTTCTGAAAAACGAAAAAGGTGAGCATGTGGCAAAACGAACAGAAGGAGGATGGCGTATGTGTATAGATTACAGAAAGTTGAATAAGGCAACGAGAAAAGACCATTTCCCTCTCCCATTTATAGATCAGATGCTTGAACGTCTAGCAAGACACTCATGTTTCTGCTATCTTGATGGGTATTCGGGGTTTTTCCAAATCCCTATTCACCCAGAGGACCAAGAAAAAACCACATTTACCTGCCCTTATGGAACATTCGCTTATAGACGAATGCCCTTTGGACTCTGTAATGCACCTGCCACTTTCCAACGTTGTATGATGTCAATTTTCGCAGACTACTTAGATGGAATTATGGAAGTATTTATGGACGATTTTTCAGTGTGTGGGTTTGATTTCAAAAACTGCCTCTCGAACTTGGAGAAAATCTTAAAAAGATGTGTGGAAGTAAACCTTGTGTTGAATTGGGAAAAGTGCCACTTTATGGTAAGAGAAGGGATAGTCTTGGGACACATTATTTCTGAAAGAGGTATAGAAGTCGATAAGGCCAAGATAGAAGTTATAGAAAACTTAAACCCACCTAAGACCGTTAGGGAAATAAGAAGTTTCCTAGGACATGCCGGGTTCTACCGACGTTTCATCAAGAATTTTTCCGCAATAACAAAACCTTTAACTAACTTATTGATGAAGGATGTCGAGTTTGAATTCGACCAAAAATGTCTTGAGGCCTTTGAAGTTTTAAAGCAAGCTCTTATTTCAGCACCTATCATAAGACCACCTGATTGGACACAACCCTTTGAAATCATGTGCGATGCTAGTGATTTCGCTGTAGGAGCTGTACTAGGGCAAAGAAAAGAAAAAAAACTGCATGCAATTTACTATGCTAGTAGAACACTAGACGCTGCCCAGCTAAATTATACAACCACAGAAAAAGAATTGCTAGCCGTAGTTTTTGCTATTGATAAATTTCGATCTTATTTGGTGGGAGCAAAAATAATAGTATACACAGATCATGCAGCAATCCGGTACTTGTTAAGTAAGAAAGATGCTAAGCCTAGATTGCTCAGATGGGTACTTTTACTCCAAGAATTTGACTTGGATATTAAGGATAAAAAAGGAGCTGAAAACTTAGTAGCTGATCATCTCTCTAGGTTAGAACACCTTAAGCCAGAACCTATACCTATAGACGATCACTCTACTTATGAAAGATTAATAGCTGGGATAAACTCAACTGAAGAAGAGACCTATGAGGAAATCTCAACCATGAACAACATACCATGGTACGCAGATATTGTGAATTATCTAGCCGCTGATATCATACCCCCTGACTTAAGCTACCAACAGAAGAAGAAGTTTTTTAGAGATGTTAAACACTTCTTTTGGGATGAACCCCTCCTATTCAAAAGAGGAATAGATAATATATTCCGACGATGTGTGCCGGAGGAAGAAGTAGGCAACGTCATTAAACATTGTCATGCTTCACCTTATGGTGGACATGCAAGCACGTCTAAAACATGCGCCAAAATATTTCAAGCAGGTTTTTATTGGCCTACTGTATGGCGCGATGTCCACACTTACATTACAAAATGTGACTGATGCCAACGCACTGGGAACATCTCAAGACGTGATGAAATGCCTTTAAGTAACATCCAAGAAGTGGAAATATTTGATGTCTGGGGTATAGATTTCATGGGTCCTTTTCCTTCCTCAATGGGTAACAAGTATATCCTAGTAGCTGTCGATTATGTCTCAAAGTGGATCGAAGCTGTTGCATCACCCGCAAACGATACCAAGGTAGTTATCAAACTGTTTAAGAATATTATTTTTCCTAGGTTTGGAACCCCGAGGTTAGTCATAAGTGATGGAGGATCGCATTTTATATCTAAGATATTTGACAAGCTTCTAAGCAAATACGGAGTAAAACATAGAGTAGCATCACCATATCACCCGCAAACCAGTTGCCAAGTAGAGGTATCGAATAGGGAGATTAAGCAGATCCTAGAAAAAACCGTATCACTATCCAGAAAAGACTGGTCTGGAAAACTTAAAGACGCCTTATGGGCTTATAGAACGGCTTATAAAACCCCTATTGGAACAACTCCTTATCAATTGGTTTATGGAAAGTCCTGTCATTTACCCTTCGAACTAGAACATAAAGCCTATTGGGCCATTTAATCCTTGAATCTAGATTACCTAAAAGCCGGAGAAAAACGTATCCTGGACATTCACAAGCTAGAAGAGCTTCGCTTGAATGCCTATGAGAATGCCATCATATATAAGGAAAGAACCAAGATGTGGCATGATAAAAAAATCATCAAGAAAGATTTCAACATTGGTGATCCTGTTCTCCTATTTAACTCAAGGTTACGACTTTTTCCTGGTAAGCTTCGTTCAAGATGGACAGGTCCATTTGAAGTGTCAAAAGTTCTAAAGTCTGGAGCAGTAGAAATCAAAAACAATTCATGCGCTCCATTTGTGGTAAATGGACAAAGACTGAAGCTCTACAAAGGAGGCGATTTGCCTGTTGACTACTCTAGACATATTCTTATAGACCCACCAATACCCACATAAAGTAAGATCTAATCGTCAAGCTAATGACGTTAAACAAGCGCTGCATGGGAGGCAACCCATGGTTTATTCTTAATTTTATTTTTATTTTATTTTAGTAGTTTTATCTGGACTAATTTCTTGTGTTTATATTTTCAGGATGCATTACCCCGATGGTATGGTTGTGATTTTCAGAGATGAAGCACAAAAAGCCCGATTTGCTACCTTATCTGCTAGACCTATGGTACCCACTAGGTACCCCGATCAGAGCTGCATGGAGGCACTCGGGATTGAGCCAAGTATTAGGTATCTGTGCAACCAACTTGGCTGGGATTCTTATGCTGATGATGTCCATAAATTGCTAGCTCTCTGCGCACTATTATGGAAATTCAGCTGGCTTTCCAGAGAGAACAACACCTACACCAGACCACATACGCTCGTCACTTCCAATTGATGGAGGCAACCCAAGGCACCCTCATTGGTCGGACCCAAGAGCTACAAGCGGCAAATACCGCCTTGTCAGAGAGACTGGAGCAACTTGTTTTGGACCGAGATAGCCGTCGTCGCAGCCGTAGCCGCCGTTCCGGTCGTACCAACCAGGATGGTGAAGGTCCTAGTGGCCCCCACTAGTGTTTTCAGGTACCTCCTCCTACCTTATTTTGGAACATTGAGGACAATGTCTGATTTAAGTGTGGGAGGAGCATTTATCGCTTTTATTTCCCGTTTTCGCTTTTATTTTTCGCTTTTATTTTCCGTTTTTTCCTGCTTTTATTTCCCTTCCGCATTTTTCCTTTTTCCTTTGTTTTCAGGATCCTTGTCATTTCAGAGCCTTCTGTGAAGAAACGAGCCAAAACGCCAAGAAATTAGGGTTTTTCAAGATATTCTGCACTTATGGCGTTGAGCGCCGCGCTGGCTACAGGGAACGCGATGACGTGGCCCACTTTCACCCAGAGATCAACTGCCACGTTCCCATGATGTGGCAGTTCCATGCACCGCGCCCGCGGTCACCCCCACCGCGCCCGCGGCCTTCACAACAAGCTTCCCGCTCAAAAGAAGTTAAGGGGCATGCTGGTCCTTACGCACCTCAAAGATCCTCTATAAATAGTTTTCGATAGTCATTCTTTAGTTTCATCCAAGCTTAGTACAATCTTAAGCCATATACTATCAGTTTCTGTAAAGTGATAATCTCTTCACATCGGGGAGTTATTGCGGTGTAGATTGAGTTGTAATCGAGTCTTGGAGCACTTTGGTTGAAGTTCATCATACCAGCCTTACCTTTCCGTAGATTTGTATCAGATTCAAGTCTCCGACCGGAGCAAGGTTCTATTTTATTGCATTTCTTTATTTAAATGCTCTTACCATAGTCTACACGTTTTATAGACTTTAAATGCTCTTACCATAGTCTACACGTTTTATAGACTTTAAATGCTCTTACCATAGTCTACACGTTTTATAGACTTTAAATGCTCTTACCATAGTCTACACGTTTTATAGACTTTAAATGCTCTTACCATAGTCTACACGTTTTATAGACTCGCACTTATTATGTCTGGCTAAACTATAAAGGTTAGGATGTAATGATTGTCATCGTGGTTGTGTTCCAATTATCATGCTAGTGAAAATACTCTGGGGATGTTTTGCTTCTAACTTAAGTCAATTGTGTTTAAATGTTTATTGGGTAAGATCGAAAGCCGTCCAAACTAATGATACGACTTGATTATTATTTAACCAAACAAAAAGAGCGAAAGCCGTTGATTGGTTAAATAGGAATCATTGACCTTTTTAGAAAACGATTTTGAAACTATTTTCGGACGCGTTTGTAGGTTTGAAATCTGACTCTTGGTCAAAAGCCAAAAGTCTCTTTAAGTTAATCTTTCCAAGTAAAATCACTTTTCTGCTAAGTCAAAACTATCAATTTCTTAAAAATAGGTTTACCTCTTTAACACGGAAGGCACCCTTTATATGTGACAATAAAGGAATTTAATTTAAAGAGTAAACTCGGTTCTTAGTAGTCAAAAGCTACAAGTTCCCGTTAAATTGATTCTTTGCTATCAATAGAAAATACTGCCCCATAAGTAGGTTCATCTACGCATGATCGGACTAATACCTGATTACATGATTTACATTCCAACCTGTCCTTTAAACTGTTATTTACTTCGTCATTTACTTTGTGCACTGCACTCACATCAATATTCTTGTTCGCCTTAGATAAGCACCTTAGCAATAGAGTTGATAGATTGACAATTGGTCTCTGTGGTTCGATAATCTTATATATTACTTCGATAGGCTGTACACTTGCAGTACTACATTTAGGCTATACGTTACAGATCAAACCCCATCAAGTTTTTGGCGCCGTTGCCGGGGACCAACTTCGTCAAATTTCGTACCCTATTGTTATCCCGTTTAGACTAAGGCTATTCTAGCCGGTAGATGCGTAGAAATCGTAGCACCGGCAACCTAATAGATCCTTTAGTAGAACCTGAACGTTACGCTCGTGCCCGTCTTTTTATTCGCAAGATAAGAAGAGCTATGGCAGAAGATCGTAACCAAAGACCGCTCAAGGAATTCGCCCAACCATCTAACGAGGAACCTAGTTCTAGTATAGTAAACCCTGCTATAACTACCAACAACTTTGAACTAAAGCCCTCGTTACTACAATTAGTACAACAAAACCAATTCGCTGGTCTCGCTACCGAGAACCCGAATCAACATTTAAAGGTATTTATCTAGTTAGCTGACACCCTTAAGGCAAATGGAGCCACACCCGAAGCTATCCGATTAAGACTGTTTCCTTTTTCCCTTAGAGGTAAAGCTCACGACTGGTTAGACGCCCTTCCAACTAACTCAATAACAACTTGGGAAGACCTTAGGAGAGCTTTTCTTGCGAGGTATTTTCCACCAAGCAAGACCGCTGTTCTTAGGAATCTGATCACTCGTTTCACCCAAAACCAAGGCGAATCACTTTTTGATGCCTGGGAGAGATATAAAGAACTTTTAAGAGCTTGTCCGCACCATGGCCTGGAGCAATGGTTAATCATACATACCTTCTATAATGGACTCCATTACAACACAAAGATGTCCATAGACGCTGCCGCAGGCGGAGCGTTGATGAACAAACCTTACCTTGACGCTTGTGCCCTAATAGAGGACATGGCCCAAAACCACGCCCAATGGGGATTAGAACGAGCGACAGTAGAGAAAAAGGAGAGCCATGGAGGAAAGCATGAGGTAAGTTGCATGGACATGATTAATGCCAAGATGAACGCCCTAGCCTTGAGAGTCGAGAACATGTCTCAAAACCCAACCACAGTAGCAGCAATCCAATCGGAGTGCAAACTCTGTGGAACTCAAGAACATCAAACCATTGACTGTAACCTTTTGAACGAATCAAGCTCAGACCAAGTTAACTATACTCAAGGGAACCCTTTCTCGAATACCTACAATCCTGGATGGAGGAACCACCCGAATTTCTCTTACAAAAACAACAACCCTATCCAAAATCCCGGACCTTCGAGACCTCAAGGATTCCAAACGCAAAAACAAAACCAACCTATGCAAATAGTACCCCCAAGACCAAACCTTAAAGAAACCATAGACACCTTTATTCAGGCTCAAACCCAGCAAAATAAGGAGTTTATGAACCAACACATTCACACGAACGAACTAGTTACTCAATTAGCAACCAAGTTTGACCAGATAATAACCCACACCAAAATGCTTGAGACTCAGATTTCCCAAGTAGCCCAAAACACCTCTGTACAAGTTGCACCTGGAGGACAATTCCCTGGACAAACTCAACCAAATCCAAAAGGCCAAGCAAATTCTATCACATTAATAAGTGGAACTGCTTATGAAGGGCCTAGAAATCCTAACTTAAGCACATCAGAAAAAACTATGGAAGATGCTACGCCCAAAGACCAGGTGGAGGAACCAGAGAAACCAGAAAAGCAATCAAAACCAGAAGTAGAGAAAAACACTCAACAACCTTATAAACCACCTATTCCATTCCCACAGAGGCTGAAAAACACCAAAGTAGAAAACCAGTACCAAAAGTTTATTAAGGTAATAGAGAAACTCCATGTTGAGATTCCTTTTACTGAGGCTATAACCCAGATGCCATCATATGCTAAGTTTTTGAAAGATATTTTGACCAATAAACGGCGACTCGATGATCCCAAGCCTTTAGAATGTCATTTTATATCCGAAAATAAACTCGCCAAGAAAGATAAAGACCCTGGAAGTTTTTCTATCCCTTGCATCCTAGGTAACCATATGATAGATAAAGCATTTTTAGACCTAGGAGCAAGCGTAAGTCTGATGCCTCTGGCCGTCTGTAAGAGGTTAAAATTAGGAGAACTTCAACCTACTAAGATGTCCTTACAACTAGATGATAGATCTGTCAAATATCCCATGGGTATTTTAGAAGACATACCTGTCAAGATTGGTCAGTTGTACATTCCGACCGACTTCGTCGTAATGGATATCAAAGAAGATGAAGACATCCCAATCCTCTTAGGAAGACCCTTCCTATCGACCGCCGGAGCTATAATAGATGTTAAGAAAGGGAAACTGACTTTCGAGGTAGGAGATGAAAAGATTGAGTTCATTTTATCAAAATTTCTAATGGCACCAGTGATAGGAGATGCGTGCTATGCCATCGACATCATTGATGAATGTGTAAATGAGCTCGAACAAAACGAATTCTTAACCAAATTACCATCAACCCCTATTTTAGAGGATGACGGATTTGAGAGTATCGAACCGTACATTGACGACAACCTTTTCGAATGCTTAGCTCTTGCCCATGACCTTATGCCGCGTGCTGAGAAAACCACTATAGAACTTAAGGAACTACCCAAGAATCTAAGATATGAGTTTTTGGATGAGGAGATGAATAGACCTGTTATAATTAGCGCCACTCTAAACCAAATAGAAACAAATCAACTCTTAGATACCTTGCGAAAATATCCCTCAGCTTTAGGGTATAAAGTTTCAGATTTAAGAGGTATAAGCCCATCCGTATGCATGCATCGGATTATGCTAGAAAAAGATTCAAAACCCTCAAGAGAACATCAAAGAAGAATAAACCCTATCATGAGTGATGTAGTCAAGAAAGAAGTTATTAAGTTATTAGAAGCTGGTATCATATACCAAATTTCGGATAGTGAATGGGTAAGCCCAGTCCATGTGGTACCCAAGAAAGGAGGTATCACTGTTCTGAAAAACGAAAAAGGTGAGCATGTGGCAAAATGAACAGAAGGAGGATGGCGTATGTGTATAGATTACAGAAAGTTGAATAAGGCAACGAGAAAAGACCATTTCCCTCTCCCATTTATAGATCAGATGCTTGAACGTCTAGCAAGACACTCATGTTTCTGCTATCTTGATGGGTATTCGGGGTTTTTCCAAATCCCTATTCACCCAGAGGACCAAGAAAAAACCACATTTACCTGCCCTTATGGAACATTCGCTTATAGACGAATGCCCTTTGGACTCTGTAATGCACCTGCCACTTTCCAACATTGTATGATGTCAATTTTCGCAGACTACTTAGATGGAATTATGGAAGTATTTATGGACGATTTTTCAGTGTGTGGGTTTGATTTCAAAAACTGCCTCTCGAACTTGGAGAAAATCTTAAAAAGATGTGTGGAAGTAAACCTTGTGTTGAATTGGGAAAAGTGCCACTTTATGGTAAGAGAAGGGATAGTCTTGGGACACATTATTTCTGAAAGAGGTATAGAAGTCGATAAGGCCAAGATAGAAGTTATAGAAAACTTAAACCCACCTAAGACCGTTAGGGAAATAAGAAGTTTCCTAGGACATGCCGGGTTCTACCGACGTTTCATCAAGAATTTTTCCGCAATAACAAAACCTTTAACTAACTTATTGATGAAGGATGTCGAGTTTGAATTCGACCAAAAATGTCTTGAGGCCTTTGAAGTTTTAAAGCAAGCTCTTATTTCAGCACCTATCATAAGACCACCTGATTGGACACAACCCTTTGAAATCATGTGCGATGCTAGTGATTTCGCTGTAGGAGCTGTACTAGGGCAAAGAAAAGAAAAAAAACTGCATGCAATTTACTATGCTAGTAGAACACTAGACGCTGCCCAGCTAAATTATACAACCACAGAAAAAGAATTGCTAGCCGTAGTTTTTGCTATTGATAAATTTCGATCTTATTTGGTGGGAGCAAAAATAATAGTATACACAGATCATGCAGCAATCCGGTACTTGTTAAGTAAGAAAGATGCTAAGCCTAGATTGCTCAGATGGGTACTTTTACTCCAATAATTTGACTTGGATATTAAGGATAAAAAAGGAGCTGAAAACTTAGTAGCTGATCATCTCTCTAGGTTAGAACACCTTAAGCCAGAACCTATACCTATAGACGATCACTCTACTTATGAAAGATTAATAGCTGGGATAAACTCAACTGAAGAAGAGACCTATGAGGAAATCTCAACCATGAACAACATACCATGGTACGCAGATATTGTGAATTATCTAGCCGCTGATATCATACCCCCTGACTTAAGTTACCAACAGAAGAAGAAGTTTTTTAGAGATGTTAAACACTTCTTTTGGGATGAACCCCTCCTATTCAAAAGAGGAATAGATAATATATTCCGACGATGTGTGTCGGAGGAAGAAGTAGGCAACGTCATTAAACATTGTCATGCTTCACCTTATGGTGGACATGCAAGCACGTCTAAAACATGCGCCAAAATATTTCAAGCAGGTTTTTATTGGCCTACTGTATGGCGCGATGTCCACACTTACATTACAAAATGTGACCGATGCCAACGCACTGGGAACATCTCAAGACGTGATGAAATGCCTTTAAGTAACATCCAAGAAGTGGAAATATTTGATGTCTGGGGTATAGATTTCATGGGACCTTTTCCTTCCTCAATGGGTAACAAGTATATCCTAGTAGCTGTCGATTATGTCTCAAAGTGGATCGAAGCTGTTGCATCACCCGCAAACGATACCAAGGTAGTTATCAAACTGTTTAAGAATATTATTTTTCCTAGGTTTGGAACCCCGAGGTTAGTCATAAGTGATGGAGGATCGCATTTTATATCTAAGATATTTGACAAGCTTCTAAGCAAATACGGAGTAAAACATAGAGTAGCATCACCATATCACCCGCAAACCAGTGGCCAAGTAGAGGTATCGAATAGGGAGATTAAGCAGATCCTAGAAAAAACCGTATCACTATCCAGAAAAGACTGGTCTGGAAAACTTAAAGACGCCTTATGGGCTTATAGAACGGCTTATAAAACCCCTATTGGAACAACTCCTTATCAATTGGTTTATGGAAAGTCCTGTCATTTACCCTTCGAACTAGAACATAAAGCCTATTGGGCCATTTAATCCTTGAATCTAGATTACCTAAAAGCCGGAGAAAAACGTATCCTGGACATTCACAAGCTAGAAGAGCTTCGCTTGAATGCCTATGAGAATGCCATCATATATAAGGAAAGAACCAAGATGTGGCATGATAAAAAAATCATCAAGAAAGATTTCAACATTGGTGATCCTGTTCTCCTATTTAACTCAAGGTTACGACTTTTTCCTGGTAAGCTTCGTTCAAGATGGACAGGTCCATTTGAAGTGTCAAAAGTTCTAAAGTCTGGAGCAGTAGAAATCAAAAACAATTCATGCGCTCCATTTGTGGTAAATGGACAAAGACTGAAGCTCTACAAAGGAGGCGATTTGCCTGTTGACTACTCTAGACATATTCTTATAGACCCACCAATACCCACATAAAGTAAGATCTAATCGTCAAGCTAATGACGTTAAACAAGCGCTGCATGGGAGGCAACCCATGGTTTATTCTTAATTTTATTTTTATTTTATTTTAGTAGTTTTATCTGGACTAATTTCTTGTGTTTATATTTTCAGGATGCATTACCCCGATGGTATGGTTGTGATTTTCAGAGATGAAGCACAAAAAGCCCGATTTGCTACCTTATCTGCTAGACCTATGGTACCCACTAGGTACCCCGATCAGAGCTGCATGGAGGCACTCGGGATTGAGCCAAGTATTAGGTATCTGTGCAACCAACTTGGCTGGGATTCTTATGCTGATGATGTCCATAAATTGCTAGCTCTCTGCGCACTATTATGGAAAGTCAGCTGGCTTTCCAGAGAGAACAACACCTACACCAGACCACATACGCTCGTCACTTCCAATTGATGGAGGCAACCCAAGGCACCCTCATTGGTCGGACCCAAGAGCTACAAGCGGCAAATACCGCCTTGTCAGAGAGACTGGAGCAACTTGTTTTGGACCGAGATAGCCGTCGTCGCAGCCGTAGCCGCCGTTCCGGTCGTACCAACCAGGATGGTGAAGGTCCTAGTGGCCCCCACTAGTGTTTTCAGGTACCTCCTCCTACCTTATTTTGGAACATTGAGGACAATGTCTGATTTAAGTGTGGGAGGAGCATTTATCGCTTTTATTTCCCGTTTTCGCTTTTATTTTTCGCTTTTATTTTCCGTTTTTTCCTGCTTTTATTTCCCTTCCGCATTTTTCCTTTTTCCTTTGTTTTCAGGATCCTTGTCATTTCAGAGCCTTCTGTGAAGAAACGAGCCAAAACGCCAAGAAATTAGGGTTTTTCAAGATATTCTGCACTTATGGCGTTGAGCGCCGCGCTGGCTACAGGGAACGCGATGACGTGGCCCACTTTCACCCAGAGATCAACTGCCACGTTCCCATGATGTGGCAGTTCCATGCACCGCGCCCGCGGTCACCCCCACCGCGCCCGCGGCCTTCACAACAAGCTTCCCGCTCAAAAGAAGTTAAGGGGCATGCTGGTCCTTACGCACCTCAAAGATCCTCTATAAATAGTTTTCGATAGTCATTCTTTAGTTTCATCCAAGCTTAGTACAATCTTAAGCCATATACTATCAGTTTCTGTAAAGTGATAATCTCTTCACATCGGGGAGTTATTGCGGTGTAGATTGAGTTGTAATCGAGTCTTGGAGCACTTTGGTTGAAGTTCATCATACCAGCCTTACCTTTCCGTAGATTTGTATCAGATTCAAGTCTCCGACCGGAGCAAGGTTCTATTTTATTGCATTTCTTTATTTAAATGCTCTTACCATAGTCTACACGTTTTATAGACTTTAAATGCTCTTACCATAGTCTACACGTTTTATAGACTTTAAATGCTCTTACCATAGTCTACACGTTTTATAGACTTTAAATGCTCTTACCATAGTCTACACGTTTTATAGACTTTAAATGCTCTTACCATAGTCTACACGTTTTATAGACTCGCACTTATTATGTCTGGCTAAACTATAAAGGTTAGGATGTAATGATTGTCATCGTGGTTGTGTTCCAATTATCATGCTAGTGAAAATACTCTGGGGATGTTTTGCTTCTAACTTAAGTCAATTGTGTTTAAATGTTTATTGGGTAAGATCGAAAGCCGTCCAAACTAATGATACGACTTGATTATTATTTAACCAAACAAAAAGAGCGAAAGCCGTTGATTGGTTAAATAGGAATCATTGACCTTTTTAGAAAACGATTTTGAAACTATTTTCGGACGCGTTTGTAGGTTTGAAATCTGACTCTTGGTCAAAAGCCAAAAGTCTCTTTAAGTTAATCTTTCCAAGTAAAATCACTTTTCTGCTAAGTCAAAACTATCAATTTCTTAAAAATAGGTTTACCTCTTTAACACGGAAGGCACCCTTTATATGTGACAATAAAGGAATTTAATTTAAAGAGTAAACTCGGTTCTTAGTAGTCAAAAGCTACAAGTTCCCGTTAAATTGATTCTTTGCTATCAATAGAAAATACTGCCCCATAAGTAGGTTCATCTACGCATGATCGGACTAATACCTGATTACATGATTTACATTCCAACCTGTCCTTTAAACTGTTATTTACTTCGTCATTTACTTTGTGCACTGCACTCACATCAATATTCTTGTTCGCCTTAGATAAGCACCTTAGCAATAGAGTTGATAGATTGACAATTGGTCTCTGTGGTTCGATAATCTTATATATTACTTCGATAGGCTGTACACTTGCAGTACTACATTTAGGCTATACGTTACAGATCAAACCCCATCAGTGTTTAAGGTTTGAAATAGCTTGGATGGATGAAATGGAAGGTGTTTGAACAGGTTTGGGCAAAAGTGCACGAGCAAATTGTGTTGTGGAACTCAATCTGCAGGGAGTGCCCTATTTTGCAGCAAAACAGGGATTTTGTGTATTAGGAGGTATGAGGGGTGGAAGGGTCGTGCTTTAGGTCTGCTTTGATGTATGGAACTTGTGTGCAATGTTTGCTTTGGCTTGTGTTAACAGAAAAATCAAGTTGGTCTTGTTTTGCAATGTTTCTTCTATATGAAGCAAAGATGTGTAAGTGTCTCTCACAGGCCTGTACAAGCCATCTTGTATGCTGCACACAACCCTCTAGGCCCCCTCTAATCCCTGGATTTGATTTGCAATCTCAGATCTTTGTTCAAGGCTCAATGCTTAGTGGTTTGACATAAAGCTACTTTTGCAAAAATGGCAAAATCACTTTTACTACTTAAGGCTTAAACTTGCATGTAATGCCCAAATGGATGAGATAACACCTTAACACAATGGTTAGGAATTAAATTATGCAGTGTAAGTTGGTTTTGAGGCCTGCAAGCTAGCATTACACAAGCTGATTTGAAAATGCAAGTTGCTATGAACATGCCTTGGCCATGAACAAAAGTGAGTTTTTGCCAACTTTGTGAATTCGATTCTCTCTAACCACAAGGGTGCTTAAGGAGTTCTTGGACAATTTGGAAAGCTTGGAACATGTACTAAAATCCATCTTTGTAATGCAACTTGAAACTCCAAGTGGAACTATGTGAAAAATGGCCAAGAAGATGGGTAAAAATCCTGCCTAGATTAGGGCAAATTTCTTCTAAGTTAAAAGTTTTTGGTACCCTTGTTCCAAAAATCATAACTTGAGATGCAAGCTTCCTTTGAGAAAACTTTGTGAATCAAAGTTGTAGACTTTGTGATGGACTACAACTTTCATGTTTCAAGTTTTGTTTGAATCCATTTGCATCTTGGTGAAAAAATAGGACAGAGTTAGGAAAAAATAAGAAAATTTCATAACTTAGAAAATTTCTAAGTTATGAAATTTTTCATTTTAAACCCTAATTTGCATTTTTGGGTTTCTTGATGGGCAAGTTTCATAATTTGACATGTCTTGATGAAATATGACTCTTGGCACTTGATTTTGACCAAAAAGTCAAAGTTTGACTTTTCAGTGTACAGTCAAATTTTGATCAGTTGACTGAAAAATTCATCTGTCAATCCTATGCATTTGAGATCTTTTGAACTTGTTGAATGGGTCAAGACAATGTCATTGAGTCCTTGAGTCCATGTGTGAGCTTGATTTGCCATTGGCTAGGTCAAACAGTCAAAAATTGCCTTTGTGCAGTCAAAACCCTAAAAATGACCATTTTGCCCTTTTGGTGATCTGATCAAATTTCTTGTGGAATTGTGATCCAAACTTGATCACATGGTTCATATGAGTTCATAATGTTGATGTGGGTCAAATTTCATGAGGTTTGACTGTCAATTGGCCACATTTGACTTTTTCCCCAATAAAGCTGATTTCTAGGTCAACTGTCCAATTGGCTGGGCAAAACTTTGAATCAAACCCTGAAACTTGGTAAGGGCAAACTTGTGAGTCCAACATGAAGTATGAAAGTCACTTTGGGAATTTTGGGTTAAAACATCCCTGTGCAAACTCAAATCCTAATTTAGGTCAACAGTGCAATGAGGGGTCTTGAGCAGAACAAACCCTAGCTTGATCTTGAGTTTCAAGAGTCTTGTGTTGAGAAAGTGTTGATGAAATGAGAGGGCAAATTTTGGGGTACAACATTATGCATCACATATGACTAACCCTGTATTGCTTTCAGGAAAGACATTATTATCAGCAATTTCCAGCAAGCCCATGATCAACACTCGAAGTTAAACAGAGTAATCATCGGCACAACAAAAGCAACCCTACTATCCAGGCTTTCATATCAAAGTAACCCTACTATCTAGGTTCCTTCTCACAGCCCTGCTATCTAGGATTTCATATCGAAGAAACCCTACTATCCAGGTTCCTTCTCACAGTCCTGCTATCCAGGCTCTCATATCGAAGAAACCCTACTATCCAGGTTCCTTCTCACAACCCTACTATCCAGGCTTTCATATCGAAGAAACCCTACTATCCAGGTTCCTTCTCAAAGCCCTGCTATCCAGGCTCTCATATCGAAGAAACCCTACTATCCAGGTTCCTTCTCACATCCCTACTATCCAGGCTTTCATATCGAAGAAACCCTACTATCCAGGTTCCTTCTCACAAACCTACTATCCAGGCTTTCATATCGAAGAAACCTTACTATCCAGGTTCCTTCTCACAGCCCTACTATCCAGGATTTCATATCGAAGTAACCCTACTATCCAGGTTCCTTCTCACAACCCTACTATCCATGCTTTCATATCGAAGTAACCCTACTATCCAGGTTCCTTCTCACAACTCTACTATCCAGGCTTTCATATCGAAGTAACCCTACTATCCAGGTTCCTTCTCACAACCCTACTACCCAGGCTTTCAGATCGAAGTAACCCTACTATCCAGGTTCCTTCTCATAACCTTACTATCCGGGTTTTTTTCCTCTATTATCCCCAGACAGCAGTCCACAACACTGTAAGACCTGGACCCGATCAAACACAATTGATTTCACATTTCCCTAGTAATTCGCAGTGCAACATATACCCCGACCAAACACAAGATCACTCCCGCTTCCCAACCAGAATCATTCCCCAGTAGAGTAACGGACAACTGAAGCTCCTAAAACGCTATTTCCTCTCAAGACAGAGACCAACATTCCCCAGCGAAGTCCTCCTCAACAACAGGTACACAGGTTCTCGCAAAGGAATCTCTTATGCGATCAACACTTCTTCTGATGGCATCTTTAAGCCCATCTTCCGTCATTGACCTCCAAATGGCATCTGTAAGCCCATTCCCGACATCACAAGACAAATATCACTTCATGCGAGTGCAAATTTCTGGGCACTCTAATGTTCAATCATATTCCAACTTTTAGATCACGAAAGGCAGACAAGCCAATCTACATCCTCAGGTTTAAGAAGATTGAACAGGGGAAGCTGTTGTACCCCAAAATTTGCCCTCCCATATTTCTCAATACATGTCAAGTGAGGTCCTCAAATTGCTTAAGGAAGTCCAAGAGTTGACCAGACAAACTCTCTCCTAAGGCAGTCTATCTCAAATTAGGGTTTCATTTTACATCAAGATGCTTGAGTCCAAAGGATCCCAAATTCTCACCTTTGTCCTAATATGTTCTCAAGATCATCCATGACAAGTTTCAAGCCTTGTAGAAGAAGTTTGCTCAGTCAATTGCTCAAAAGCCTGAAAATCGACTGTGCTAGGTCAAAAGTCAACTATGGCCCACATACAGTTAAACTTCAAGATTTTTGGTCAAAATTCTCATTTTTAAGTATTATTCATAATTTGATCAAGATTTGATCATGTTTCCTCAAAGATTGCTCACAATTCATCAAAACCCTAAAGTTGCTAAATTAGGGTTTTACAGGAAAAGTCAACTCAACTTTGACCAAGCATAACTTTCTCATACTTTATCAAAAATGACCCATCTAAAGCTAATTTTGAAGAGGATGTAATTCCCTACAATTCATCTTCAGCTCCCAAGTTCAAAATATGCATTCACAAGAAGATATGAATTTGGACATTATAGGTCATTTTGAGAAGTCAACAAAAACACCTTTTAGGTCAAAGCTTCATATATGAACATGGAAGACTCATTTGAGATGAGACCAAACGGGTTGCTTAGAGGACATCCTAAGATTTCTAAAAAGTCCAAGAACACCTCTCTAGGGTCAAAATTGAGGGAGTTATGCATTGGCCAAGTTGACCGTTTTTGCAAAATTGCCAAAAGACAAATGTGTCCAAAATTGCATTTTTGCCAAATGGGCCCAACTTTTTATGCTTGCACTGAGTTTGTAATGTGACCCACGACCCATGAGCCCTTCCACTTGTCATTATCTTATTTTTGTTATTTATTTTGATTTTATTTCATTTAAATCAAATAAAATCAATATAAAATAATGAAAATATCAAAAATCAATAAAACCTTGAGATTTTATGCATGATTAGATTCATTATACAGCTGGAGACAAGATCAAATCGTGCAAGGGTTCATATGGACATAAAAGATTGAAATTGCTTGTTTTGGAAAGATTTGGTGCAAGGATGAAATCATTGATCAATCTTCATATTTGGAAAAGATTTGATACAAACTTTAACCCTAATGCACTCTAGTATACATAAGAAACGAAGGCAGACCAAAGAGAGAGGCTGGAGGCGTGCAAAGGCAGAGAACCAATTGCAAAAATTCAAGGAAAAAAGTGCAAACCAAATTCCAAGTTATAGGCCATCTCAAACCATTCTAACCATACCAATCGTTTGCTGGACGTCCCAGGATCGTGTTTCAATCGTTAGCAAGCCTCCCCACGCTCAGAATCCCCCTGTAACATTCACACGGTTTGCCTATTTTATTGAATTTGAATATATTGATTATGGCATATTTAGCATGATTGATTGGCATATTTATAATCTTTGAGATGTTTGTAAGCTAATGACTTTATTCAATTGCATTTTTATTGACTGAATGTAAAATTGCCATGGCTAGGGTTTGTTCTTTGTTTTTAGGGGTTTCTTATACAGGAAAAATTGGACTTGATAATGGTACCATGATGCTCGTGAGGTTGAAACAAGTTGAGTGATACCATTGGTTTTCATTTATCATGCGCGTACAGGATTGTTGAAATGCACAGGGGCTATACCTACGCTTAACGTCTGTAGGTAAAAGTTGCAAAACTTACAGCGACGGTGGGAGGAAGAAGGTGGATACATGGTGCTCCCTGACTTTCCAGTTTGAATTTCGCACATTTCAAAGTTTAACATTTTGTTTTTATTATATAATATTTGTTTGTTATTGTATATACAACTAAAACAACCAGCTCTGTTGGCAAGTGTGCAAAGGAGGAATGTATAAGGACCTGGGTTTGATCCCCAGGTTCCTTATTTGCTTCATATTATTTTTCGATGAAGGATCAGGTACACCTCACGCTTCAGGATCCACCATGTGCTATCCAGATCTGATCGTTCAACCCATCAAGGCTTCAGATCTAACGCTTTCTCCCTGGAGGACCACCATGCGCCCCAGTAAAACGTGCACGTGGGATTGAGCAAAGTCAAAAAGGCCTAAGCTTGTTGGGCCAAGAAATTGCAAACGACACCCCCCCTTTTTGCTAAACATCAGGCCCATTACTAATCCTCTTTATATTTCTTTTTTCTTATTTCTTTTTATTCTTTTAATTTTCTTTATTCATTTAATTTGCAAACTAATTAATTTTTCACCAAAATCATAAAATCAAGAGTTTTACAAAAAAAAAATAAGAATTAGGTTTTTTTTAATCAAATTTAATTTAATATTAGTTTAATTTAATTTAGGGAAATTCTAACTTTTTTATATAATTAAAATCAATTAGAAAATTTAGGGTTAGACTCTTGATTCAATATTTATTTCTTTCTCAAAATAAAAATACAAAAAAAAATAGGTTAATTTAATTATTTTTCTTAAATTAAAATTAATTAGTAATTAGGTTCTTTTTTATTCAATTGAACTTTATTTTGTCAAATAACAAAAAACGACAAAAAAATGATTTTTCCTTTAAATTACAATTAGGTATAGTTGGGGTCAAAACCCTAATTATTTTGCATTCGATTCATCGCGCGTGTTTATTATTTTTGCAATATTGATGTAACTATCCACGGTATGTAATAGTTTAATCTAGGACTTTCTTTTATTTATCGTCTTTTACGGGTTTTTTTGGCTATGTAATTAATCCCTATCCCGAAGCCTTGTAATAGCGTAGGTTTATTTTCTCGTATTTTAATTCTCGCAAATATTAACTGTTTAGATGTATGTTAATAGGATTGTATGACAAGATTACATGATAATTTAAAACGGCTAGAAAACCCTAATGTGCAAAGATAATAACTAAAATCAAATCACTCGCACATATGCACTCCTAGGGTATACTCTCACTTCGGTTGCCTTCGGTAAACGATCATGAAGTATAGGGTGTCATAGTAGTTACCCTTCTGTCTAAAAAAAGATCAAATGTCCCGCTCGAATGTTGCCTCAGAATGTTTCCTCGGAAATGTTGCCTCGAATATGATCTTAAGACTTTAGGATTATTACTAAGGTGTCCTAACATTGCTTTAATGATCGTACGTCCCTTACGAATTGACCCTTACAAATCCAACGACGGTGCTACCTATTTCTCAATAGTGGGATAACGCTGTCTAAAGGAAACGAGAATAGAAACAATCTTTTTTCCGAGTAGGTAGATGCTAGTAGGTACTTGCTCAAATCAAACTTTTCACACTTACACTCTTCAAAACAACTTCGTCACACCTTTGTGGACTGATACAACGGTTATCACGAAGTCAAAACTTTTCAAAACAAAGCACATACACAAGCAATTTTAAAAGATGAGAAAGTATCTAAGAGCCCATGGAAAACCATGGATAGAAAGGGTGCTAATACCTTCCCTTTCTATAATCTACCCCCCGTACTCAGAATATCTCGAAAAAGGATTTTTTCTGTACTTTTTTCCTTTCCGATTGGATAAAATAAAAGTGGGTGGCGACTCTTGCTTACCGCGACATTTTGCGAAACGCAAAACGCAAGCCAACATTTTCAAAATAATCGGTTCTGCCACTGTATCACACATATGTCTCCCATTTGTTTGTTTGGGTGATACACTCCCCTTAGCTAAAGCACTTCTCTTGTTTCACCCATCCCTTTGAGTCAGTATGTGCTACTCATGTTTGTGTACTTTTGCCAAAGCACTTGTTTGCTTATTTGATTGCTATACCATGCTTCCCTTAGGATCGCTCAATTAGAGTAGCTTTCAAGCTAGACATTAGGATAGGTATCCATGCATGCTATCATAGGGTAGAAATTTCCCTTTTCAAAATCAACCATAAGATCTATCGTTGTATGATAACATTAGGGATAAATTTAGGTTAGTCTCTCATAGATGCTTTTCTTTCTTTTTCATCCTTGTATTAAGACTAAAACTCTTTCCTTTAATCAAAAGCATAAACATCTAACAACTTTCAAATCCTTTTTTAAGGTAAAAGATATCAACTAATACAAACTCTTTCGCGCCTTCGGGCTTTTCTTTCCAACTCTTTCTAAAGAACATGTTAATTCACTTCTGTGCTGACGCGTAAGTATTCAAAGGTCGAGCTGCGGTAGAAGGCGAAATTAATAGTGTTCATTAAAAAATACAAACCAACAGAAACTTTTGAGCCAAACTACAGATGCTCTGATTCCTTAAAAGGGATACGTAGGCATTGAGGTAGGGCCTGAGCGAGCACAACTTTATTTTCCCTACATTATTTTCTCTTTTCTTTTACATGCATTCCATCTTTGCATTTTATTTTAGTTCTTAAGCATTATATTTGACCACACCCAATAGATTAGAATAACAAGAGTGGATACCGTAGAATACTACGGGCGTGTGGGGTGTTAATATCTTCCCCTTGCAAAACAAACTTTCTTACCTGACCTCTCCGTCATTTGACAGTGATTTCTCCCTTCTCAGGTTTACTTGATGTTTTCCTTTCCCTTCATGTGGGATAAAAAACGTTCGATGGCGACTTCATTGATTTCATCTCGATGATTTGTTCAACTGGTTGTTTCAAACAGTTAAAAATAGCATACGTAATGAAGAAGTTAGAAGAAAAGAGTGTGGTTTGATCGTTACTCCTAATCATTCTAAATATCTAGTTACAAAGTCACGAGGGAGAAGAAAAACTAGAAATTTTCATAAGTGTGACAAATTTGAGAATTGCGACTAGTCAAGAACTAGAAAAGAAATTATATGCTACAATTCCTGACAAGGCGAGACACATAGGAATAAATTGAAAATTTCTCAAAATATAATATTCAATGGAAAAAGATGAAAATAATGACAAGAAAAATGACAAAGACACGACATCATGATGTATACATTGTTTATCATGATAATTCCATAAACCTTGCATGTCAAGATTCAACTTGGATTATTGATTCAGGTGCCTCATACCATGTTACTCAAAGGCGTGATTTCTTTTCATTTTATATTGTTGATGATTTTGGGATGGTAAAAAGGAGAAATGAGGGAGTTTGTGAAATTGTTGGTCTGAGAGATGTTTAGGTTGAAAGTAATGTTAAATGAGAGCTTCAATTGAATAATATGAGACATGTTCCTAATATTCGTCTCAACTTGATTTTTTTCAAAGCCTTGGATACTAAAGGTTATCACACTTACTTTGGTAATAATGGCCTATGCAAGATTACCAAAGGGTCACTGGTGGTATCAAATGAGAAAAGTTCCACAACTCTTTTCACGGTGTTTGTAAAGTTATCCAAGGAGGAAGTAAATGCAGTTGAAGATACATCTAGTGATTTATGAATAACACGCCTTGATCACTTGAGTGAGAAAGGACTCAACATTGTTGCAACAAAAAATTTCCCGATAAAAGGTACTCCTCTTAAAACTTGCACTTATTTTTTTTCAGTGAGCAATATAGAGTTTTCTTTCATAGTAAGGGTATTCATACAATGATGTTTTCATGATGGATAATAAATATTTAGGTGCTCCATCATATTTTGTTAGTTTTATTGACTATCATTCTAGAAAAGTGTGGGATTTTGTTTTAAAATCTAAATACTAAGTACTTTGTGTTTTCAAGCACTCTCATGCAAGTACTGAAAGAGAAAAAGAAAAGAAGCTTAAATGTGTAATTGATGATAAATGTGGTGAATACAAATTCCTATTTGAATAGTATTGTAAAGAGCATGGAATCAAGTTGTCATACCCCAAATTTTCCCCATCAATTTCAATGGTCATATTATTCAAAATCTTAGTGTTGCTATCATATTATTTAAATGTGTTTGTTTTGAATTTTATTCTAATGGGGGTTTAAATTCACAAAAGGTGTAGTGCTTCAAATGGGCCATCAAAATCTGATGGCTCATTAAGGTTTTTGATTCATTATGAAAAATAGAGAAGGGTGTGCGTGTGGAATGTCAATGGTCCTTTAAAATATTTTGTTGAGGCCCGTTTAAAATATCATGATAGAGGGTGTATGTTGTTTTACTTCATTTGGATTTGGGAGGTACATATCAATTCTTTTTTGAAGGCCCAATGACTGCATTTGACCAAAAGTCAATTTTTGACTTTTTAGTCAATCAATTATAATTATTATTATTTTGAATATTGTTAATTACATTATTATTATTATAATGACTTCATTATTATTATAATTGTTACACTTATTTATTTTAATGATATCATCTGATCTAAATATATCTATTATTATTATTAATATTATTATAATCATAATTATATATTTATAATATATTATTATTTTAAAATAAAACATTGACCAAAGTCAAAATAAGGCGAAAAACCCTAATCGCAAATCTTGCAACAGCAACACTATTCTTCTTCTTCCTCGCTAAGCTTTCAAGGCCCAGATCCAAAAATGCATAAAATCACAAAAAAAAAAAACAGAATCAATAATTCAATTAAATCTTCAGAAACTTATAACTAAAATCAAATCATAATGAAATCATATCAAACTACAACCAATTTACAATCAAATCTTTCCTTAATTCTAAAATACAAATCAGATCCAAATTCCCTAAAACAAATTCAATCAAATAATCAATCTAAAGATTGAAACGATAATCAACAAAACTTTTCCTAATTCAAATCTAATTCTAAATCTATAAATATCCTAATTTTCTAAGAGTTAGGGGAGTGAAATCTGAAAAAGAAGAAGAATATGAGAATAAGGTGAAGTCAAAATCAACCCCTTTTCATATAGATCTAGGGTTTCTGAACAGAAACCCTAAGATCTTCTATCGATCGCCGCCGCGCCTCCACCGTCACTCTTCATACCTACAAATCGGAGAAGGAGAAAGAATCAGAAAGCTAATCGAGAAACCATAACAAACACGAAATTGCATCGGAGGTAAGCCTCAAAACTTAGCTGTAGGGTTGTTTTGATTTGCCTTTTGGGTTCATAAAGGGTTTAGGGTTGTGGGGGTTACGCCGTTGCTGTTTAGAGTTTTAGGGGTGGTGGTTGTTATGGTTTTTAGGGTTTGTTGTTGTTGTTGTAAGAAAGAAGAAGAGAGGACAACAAGAAGAGAGAATGAGAAAGACAAAGAGAGAGGATAAGAGTGAGAAATAAAGAAGAATGAAACAAAGTAAAGCATTATATTTTCCCTTGTGATCCCGTGCCCACCTCCTTACCGTGCACCCTTAATCATGTCCCTCTAATCATGATCAAGCAATCACAATAGTGCAGCTGCACCGTAAACCCACACGCTCGCCCACACACGATCCAAACAGATCTCTCATGATTCAAACTTTGGGCCAAGCCCAATTGTTAACCACACCCCCTGTTTTTTATTTTACTTGCCTAACTGGATTCATACCCCCTCTCCCCCATATGTGGACTCCAAACCATACCCAGGCTCAAGCCCATTCTTTTTCAAACCTCTTATTTTACTACTAAATCACAAAATACACCCCTGTGTCTGCATTTGAGCCCAGTTCAATATCTGAACTTGGATCCTTACTTACCAGACCCCCTATATTTCTTGCCAGTTACAGAATACACCCCCTATCAATTTGGGCTAAGATTTTATTTTGGGCCTAGACTAATTTCTCATACACCACAAGCCCAATCTATTCACACCCCCACTTTTTGCTACTCTAACGCAGCATACACCCCTTCTAGCATTTTTGGGCCAAGTCCAATATCTGGACTTGGGCCCTTAAGTTTAACACCCCCAAGTTTACGTTTTGCACCCCCCTGAGTCTAAAAATCCCAAATTTAATTTATTTATTTAACCTATTTTATTTTCTATTTTACACATATTGTTATTAACATAATTTGCATTAAATATCTTTTTGCACAAAAATGTTAACAAATAATTATGGTATTAAAAATTGTTATTAATAATTTGGAAATATTTATTTATCAATTAAATTATTTTCTAAAATACTAACTATTTTTCTTTTATGTTTGCATTAAATATTTTCCTCATTCATTAAAACTTGTTTTTCTCATATTGCATCATATACTCGAAAAACATCTAACTAATCAAATACTAACTGTTTTTTACTAACATAACTCAAATTTATATTTATTTAAAAAAGGATTTTGGAAACTTCTTTTTCATAGATTGCGAACTACGTCTACGATTTCGCTAACTTCAAATCAGACTTGGTTCAAGTAGAATCTAAGGGATTTCCACAATCCATAAAAAATACAACCAAACACTACGAACTACGAATTAGGACTCTAATTCCTCATAAGAGGATACGTAGGCATACGACTTTAAAACCGTGGCGAATTCCCCTAATTAAAAATTAAAACCATATTCCTGAACCTTAAAGCTAACCCCTTATATCCTTGTGAACAAGGTATATGAAGAGTGTCTAACACCTTCCCTTCATCTATCGTGAGTAAAGACTTAGAATCTCTGTATCAACAATTAGGGTTATTCCGTTATATTCCCATCTTAAGATGAAAAATTAATGGTTGCGACTCTCAATATTTTATTCCGGTTACGACACAAGCTTGATAAGACTATTCCAAAGATGCCTCAACATAATGAAGTTTTCTTTCTCATGCAAATTTATCAAAAGTCTTTTGGGGGTGAAGTATTGAAAAATGTAATGGATTTGATTAATTTTTCTCCTTATATTCCACTTGATGGTGATGTTATAAACAAAGTATGGACAAGAAAATAAATCTTTTATGGTTACTTGAGAGTGTTTGGTTGTAAGGCTTTTATTCACATTTCAAGATATGAGAGATCAAACCTTTATAAAAGATATAAATAATGTGTATTTATAGGTTATGGTCATGAAGAGTTTGGTTATAGATTGAGGGATCCAATTAACAAGAAAATTATTAGAAAAAATCATGATGTGATATTTCTCGAAGACTAAACTATTAAAGGTTTTGGTAAAGCTGAGAGGCCAAAATCTAATGCTAGAAATTACATTGATGTTGTGTCTAAATATCCCCATGAAAATTTTGTTAATGGAAGATATAAAAAGGTAGATGATGAGAATGTGAATAATGACCATGAACCTTATCATGATGAGCTTGTTGAATATGCTCCAACTAAGTTATGTATTGAGCTTGAGTTGAGAAGATATATTAGAGAACATCGAGTTTCTCAGAGATATCCTCTACATGAATATTTGATGATCAGTGATAAGTAAAAATCTAAACTACTACCAAGAGATCATTTCAGGTTTTTATAAAGAATAATGGTTGAAGTCCATACAAGAAGAAATAAATTCCTTGCCTAAGTATCATATATTTGAGTTGGTGAAATTATCTAAGAAAAAAAGAACTAAATAATATAGTGTTATACATGATAAAGTTCGAAAAGAATAAATCTCAACCAAGATACAAAATAAGATTGGTTGTGAAAGATTTTAATTAGAGAAAGGTATTGAATTTGAAGAAATTTTCTCACCTATGGTGAGAATGAATTAGATTATAGTTGTAATAAGATTAGCCTCTAACTTGAATCTACAGGCTGAAAAACTTGATGTGAAGACTATTTTCCACTACTACAAAATATATTTTTGATAACATCATATTACTATGGCCACTATGCAACTGTAATAATATCTTATTTTTATACGCCTCATTTATTTTATTTTATTAAAATACTTTTCATCACGGTTCATAATAGTAAACATGGTGATAGATCAAGGGTTACAAGCTTCGATTTCCAACATCAACATTTTTTCATTTTTTCTATAAAAAAAGCGTTTGTCACTTAATTATATTGTGAAATAAAAATTGAAAAACAATTAACTATAGTTATTTTTAACAATTGTGATTAGATGTGTCATATTTCACTATGATTGGTATTAAAAACCGTGGTGAAATTCTTTACTGCAAATTTAAAACATAACATGTTTTTTATTTTCTTCATAACACATGCCCTAGCGAACCAGACGACGGCGGTAGCGAAATCTTCATCTTCACCATTTTAATTCATTTGGAATTTCTAATCTTCACCCTCTTTATTCGTTTCTAAGAACAAAAATCATTTCTTGGTCTCTTTCTCCTCTTCAAAGTACGATATATTTCTTCATCTTTCTCGCATTGTGGTTAGTAATAGTAATACAACTTTCTGAATGTATATGTCCTCCGCTAGAGTTATTGGTTTCTTTTTTAACACGTCAATGATGTTGACTTTTATTGCATTTCATGAATCAACCGTTTATGCATTGACATTGTGATGTGTATTGTTCATGGTGTTATGTTCATGTTTTATTCAAATTTTGTGACTATGCCTTTGTGTAATTTCAAATGAAACTGTTGGATTTAAACTCCTTTTAGTAAGTTCTAATGTTCTGAAGAAAATGTTTGGAGAATATTAAAAATAATGAAAATTATGGGTGTTCAAATCTAAACCAATCCAAATAAAAAATTGAAAATCGATTAAAAAATCGAAAATTGCAAAAAACTGAAATTTATTGGATGTGTTTGGATGTTATTTTATGAAAACCGATCATTTCAGATTAACTTTTCAAAACTGATCCAAACCAAACCGAACCGCATATGTATTTTTATACTTATTTACTTTTTATTAGTATGATATGTTACATGAATTTATTATTAGATGATAATAATTTTTTTAATAATATTTATTAGTTTGGTATAATCCATTTATTTTTATTATTTCAACCATAATCGATCACTCTCATTTTGTAATATTAACTTTTAATATAATATATGTTATATATTATATCAAGTCTATGATTTATTAGTAGTTTTATAATATTAATAAAAATATAATGTGTAATTTGGATATACAAAAACTGATTTAAATTAAATCACATAAAATTGAATCAGATTGGATTGAATTTTTTTAATATATCATCTAAAACCGAATTGAACCGCAAAAAATTTATCTTTGAATCGAATTAATTTTTGTCTTAAAACCGATCCAAACCGAACCGCGAACAACTCTAATAAAAATTTATAAAAAAGTTTATCCAAGTTAAATTTATAAATTTCCAAATAACACCTAAAAATTAGAGGTTTGAAACTTCTCTATACTCTATAATACTCTATAATATAAATATCTAATTGATTTTTATTATTCTTTTAAATTTTGCAAGTTGGTTCATATATATATATTTTAAAATTTTAAATTAAACCTTAAATTTTTTCAAAAAAATTTCAAGTTTGTTCTTATTTTTCAAAATAAATGTTTTAACTTAAACTTTTTAATAATAATGAATTTTATCATTCTATAGAAAAGAGCTTTAGAAATAAAGGGAATTGAATTTTAACATTTGAGTTTTCGATAATTCCTCAAAACTTATTATTCAAATGCACCTTATTAGTTTTATAGGTTTTTGTAAATCAATTATATAGTAGTAGAATCATAGAAGACAATCATTGTGTTTTCTAAATAGTCTTCTACTTCTCTCATGCTTATTGTATTATTAACAATTCATTCTTTGATGAGATTCTTTTTCTTTGAAAGAACATCTCAAAATACTTCTATATCCTAGAGATATAAAGATCTTTGTGAGTACTCTTTTTTCTCCAAAGACATTAGATGTCTCGAGCATGCTCATGAAAAACCATATACGTGAGATTAATTTAATTACTAAGACTATAATGTATATACTTTTTTTATTTAACTAATCAATTCCGATTGATATAATAAATCGATTAATTTAATTTCGTAGTTTTTTTATTTAACTAATCAATTCCGATTGATATAATAAATCGATTAATTTAATTTCGTAGTTTTTTTATTTAACTAATCAATTCTGATTGATATAATAAATCGATTAATTTAATTTCGTAGTTTGGATAAACGATTCGTAAAAATTTCTTTTCCACCCAAATACTTGATTATAATAAGTATATACTTACTTGTCCATTGTCCACTACAAAACTAAATACTACACGATAATAACATGTGTTACAAGAAATGAATTACTAATTGCAGGTACTTTGTCTCCTTCATAGGTAGCTATTTGTCCAAGTATATTACCAATATTCTAGAGTTTGGTTACGTAGGAACAAAATCTAAAATTCAACAAGTAAAAGCGACTTCTTGCTTGTAATTAGTTACGAGGTCACTACTACACCTATTCTCTAATTTATCTCTTTTCCAACCACCCTAACCCTACTACTATTCCCACCCCCCTTAACATTATTTTTAGTTCAACATTAACCTGCCTTCATTAACAAAACTATCCACATTAGGAATTAATTATTTCATTCGAACACAAAATACCAAACCACATTAAGAATAATCATATTCAAGTCTAACACAAATTAATCAAACGTTATTTTCATGCCTTCAATAAATGTCACATTCAATAAAATATTTAATTTTTTGTTTCTCTTTTACTTCACATTGTTTCAATTCTCTCTTATACTTCTTTAAAAACAAACCTTGTTTTCAAATTCTCTCAAATTTTCAGAATCTCTTACACTCCACCCTCAAAAACTGTATACCAAAATGAAGAACACAAACACCAACACAAAACTGATTCTTCTTCATCCATATATCCAAAAACAAGGAAACTCGAATCGATTATGGCTTCTAGCATTCATATCAATTCTCACTTTAGCTTTCCTTGCAACACTGATTTACACAAGAGACAGAGAATCAACCTTAAACAACACAAACACTTCCATAATTTCATCTGTTATTAGTAGCACCAACGCTGTTTCTGCACCATTACCAGCAACAGTTATCAACACTCTTATTCACTATGCTTCGAAATCAAACGACACTTACCACATGACATATTCAGATCTCAAACCAATCTCCGACGTGCTTCGAAAATGTTCATCGCCGTGTAACTTGCTCGTTTTCGGTCTAACGCCAGAGACACTTCTATGGAAAGCACTTAACCATAATGGAAAAACAGTCTTCATCGATGAAAACCGATACTACGCAGCGTATATAGAAGAAAAACACCCTGAGATTGATGCTTATGATGTTCAATATACAACGAAAAGGAGTGAGATGAAAGAGTTAATAGCTTCTGCTAAAGAGCATGTAGCAAATGAATGTAAGCCGGTGCAGAATCTTTTATTCTCGGATTGTAAACTCGGAATCAATGATCTTCCAAACCATGTTTATGAGGTTGATTGGGATGTTATATTGGTTGACGGACCGCGCGGGGATTGGCCGGAAGCTCCCGGAAGAATGTCCGCGATATTTACGGCCGGTGTGTTGGCTAGAAGTAAGAAAGGTGGAAACCCTAAAACTCATGTTTTCTTGCATGATTTTTCTGGTGAAGTGGAACAGGTTTGTGGGAATGAGTTTTTGTGTAAAGAGAATTTGTTGGAAGCAAGTGGAAGTATGGGGCATTATGTTTTGGAAAGGATGAATGAGAGCAGTGTTCAATATTGTAAAGGCTCTTCATCATCATTATCCACTTAGTGCATGTCGATTTTCATAATAAAATCGTTAATGCACTGTGATTCTGCAAATTTTACCATTTATTTAGTTGGGTTCTTCTTTCATTCAGATTGTAATAATAATGTTAGTTACACAATTGGTTCATTTTCTATATATTGGTTATTTTACCCTAAGGTGTTTTGGGTATTTATCATCCATTTTACTCTCCATTTGTGTTTGTATGTTACTTGGTTTGAAGCTTGTAAAAATTAATAATTCTTTTTCTTTCATCAATTCAATCTTTCAAAGTTCAATTGAGTGGAGTTAGTTGGAAGTTCGCATTTGGTGTTTAAAAAAAATAGAATTAGGTTGTTTAAATGAATTAATTAGTTCTAATGATGAGTCCACGACTATGACTATTACAACTAACTTGTTGATTGTAAAGTTGCTTTGTTGTCTCCGGAAAAAACAAAAACAGAATAAATAAAGGTTGCTTCAAGTTCAACTACTACGGGTTTGTTAAGTAAGTAAACTTGCATCATAGAAAAATAAAATTGAGCCAATCCAATTTCTTGGGTTGCTAAGGAATCAACATCATCGGTTTAGACTCTCTCCTCTTTTTTCTTTTTTTAATTCAATCCCACAAAATTGTGCATGTAAAGTGGCGCAGTACTTGTCTAGACTTAAAAATCTTAAACTAAGATTATCTATAGTCAATAAGGAACTTGAATATTTTGAAAACACCTCTCACATTAAAGGCTATTTGAATTTGGTATGGAAATAATATTAATGGGCACATCAACAATTCTAAGATAAGGTCTTAGTTTAATTTATAATGGGTTAAAACAACCTTCTTTTTATAACTGTTGGGACAGCAAATGTTTGGTAGAGAAGAATATAAAAAATAAAAAAAAACTATTTTGCAATTTGAATTTTTATTAAAGATATTTTTCTTACCAAAAAACTTACCATAGATATTTTTCTCAATAATTAATATATAATAAAGAAGATAGAGGATGTAAGTTGTGTAAATACATTAAGTACAATAAATTTGTATGGGTCTCTTTCGGATTTTTTTTTTGAATAACCATGTATTAAAAAAAAAAGCGCAAATAACCACGTTTCGGAAAAAATTACGCAAATAATCATGTTTCAGATGACTCCTCAAAGGAGGAGCCATCTCATTTGGCGCCTACACCCATTATTTAAGGGGAGGCGCCATCTCACTTGGCGCCTAGGTGCTTAGGGCATGCTCTAAGTCAAGTGAGATGGCGCCTTAGTGCAATTCTAGGGCAAATTTCGCGTTTTTTTTCCAGTCTGGTGTGTTGCGTATTGGATACAAGATCAACAAAATTGACTTTTTATTATAAAAAAATGATTACACCCATATGTATTACATTAAAAAAATAGATTAAAAAAACAAATAAATCAGTGATCCCCCGGAACCCGGTAATGACCCCCCGGTTCCGCATCCCCGTCCTCGCCTTTCCCGTGCTGGGTGTCGTCGCGTTTCCTGTTGTGGCAGGATCGATGGCCCAGCGAAGTCAATGCGTTCCGGATCCATGAAATCAGTCAGATCTCCATATCTAGAAGATCCGCTTTGGTACAGTCGGTTACCCATACCCTCAAAGTTTGGTCGTGTTGGCGGTAGGTGGGGTTCCATGGTGAGTCTGTAGCATTGATCGTCTGAGTACGGGGGGTAGAAAGGAAATGGATCTTGGGGTGTTTGGTATTGAGGATGTTGGGTGGTTTGGTGATACCGTGGTTGATGGTAAGTTGGGTCGGTTGGTTCGTAATCTTCCGACATTCCCAGATCAGGGCTAAGGCTGGATGTTGAGGGGCCCATATTGGGATATACGGAAGACTGAAATTATGTGTGGGGTATGCGGGTGTGTTGGTATTGTGATTGGTATTGCGGTTGGGTGTGAGGCATATGGGGGTATTGGTACTGAGGTGGTGATTGTGGTTGGTTGTGGGGCATTTGCGTGTAATTGTGTTGTGGTGGGGACTGTGGTTGGGTGTTTGTGGTTCTGTTTTGTCTGGGGGGTTGGTGGGAGGTTGATGTGTGTTGGGTTTGTTGTTGGGGAAACGAGGGTTGTGCCCATTGTGTTCGTGGGTCAACCAAATACCTTGGATGAGACACGTGCATTTCAGGGTTACTAACCGACCTGTACCAAGATAAATATTGATCCGTGTGTCGCATATTACCATGATTGAGGAAAACTGAGAATTGCAAGACATGTCGGTGACGCCTCTGCCACATCTTACACCATTCTAGAGCAAAGTCTTTCCAGTTGGTAAGACCCCACTGGGCGTCAACCCTTTTGAGATGCCACGGGGACAAACAAGTCAGATCACTTGGTATCTCTTGATGCATTCCGAACTGCATCTTCACACGGTCGCTGTGGTGCATCTCCACAATATTGAACCGTATGATTGCAGTCTTGGCGCTCCAAATTGCTGCATCCTCGGGGTTTGGTTCATGGCCCAAACCCAAATATGGTCTCCAAACAAACTGCGAAAAAAATTAAATCAGGTTAATGAAAACGTAATATATAAATAATTTAAATGAAGAAAAGTTTAAAGGTACGACGTACATCATCCGGGCCTAGGTGATCCAACAGATTGCGGTATAGTGCGACATTGAATCTTGGATTCTTGCCGTAATCCATACCCCTCACGCAATACCTAAAGGAAATGAAAAACATTTTATTTTTAGCATATATTTGGTGAAGAGATGAATAGTAATAAATGATATAACTTGATGACTTACTTTATTACGTACGAGAAAATGAAAGTGTTGTTGTTGACGGGGTTTAAGGACTCCATCCTCCACCAACCCCAGGCTTGTAGTAAAAAAACGCAGCCATAAAATGTACATTTTTCCTTGACTGCATTTTTGCACAAGGAACTGTATAGGTGGGCTAAAACTGCAGAACCCCAACTATACTTTCTTGTTTTTTCAAAATCTCTAAGTAAATGTAAATACATAAAATTTACACTATTTCCCATACTTTCGGGAAATAAAAAGGTTCTAAATAGTATCATTAGATAAGTTCTGGCTTTTACTATCTTGTCTTGCTCGGAGGAATTTTCGTTTAATTCCAAACTTGCATAATGATTTTTAAGCTCAGTGAGTAGTATACCCTGACCTCTCGCACCACCACCTTCAACCATATCCATGCCTAACAATTCTTCACACTGAGAATTGGATTGTTGAACCGACCCGTTAACGGCCTTACCATCGACAGGGAGACCCAGTAACATGTACACATCCTCTAGCGTGACGGTACATTCGCCTATTGGTAGGTGAAATGTATGGGTCTCTGGTCTCCACCTTTCCAACATTACAATAATGAACTTCGAATCAATTGTGCAGTTGGAGATCTTTATAACATGTCCGAAACCTGCATATTCCAGATATGGTACGATAAATGGGTCGGGAGCCAGGTAGTTATGAGACCGGATTCTGAATCTTTTAGTATCCTGAGTTAATAATGTAAAAGGTGTAAGATTAAGTAAGATGAACAAAGCATTACCTGAAGTATAAAAAATTTATAACCAAAATAGAAACTTACAAATGCGGCAATGTTGTCCCTTGTGCCTCTGTGAGAATTGCCCATTGTTAGAAGAGCCATTGTTGAAAATGCCTGAGATTATGAAAGACTTAGAAAGTGTAAGAGATTATGAAAGACTTCGTAGCAGAGAGTGAGACGATTGTGGGTGTGAGAGAAGTATGTTATGCTCTGTATTTATAGGCAAAAAAAATTCATAGAGTAAGTGAGGTGGTAGCTGGTGCATGCATGCATGAGAAGTGTCATTATTGCAGAGTAGGCGCAGCTAGGTGGCAGCCTAAGGGGTTACATGCATGCATGTAACACGATTGGACATTAAGGGAGGCGCCATTGGACTTGGCTAAAGAGTACAAAAGTGAAAGGTGTCGCCATCCCTATTGGCGAATAAGAGGTGTCATGGGTTGCAGAGTAGGCGCATGCTAGGTGACAGCCTTTGGGATGACATGCCTGAATGCATGTAACATTATTGGAGGTGATGGGAGGAGACTTACAAGTTACAGTGTAGGTGCAAAGTAGGCGCAGGCTAGGTGGCAGCCTAGAGGGTTACATATCTGTATGCATGTAACACGATTGGACATTAAGGGAGGCACCATTGGACTTGGCGAAAGAGTACAAAAATGAAAGGTGTCGCCATCCCCATTGGCGAATAAGAGGTGTCATGGGTTGCAGAGTAGGAGCAAGCTAGGTGACAGCCTTTGGGATGCCATGCCTGAATGCATGTAACACTATTGGAGGTGATGGGAGGAGACTTACAAGTTACAGTGTGGGTGCAGAGTAGGCGCAGGCTAGGTGGCAGCCTAGGGGGTTACATATCTGCATGCATGTAACACGATTGGACATTAAGGGAGGCGCCATTGGACTTGGCGAAAGAGTACAAAAATGAAAGGTGTCGCCATCCCCATTGGCGAATAAGAGGTGTCATGGGTTACAGAGTAGGCGCAGGCTACGTGACAGCCTTTGGGATTCCATGCCTGAATGCATGTAACACTATTGGAGGTGATGGGAGGAGACTTACAAGTTATAGTGTAGGTGCAGAGTAGGGGCAGGCTAGGTGGCAGCCTAGGGGGTTACATATCTGCATGCATGTAACACGATTGGACATTAAGGGAGGCGCCATTGGACTTGGTGAAAGAGTACAAAAATGAAAGGTGTTGCCATCCCCATTGGCGAATAAGAGGTGTCATGGGTTGCAGAGTAGGCGCAGGCTACATGACAAACTTTGGGATGCCATGCCTGAATGCATGTAACACTATTGGAGGTGATGGGAGGAGACTTACACGTTACAATGTAGGTACAGAGTAGGCGCAGGATAGGTGGTAGCCTAGGGGGTTACATATCTGCATGCATGTAACACAATTGGACATTAAGGGAGGCACCATTGGACTTGGCAAAAGAGTACAAAAATGAAAGGTGTCGCCATCCCCATTGGCGAATAAGAGGTGTTATGGGTTGCGGAGTAGGTGCAGGCTACGTGACAACCTTTGGGATGCCATGCATGAATGCATGTAACACTATTGGCAGCCTTGGGGGTTACATCCTTTCTTAATTCAAATTCAGTATGACCTATTTAGTCTTATATTTATCAAAACACTGATTCACTTAATCTGTCAAACCTTCCAACCTTCAAACCTTCATACAATCAAACCTTCAAACCTTCAAACAATCAAACATACAAACCTTCGAATAACTCATAAACTTCAAACATTCCAACCTTCAAACCTTACAACCTTCAAACCTTTATACAATCAAACCTTCAAACCTTCAAACAATCAAACATACAAACCTTTGAATAACTCATAAACTTCAAACATTCCAACCTTCAAACCTTCAAACCTTCAAACCTTCAAACAACCCTACGCAATGGCCTCTGCACCCCAATATGTCATCAATGCACATTTCAACGGTGAGACATACATTTGTCCCACCTCTGGGTTTTTGTTTAGAGACACAGATAACATCCGATTTCTTTTAAATGGGAAAGCTAATTTCTCGTACTTCAAAAAACGATTGGAGGCTAAACTTGGACGAGGCCCGGTGACACAGATATTTTATCAGAATCCCGTTTTTTTTTAAACAACCAAATGATTTTTTATAAGGTTGAGGTTCAAGATGACGAGGATCTTCAGAATATATTTTCCAGCCATGTGTATTCTGGGTACAACTCTATTGAGTTGTACATTATGCTGCGAGAGCCTCAGGTGACACAAGTGGTTGATCCTTTGGAGAACGAACAAGCTGAGGTAGATGCAGTTGATGAAGAAGAAGAAGATGACGAGTTAGAGTTTGATGAAATGGTGAATGATGATTCCGACGATGATGGCATACCTAGTATTCCTGCAAACGAGATCTACACACTACCTCCGCACATGACAAACTTCAACATGGGTGGAGATGAACCGTCTACTGATTTATTTTTCAATCCGTATATGCAGTCGGATGAAAACTTAAAAGAGAAGGACACTTTTCGTAACAGAGAGGAATGCATCAGAGCCATAAAAAAATTCCACATGCTCAACTCGGTCGATTTTAAGGTGGACTGTGTCAACCCAGAAAGTACAAGATCAAGTGTGTCCACCCTGACTGTATGTTCAAGCTCACTGCGTGATACAGATTAAGAGGTGATTGCTGGGTCATAGGTTCCATGACTACCCACACTTGTGTAAGTTCTACCCAATCACATGACCACTGAAAACTTAATTACGATCTCATTTGTCAAGAAATCCTACCACTGGTCAGCAACGACCCATCTTTGAAGGTGAAAACCATCATCTTCCACATCACCATAGTTTTTAACTATACTCCATCTTACCGTAAGGCGTGGTTAGCATAGACTAAGGCGATTGAAAAGGTGTACAGAAACTGGGAGGAGTCATACCAAGAACTTCCTCGCTACCTGAATGCACTCAAGACTTATTATCCGGGTACTATTTACGTTATGGAAACAGTTCCAGCATACGCCCAAGATGGTAGTCAACTAAACGGAAACGAAATATTCAGTTGAGTGTTTTGGGCATTTCAACCTTGCATCACATGGTTTGCCTCATGCAAACCAATTATACAAATTGATGGGACTTGGTTGTATGGGAAATACAAAGGCACGCTACTGATGGCAGTTGCACAAGATGGCAACAACAACATTTTCCCAATTTCCTTTGTCCTAGTCGAGGGGGAGACCGGTGGTGCTTGGAGCTTTTTTCTGAAAAACCTGCGAACACACGTGGCTCCTCAACCAGATCTCTGTTTGATCTCGGACATACATGCCTCCATTGAAAGTACCTACAATAATCCTGCAAACGGTTGGCATAACCCTCCTTCTACGCATGTCTATTGCGTTAGGCATATCGTCCAGAATTTCACGAGGGAGATCAAGGACAAAACACAAAGGAAAGAGGTTATGAATGCGTAATATGCATTGACATAACCCACGTTTAAATATTACCGCAACGAGATCCATTTGTCAAATCCGGAAGCCGGTAGGTGGATCGACAATATTCCAGTGGAAAAATGGACTAGGTCATACGACAATGGCCAAAGATGGGGGCACATGACAATGAATCTTATTGAATCAATGAATGGGGTATTCAAAGGCATACGAAGCCTCCCGATCACTACATTGGTAAAATCTACGTATTTTAGGATGGCTTCGTTGTTTGCCAAAAGAGGTGAAATGTGGAATGCGGTGTTGCAAACTGGACAACTACAGAGTGAAAGCTGCATGAAGTACATTAAGGCAGAAAGTTCCAAAGCCAACACTCATATGGTTATACGGTTTGACCGACACAGCCACAACTTCATTGTGAAAGAAACAATCGACCACAATGAAGGCCTGTCAAGACAAGAATATAGGGTCATACTACCTTCTTGTTGGTGCGATTGTGGCAAGTTTCAAGCATTTCGTATGCCTTGCTCTCATGTCATTGCCGCCTGTGCTTATACCAATCAAGACGCGCTACAACTTCTGTCACACATTTACAAATCTGAAACATTGCTCAACATTTACAACAACAACTTTCCTTTGGTAGCAAAACCAGATTATTGGCCTGCATACGACTGCGAAATAGTGTGGCACAATGACCAAATGCGAAGGAACAAGAAGGGTCGTCCTAAAAGTAAACACATCACAATAGAAATGGACGAACTTGACAAGCTGGAAAGAAAGTATGGTTTATGCCGTCAGGTCGGACACAATCGCAAAAATTGTCCGAATCGGGCGTCTGCCTCGACCACATAAAAATTGTAATACATAAAATCTTTCCTTAATTATGTTGTAAACATTAGGGTTTTTCGTTAACAGTATTTGCTACAATAAATATTGTGCATACAAGAAAAAAACACGATATTCCGTCTACGAAATTACAACTGTTAAAATAATTTCATCTGACCCATGCATCATCAACATTACATCGCTGTCTGTTTTGACTTCCTCCAATGATACATTAGGTCTTCCTGTCGCATGTGAGGTTGTTGTTCGTCTTTGTTGGATCCTTCGAATTTTTCCCCCCTCCGCAATGTCTCCATCTAGCCATCGCATCAACTCCCGCTTCAGACGCTCCATGGAGTAAATGTGCCAGAATTTCATTTTCATCGCAGGTTTCGTGGCGGAGAAGATAACGTAACCATCTCGGGTAAAAATCACGGGCGATGTCATGACGCAAATAACAAAGTAAAAAATAACAAAACAGTGCGAGAAAGTGTGAGAAATGACGGAGAAACAGATGAATTATTTATAAAAACAACATTTGCCCTAGTTTTGCCCTAGGAGCCAAGTGAGATGGCGCCTCCTCTCACTTTTAAAGTGCATGCACCATCTCACTTGGCTAAAAGTGAGAGGAGGCGCCAAGTGAGATGGCGCCTAGGGAAAAACCCTAGGAGGAGGCGCCAAGTGAGATGGCTCCTCCTTTGGGGAGTCATCCGAAACATAGTTATTTGCATAATTTTTTCCGAAACGTGGTTATTTGCGATTTTTTTTAATACTTGATTATTGCAAAAACAAATTCTCTCTTCCAACTTAATTAGAGATTTTGGTTTCGATCATTGTTTTGGACACGCGACAATGTTAAATCTTGAGAGTGAATTTTACCGCTTATATGATTCTATCTGAATCGAGAGATTAGTCTTTGTAATTATGTAGAGAGAATACCCCGGTGTATACTAAAAAATGTACAATAAACGCACCATTATTATACTTGCACTGTAACAAAAAACACATAACACCTCGGACGCTGAATATATTTAACCTCGTCTAAAGAAGCGAGGTAACGAATGATGTCATTAAAAAATTGCCACTTAACACCTCAGTGATTTAAAAATTGAGGGATAAATTTATATGCACATGGATTCGAATCACTGCAACCACACTTTTATTATTTTCAAAACTAGTATCTTTACTCTCGGTTTATACATAAAACTGAGGGGTAAGATTATTTCTTTTTAAAAAAAATTGTTACATTGTTTACCTAGAATGTTACATTGACTACACATATTATTAAAATAAAAATCAAATTTCATAGATATCTAGATGAAAATTAAATTCCCTGAAGATCTAGATTTTAGATATTTGAATTATTGAATCTTGGGGAAGATAAAATGTTGGGTGCAAGATTATTCTCTACAGATATTACATGCATTTGTTTCTGATGATAAAAAGGGTAAATGATTAAAATCAATATTCAAATATATGATTTTCGGCTCAAATAAATATTGGAAAAAAACCCTTAAATTCAAATAATTTTTTGCTCTTGCAATCCATGATATGGAACTTTTTTAAACGTCTTTAGGTTGCAAGCGCTTCATGTTTCATTTAGGTTAGAAATGTTAATATTCAACATGTTTTTATATAGATGTATCTTAGGTTTCACGCGAATCACTAATGACAGAGCCTTATGCGTTGATAATCATTAAATGGACGACAAAGATTTTTTAAGGCCGGTGAAAATCCTAAAAAAACACTTAACATATCTCTTGGTTCAAATCAAAAACTGATGTGAATATTTTTTTTTTGTATTACATTGTTTATACAGAATATTAAAATACATTGCTTACAACAAATCTTCTGTGATATCTAAATTTTATTGCACACTCTTTGTTCCCTCAAAAAAACTCCATAACTTATCCAACTTCTAATAAATTATATGTTTCCACCATAAAAATTTTTATTTCTGCACTTGTAATTCATCCCAGAGATCTGTTTTCCCAATTATTGAGCATTTTTAGATCAAAACTTTTCATGGAAAATCCAACCAAAAAGATTTTTTTGTAGTAGCAACTCATGAAATAGACTGTGGTAAATATTTCCTCTCTTTGAGACGGTTACATATAAGTTAGTATTAGGGTAAAATCTATTTAACAAGCGTTTTTATAGTAAAATCTGATTATCAGCCCCTTAGTTTTATAAGAAAGCTGAGATAAATTATCTTCTTATTTTAACTATCACCTAAGTTATGACAAAAACCAAGATGAATAATTCTTTTTTTCTTTAAAATTACATTATTTACACAGAATATTAAAATAAATCTTTTACAACAAATCATTGCTCATATTACTGAATAAATTCGTTGATATCCATCTTTTGATAAGTTATCTGTTCCAACAATGAGAAATTTTCTTTTCAACGGTTAAACTCCCTTCTTTGTTTAACTTTTCAAAGGTTGAGCTCCCTTATTTAACTAAGGGTTGTTCCAAAAATACAACAACAACAATGACATCAACACCATTATGTGAGATAGATTACAAGGGTAGAAAACATATTTTGTCCAAAAATACAACAACAACATCAATACCATTATGTGAGTGTACAAAGAATGATGCATGGGAGTTTTGGGGAATCATTCAAGAAGTGCTTGGATAACTTGGATCTGGTGTTAACAAGGTGTGAAGAGAACAATCTAGTGCTGAATTGGGAGAAGTGTCGTTTCATGGTGAAAGAAGGGATTGTTCTTGGACACAAAATCTCAAAAAAGGGCTTGGAAGTGGATCAAGCCAAGATAGAAGTGATTGAAAATTTGCTCCCACCAATCAACATCAAAGGAATTAGAAGTTTTCTGAGGCATGCTTCCTTTTACAAAAGGTTCATCAAGGACTTTTTAAAATCACCAAGCCACTTTGTCAATTGATACAACATGACGTGACTTGTGTCTTTAGTCAATAGTGTTTAAATGCATTTAACTTATTGAAGAAAGCTTTAGTTTATGCACCGATTGTTAAGGCTCCCGACTGGACACGACCATTTAAATTGATGTGTGATGCAAGTGACTTTGCTTTTGACAAATTCAGATCCTACTTGGTAGGAACAAAGGTCATTGTATACATTGTTCATGTTGCTATTAAGTACCTACTTGCTAAGAAGGATGCTTAGCCATGACTCATACTGTGGGTACTTTTGCTACAAGAGTTTGATATAGAGATTAGATATAAAAAGGGAGTTGAGAATTTGGTTGCTGACCATTTGTCAAGATTACCAGAGGATGTCCAAGATAAAAGTGGTGGAGAAATTCAAGAGAATTTTCCTTATGAGAAGCTATTGCTAATAACAACATGTGTGACTCCTTGGTATGTTGACATTTTCAACTACCTGGTCAACATATTTGTTCCACCAGATTTCAATTCTCAACAAAGGAAAAGGTTATTCCACATGACTCAAAGTTACTTTTAGGGTGAACTTTTCCTCTATAAAAGTATGCTTCTAAATTGATAAGAAGATGTGTGGATCAACCAGAGGCACGACAAATCTTATCTGCCTGTTATGAATCTCCTTACGGAGAACATTTTGGAGGAACCAAAATTGCTGCTAAAGTTTTACAATCAGGTTATTTATGGCCCTCTCTTTTTAAATATGCTCATGAACTAGTTAGGAAGTTTGATAGGTGCCAAAGAGTGGGAAATATCTCCATGAGGCGAGAAATGCCTCTTACCAACATCTTAGAAATTGAAATTTTTTATGTATGAGGCATTGAATTCATGGGGCCATTTCCTTTTGGCAACTTGTACAAATTGGTAGCTGTGGACTATGTTTCTAAGTGGATAGAGATAGTAGCAACCCCAACTAATGATACTAGGATGGTGACCACATTTTTGGTGAAAAATATTTTGTCTAGACACGACACCCCTAGAGTAATCATTAGTGATGGATAAACCCATTTTTGCAATAAATTTTTTGAAAACTTAATGGCAAAATATGGAGTAAAGCACAAGATTGCTATAAACTGTCATCCCCAATATAGTGGGAAATCTGAAATCTCTAATAGGGAGATAAAAAGGATTTTGGAAAAAGTTGTTAACCCCTCTAGAAAATACTGGTCTAAGCATTTAGATTATGCTTTGAGGGTATGTAGAATAGGTTTTAAGACCCCCTTATGCATGTTTCCTTACGTACTTGTCTATGGGAAAGTATGTCACTTGCCAATTGAGTTAGATCACAAGGCTTTTTGGCCAGCCAAAAATCTTAATTTGGATTTATCCAAGGCTGGCCCAGCTAGAATGCTTCAACTTAATGAACTGGAGGAGCACTGGTTGTTCTCTTGTGAGAATGCTAAACTGTACAAAGAAAAGACCAAGAGGTGGCACGACAAGAAGTGCTTGAAGAGGTAATTAAGTGAAGGTCAACTTGTTATTTTGTTAAATTCTAGATTAAAACTTTTGCCTGGAAAATTTAATTCTATATAGTCTAGTCCCTTCAAATTAATTAAGATTTATCCTCATGGGGTCGTGGATTTGTTGAATGAAAAAATAGGTGATACATTCAAAGTGAATGCACAAAGAGTGAAAACCTACCATGGTGATTCCTTAAGAAAAACAAGGGTTACCATAAATTTGCTTGAATCTTTTTGAATTTTTTCTGTAGTCAGGCTATAAAACTATAAAATAGCGTTGTTGGGAGGCAACCCAGTTTAACTTTTATGTTTTAGTTTAATTATTTTTTTCAGATGATGTGATTGATGCAATAAAATGGAGAAGAGTCGGTGACGAGTCCTGTCGTGACTGACAAAGCTGAAAGGGTTAAGCACAAGAGGGGAAAACAGTTATTGATACTCAAACGTCTGAGCCCATCATGAAAGAGGAAATTTTTTGAGGCACGTGACAAAAGAAAGTAGCATCTTGGAGCAATAACCTCACGCGTGCATGTGCAGACTGTAACTCTGCAACATGACGTCAGTAGGGGACTGGTGCAATTAATAGTTGTTACACATTTTTGTAGGGAATCATTGCCAAAACAACCCTTACCTTGCCCTAGACTGATTACCTCTCTCTCTCTCTCTCATTGGTTAGTTCAAAATTGTTTTTCACTTTTGTATATTACACTATTTTCTTTCTTCAAACCTCCCAACTTCCCTTCACAAATATAACTTCCCACAACTTTTCTCTCTCATATTACTTCTCTCAAACCCTATTCAAACCACCACTCACTTCCCTTTCAAACCTCAATCCAACAATGAAACCCACATAATCTCAAGCCCGAATCAAGATGAATGCGCGTAAAAACGCCACACCTGTTGATGAAATCTCTGATGACTTAGAAGTTTTTATTAATGATGAAACTAGGCAAAGATTCACTAATGTCGTATCTGGAATGACCATGTTCTCTGAACATGGTTTCATTTTGGATAAAAATGAAGAAAACCCAGGGCTTCCTAGAGATATTGGTGCTATGACCATGTTCCCCAGCCAAGCCAACTGTCAAGCGAAAGACCCCTCCTAAGAAAGTCCTTGTCAAATCAGATGTCGTCCATGTGGCACCAAAAGTTGTTAGAAAAAAGTTGTCAACTCTTGAGCCTTCCCATAAGGAGTCCAGAAAGAAGAAAAAAGAGGATCTTATCCATAAGAGCAGCAGGCTTAAAGCCTAGCTGGTTTGCAAAGGAAACCGTTTGTGAAGGTGTGAAAAACACAAGTAATAGGGGGTTTGAATTGGGTTTTAAATCAAAAACTTTTCCTTTTAAAATCTGCTTTAATCAGAAACAAGTTACTTCACTTATTAATAATAATGATAAGATTCAAGAAGGAAAGAACAAGTTATGTTTATACTAGTTCACTTGAAAACTATCAAGCTAGTCTAGTCCACCTACTAAGGTGATTTTTCATTTATCAACAAGGTCTTAATCCAATAATTACACATATTATTACAATGCACAAGCTAACTGCAAGTGACTAACGTTACAACCTCTAAGACACACTAATCTTAGACTTCTCAAGGATTCTGACCAACTGGTCCCTTAAGGGAAATCAAACAAATATTTAAACAACGTTTGTTTACAAAAGATATGCTTCTAAACAAGCGAATAAGTAAATAGATTTTCAATAATATAAACTAAATAAATAAGGAAACATATGAAAAATATTTTTAGAATGTGAATTAGCAGCCTTCTCTCTTAGTCTCCAAGCCCTTTTATAGCCAATAAAACATTATAATTGTTAGAGGGTATTTCTAGAATTTCCAAAAAGATAGCAGCTTGAATTACATGGGGGACAAGATCGCACACATCGTATGTCCTTCATGGTAGTGAAATGAAATAATTTTTTTTGTACCAAGTACTTTTGTACCATGAAATCTTATCCTCTTTTCTTCTGACGTCAGAGGCTTCTAATCAAGCATGCGTTGGAAGAATGATAATAACACTTGGGTCTTTAGAACTTCAAGTCTTCAAAGTCTTCATAATTGCATCTTAATAATCTTCAACACTTAATCTTTAGAATCCTTTGTCTAACCTTGGGTCATCATAACTTCAAGTCTTCAGAATCTTCAAAACTCCGTCTTCGGAATCTTTAGCACTTGGTCTTGAGAACCCTTTGTCTACTGAAACATAAGTCTTCAGCATCTGGACTTTAGTCAAGACTTATGTCTTCAGATATTTAGAACTTGGTCTCTTGGATGAGAATCAGAGTCACTACTTCAGAGCCTTCTGAAGATTTTGCTATTGTTCATCATAATTTGTGTTTAGAAGCGGAACATATTCTCTTCTAATGTCTTGGCAGTGTCGTTTATCAGAAGCAAAACCTGTTTGTTAAATCTTAAAAATAATAAACATTAGAGTACAAAAATTATTCATACAAACATACTCACTTGTTATCATAAAAAACCAGAGATAAAATACATAACCAAATCTTGTTCTAACAATCTCCCCTTTTTGACGATGACAAAACTATGTATTTTGATGACACAATTTTGTACATAATCAGAAAAAGTAAAATAAGAAGGGTAAGAAACACTTATCCTTTATATTAAAACTCCCCCTGACTCTAATACTTGATGAAGATTGTATATATTTATTATGAACCATTTGAGTAGAACTCCCCCTTGTTGCACTAGATCAGATATAAGAATCTTGAGAGTCTTGATGTCAATCATACCAATTGAGATCTTGAAACTTTAGCGTCACAAAGAAAGATTCCAGATTCTCAATTCAGAGCCTGATTATGAACAACTTGATTGTGAACTTAAAACTTCTCAGAGTATGAATCTAAAAGTTAGACAAAAGCCTTGTAGAACACTTTCAGATCTAGATTCCAATAAGAGTTCATGATTCCTGAAGAAAAAAAACAATTCTAACAGAAATAGAAGTTTAACTGGGTTAGACTGTAAGCAGCTCTTTTCAGATACATTTTCCAAAATTTGATTATCAGAATCAAAATATTACTTTCATCTATTTACTCCCCTTTTTGTCATAATCAAAAAGGTAATTATGTGTGAAAAACATTAAAACAGAAGAAATAAAAGAAAATAAGAAGTGATAAGATGAAATAAACTTCATTAATATTCAACCAGCAGAATGAAAAATATCAGAAAGAAAAAGGAAAACAAAAGAAATGGTAAAACTCCTATGGGTCAGAGCAAAAGGGAAAATAAATCTTAAGAGCCTAGTGTTCAGGAGCAAGAGAAGAAGCAGAAATCTTTTGCAGAATCAACTGTAGTATATTATGAACATTATGATTGACAACCTTCTATTCAATGATGCTTTCTTTGGCAACCTATTATTCTCCTCTAATCTCACCAAATGCGTTTTTCAGACGCGCAATGACAGGATCGGAAGAAGACACAACCAAAGCATCTTATCTTACCTTTTTTGCCTCTTAGCTTCCAGAGCAAACTTGGCTTCCTCAAAAACTCTGACATCTTCCTCAGACTTAAGCCTAGCTTCTTCTTCCTCTTATAGTTCTCTAGCTTCAACTTCTCTTTGCTTCTTAGGAATGAGTTGGAAGACTCTGATTCATTCCTCTCTTTCTGTCACTGTTTAAACAACAATAATTCTAGATGCTTCAGAGAAGGTCTTCAGCCTTTCAAACTCAGAAGACATCCACTTCTGAAACAACTTCCAAGAATCATCCAGATCCTGGGGCTTAGTGCTTGAACTTACTTCTTCTCTTAGCTTTGCATTCTTCTTCCTAGCCTTGTTTATAAAAAAATTAATGCATTCATCCAAGGTTTTTGGAACAGGCTTTTCATAAACAATTAAATAAAGTTCATAAGAGGTTGGTTCAGAAGTATTGAGTTCAGATGGTTGTGGTTCAGAGGATTGTTTGTCAACAAAATCAATGAGTTCGGAAAAACTGAATGGTTCAGTAGTGGGGATTTCAAAATGGTCAAAAATGGTCCTTTCAAGCATTTAATGATCAAAATTTGAATGAGGATCAAAGTGAATAGTGGGTGAGTCAATGTGGACTGGAGCTGGGTTGAAAAAGGAAAAATCAAATAATGATTGAGTAACTAGTGGTGGTGTAGTAGTTTCAGAAATTGGAGTAATGATGGTTAGGGTGAATGTAGGAATAGGTTCTGATGAAATGGGTGTAGTGAGAGATGGAATGGTGATTGAAGCAAGTGCTTGAGTTGTTGAAGGGAGTGTGGTGGTGGCAATTTGAGATTCAGAAATGGTGGTGGTTTATGGTGAAGCAGAAACATTTGAAGTGAAAGGAATTGTTGTTGAAACAATATCAAATACATGTGAGATATTTGTAACAGGAACAAAAAAAAAAGTGGTGATGGTGTTTGGAATGGATGATACTGCATAAATAATAGAATTTTTTTTAGAAACAGGTAAAGAAGTAGCAGTAGCAGACTTACTTGTTGTTTTTGGATAAGCAACTAGAGTGATAGTCTTAGAAGTTCCAAAATTCTTTTTCTTCTTTCCAGGTTCAGAAGCTTCTGAACTCTTCTTCCTTTTACCTCTGAAAGAGCCATCATACTCTTGAGCAGGAGGTAAATCAGAATAGCTAAAATTGGACATATCATATCCTTCTGCTTCCATCATCCTGACATAGATGAAAGTGCTAGACATGTTATCTTCCTTGCTAAACAAAGGGTAGTTATCCATTGGAGTTCTTGAGATTCTGATGCTTCATAGGAAGCAAGTAGAGGTTTAGTAATGACTTCCTCTATTAGCCTCATATTCTTCAGAGTCTGTCCATTGAAGGAATATCTAAGACTAAAAGCCAGATCCTCTATAAACTTAGCTTCTTCAACCAGAGTTTTCACCAAGCCACTTTCTACCAGTATGTCAGTGATGAGACGTCCAAAAGGAATATAGTTTGAAGCCTTCTTCTTGGAATCATCAGTGGTTTTGGTCTTTATAAGAGAGTCTCCCAAATAATAAAACAAAAGAGCTGGAAGACACATCTTCTGATTGGTCATCAAATAGTACAACATGTACTTCTGATTGATGTTGAAATAGTCAGAAGAACTGCACAGGGGTCTGGGGTTGATACAATTCATAATGATTTTGTTCCAGATTCTGAGTTGATCATGGAGATCTTTACTCTTATACTAAGTTTTCTCAGGAGAGTAATTCTTGAATATGGCTTTGTTGATCATCTCCTTTACATATATAGATTTTCTATACATCTTATAAATTCGTTTACCTTCCAGATGTTGCATGCCCAGAAGATCGGCAATATACTTTTCAGAAATGACAATTTTCAGACCCAACACATGAGCAACTACATGAAGATTGTCACAATCCGCTTGAATCTAGAAGTTCTCCCATCCTTGAGAATTCAAGTCAGCAATTAGGTTTGCATCATTTGCAGAAAGGTTATTGAAATCCACCATATATTCACAAAGAACATTTAACTAATGTGGTTTCAGATTACAGTGAACTTGAACAAATTTCTGTGTTATGTGGTGTTAATCAATAACTTATAGAGAAGATGAACCAGTTACCATAGGAGAAGAAGAACTGGTTGAAATAGCTGAAGAAGACGGCCCTGAAGGATTCAGGGCTTGTTCCATTTCTTTAGCAAACTGAACAACCTATTTTTGTTGATCATTCATCATGTTGAAGTGTTGAAGATGATGAAGGTTGTTGACGAAGGTGATGATCTTTATGAAGAGCGTTGATGAAGATGATGAACCCGAAAAACTTGTTGAATGGTTTGAGAGAAAAAGCGGGTTTAGGGTTTCTAAAGTGTTGAAGTGAAGTGTGTGTTTTATATTGTTTTAGAAGTGAGAGAAAAATAAATAAAAAATAAACACATACAGACATAATTATTAGGAGCATTAAATGAAAGTAATAATTTTGATTTTAATCAGTTTCAAGAAAAACGCATAGTGCTCATTGCATAGCCTAGGTAGAGTGTGATGATTAAGCATAACCAAGAGTTACCCGCATTAATCACTATATCTAATTAGGTGACACATTTTAATATCCTTATAATCTGGAGAACCAAATGGTTTCCATCTAATCAAAGACATTTATGACTGAAACATCTTCTGATTACTGAGGTTCTGAAAAATGAAAATGCTTTTTGATCAAGTCAGAATCTTATTTCTTCAGACTAAGACTAAAACACATTTGATTCTGATGAAATCTTACTCTAGACAAAAGTCCATTTTCAGCTGCTTCAGAATAGAAATTTATCTTCAGCTAAGGGTTTTGTAAAAATATCAACCCATTGATGGTATGCATCTATGAATTTTAAAGATAAAATCCCTTTCTGAACATGGTATCTAATAAAATGATGTTTAATTTATATGTGTTTAGCCCTAGAGTGTAAATAATATTTTTGCTTATACAAATAAAAGCAATATTATTACAGAAGATAAGAACGTTAGTCTCATAAATATGATAATCTTCCAACTGATTCTTCATCCATAATATCTGAGTACTGCACAGTGCTGCTGAGATGTACTCTGCTTATGCTGTTGAAAGAGAAATTGTTGATTGTCTCTTGCTTGACCATGAGATCATATTCTTGCCTAGAAACTGACAATTTCCATAAGTACTTTTCCTCTATATTCCGTCTTCAGCGTAATTTGCATCACAGAAACCAGAAAGAGTGTACTTTAATGTTTTTCATACATAAAGCTAAGGTTAGTGGTTCCTTTCAGATACCTTAGAATTCTCTTAAAAACAGTTAAATGAGATCCCCTAGGATCAGATTGGAATTTAGCACAAAGATGAACACTGAATAAAATATCAGGTCTAGATGCAGTCAAATACATAAGAGAGCCTATCATACCACTATACAACTTCTGACATACCTTTCCACTTACCTCTTCTTTTTCCAGAATCCATGTTGGATGCATCAGAGTATTTGCTAAGGTGCAATCCATCATGTTGAATTTCTTTCAGAAGTTCTTTGGTATACTTACTATGATGAATGTAAGTAGCTTCTGATTTTTGATCAATTTAAATTCACGGAAAGAACTTCAGTTCTTCCATCAGACTCATCTCAAACTCAACCTGCATTAACTTAGAAAATTCCTTGCAAAGAGATGGATTAGCATAACCAAAAATAATATCACCAACATAAATTTGAACTATCAGAAAATAATTTTTGAAGGTTTTACAGAAGAGTGTAGGTCAACCTTCCCCCTGGTAAATTTATTTTCTAAAATAAAATTACTCAATCTTTCATACCAAGCTCTAGGAGATTTCTTTAGACCATAAATAGATTTCTTTAGTTTAAAAATAAAATATGATTTCTCAGCGTTTTCAAATCCAGGAGGTTGTTTAACGTACACTTCTTCTGAAATATAAACATTCAGAAATGTGCTCTTAACATCCATCTGATAAAGGAATATGTTATGATTTACAAAAAAATGAAATTAATAAACGTATAGATTATAACCTGGCGACTGGTGAAAAGGTTTCTATATAGTCCATCCCTTCTTGCTGACTATAATCTCGTGCACCCGCTCGTGCTTTGTTTCTGACAACTTCACCCTTCTCATTGAGCTTGTTTCTGAACACCTATTTGGTTCCAATGACGTGGACAACTTTAGGTTTTTTTAACAATATCCCATACATCTTTCTTTGAGAATTTGTTCATTTCTTCTTCCATAGCCAGAATCCAGTCTTTGTCTAGAAGAGCTTCATCAATAGACGTTGGTTCAACCAGAGACACCAAACCATAAGCACTTTATCAGAAGGTTTGAATGTTGATCTGGTTCTGACATGAGCATCTTTGTTTCCCATAATTAAATATTCAGGATGAGAAGATGAGATTTTTCTTTTCCTTTGTTGTGGGGGATCATAAGGAACAACAATAATATCAGAAGTAGGAGCTTCTGATTCTTTATCTTCTTGTATCTTCTCCTTTGGTTCTAAGAATGTTATCTTCACATCTGCAAGCTTTTCAACCAGCTTTGACTTTTCATAGTCAAGCTTATCATCGAATCTAACATGGATTGATTCCTCCACAATTCGTGTTTGTATGTTATAGACCCTGAAGCCTTTTGAGTTTTTAGAATATCCTAACAACAGACACTTCTGTGCCTTGGAGTCACACTTTCCCAGATTCTCTTTAGTATTCAACATAAAACATACACATTCGAAAGGATGGAAATAAGAAATGTTGGGCCTTCTAGTCTTCCAAAATTTATAAGGATTCTTAATTAAAATATGTCTTATAGAGATTCTATTTTGAATGTAACAGGTTATGTTCATTGCATCTTCCCAGAAGTGCTTAGCCATTTGAGTTTCTCGGATCATGGTCCGAGCCATTTCTTGCAAAGTCCTATTTTTGCTCTCTACAACCCCATTTTGTTGTAAAGTTCTAAGGCATGAGAAATCATGGGATATGCCATTAGAATCAAAATATTTTTTAAAATCTTTGTTTTCAAATTCTCCACCATGATCACTTATAACTCTGACTATTTTGCAATTCTTTTCATTTTGCACTTGGGAGCAGAAAGAAGCAAACACACCATGTGACTCATCCTTGTGTTTTAAAAATTTTACCCATGTACGAGTCTGTTGTAATCATCAACGATGACTAGTCCATATTTCTTACCATTGACAGAAGCAATTTTCACTGGTCAAAATAAGTTAATATGAAGAAGTTCTAATGGCCTAGAGGTAGAAACAACCTTTTAAGCTTTAAAAGAGGTTTTTGAAAACTTTCTTTTCTGACATGCTTCACAAAGAGCATCTGAAGTATACTTCAGATTGGGAAAGCCTCTTACTAATCCAAACTTATTTAGTTGAGATATTTTTCTCAAGCTAACATGGCCCAGACATCTGTGCCAAACCCACTGCTCTTCTTGAACAGTCAGAAGAAATTTTACATTCTATTTTTTCAAATCTGATAACCTTATTTTGTAAATGTTATTCTGCCTCTTACCATTAAACGAAACCGAGCCATCCTTATGACTTACAGCTTTACAAGATATTTGATTGAAAATAACGTCATAACCATTGTCACTAAGTTGGCTAATTGAAAAGAGGTTATGCATCAGACCCTTTACTAAAATAACATTGTTAATAGAAGGAAGTTTACCATTACCAATAGTTCCAGAGCCAATGATCTTTCCCTTCTAGTTGTCTCTAAAACCAACGACTCCACTAGACTTAAGTTCCAAATCATGGAACATATGCCTTTTGCTCGTCATGTGTCGCGAGCTTCCACTATCTAGATACCATGACTGGTGTCTCAGTGGCACCATCAAGGATATTTGCAACATAAATTATCTCATCCTTAGGTACCCATTTTCTGGGTCCTTTGTTGTTAGCAGTTCTAGAGGTTCTGACACCTTTGGAATCTTGTGCAATAGGATAATCAAGTGAAATTTATACATGATATTTAGTCTTAGAAGTTTCATTCTGTGTCTCTCATTGTGTTTCAATGGAATCAGAACCCTCTTGTTTTGGACATTTTAGTTCAGTTCCAGCAAGCAAAAAATGTTCAGAAAAAGGTTTTGGTTTGACACTCAGAGTCTCATCAATTATTTTTTATGGTCCTGAATATCCCAAGCCTCTACTTCCATTTCTTCTAACGCCATAGATAATTGAAGCCATCTTGCTTCTATCTATGCTTTTAACTAGGAAGTGCTAAAAATCTCTATCACATCTGATTACTTCATCAGTAACAGATGTCCTAGAGATAATTTCTTCTTCTAACCTTGAGACTTTACTTCTAAGAGCAAGGTTTGATTTTTCTAAAACAACTAATTTTTCATTTAAATCAGAAAAGTTTTTCCCATTCTTAGTAGAGTCCTCAGAAGTAACTACAAAATTCTTTTTCATGGTTTTTTGTTTACTTAGAAGAAGTTGATATTTTCTCATCATTTCAGATAAACAATTTTCAAGTTCAAAACAAGAGAGAGAGAGAGAGAGAGAGAGAGAGAGAGAGAGAGAGAGAGAGAGAGAGAGAGAGAGAGAGAGAGAGAGAGAGATAGGTCATTACCTCTGCATCGTGTCTAGAGTCTGATTCATCATCAGCTGTCAGCTCACACTCTGAGATAACTTCAGCAGTGTTTGTATTAGACATGAGTACTACGTTAGCATGTTCTTCATCATATTCTTCTTCTTCTAATTCTGAATCATCCCATGTTTCCATGAGAACCTTCTTTTCTTTGAAGACTTTCTTAGGCTTCTTGTCTTTTCTGAGCTTTGGGCATTTATTCTTGTAATGTCTAGGCTCTTTGCATTCATAGCACGTGACTTCTTTCCCAGAAACTTTCTTCTGACAAGATGTGGATTCAAATCTTCCACGTGTTTTACTTGATCCTCTAAACTTTCTATGTCAGTGTTTCTATATCTGGCTTATCCTTCTGAATGTCAGAGAAAGTTTATCTTCACCCGAATCTTCTTCAGATCCTTCTGAGTCTTCTTCAACTTGAAAAGCCTTTGTCTTTCCAGACTTATACTTCAGAGCCATAAATTTAACTCTTTTCTGAGGTTCATCTTCTTCAAGCTCTATCTCATTACTTCTTAAAGAACTAATTATCTCCTCAAGACTGGTATTTTTCAGATCCTTTGACAACTTCAAGGCAGTCACCATTGGTCTCATTTCTTAGGCAGACTTTTGATAATTTTCTTGACATGATCTGCAATAGAATATCCTTTGTTCAGAACCTTGAGTCCAGCAACAAGAGTTTGAAATCTTGAAAACATAGTTTCCACAATCTCATCATCTTCCATTCTGAAGGCTTCATATTTCTAGATTAGGTAAAAAGTCTTTGTCTCCCTAACTTGAGCATTGCCTTCACGAGTCATCTGAAGAGAATCAAAATAGACTTTCCAGTCTCTCTATCTGTGATCTTCTCATACTCACTATAAGAAATATCACTTAGAAGAATAGTTCTCACTTTGTACTGATTTATGTGAACCTTCTTTTGAGCATTTGTCATTGCACTTCTTGCAATCTTTAGACCTTCGTCATCTACTGGGTGAGTGTAGCCATCAACTACCAAGTCCCATAAATCCAAGTCATTTCCATAAAAATAACTTTCAATTTTATCCTTCAAATAGTCAAACTTTTCTCCATCAAACATAAAAGGTTTAACACTATAATGGTCTCTATCGTTATCCTTATTATCAACAGATACAGTAAAATGGTTACCATTGTTTTCCATTGTTTTTCACACAATCTGGATCAGTACTGAATAATGTTAGGTGCTTCATAAAAATACAAACTTTTTATCACTCCTCAGAATCAGAGCTCTGATTCCAACTGAAGGTGTGAAAACACAAGAAATGGGGGTTTGAATTGGATTTTAAATAAAAAAGTGTTTTCTTTTAAAATACCCTTTAATCAGAAACAAGTTACTTCACTTATTGATAATAATTATAACATGCAATAAGGAAAGAACAAGTTATGTTTATACTAGTTCACATGAAAACTATCAAGCTAGTCTAGTCCACCCGCCAAGGTGATTTCTCCTTTGTCAACAAGGTACTAATCCAATAATCACACAGATTATTACAATGCACAACCTAACTGCAAGTGACTAACGTTACAACCTCTAAGACACGCTAATCTTAGAGTTCTCAAGGATTATGACCAACTGGTCCCTTAAGTAAAATCAAACAACTTTTTGAACAAAGTTTGTTTACAAAAGATATGCTTCTACACAAGTGAATAAGTAAAACAAATTTTCAATAATATAGACTAAAGAAATAAGGAAGTGTATGAACAATTTTTTTAGAATGTGAATTAGAAGCCTTCTCTCTTAGTCTTCAAGCCCTTTTATAGCCAATAAAATATTATAACCGTTGGAGGGTATTTTTGGAATTTTCAAAGCTGGCAGCTTGAATCACGTGGGGGACAAGATCGTACGCAATGTCTGTCCTTCATAGTAGTTGAATGAAATAATTTGTTTGTACTATGTAATTTTGTACTATGTACTTTTGTACCATGCAATCTTATCCTCTTTTCTTCTGGAGTCAGAGGCATCTAATTAAGCACGCGTTGGAAGAATGAGAATAACATTTGACTTCTCTAGAAGAATCCAGGCACTTTCAATCCAAAGTAAGCATTGCAATAGCTTCCTGGGAGTTCAGTGAAGCTATCTAGATCATCATAACATCTCTAGGAGTGCTCCAACTTCAAACACGATTCTCACTTTTGAGGTAAGTTTTCTAAACTTTTAACTTTCTATACAAGCATCATTAATTTTTACTTTCTGAATAAAAAAATGTATACGTCATTGCCCTGAAGCTAACCATGTGCTTACATTTCATTTATCTTGCCTGAGTGATGAGAATTTTGAAGTTGAAGTTTCTGAAAAAATTAGGTTTCAGTTTGGTACTAAACAAAATTCATCTTAGTCTTTGATCTTTAGGTTTTAAAAGTTATATGGTTGAAATCGAGGTGAAAAATCAAGCAACTTTCATGTTTACATTTTAAAAAATGGTTGAGAAATGAAGGAGTTACAAAATTAAAATTGAGTTGTTGTTCTTGGCGCCCGCGAGGAAGAAGAAGATGACTTGTTCAAATATTCAATAATGAGTTTGTAATATATTTATTGGTCTGTGGTTTAACTACCATATGTATCACCACCCCAGTGGTAAAAGCGCGCACCTGTGACTATAGGGACATGGATTCGAGCCCCAGTGGCACAGTTTTATTTGTTTCACATTTGTTTCTTGCATATTAAATACACACAAGCCCAGCGCGCATGCTATACACCCTCACTCCGTCACCACATGATCATCACAAAGTCATATCAAGTGCTCCAGAAGGAAAGCACATGATATGCTCCTTGGGGATAGCCACACTGAATCAATACAGGGGTTATATTATCTGTTTTTGGCCCTCACTTTTTTTTCTTTTTCCATACCCCCTTTTACTAACTTGCATGCCCATTTCATTCTTTTACTTTATTTTTTATGATTCAAACAAAAACATATTTTGGGCCTAAATGGTTTTATCACACCACCTCGTTTACTTCTGACTCATGGCCCAATCTTTTTTTTTTAATTTCTTTTTATATTTTCTTTTTTCCATTTTTATTTATTTATTTTATTAAATCATAAAAATTCATAAAAAATTAGGTTTAGGTTTTAATAAATTATTTTTAATTTTCATAAATAAAATTAATTACTTTATTTTATTTTAAACTTGTAAAAAATGATTATAATTAGGTTTTTATTATTTATTTTTACATCACAAAATATTTTTCAAAATAAAACCTCAAAAATAGTTTCTAATAATTAATTTCTCTTTTAAATTAATTTAGATTTAGTTTTTCCATATTTAAATTATTTTTCCTTTTGATTAATTAAATTAATTTTTTATCTTAATTTAATTAGGTTTACTAATTTCTTTTAAATACAAAGTCAATCAATTAGGTTAAAATATTAAACCTTTTTCTCTACCAAAACCACAAAACAATTTATTTTATCTCTTCTCCATCTTTACATTTTTGTGTATTTTATTATTTCGCATTATTATTTATGTACATGGCCTGTAATAGATAATTAAGGTTTTATTGCTTTCCTCCCCATTTTACAAATTTGTACCCCCCACTCCCAAATTGTTGTAATAGCGTAGGACATTTAAGTTCCGTAATTTACCGCTTCCCTTATCATTGTTAGTAATTAGGATTTGTATGACAAGACTAAAAGCAAACATAGAAAAACCCTAATTCAAGATAAAATACTTGAAATCAAAACACTTCGCACACATGCACCTCTAGGATAACCTCACGTATTGCCTCGATTAAAACAGTCATGTCCCTCGAACATGGTGAAATTCTGGTATCAGATATGTGATGTCGAACGAGATGTCACGACACAAATATCTGTTTACAAATAAAGAGCAGTAATTACAAAAGAAGTAAAAATACAAGAGATTGTTCACCCAGTTCAGTGTACAACAACACCTACTATGGGGGCTACTAGGCCAGGGACAAGTCCACTAAATATTATCAATTCATAGACCCTCAGTAAACAACCAGTTTATGATCTAATCACTTATTCACTACCCATTCTATACTTCTATCTAAGACTCACCTAGGTATGAGGTCCTCCTCAAATCCCTTCAATCACTTGCAGTGAAGAAACAACATAAATAATAAGCTTAAAAACTTCAATCATTCATTGCTTAAAAGCTTATGAATGATACACAATTAACAACCCAAATAACAACACAAGTATGGATTCAATACTATAGTGTTTAACAATTAAAAGACTTAGACTTATAAGACAGAAAGTACTCTTCTTCAAAAGTTGCAGTAGTTTGAATAAGGAAGCAAGTCCTTATATATGCACAACTGTGGGCTTGGGCTTAAAATCAAATATTCAATTATTTTGAATATTTCCATAAAAATAGTTCAAGATAAAATCCATGCAATTTAAAAAATATACCTCCATATTTTTCGCAGCCCGTGAGTCACAATTCTTGAATTATAGAGCGCAGAAAATCAAGAAACAGAAAAACATAAACTGATGTTGGTTGAGTTCAGTTCAGGAGGCAGATGTCAAGACATCTGCTTTGACATCATTCAAAACATTTTGCTACAAATTTCAAGACATTTAGCAAAACATTAACAACACATTGTTTTACCAAAATTGCTGCCAACAAACACTTACAATCTCCCCCTTTGGTAAATTTTGGCTAAAACATTATCAGAGCATATAATCAGAGCAGAGCAATATATTATCAGAGCAATATCAGAGTAGCAGCATAAGCAAAGCAAAAAAAACACTCAGTTAGCAGTTAGTTGTTAGCAAAGGAAGATGTCAAAACATCTTCAGAGACATGAGACTCCCCTTCAAGTATTGAGCTCCCCCTCAATCAGTGGTCAGTCGTCAGTCAATCACTCGCTTTCTATCCCCCTTTTTAGTCAAAATATGCCAAACATAAGGATGCATTCAAGAGTGTATCAGTAATTTAGGTACTGACCATGGAAATCAAATGTCAAGAACATGCAAGTGCCAAAATGAAACAAAAGGATCAAATAAAGAAACATCAATTTGTCTAACTATCACCAGGACCAGTTGACTTGGCTGAGCCAGAACTTTATTCCTCACTAGAGTCTTCATCTTCAGAGTTCACTGAATCATTAAGATTGTTGTCCTTTTGCAGGTCCTTGATCATCTTTTCAAAGGTTTGCTTCCTTGCTGATCTAAATCTAATCATATCATTCAATTCCTTGCAGGATTCTCTTAATTCATTGATCATGTCATCCTTGGTGGAGGTCTTTTCAGTAGGTGCAAATGTCAAAACAATGTCTGGGACATGTTTTCCTGAAAAAAGCTTAAAATGAAGGGTCAAAGCAGACTCCCTCTTGCACACTACATCATTTCCACTTTGAATTCCAGGATGCTGATTAAGAATAATTCCACAAATGATGGAAGGAAAAGTAATTGGCATCTTAATGGCGCAAGTTCTTGCATGCTTAATAGTCTGATCAAAGATGTAGGTACCATAATCAAATAAATTCTGGTTTCCAACAGCATAAACTTTCCTAATCCAACGGAGATGGTTGAAGTGTGATTAGTGGCAACCCAATTTGCAGCTCCAATCCTATGTAAAATAGCATATTTCACACTCAACTTGCTGACTGGAAGTTTATTTTTCATGGGCCACTCACTTACTTGATTAGCAGTGATGGCTCTACACACTTGATTATCTGTAACTTCCGGCTCACAGCAGAAATATTCAGACTTGTCTAGAAATCTATTTATGATGGCAGGAGAAAATTCTACACACTTTCCCCTAACAAAATTCTTTCTATACTCCTTACTTTTATGGTCAGCACAATCAACATGAATATTAACAATAAACTCCTTAACAAGAGTTTCATAACAATTGGAAAACTTGGTAACTATTTTCATCAATCTAGCATAAGATATCAGCTCCATGATTTCTTTACATTCCAAAGCACCAACTCCCAGTTCTCTATCTAAGGAAATCCTTCTTTGATAAACATACTTCCACTTTTCAGCATTCCCAACAGAATGGAAGGAGATGTTGTCAAGAGGGGCATCAGGAATCCTAACAGACAGTTTCTTACTTGCATACTTTTTGATAGGAGAGATGTCCTGGACATCTTGCTCGACATCATACTCAAAGTCAGTCTCTTCAACTAGAATAACTTTCTTCTTACTCATGGATCTTTTTACAGCATCCTCATCATCATCATCATCATCCGTGGAGCTAACAATGTCTAACTTTTCTTTTTCCAGAGAGAGGGACCATTTTACTTCCTGGCTTTCAGGGTCCATACATGATTTTCTTCTTGGTTGTCTTGGAAGGGGGTTTGACACTTGCATCCTTCACTTTCCTGGATTTGGGTCTTCTTGCAATACTTGGCACAACATTAGTAATGAGCTTATTGTCAAACAACTCTTCTACATTGACTATATTCTCAGTATTTTTACCTTCTGCATATTTGGAGGCAGTAGCATCTTGTTCAACATTTTTCCTTAGCATCTTGTTTAACATTTTATTCTTACACTTCTTTTAGAGCAGAGGTAGCAAGCTTCTCAAGTTTTCTTTCAGCATCATCTTTCTTGAAGGTGGATGATCCAGCAACAACACTTTTAAGATCATTTCTTTTGTCAACAAGAGTAGGCATACGAGCAAGAAGGGTAGAAATCCCAGGAACAACAAAGCCTTCATTTAACACTCTATCTACTAGCCTTCTAACGCTTCTATCAATATTAACAATCTCTTCTTATGTCCTATTGTCAGTAGCACTAAAAGAGTTACCTTTATCATCTTTTGATTTCTTAGCAGGTGATGATCTAAGTTTCTTGACCATCTTATCAAGAGGTGAGATGGTTGTTAGAGGAGTAGCATCAAGTACTCTGTCAAGGGAGAGATTCTCATTGGCAGATTTTGAAGAAGACGATGTATGATGTTGAGACATCTTTGAAGATTTTTGAGCAAAAGGATGAAGAATGACTAGGGTTCTTTTTCTGTATAGGAGAATGAAAAGTTTGTGAAAATATAATGATGTTATTTCGTAGCGTGTGGGAAAAACTTTGAAGAAGTACTGTAATGATTGCTTTCAAAATTTTATTTGTTGGCAATATAAATAATATAATATCACTTTAATGATATTCCCCACACGCCTTTAATTGCTAAAAAACCTCATATAGGCAAATCCCTAATTTTCCTCTTAAGTTATCAAACTGATTATCATCCAAAGCCTTAGTGAAAATGTCAGGCAGTTGCGATTCAGTGGCTACATGTTCTAAGACAACAATATTTTCTTCAACAAGCTCTCTTATGAAGTGATGACAAATATTAATACGTTTAGTCCTATTGTGTTGAATGGGATTCTTTGATATATTGATGGCACTTAAATTGTCACATAATAATATCATGACATCTTGTTTGACATTGTATTATGTTAACATTTGTTTCATCTAAACCAATTGAGAACAACTGCTTCCGGCAACAATATACTCAGCCTCTGCAGTGGACAGAGACACGCAATTTACTTCTTATTGAACCAAGATATGAGATTATTTCCCAGAAAGAAGCATCCTCCTGATGTACTTTTTCTATCATCAGCACTTTCGGCCCAATCAACATCACAAAAACCATTTAAGGCAGCATTGGATCCATGAGAGTACAACATACCATAGCCACTTGTCCCATTCACATATTTAAGAATCCTCTTTACATGGTTGGCATGGCTAACTTTAGTATCAACTTGATATCTTTCACACACTCCTATAGTAAAGGCAATGCCAGGTCTGCTAGTTGTGAGATATAGAAGGATGCTTAGCATACTCCTGTAAAGACTTTGATCCATGCTAACTCCTTTTTCATCTTTAGACAACTTCAGATATGTGGGAGCAGGAGTTCTTTTGTGATTGGAATTTTCCATCGCAAACTTCTTTACTATATTCTTATCATACTTGCTTTGAGATAAAAATATAGAGTTTTCATTTGTTTAACTTCTAGACCAAGAAAATAGGTTAATTCACCAACAAGGCTCATCTCAAATTCAGACTGCATTTGCTTGACAAAATGTTGAACCATCTCATTTGACATCCCATTAAACACAATATCATCAACATAAATTTGTGAAATCATGATCTTTCCCCCTTCTTACTTGACAAAAAGGGTTTTTTCTATGCCACCTTTCATGTATCCATTCTCACCAAGAAATTTTGTCAACCTATAATACCAAGCTCTTGGATCTTGCTTTAATCCATACAAAGCTTTCTTCAGTTTGTAAACATGTTTAGGGAAACTTGGATCAAAAAATCCCTTTGGTTGTTCCATATAGACTTATTCATTCAGATACCCATTTAAGAAAGCAGTCTTTACATCCATTTGAAACAATTTAATTTTCAGTATGCATGCAACTCCCAAGATAAGTCTAATTGATTCAAGTCTGGCCACAGGAGCAAAGATTTCATCAAATTCAACTCCTTCAATTTGAGTGTACCCTTGTGCAACTAACCTTTCCTTGTTTCTAGTGACCACCCCTTTTTCATCAGATTTATTCTTGTACACCCATTTATTTTCAATCACATTTTTCCCTTCAAGTCTTGGAACCAGATCCCAAACTTCATTCCTACTGAATTGTTCTAGCTCCTCTTGCATAGCATTTATCCAGAACTCATCAGTTAGGGCCTCTTTGGTATTCTTTGGCTTAACTTTTGATACAAATCAAGAGTTTGAAATCCCTTCTCTTGATATGGTAGTAACTCCTTTGTTTGGATCTCCCATGATAAGCTCCTTAGGATGATATTTCTGAGTTCTAATTGAAGGTCCTTTATTGAGATGACTAGGTTGGGGATCTTCTTGGAGAGGATTAGAATCAATACTTCTGTCATTTGATTTTATTGGAATATTAGGCAAAGATGTTCTAACATCTTCTGAGACATCTTCTTCAACATTTCATCCTCTATCATCAATAATAACATTTATTGACTCCATCATAACTTTGGTTCTTGAGTTAAAAACTCTGTAAGCTCTGCTATTTGTAGAGTAACCCAGGAATATTCCTTCATCACTCTTTGGATCCATCTTCCTCCTTTGAACATGATCAGCTAAGATGTAGAATTTACTTCTAAAGACATGAAAGTATTTGACAGTAGGTTTTCTTCGACTCCATATTTCATACAAGGTAGCTGAAGTGCCTTTCCTTAGAGTGACTCTGTTATGGATATAGCACGCAATATTCATAGATTCAACCCAAAAATGGTAGCATAACTTCTTAGCATGAATCATGGCCCTGGAATATTCTTGGAGAGTTCTATTATTGCGTTCCATAATCCCATTATGTTGAGGAGTAATGGGAGAAGAGAATTCATGACTGATTCCTTCAGAGGATCAAAAATCAGCAAATTTTTTATTCTCAAATTCCTTTCCATGATCACTTCTGATTCTTATGACATGAATTTCCTTTTCCATTTAAAGTTTTTGACATAGATCTATAAACACTTCAAAAGTTTCTGATTTTTCTCTAATAAAGCTTATCCATGTGTATCTAGAAAAATCATCTACAACAACATAAGCATACTTCTTACCACCAAGACTTTCGACCTGCATAGGTTCCATCAAGTCCATGTGAATAAGTTCCAAAACTTTTGATGTAGTGAGATATTGGATCTTCTGATGTGACATCTTAGTTTGCTTTCCAATCTGGCAGTCACCACATATTCTACCTTGTTCTATCTTGATCTTAGGAATCCCTCTCACTACTTCTTCAAATATAATTCTTTTTATACCTTTCAGATGCAAGTGTCCCAAATTTTGATGCCATAGTTTAACTTCATTTTCTTTGGCCAAAACACATGTTGAGGAGAAGTTCAACTCTTGAGGAACCCATAAATAACAATTGTCTTTAGATCTGATTCCTTTCATAATAACTTCATTATTTTCATTGCATACAAGACATTCTTCCTTGGTGAAGTTAACTTTGAATCCTTGATCACACAATTGGCTTATACTTATCAGGTTAGTTGTTAACCCTTTAACAAGTAACACATCACCAAGCTTAGGGACTCCTGAACAATCAAGCTTGCCAACACCTTTGGTTTAACCTTTTGCTCCATTACCAAAAGTCACATAACTGGTGGAATGAGATTTCCCATCCACCAACAGATTCTTGACACCTGTCATGTGTCTAGAACAGCCACTGTCAAAATACCAGTCATCTTTAGTTGATACTCTGAGGGAGGTGTGAGCTATGAAACTAGCAACATTAGACTTGGGAATCCATTGTTTCTTCTTTTTGCTATTTTATGGCATCTTATCAGTCTTGGGTGGAGGAGTAGTCTTAGGATACCCATACAATTTGAAACAGAAGGGCCTTATATGACCAAGCCTTCCACAGTGATGACATCTCCAGGGTTGTGATTTCTCTCTGGTGTGATTAAACTTTTTCTTGCCCTGATGTTTGCCATGATGTCCTTTTATGCTATGATGTTTAGACATTAGATTTGACATCTTAGGTTTAGATTTGGCCTGAGTGGAATATGATGAAGGTTCTTCTGAGTTAGGGTTCTCTTTCTCATTACACCCTAGACCACTCTTGTCTCCTGTCACTCTTTCTGCTTGAAGAATTTCATCTAAAGTGTCAGACCCATTATTCAACATTTTTAGAGATTTGACCATTCTATCAAGATTTGAATTCAAGGAGGTCACCTCACTTTCTAGTTTAGAAATAGTTTTTAAGTGCTCTTCCCTTTCTTATTTTATCTGAGTTATGAGGACTCTCTGTTTCTCCCCTTCAAGACACACTTCTGCACTTCTGAGACATATTTCTTTGTATGAAGCAACTAACTCATCAAAGGTTAGTTCCCTATCACTAGACTCTTCATCAGATACATATTTCCCTTTCAATGCTTTAACATACTTGGCGGATTCTTCAAGATCACTCTCCGAGTCCTCTTCAGACCAAGTAACAGAAAAATTCTTCTTTTGTTTCTTAAGATATGTAGGACATTCAACTCTAATGTGACCAAAGCCTTCACATTCATGACATTGTACTCCCTTCCCTTGAGTTTATTTTTCTTCAGCCCTTTTTCTTCCAAACTCATTTGACTTATGGATGTCAGATGAGATTTTCTTGACATTTGATCTTTGGTTCCTATCCATTCTTTTTATCACTTTGTTAAACTGTCTTCCAAGCATAGCTAAGGCATTTGATATTCCTCCATCTGTATCTAGATCACAATCTTCCTCTTCATCTTCAGTGTTTTATACAAAGGCTTTGCTTTTGTTCTTCTTTTCAGATCTTTCATTGATTCTTAATTCAAATGTCAGGAGGGATCTAACAAGTTCATCCACTTTCATTTTTTCAATGTCTCAAGCTTCTTCTATAGAAGTCACTTTCATATCAAGTCTCTTGGGAAGAGACCTGAGCATCTTTCTCACCAATTTGTCTTCAGGTATTTTCTCTCCTAAAGCACTGGATGCATTAGCAATTTCAAGAATGTTTATATGGAAGTCATTAATACTTTCATCATCCTTAATTATCAAAATTTCAAATTTTGTGGTGAGCAACTGAAGTCTTGACATCTTAACTTTGGATGTCCCTTCATGTGTAGATTAAAGAATTCCCTATACATCCTTAGCTACTTCACATGTGTTCACTAATCTGAAAATGTTCTTGTAGATTCCATTGAATATAAAATTCAAGGCTTTAGAATTTCCAAGAGCAATTTCATCTTCTTCTTTAGATCAATCTTCTTCTGGTTTTAAATCAGAAATAGGTTCTCCATTTTCTCCCAATTTGACATGGTGTTAACGTCCTTTTAAAACATATTTCCAAGCCTTGCAGTCCAAGGAATTTAAAAAGGTAACCATACGTAGTTTCCAGTAGTCATAATTCCTTCCATCCAGAATGGGTGGTCTGTTCACAAATCCTCCTTCCTTATCTATAGTACCAGAAAGTATCTTCCCTGGATCTCACCAAGATAAAGAGCAAGATGCCTACTCTGATACCAATTGAAATTCTGGTATCAGATATGTGATGTCGAATGAGATGTCATGACACAAATATATGTTTACAAGTAAAGAGCAGTAATAACAAAAGCAGTAAAAACACAAGAGATTGTTCACCCAGTTCAGTGTATAACAACACCTACTCTAGGGGCTACCAAGCCAGGGACAAGTCCACTAAATAGTATCAATTCATAAACCCTCAGTAAATAACCAGTTTACGATCTAATCACTTAATCACTATCCGTGCTATACTTCTACCTAAGACTCTCCTAGGTATGAGGCCCTCCTCAAATCCCTTCAATCACTTACAATGAAGAAACAACAGAAATAATAAGTTTAAAAACTTTAATCATTCAATGCTTAAAAGCTTATGAATAATACACAATTAACAAACCAAATAACAACACAAGTATTAATTCAATACTAGAGTGTTTGATAATTAAAAGACTTAGACTTCTAAGACAGAAAGAAAGTATTCTTCTTCAAAAGTTGCAATAGTTTGAATAAGGAAGAAAATCTTTATATATGCGCAGCTGTGGGCTTGGGCTTAAAATCAAATATTCAATTCTTTTGAATATTTCCATAAAAACAGGTCAAGATAAAATCCATGCAATTTGAAAAATATTCCTCCATATTTTTCACAGCCCGTGAGTCACAAATCTTGAATTATGGAGCGCAGAAAATCAGGAAATAGAAAAACATAAACTGATGTTGGCTGAGTTCAGTTTAGGAGGCAGATGTCAAGACATCTTCTTTGACATCATTCAAAATATTTTGCTACAAATGTCAAGACATTTAGCAAAACATTAACAACACACTGTTTTACCAAAATTGCCGCCAACAAACACTTACAAACTCCCCCTTTGGCAAATTTTGTCTAAAACATTATCAGAGCATATAATCAGAGCAAAGCAATATATTATCAGAGCAATATCAGATTAGCAGCATAAACAAAGCAAAATAAACACTCAGTTAGCAGTTAGCAGTTAGCAAAGGAAGATGTCAAAACATCTTTTGAGACATGAGACTCCCCCTCAAGTATTGAGCTCCCCCTCAATCAATGGTCAGTGGTCAGTCACTCACTTTCTCTCCCCCTTTTTAGTCATAGTATGCCAAACAGAAGGATGCATTCAAGAGCGTATCCGTAATTTAGGTACAGACCATAGAAATTAAATGCCAAGCACATGCAAGTGCCAAAATGAAACAAAAGGATCAAATAAAGAAACATCAATTTGTCTAACTGTCATCAGGACCAGTTGACTTGGCTGAGCCAGAACTTCCTTCCTCACAAGAGTCTTCACCTTCAGAGTTCACTGTATCATCAAGATTGTTGTCCTTTTGCAGGTCCTTGATCATCTTTTCAAAGGTTAGCTTCATTGCTGAGCTAACTCTGATCACATCATCCAATTCCTTGCATGCTTCTCTTAATTCATTGATCATGTCATCCTTGGTGGAGGTCTTTTCAGCAGGTGCAGATGTAAAAACAATGTCTGGGACATGTTTTCCTTAAAAAAACTTAAAATGAAGGGTCAAAGCATACTCCCTCTTGCACACTACATCATTTCAACTTAGAATTACATGATGCTGATTAAGAATAATTCCACAGATGAGGGAAGAAAAAGATATTGGCATCTTAATGGCACAAGTTCCTGCATGCTTAATCGTCTAATCAAAGATGTAGGTACCATAATAAAAAAAATTCTGGTTTCAAACAGCATAAAATTTCCTAATCCAATGGAGATGGTTGAAGTGTGATTAGTGGCAACACAATTTGAAGCTCCAATCCTATGTAAAATAACATATTTCACACTTAGCTTGCTGATAGGAAGTTTATTTTTCATGGGCCACTCACTTACTTGATTAGCAGTGATGGCTCTGCACTCTTGATTATCTGTAACTTCCAGCTCACACCAGACATCTTCACACCTATCTAGAAATATATCTATGATGGCAGGAGAAAATTCTACAAACTTTCTTCTAACAAAAACCTTTCTATACTCCTTACTTTTATGGTTAGCACAGTCAACATGAATATTAACAATAAACTCCTTAATAAGAGTTTCATAGCAATTGGCAAACCTGGTCACTATTTTCATCAATCCAGCATAAGATATCAGCTCCATGATTTCTTTACATTCCAAAGCACCAACTCTCAGTTCTCTCTCTAGGGCAATCCTTCTTTGATACACATACTTCCACTTTTCATCATTCCTAGCAGAATAGAAGGAGATGTTGTCAAGTGGGGCATCAAGAACCCTAACATACAATTTCTTACTATTGTACCCCAAAATTTTCCCTCCCATTTCTCAAAGGATCATCTTGGACCCTCAGGTTTTCTTTTGTCAAGTTGCAAGTCTAGGATTACAATTTTCTAAGAAAGTCATTCACAAGGGTAAAATGGTCAAAAGCACATTGAAAAGCAAAATTTGACTTTTTTTGATCAAAATCAAGTTTCAACAATCATATTTCATCAAGAAAGGAAATTGGTTCATCAAGAAATCAAAAGTCAGGAATTAATTTGAAAAAATAAAATTTCTAAACACTTGGAAAATTTTCTAAGTATTAAGAAAATGTGATAATTTCAGAATTTCTGGGCCAGATTTCACGCAAGTGCAATCAGAATTTGAAAAGATGGTTCAGAGCATGACTCTTCAATCAGAACATATGGAAACTGTGTTCTTCGATCAGAACATGACTCTTCAGCATATGGAGACTATGTTCTACGCTTCAACCAGAACATCACCCTTCGAATCTTATTCTAGTCTTCTTTGATCCGAACATCACCAAGCCCCAAAACCTCGTTTGAACAGTCTGCTGCACTGCTATGGCACAATCCTGCATCCAGCTGCCACAACACTCCAAATTGCTACTGATCCAGTCCACGCCTGCATTTTTCTCAAACCCCATATTTGCACCAAATTAGCACAAAAAAGCTGTGTTTAAAAAGCAATGAAGCAGTATGACAAAAAAGGTTCAAATCCCACTCCCCCCCCCCCTAAAAAAACCCACAATAAACTCATCTATAAATAAGTTGTTCCATCACACGTTTAAGGGGATGGATTTTGGAAAGAGAGGGATCAAATACAAAAAAAAAAGAGAGAAAAGAAAACATTAAAACATTCATAAACCCAGAATTCCCAAAACAATACCTTTGTTCTTACCTTTTAAATCAAAGAACACAACATTTTCTATTCTGTTTCTTGCTGACCTCAGAACATTCGAAGGCAGCAGCTCAGGTCTCAAAAGCACGTTACAGATTCAAGGGAATTCATTCTGACTTTGAACTTTTCATTCAGAACATCGTTAAATATGTAAATATCATAGTGTTGATACTGTTCATATCATGGTCTATGTAGAAAAACTATGGATCAGAACTTCTTGAAGAAAACTAGGCTCAGAATTAGGATTAGAACTTCTATAAACTATCATGCAATTATTTTTTCTGTTTTGCTGTTGTTAAGAACTGAATAAGTTACAGATGTTCTGGCTAATGTAAGGAAGGAGGTGAAGTGTAACACAAAACTTTTAGGCTTTCTTACTGTTTTAACACACACAGAACTTCTAGGCTTTCTTACTGTTTTAAGACACAAAACTTCTAGGATTTCTTACTGTTTTAACACACACAGAACTTCTAGGCTTTCTTACTATTTTAAGACACACAGAACTTCTAGGCTTTCTTACTTTTTTAACACACACATAACTTCTAGGATTTCTTACTGTTTTAAGACACACAAAACTTATAGGTTTTCTTACTTTTTTAACACACACATAACTTCTAGGCTTTCTTACTATTTTAACACACACATAACTTCTAGGCTTTCTTACTGTTTTAACACACACATAAATTCTATGCTTTCTTACTGTTTTAACACACACATAACTTCTAGGCTTTCTTACTGTTTTAACATACACAGAACTTCTAGGCTTTCTTACTATTTTAACACACACAGAACTTCTAGGATTTCTTACTATTTTAACACACACAGAACTTCTAGGATTTCTTACTGTTTTAACACACATATAACTTTTAGGCTTTCTTACTGTTTTAACACACACAAAACTTCTAGGCTTTCTTACTGTTTTAACACACACAGAACTTCTAGGCTTTCTTACTATTTTAACACACACAGAACTTCTAGGCTTTCTTACTGTTTTAACACACACATAACTTTTAGGCTTTCTTACTGTTTTAATACAAGACACAGAACTTCTAGGTTTTTCTCACTGTAATAACACAGCACAACATATGGTTTCCTCTAACGTTTCTTTCAGAACTTCAACGAGCAGCAACCCAGAACTTCTGGTTCCCTCTAACATTTCTTTCTGGACTACAACGTGCCTAGCATCAGAACTTCTGGTCCCCTTCATTTTGTTTTCAGCAACGTGCTGATCCTGTATTAGTTATTTTTATCCTTTCCTTTCTTATTCTTATTATTTTCAGCATTGCATTTTTTTAATTATTAATATAAAAAAGGCATAAAAAATATTTTCTTTTATTAACTAATTATTTTCCTTTTAATTTATTAAGACAAAAAAATACCATTTTCAAAACAAATCCTTTCCTTTTCTTGTATTATACAATTAAATATGGTTGTAATAGATAATTAGGATTTAAATTCTAGTAAATCCCCATTTGTAAATATATACCCCCATCCCCAAAATGATGTAATAGCTTAGGATTTATTTTTCTGCATTTTATTTGCTTTCATATAAAGTTAGTGATTAGGATGTATGGCAAGATAGAATCAATGAATAGATAAACCTAATCAAAGACTAAATGCATGTAAATCAAACACACTTGCACACTAGCACCTCTAGGGTAATCTCACTTTGTTGCCTTTCAGAAAATAGTCATGTCCCTTGAATATGGGCGTTTTAGTAAAGACCCTCGGTAAAAGATCGTAGTCCCTCGATGACCCTCAATGTTGCCTTCGGTAAACGATCTAGTCCCTAGATGACATTGCTAAAACGTCCCATAGGTTGCCTTCTATGACTATACAAAACGTCCAGCGCTCCTCCCTTCACATCCAACGATGGGATTTCTTACCAAAACAATGGTGAGATAACAACATCTAAAGGAGGAGGAAAACAACTTTTTAGACCTTTTGAGTAGGTAGGATGCTCCTAGTTATTCGCTTGCTCACAACAAAAACCTTTTATACACCCACAATTTCACTTAGAAACATTTTTCAAAATGCAAAACACTTTGTACGCGTTCCTATAGAGACGAGAACCATTACAAGGGAACTCCTTTTCAAAATACTTTCAAAACCCACATCACAAACACACTTTCAAACAAAAGCAAGTGATCTAGCAAGCAAATAAGAGCCCGTAGATAACTATGGATGAAAAGGGTGCTAATACCTTCCCTTTTCATAACCTACCCCCCGAACTCAAGAAGAATTCTCGAAAGGTCTTTCCTGTTCTTTTCAACCTTTCCTTTTGGATAAAATAAAAATCGGTGGCGACTCTTTCTATTCGCAATAATTGTGATCAAACAAAAAACACCCAAGCCAGTTCTCCCACCGGGTTACAGAACTGGCGACTCTGCTGGGGATTTTATTAAAAGTGGGGTTGCCTTAGGGCTAGATCACCTTTAATTGCTTTCCTTTATTTTGTTTGCTTTACATTATGGTTCCTTATTTTGGCTTGTTTTGATCCTCTACCCGGATCTGAGGCACCTTTTTAGGTAAGTAGCAGTAAGTTATGGAAACTGTGCAGGGTATACTAACATGGTATAAGCAATAGCTATGTTAGTGTGACACATTTTTTGGTACCGGTAGCCCTTGAGTAGTCAAGGAGAATACAGGGCCGCTGTATGGTGTCATGAAGCACTAACTGACTTTAGAACCTTACTTGAACAACTTGGCCATTAGGAAGTAGTGAGGTAGCTGGATTTGGTGCAGTCCAAAGTTGGTTGATACTCGATACTACGCTCATTAAGATTGGACTTTCGGGATATTTCGGTCGCTAATAAAGAGGATTGCACTGAAACAATGCCCGATGAAGAAAGATCAGTTATATTGAGATCCCCTAGAACCTGTTACTTTCTAGGACAGGTTGAACCAACTAAACTTCAAAAGGGTACTTACCTATAAACCTCATGCAAGCCTAAACCTAAGGACTTGTTTGATTTAACTTGTGCATATGCTTGTACATAACATCATGACATCATACCATAGCATTTTAGACTAACCATTTCAAGGATTTTTAAATTCATGTTTGTTATGTTTTGTAGGATATGACTCCCACTCGCAGGAACACAATCCAAGTCAACCTTGTACGAGTACCTTTTCAGCTCAAAGCGTTAGCATCAATGGTCCCTGAGAATTTTCCGTTCACCAAAAGACATGGACGACTTCTCAACTTGGTTACCTCAAGCTTTGATGAAGATATGATGAAGGTGCTTTTCTAGTTCTTTGACCCTTTGCACCATTGTTTTACCTTCCCTGATTACCAACTTGTACCAACTATAGAAGAATTCTCTCAACTCTTGGGAATTCCTATTCTCGATCAACTACCTTTCAACAGTACTAAAAGAGACCCAAGCCCTGAAGAGGTTTCCCGAGCTTTATACTTGCAACAATCCGACGTCACGGCTAATTGGGAAACAAGAAGTGGTGTCAAAGGTTTCTTAGCCAAGTTCTTATTGGAAAAAGCTCAAGACTGTTGGAACAATCTGGATTTATAAGCTTTCAAAGAAATTTTGGCTCTTCTTATCTATGGGTTAGTACTATTTTTGAATCCTGACCAACTTATAGATGTGAATGCTGTCAAAATCTTTTTATCTCATAATCCAGTGCCTACTTTGTTGGGAGATATCTTGCATTCTCTACACTCTCGCACCATGAAGAGAAGAGGAACCCTCATGTGTTGTACTCCCGTATTGGCTATATGGTTTGTTTCGCATCTCCCCCAATCCGTTAAGAAGAATGAGCAAGGGTTGATATGGTCCAATAGGATGATGTCACTCAGATATTCAGATATCCACAGGTGTTCTCGGTCCTTGGAGGATATTACTATCATCGACCATTATGGGGAATTCCCTAACGTCCCTCTGCTTGGCATCAGGGGAGGTATCACTTACAACCCTTGCTTAGCTTTAAGACAATTTGGGTATGCCCAGAGAGATGGTCCTCATGATATTCTCATCCAAGGAGTGGTGTTCGACTACGAAAGTGATGATCAAGGCTACCGTCAGAGGCTTATACGAGCTTGGAGAATGGTGAACAAGGTGGATAGTTGGACATTGGGACACAACAATTCTATTCCCCTTGAGCCTTACCTTAGTTGGGTACGAGCTCATGCTCGGAGTCTCACAATGCCTTACCTTTCCATCCTCCCTGTCATCATAGAGCCAGTGGTTGAAGGAGATGTCCTGTATACTGTCCTTCATCCCAACATGCCTACCTCCCTCGAAGACTTGCAAAAGGATTGGATTTATCTAAAGTAAGAACGAGACACTTTCGAATCCCGATTCTATTCAAGTGAGAAGAAAGTTCTGGAACTCACCAAGCAGCTTCAGGAAGAGCGGAGTCTGAACGCCTACGTCACGCCAAAGAGGATGCGTTCAACCTTTTTGTCTTAGGAGTTTTGTATTTTATTTCTTTCATTGTAAGCCCAAAGAGGCATGATGTACTCGAACTTGGATTCATTAATGCAGCATGTGTTCCTTTTTGTCTAAAGAAAATTTAAATCTCTAATCTCCTTGAAATCATTTGCATATGCATTTTCATTCATCATAACACAAACAGGTTTCTTACAACAGGTCTCCTTATCTTTCTATTGTTTATTTCAGTGATATGGATATTTAACAGACAATAAAGGGTCTCCAAGCGCAGAATGCTCAATTCCAATAAACATTCTTGGCTCTGGAAAAAGGACAAGAGGATTTGAAAAATTTGTTGATCAAAGAGAAGAAGAAGAAAGCGAAGAAGTCAGTGTTTTTAATCTGGGAAGAAGGTTCAAAGGACCAGCCAGATGAACTCTAAATTTCATAACCTCGTCGGGTGAAGGAGATAATCAAGAAGGAAAGAACAAGGAAGGAAATGACCATCCGGAATCTGAAGAAGTGGACTACTCTGAAGAACAGTATCCCCCAGTCGACGATAAATACAAGCAGCGGGAAGATCGCCTCAATGCTATGGAGATCCAGAGGGTACCCGAATTGGATTTTAAAGAGCTTGGACTTGTCTCAGGGGTTTTCATCCCACAATAATTTAAGGTCTCCACTTTCGCTAAATATGACGGTGTCTCTTGTCCAAAGCTGCATTTAAGGTCATACGTTAGGAAAATTCAACTCCATACTGCCGATAGGAACCTATGGGTGCATTTCTTCCAAGAAAGCTTGTCAGGGACGCAGTTGGATTGGTTCTATCAATTGGAAGGGACCAATATTTGCAATTGGGAAGATTTGGCTGCCGCTTTTTACAAGCAATACCAGTATATTGCTGACTTAGCTCCAACTCGAACACAATTGCAAGGCATGTCTATGGGTGCTGGTGAAGGTTTCAAAATTTATGCTAAAAAATGGAGGGATCTCGCGGGAAGAGTCCAACACCCCCTATCTGACAGAGAATTGGTGGATATGTTCTTAGGCACGTTATCTGGACCATTCTTCAACCATTTGATTGGAAGCTCCTCTGCTGGATTTACTAAACTAATCATGACTGGTGAACGGGTAGAAGCCGGTATAAAAAGTGGAAAAATTTAAAGAGATGAATCCTTGAGCACGATGAAGAAACCCTTTACCCAAAAGAAGGGGGTCAGTGTTGCATATGACCACAAAAATCAAAACAAAACTGAACGTCGCCCGACGGTAGGGGCTGTTATGATTTCTAATCCTGTATCAAATCAGCAGCGAAAATATCAACGCAGGCCAGAGGCGCCCATGAGACGATTCACCCGGATCAAGATGACCTTGTCCCAAGTTTTTCCATATCTTTTGAAGTCCAATATGGTGACCCTAAAGGAAGCTCCCAAGAACCCCCAATACTACCTCTCCTCGGTACAACCAGAATCCTTGATGTTCCTATCATTCTAAAGGCCCCGGGCATGATACAAACGATTGTTGGACCTTGAAGAATAAGGTATAAGACCTTATCGAGGCGAAAGAGATTGAGTTTGATCCCTCATAAAAACCTAATGTAATAACGACGCTAATTCCCAAACACGGTCAAGGTGTCAATGCCGTTGATGACGACTGTTTTGTTTCCTCCGTGAATGATTTGACTACTCCTCTTATGACTATTAAGCAAAATCTATTGCGAGCTGGTCTGTTTCTAGGTTGCGATGAAAGTTGTCAATTATGTATGTCTCTACCAAATGGCTGTTTGTTATTGGAGATGGGCATTCAGCGTCTGATGGCTAGAAAATAAATCCTGTTTGAAAAAGTTCCTCTTACCAGAAACTCATGTGAAGATGTTTCAATAATCATCATCTCCAACAATCCTCCCAGGGTCTCCACCAAAAGACCTATCAGGATTACATATGTTCCAAAGTATGCTCCCCTAATCATCACCATGCCGGGGCCAGACCCATATTCTTCGGATAAATCTATTCCCTGGAACTATGGGGCTGACGTCTATTACCATGGCATTAGGAAAGATCTATTGGCTATCGAAGAAAAAGTTGCAAAAAACACTGACCCTAACATTATCAATATCGTTGGGACCAATAAGATAACAAGAAGTGGAAGAGTCTTCTCACCCGAGATCTCTCCAAAGACCATTTCTACTCCTGTAATTATTCCCGCTACCGCTCCTACCAGCATTCCTAGTAATACTCCCATTGACAATCCTATTATTATCTCTGTTGCCAAGACAAAGGGCAAGGAGGTATTATCTGAGCCTGTCCAGAAGAAGGCACACCCAGAGGTCATTCTTGAAGCTTATAGCAAAGAGATGGAAGAGATAATAAAGATAATCAAGAAAAGAGACTACAACATCGTGGAACAGTTGGGGAAGTCCCCCTCGAAAATATCAATGTTAGCCTTAATTTTGTGTTCTGAGGCTCATGCCAAAGCCTTGGTAAAATTTTTAAAGACCGCCCATGTTCCCCAAGATACTTCCATTGATTAATTTAAGAATTGTGTGGCCAGTCTAACTGCTGATAACAAATTGGGCTTTTCTAACACCGATTTAACTCCCAAAGGAAAGAAACACAATGATGCCTTGCATGTTTCCATTGAGTGCAGGGGTACTACGCTAGCCCACATTCTAGTGGGCACGGGTTCATCGCTGAATGTCTTTCTAAATAATGCTCTTGACTGGTTAGGTTGCGAGGGACTCACTTTAGAGCCTAGTAACTTTGTGGTGAGGGCCTTTGATGGTTCTAAAAGGACAGTGCATGGAGAAGTTGGCATCCCTATAAAAGTTGGAACTCAGACTTTTGATTCAACTTTCTATGTGATGGATATCCGCCCTTCCTATTCCTGCCTATTGGGCCGACCCTAGATTCATGGATCTGGACCCGTCACTTCTACCCTACATCAGATGTTAAAGTACCCAATCAAGGGAAAGATCATCACGGTCCATGCGGAGGAGGAATACATGGTTAGTCACCTGAACTCTTTCAGGTATGTGGAAATGGACGTTGAGTTCATTGAGACCCATGTTAGAATTTTAAGGAGGTCCCACAAATAGTTGCAGCAACCAAGACTACAACCAAGACTCCAAAGATTACCAGACCGCCATTGAAAATGGCCTCTCTAAAGGATGCTAGAGCAATAGTTGAGGAGGGTGGATGTACCATCTGGGGTCAACTTCTGGATATTCCCTACAAGTCTAACAAATTTGGTTTGGGTTTTACTTCGGAGGTCCAAAGAGCTGTTCGACAAACTCGCACCGGGGGGCCACCTTTACGTATCTGCAATCAGGGAGTCAACACAATGGAAGACAATGATGGCAGCTGCGACATGGATGAGTGTATTTTTCCAGCCATCAGTGGAGGACTCAACAATTGGGATGCCAAAGAATTTGTCCCTATTACTTTTATTCAAGATTAATTGTCTTTTAATTTTCTTGTCAGACTTGTAATAATTAAACAATTTAGACTTTAAAACCTTGTGTCTTACCCGAGGAACAATGGTCCATTTGTGAGGGTTGTTACTTCATCTTCATATGTCATCAATAAATCATAGACGTTTTTGCATGCAAAATTTTATCTCTTTGTTTTTCTTTTTACCTTTTTATTTTCCAAGATAGCTATGCTCTTACACACACTCACATATCGAAATGCAGATCCACATCCACTCAGGATCCCATGGGTAATAATTCTGCTATGGCCTATCATGACTTTGAAAATCCGATCTACCAAGCCGAAGACGAAGGTGAGGAAGATTGTGAGGTACCAGGGGAACTAGCCAGGTTATTGCAACAGGAAGAAATGACCATACAGCCCCACGAAGAGCCGGTTGAAACAATTAACTTAGGTACCAAAGAGGACAAGAAAGAAGTCAAGGTAGGTTCCAACCTGGAGCCTGGTGTCAAGAAGCTCTTAACTCATTTACTACATGATAATGTTGAGGTCTTTTCTTGGTCATACGAAGACATGTCGGGACTCAACACTGATATTGTGGTCCATCGTCTGTCGACAAAAGAAGACCACCCTCTGGTAAAATAGAAGGTCCGTCTCATGCGGCCAGAAATGTCAGAGAAAATCAAGACTGAAGTCATGAAACAGTTTAATGCCGGATTCTTAACTATCACATCCTATCCATAATGGGTCGCCAATGTTGTTCCAGTGCCTAAAAAGGACGGTAGGGTACGTATGTGTGTGGATTATAGAGACTTGAATAGGGTAAGCCCCAAGGATGACTTCCCGCTTCCCCACATTGATATTCTGGCTGACAATACCACATTGCATAAAGTATTTTCCTTCATGGATGATTTCTCCGGATACAAGTAGATCAAAATGGAACCTAAGGACATGGAAAAAACGACCATCATCACACAGTAGGGCACGTTCTGTTACAAAGTTATGACATTTGGGTTGAAGAATTCCGGGGAAACCTATCAGCGTGCCATGGTAGCTCTATTTCACGACATGATCCATCACGAGATAGAGGTTTACGTGGATGACATGATAGCCAGATCTCAAACTGAAGAGGAACACCTAGACCATCTGCAGAAACTGTTTGAAAGACTGAAGAGATACAAACTAAGGCTGAACCCGAATAAATGCACTTTTGGAGTGAGGTCCGGTAAACTCATAGGCTTCGTTGTCAACATCAAAGGTATCAAAGTGGACCCTGCAAAGGTAAAAGAAATACAAGAAATTCCCGCTCCTCGCACTGAGAAGGAAGTTAGGGGATTCTTAGAACGGCTAAACTACATCGCCAGGTTCATTTCCAATCTAATTGCTACTTGTGAGCCAATCTTCAAATTACTGAAGAAAGATCAAGTGGTTGAATGGAACGATGACTTCCAGGTTGCCTTTGATAGGATCAAAGAGTACCTTCAAGAGCCTCCTATTTTGATGCCACAAGTCGAGGGAAGACCTCTGATCATGTATCTAACAGTCTTGGAAAAGTCAATGGGGTGTGTGTTGGGGCAGCATGACGAGTCTGGCCGAAAAGAGCATGCAATATACTACTTGAGAAAAAAGTTTATCGACTGTGAAACTAGATATTCACTGCTCGAGAAAACTTGCTGCGCTCTAGCATGGGCTGCTCGCTGGCTAAGACAGTATATGCTGACTCACATTACCTTATTAATATCCAAGATGGATCCAATTAAATACATATTTGAGAAGCATGCCCTCTATGGAAGAATAGCAAGATGGCAGATGGTCCTAACTAAATACGACATTCAATACAGTACCGTAAAAGCAATAAAGGGAAGTGTGCTAGCCGATCACCTTTCTCATCAGGTTGTGGATGACTATCAATCCATGAATTTCAAATTCCCAGATGAAGACATTATGGTGGAAAGTAATTATAGAGAACTCAAACCATATGACAGACCTGAACAAGGATCCCGATGGACCTTGGTTTTTGACAGAGCTTCCAACGCACTCGGAAATGACATAGGCGCTGTGATCATATCCCCTGAAGGCTTCCATACTCCCTTCACCGCTAGACTGTGTTTCAACTGTACCAATAATATGGAGGAATATGAAGCGTGTATTATGGGTCTCAAAGCTGCCATAGATTTGGGAATCAAGTCCTTAAGTGTATTTGGAGATTCAACCTTAGTCATCAGTCAGATCAAAGGAGAATGGGATAAGAAGCATCCTAACCTCATCCCCTACAAAGAACATGTGTTGACATTAATCCCATATTTTGAGGAAATTACTTTTGAGCATTTTCCATGAGAGTAAAATCAACTAGCATATGCGCTAGCCACTATGTCATCCATGTTCAAAGTCAGATGGGATAATGAGGCTCCCCATATCACTATTGAGCGGATGGACGAACCAACTTATGTCACGATATTGGTACTGAAGAAGTAGTGGCCAAGCCTTGGTTCCATGGAATTAAGAGATATCTCGAGGCCCAAGAATATCCGGAGGGAGCTTTAGTCAATGACAAGAAATTTTTTAGAAGATTCTCTGCTAAATTCTTCCTTAGTAACAGAATTCTCTATAAGCCCAATCACGACTCTACTTTACTTTGGTGCGTAGACAAGAGTGAGGAAGACAATATCATGGCTGATTTGCATGAAGGCACCTTTTGCACCCATTCTAGTGGGCATACGATGGCCAAAAAGATCCTCCGAGAAGGATACTACTGGTCTACCATGGAAGCAGGTTGTCATCAACATTCACGAACCTGCCACAAGTGTCAGATCTATGCTGACAAGGTACACGTGCCTCCAGTTCCTCTAAACGTCCTGACTGCTCCTTGGCCATTCGCAATGTGGGGCATTGACATGATTAGAGAGATCAAGCCTACAGCTTCTAATGGACACCGCTTCATCTTAGTTGCCATTGATTACTTCACGAAATGGGTCGAGGCCGCTTCATTCGCTTCTGTTACCAAGAACGTTGTTTCCTGATTCATCAAACAAAATCTTATTTGTCAGTACGGTATTCTGGAGAGAATCATTACAGACAATGGTACCAATCTCAACAATACTATGATCACTGCACTATGTGCACAATGCAAGATCCAGCATCATAACTCTTCTCCTTACCGGCCAAAGATGAATGGCGTTGTGGAATTCGCTAATAAAAACATCAATAAGATCATACAAAAGATGACAGTGACCTACAAGGACTGGCATGAGATGTTACCATTTTCTCTTCACGGTTACCGTACCACGACGCGTACATCAACAAGGGCAACTCTTTTCTCTTTGGTATACGACATGGAAGTTGTCCTACCAATGGAAGTCCAGATACCTTCTTTGAGAAACATGAGGGATGTAGGGTTGAATGAAGATGAATGGATTCAAACTCGACTTGACCAACTGAACTTGATTGATGAGAAGAGGCTTACAGTTGTCTGCCATGGCCAGATGTACCAAAATCATATGATTAAAGCTTTTAACAAGAAAGTCAGACGTCAGATATATCAAGTTGGTGACTTGGTTATCAAGCGTATCATATTGCCACAAGGGGATCCCATGGGCAAATGGAATCCTACATACGAAGGACCATTTGTGATAAAAAACATATTTTCTGGTGGGGTAATGATCTTAACCACTATGGACGGCGACGACCTTCTGCACCCTGTAAACATGAACATAGTTAAAAGGCACTACGCATGAAAAAAAGACCCGCTAGGTTGACTGGCCTAGGCAAAACTTAGGGGTAAATACAAAAAAAAAAATTATACACCCGGCAAGCTGAAAACCTAAAAAGGCGGCTTGGGAAAAAAAAGGGTATCACGGTGGACTGAAAACCCGAAAGGGCGGTCCAGGGAAAAGTTAGGGATTTAAAGCGTATGACTATGTCCCTTTGGATCACCTTACACCCAATCTCCGACATCAATCATCAAACTCGAATGGTTCTAATCAATCCAATCAGCTTCAGACAAAGCAACAAGTGGATGGGACGCTTAGAGACATGAAGGCTATAGCAGAATGGGAACCCCATGGGATTATTTTACATAGCTGTCTTTTCTTTGTATCAAATTTTCATTTTTACAATGACATTCTCTTACTAGGATGTTCGTCTCTTTGTACAAAAATACTTATTCAAGTTAATACAAAGATATTCCTTTAAAAGTGCCAAACTATCTATTTTTCTTTTACTTTCCTGTTTTGTTTGCAAAAATGTCCAGTGATTATTTTTGAACATATGAATTTGAATGTAATTACTATTTATAAATAAACGCATAAAAAAGGAAAAAAGACAATTACTAATGGTTTTAAGAAACAAGACAATATCTATGGGCCATTCCATAAAATCCCAACATATACTTTCTATAAACAGAGCAGAAGCAAGAACATCCTGCTACAGAATCATTGCCATATCTCCAACATGCGGCCTAGTGGTATCCTTTTCCTTCATATCCCCGATGGAGTAAAACTTCCAATTACTATTCCAAGGGCTCCCCAGTGAAAGTCACCCAACTGCTTAGGAATTCACTAGTAGGATTTCACCAAGTCCACAAGCAATGCATGGCGTTTCACTTCCCCAACAGAGTTTACTTCTATAAATACCAGAAACCCATCTATCAATGCTTCAACTTCAAGAAAATATGAAGACTTACACCCCTCATTCCCAACAACAGTCAGGGATTTATTTTCTCCAATCTAAATAACATTGCAGCAGAGCAACTAATATGTGCATACATCACATCCATACATCATAAGCATCGACAACACAAATGCATATATCGCAATCTCATTTATTTCGAGAAACATCATTACACCATGTGTGATACAGTGGGAGAATTGACTTGAAGGTTTCACGTTAGTGTTCACAAATGTTGCGGTTAGCAAGAGTTGCCATCGAATTTTCTTTTATCCAATAAGGAAAGGTGAAAAAGCACAGGAAATACCTTTCAAGATGTTTTCTTGAGTTCGGGGGGTAGATTATGAAAAGGGAAGGTGTTATCACCCTTTTCATCCATGGTTTTCCATGGGCTCTTAGTTACTCGCTAGTTCACTTGCTTTTTTGTTTGAAACTGTGCTTTGAGTGGTTTTGAAAGTATTTTGAAAAAGGTTCCAACGTTTAGGAAAACTTTGTAATAGTTCTCGTTCGTAAGAACGTATACAAAGTGTTGAGCTTTTGAAAATGTTTCAAGTTTGGAAATATGTCTGGAAAGTGTATGTGATTGTTTTGAAAATAGCAAGGATATTTTGTTTTGAAATTGAGCAAGCAACTAAAAGTAATCTACCTACTCAAAAAGGTCTTAGATGTGCTTTTCCTCCTCCTTTAGATGTTGCTATCTTACCATTGACTTGGTAAGAAGCCCCATCATTGGATGTGAAGGGACGGGCGTTGGGTCATAATATGACCATGATAGCAATGTTGTGAGATGACTTAGCACTTTTCTTTTAGGGACTAAGATCATTTTAAAAGGAAGCTTTGATAGCGTCATCGAGGGACTACGATCTTGTATTTCGATTGTTTTGATAAGACATCCCACATGCGTAATATGAGCATTTTTTAGGCAACAAGTGGAGTTAACCTTAAGGGTGTATGTGTGAATAGTGTACTTGATTTTTGCATGCATTTAATCCTTGATTAGGGTTATCTACTTGTTGATTTTATCTTGCCATACACGCCTAATTACTATACAGTATAAGGAAAGAATTAAATTGCAAAAATGAAATTCTACACTATTACAATATTTAGAGGATGGGGGTACATATGTACGAATGAGGATTGCAAGTAAACATAAGTCCTAAGTTATTATTACAACCATATTGAAATGTATAAGAATATACAAGGAAATGCGAAATGAACTTATTTTGTTTTAAGAAAATATTTTGGATCTTTTGTTTTTTAAGAAATAAAATAAAGCGTGAAAGAAATGTTTTTGATGTTTGCTGATTAATGGAATAGAAATTGATAGTAAAAATAATGAGAAAAGGAAAATAGGAATCAACGTATTGCTGATTAAATGAGGTCAGAAGTTCTGAATCTGGCAAATAGAAATCCTGTTAGTGAAGATATGTAAAGTCAGATGTTTCGAGTCCACTTGGGACACAGTTGTTTTCAGAAGTTCTGATACCACTGTCAATAAAACAGGCTCCAGAAGTTCTGATACCACTGGCAACTAAATAGACTTCAGAAGTTCTGAGACCACTGGCAGAACTTAGTCTCTCTCTCTCTCTCTCTCTCTCTCTCTCTCTCTCTATGCTAGTCAGAACATCTGCAACTTGGTAATTTCTCCACAAAACAGAAGATATGCATAGAATAGTTATAGCAGGTGTCATAGTGTTTCAGAAATAGGAAATATCAAAACTACAAATCAGAGGCAAGTGTGAATTTTCTAGTCCTAATTCTGAGTTCTAATTCCTTCAAGGAGTTCTGAACTGACCTATTCCCTATTTAGGCAGGCAAAATGCATGAAATCTCAAAATATGTACAACACCAGAAACATGATATCTACATTGTATTTTTGAGCATGTAAATCTGGTAATGCTTTAAGTAACATGATAAGAGTCAACAGAAGCTTACCTTGAAGCTGAGAATATTCTATGGAAAAGAGGTTGGTCCTGAATTCTGGTGAGGTTCTGAGCAACTTCTTCATGTACTCAGCAGGATGGGGGTTCTCAACTTCTGGTACAGCAAAGAGGTGATGTTCTGATTTCTTTGAGTAGATGGATGGAGAATATGAGGTAGTATGAATACAGGAAGTTAGGGCAGTTTCTAATATGCGAATCAGAAACTGTGTGGATGGTTTCAGTCAAGAAATATTTGAGAACAAATGGAGTTTGAATGCAAGGAATCAAAAGTTAGCAGGTCTTGTGTGTTATGTTTACAGTTCTTGCCACTCTTGGGATTTTGGCAGGGGTTCAAGGCTTTTCTTTCTCAAATTTTCCGACCTCTTTTCAATGGCCAAAGGTGTTTTATTTATAGGCAAAGGTTTTGTAGTTTTTGAGAGGTCCGGTAGCGCCAACATCATACGCTAGATGCTGACTTGTTCTTGAAGCAAGTTCAAAAAAGGTGTGACAGTTGACAGTTTTTTAGCCTAGACTGGATTAGCAAGCAGGGATTAAGGAAAAGTAAACCCTTAAGTAAAAAAGTAATGCATGGACCCTCCCATGTTCCTGTACAAAAGTTGCTTTTAAGGATAACAAGGGTATTTCTATGCCACACGTGGGGAGATCCTTTGGATAAAGACTCAAAAGTGGTTGTCAACATTAAATGAGCATTAAATAATGATGATATTTGTCAAAAATCAGAAATCCTGTAATGTGAGATTTTGCATCATTGCTTAATTCTGGATCGGAAATTTCATTTCAGCGTAACCTAGAACAAACATCCAACTTCTGATATTGTTATCTTCTGGCTCCAGCATGTTCTGAAGGATCCCCCAGACTTCCCAGTAACCTTCTTTGATTTACCTTGGAAAAGTCTGGATTAGAAGTTCTGCTTTAACGTAGCATCCAATCTTCTGATCTTCTTATCTTCTGGCCCCAACATGTTCTGAAGGAGCTTTCAGATTTTCTAGGAAGCTTTGTATCACGATTTATAAACTTCTTTGATTTAACCTTGCAAATTGTGACTGAAAACTTTGTGCAAACTTGCCCAGAAGTTCTGACCAAACTCTGTCTTGAAAGTGTCCAGAATTTGTTGAGTGTTTCAGTTTCAAGGGCGTGTCTCTGAGGAGTTATAACTTGAAATTCCAGCATTGCTAGGAGAAGTCTTGTTCAGCAACATTCTAGATCTTGTGGGGGTCTATAACTCTTGTGTCAGAGGCTGATCCAGAATCAACTGGCCAGAAGTTCTGAGTTTTGTCATGCTTCTTAAACACTTAGAAAAGTTCTAAGTATTTAAAATTTGACTTTTCCCAAATTAAATTGACTTTTGATTTTTTTGATGAAACAAACTTCATATTTAAAAATGTTTTGATGAGATATGATTCTTGAAACTTGGTTTTGGTAAAAAAGCCAAAGTTTGACTTTTTTAGCGTGAAAATGACCATTTTGCCCCTTGTAGGCAACTTTCTTGAAAAGTTGTAATTCAAGACTTGGGACTTGATAGGAGCAAACCTGAGAGTTCTGGATGATCCTTTGGGAAATGATAGGGAAAAGTTTGGGGTACAACAATTGCCCCTTTTCAATCTTCTTAAACCTGAAGAGTTAGATTGGCAAATCCGCCATTCGTAACCTGAAGGTAGAAGATGGTTGAACACCAGAGTGCCCAGAAATTTGCAATTGAAGATGAAATGGGAATGGGCTTATAGATGCCATTTAGAGGAAGGTTGATAAACATTAGAAGAAATACCAGCATAAATTTCTTGTTGATTTATACTAAAACTTGATGTTTTACCTGTGAGAAAAGGAGTTAGTAAAATGCAGATGCATGCATGATGTTCACCAGATGTGGTATTATGCTAAATGAAAAGGGTATGTGCATGCTATGATGTATGATCGTGAGATGTATGTTTCTGTCTGGGAAAACAAATCCCTGACTGCTGCTGAGAAAATTCTGGGGGATTGAGTCCCTGATTGCCGTTGGGGATGAAGAATATGCATATCTTCAAACTTTGTTGAAAGGATGCTTTCACTGGGGAATATCTCTTGAATGTCAGATGTTATCTGGTCGGATCCAGGCTTCACAATTTGCTGAGGATGAAGTAGTCAACTGTTATCTGGTCGGATCCAGGATTCATGACAACTTACTGAGGGAAGAGATGAATTAACTGTTATCTGGTGGGGTTCTAGGATTTGCGGAAAATTTATTGAAATTGAATAGTTATCTGGTCGGATCCAGGCTTCACAACAACTTGTTGGGGATACGAAAGTTAACTGTTATCTGGTCGGATCCAAGCTTCGCAGTAACTTGAAATGCCTACTATCTGGTCGGATACAGGTTTCATGGTTTTTGGAAATCTGTACTATTATCTGGTCGAGTCCAGGCTTCATAGTGTCTCTCTGGGGATCATAGTTAATTGTTATCTGGTCGGGTTCCAGGTTTCACAATGAACTGTTTGAAAAAACTTTTATCTGGTCGGGTCCAGGCTTGGCAGATTTTTGAGGTTGATGAGGTCAATTGCTATCTGGTCGGGTTCAGGTGTTACAATAAACAATTTGGGGATTTAGTTGTTATCTGGTCAGTTTCCAGGTTTCACAACGAATCTCCGAGGGTAATCGCTATCTGGTCGGATCCAGGCTTCACAACAACTTATTGGGGGTAGAGGCACACTCTACTGGGGAAAAGAAATTAAACCTTGGTCAGATTGAGTCCAGGTTCTTCTATATCTTTGAAGAGTTAGACTATTATCTGGTCGGGTCCAAGTTTCATAGCATCTTGAAATTGAGATCAACTATTATCTGGTCGGGTCTAGGTTTCAGATACTCATACTGTTATCTGGTCGAGTCCAGGTTTCAGCAACTTGAAGAAGTCAAACTATTATCTGGTCGGGTCCAGGCTTCAGTAATGACTTGAAAATTGTGCTAATACCTGGTCGGATCCAGGCTTCATAGTATCTTTTTTTTTGAAATAGTAAAGGCTTTGCTAACGGCTTTACTGGGGATCAGGGGTTGTGGCCCTATGATTTCCAACAATCTGAAATAAAAATCAAACTGGAGAGTGTAGACTCAGTCGGGTAGGACATACTCAACTCGGGAGGATAAACTCCACTTGGGGATAATAGCCTTGGCCGGGGAAGATATGCTCAGCTGAGGAACTTTGTGGTGTCTTGATTGTTGTATGTTGGGGGAATTTGAACTCAGTTGGGGAGTTATGTGGTTCCTCGATGATTGTTAGGGAAATAAAAACCTGTTGGGGAAAGGTTTATTGCAACCGTCCTCATGGAGATAATGATAATGAGATAATTCTGTGGGGATATTTCCTACATATTAAAGAGATGCTTACTACTGCTTATCAGAGCACATGTGCCAAATAGTTTTTAATTATGTTCATATGCATATGTTCATTCAATTTTAGTCATTGGGCAAATTTGCATTCAAAACAAAGACAGAAATTTTGCACTTCAAAGTGTATTTGTATTGATATTTTGCCCATGAATAGGCGTTTTTGTACAGAGAGACGGATATCCTAGTAAGAGGAAATCGTCAAAAGGAAAACAAACACTGAGAATGAAAACAAAATAGCCATGTGAAATGATCTTATTGCCTTCTAACTCCATTATTGCCCCAATGTCTTCGAATGTCTCTTGTCGTTGATAGAAGTTGATTGGATTGATCTTGGACCGTTTGAACTTGGACCTTGATTATAAAATCGATTGTATTGATTCCACGGGACATAGTCATACGCTTTTAATCCTTAACTTTTTCCTGGATCGACCTTTCGGGTTTTCAGCCCAACAAGATACCCTTTTTGCCCAAGTTGCCCTTTCGGGTTTTCAACTTGCCGGGTGTACAATCTTTTGCATATATCCCTAATTTTTGCCCAAACCTTTTGGTTTGCCGGGATGCCCTTATTTTTCTTAGGTGTGTCAACCTAACGGGTCTCTTATGCGTAGTATTTTTTAACTAGGTCCGCGTTTATGGGATGTGGGAAATCCTCGCCATCCATGGTAGTCAGCATCATGGCACCGATAGAGAAAACTCTCTTGACAACAAATGGCCCTTCATAGGTGGGAGTCCATTTGCCTCTGGGTCGCCTTGTGGTAGAATGATGCGTTTCATCACCAAGTCACCAGCTTGATATACCCTAGGCTTAACCTTTTTGTTGAATGCCTTGATCATACGTTTTTGATACGCTTGACCATGACAGACAGCAGTCAATCTTTTCTCGTCAATTAAATTCAACTGATCCAACCTCGTTTGAATCCACTCGTTTTCGCCTAAGCCTGTCTCAAACATAATCCTCAGTGAGGGAATCTGAACTTCCACTGGCAGAACAGCTTCCATGCCATATACTAAGGAAAAAGGAGTTGCCCCCGTTGAGGTTCTAGCTGAAGTACGGTAGCCGTGGAGGGAAAATGGTAACATCTCATGCCAGTCTTTGTATGTTACCACCATCTTTTGCACAATCTTCTTGATATTCTTGTTGGCAGCTTCCACTGCGCCGTACATCTTGGGTCTATACAGAGAAGAATTGTGATGCTTGATTTTGAACTGGGTGCAAAGCTCAGTAATCATAGCATTATTGAGGTTAGTCCCATTGTCGGTAATGATCCTTTCAGGAATACCATAACGACAAATAAGGTTATGCTTGATAAACCCGGCTACCACATTCTTGGTTACTGAGGCATGGGAGGTAGCTTCGACCCATTTGGTAAAATAGTCGATGGCGACAAGGATGAAATGGTGTCCGTTGGAAGCGGTTGGTTTGATTTCCCCGATCATATAAATGCCCCACATTGCGAATGGCCATGGAGAAGTCATGACATTGAGAGGAATAGGAGGTACATGGAATTTGTCAGCATACATTTGGCACTTGTGGCAAGTCCTAGAGTGTTGATGGCAATCGGTTTCAAAGGTAGACCAATAATAACCAGCTCTTAGGATTTTCTTGGCCATAGCATGTCCACTGGAGTGGGTCCCGAAGAGGCCATTATGCATTTCTTCCATAATTTTCTCTGACTCCTTCTTGTCTACACATCAGAGTAGAGTAGAATCGTGGTTGTGTTTATATAGAATTTCGTTGCTTAGAAAGAATTTAGCCGAAAATCTTTGCAAGAACTTTTTATCATTGATGGAAGCCCCCTCGGGATATTCTTGTACCTCAAGATACCTCCTCACCTCATGATACCATGGTTTTTCTTCGTTGGTGTCGAGCTCATTGCAATGTGCAGGTTCGTCAAATCTCTCAATCATAATCATGGGAGCTTCATTGTCCTACCTGGCTTTGAATATAGAAGGCATAGTGGCGAAAGCATCAGCCAATTGATTCTCTTCTCTAGGAAAATGCTCAAAAGTGACCTCTTCAAAGTATGGTATCAGAGTCAACACAAGATCCTTGTAAGGAATGAGGTTAGGATGCTTAGTGTCCCATTCCCCCTTTACTTGGCTAATCACTAAAGCAGAGTCTCCAAAAACACTCAAGTGCTTGATTCTCAAATCAATGGCAGCTTTCAATCCCAGGATGCATGCTTCGTATTCCGCCATGTTATTCGTATAATCAAAGCATAATCTGGCTGTGAAGGGAGTATGGAAACCCTCAGGAGAGATAATTACAACACCTATTCCATTGCCCAGAGCGTTGGAAGCCCCATCAAAAACCATGGTCCATCGGGATCCTGGTTTAGGTCCGTCATACGGTCCAGGTTTTGCACAGTCGGTCACCAACATAATGTCTTCATCTGGGAAGTCAAAATTCATAGATTGATAATCATCAACAACTTGGTGAGCCAAATGATCTGCCAATATGCTTCCTTTGATGGCCTTCTGTGTTGTATATTGAATATCGTATTCGGTCAGAATCATTTTCCACTTAGCTATTCTTCCGGAAAAGGCTGGTTTCTCAAAGATGTATTTGATAAGGTCAATCTTAGAAATCAAAAGAGTAGTGTGAGTCAGCATATACTGCCTTATCCGGAGAGCAACCCACGCTAAAGTACAACAAGTTTTCTCGAACAGTGAATATCTGGTTTCACAGTCGGTAAACTTTTTGCTTAGGTAGTAAATTACATGCTCTTTTCGGTCAGACTTGTCATGCTGACCCAATACACACCCCATAGAGTTCTCTAGTACCGTCAAATACATGATCAATGGTCTTCCTTCCACTGGAGGCATCAGAATAGGAGGTTCTTACAAATACTCTTTGATTTTATCGAAGGCAACTTGACAATCGTCATTCCACCTGATTACTTGGTCTTTCTTCAAGAGTTTAAAGATCGGTTCACAAGTAGCGGTCAGATGGGATATGAAACGGGCGATGTAGTTAAGGCGACCCAGGAATCCTCTAACCTCCTTTTCAGAACGAGGAACAATCATTTCTTGAATGGCTTTTTTACTTTGGAAGGATCAACTTCGATGCCTTTATTGCTGACAATAAAACCTAGGAGCCTCCCAGATCTTACTCCGAATGTACACTTATTAGGGTTCAATCTCAACTTGTATTTCTTTAACCTCTCAAATAGCTTTTGCAAGTGATCGAGATGTTTTTATTCAGTTTGAGACCTTGCAATCATATCATCCATATAGAACTCTATTTCATGATGGATCATATCATGAAACGGAGATACCATAGCTCTTTGATATGTTTCCCCTACATTCTTCAATCCAAACGGCATGACTTTGTAGCGAAAGGTGCCCCATTGTGTAACGAAAGTTGTCTTCTCCATATCTTCGGGAGCCATCTTGATTTGGTTGTAGCCAAAAAATCCACCCATAAAGGAAAAGACCTTGTGTTGAGCAGTATTATCAACCAAGACATCAATATGAGGTAGAGGGAAGTCATCCTTGGGGCTTGCCCTATTCAGACCCCTATAATCTACACACATGCGGACCTTTCCATCTTTCTTTGGCACATGAACCACATTTGTAACCCATTGAGGATAAGATGTGACAGCCAAGAAAACCTGTATCGAACTACTTCATTACCTCAACCTTTATCTTCTCAGACATATCCGGACGCATCCGATGAACCTTTTGTTTAACGGGAGGGCAATCTTCCTTTGTAGGCAGACGATGAACCACAATATCGGTATCCAACCCTGGCATATCTTTATATGACCAAGCAAATACTTCCACGTATTCATGTAGCATCTGAACCAACCTATTTTTAACACTGTCTTCTAGGTTGGCGCCTATCTTGATCTCTCTCCTATCCGTCTCAGTACCTAAGTTGATGACTTCAATTGGCTCTTCATGAGGTTGGATAGCTTTCTCTTCTTGTATTAAAAATTTGGCTAGTTCCCCTGGTATTTCACAATCTTCCTCGCCTTCGTCTTCGGCTTGGTGAATTGGATGTTCGAAATCATATTTGGCAATAGTAGAGTTGTTGACAATAAGATCCAGAGTGGATGATGATCTGCAAATGTGTGTGTGTGTGCGTATGTAAGATACATGGCTATTTGAAAAAGTAATAAAGGAAATGAAAGACAATGAACATAAAATTTGAATGCAAAGAGATCCAATGGTTTATATTAAATGATCACATGATAGATGAAACATGAGCAAAACCCTTAACAAATGGACCAAAGTGTCCCGGGCAAGGCACATGGCTTAGAAGTCGTTGTTTAGAAATAATATTACAGACATAAAGTTCTTGAATTGACAGAAAAAGTAAATAGTAATTACTCCTCAATGAAAGAAACAGGAATGAAATCCTTTTCATGCCAATTGTTGAGCTTCCCTTCGGTTGTTGGGTAGATCCAGTCTTCAAAAGCACACTCATCATCAGAGTCTTCTACAACGTTCACTTCAAGATTTTTGAGGTGGAGAGGTGGCTTTCCAGCACGAGCACTTCTAACTTCTTGCTGAGCTTGGGAGGTGAAACCTAACCCAAACTTGTCTGCCTTGAACGGGATGTCGAGGAGTTGACCCCACATCACATTGTTTCCTTCTTCTACCACAGCACAGGCATCCTTAAGAGAAACCATCTTGGGGATAACTTTATCAGCTCTTGGAGTGTCGGAGGATATTTTGGTGGCGGCCACACCTTCAAACGTCTGGCAAGGAGTTTCTATGAATTCGCCATCCATTTCTACGTACTTGAAAGAATTGAGATGGCTTACCATAAATTCTTCCTCGCCACAAACAGTGACAACCTTCCCTTGAATTGGATATTTTAACTTCTGGTGGAGAGTAGAAGTGATCGCACCTGCCCCATGGATCCATCGGTGCTAAAGCAAGCAAGAATACACAGGCCGTATGTCCATTATATAGAATATGGAGTTGAAAATCTGTGAACCGACCTTAATTGGGAGATCCACCTCTCCATGAACCATCCTTTTCGACCCATCAAATTCCCTCACAACAATATCACTTGGCTTCAAAACCAAACCTTCACAGTCTATCCGATCTAAAGCGTCTTTAGGTATAAAGATGATCCTGTGTCAACCAAAACATGTGCCAGAGTGGCCCCCTTACATTCAACAGAAACATGCAAGGCTTTATTTTGATTCTTTCCCATGGGAGTTAAATCTGTGTCGGAGAACCCCAGACCATTGTCAGCTGTTAGACTTGCTACGCAGTTCTCAAATTGGTCAGCTGTGGTTTCTTGAGGCACATGAGCCTTTTTCAAAAACTTAATTAAAGCTTGTGCATGTGCGTCGGAACATAGCAATAAGGACAACATTGATATTTTAGAAGGGGTTTTCCCCAACTACTCTACTATTTTGAAGTCGCTTTTCTTGATGATCTTTAGAATCTCCTCCATCTCTTGAGTGGATGGTTCTTCCATAACAAACTTTTTAGCAGGTGTCTCTTCCCTAGCAGGCTCACCTTCTTTCCCTTTCCCCTTAGTATTGGCACCAAAATTGCCATTGGTTATGCAGACTGGAACTGTGGTAGTGATTGGTGGTGAGATAACAGGGGAAAAGACCCTTCCTGTTCTTGTGACCTTACTAGAACCAGTAACATTAGTAACACCAACTTCGTTATCATCAATCCAAGAATCTTGTTTTACCCCATGGTAATAAACCTCGACACCGTAATTCCATGGCACCGTTTTATCAGAGGCGTATGGAACAGGTCCGACTACAGTGTTATGAGAGGAGCAATGATCGGTTCGTTCGAAATCTTGATAGGACCTTTGGATGAGACCCTAAGAGTTTTATTTGAAATTGTTATGATGGCCAAATCTTCAGCTTTGTCGATTGAATTTTTGATGGTGGGAATCTTTTCGAATAGAATCTCGCGGCTATTTATCAGGCGTTGCACATCTTTCTTCAGTAGCTCGCATCCGATTTCTTGTTGATCACAACAGGCACAATTTGCGAAACATCCAGGAAACACACTGACTTTTAGCAAATTAGCTTTCACAATGGTCAAAGGAGTTGTTAAATCATTGACATAGGCGATAAAAGTAACATCATCAACGGCGTTAACCCCTTTTCCATGCTTTGGCATTGGCGCGGTTATCACGTTTGGAGTAGCGGGTGGATCAAACTCAATTGTCTTGTTTTCTATCAAATCTTGAATTTTGTTCTTCAATGCCCAACACTGATCGGTCTCATGGTCGGGGCTGTTGGAATGGTATGTGCATTTCGCGTTTGGATCGTAATTAGGTGAGGAAACATTAGGGTTGGATGGTGGATTGCACAGAGTCACCAAATTGGCCTTTAGCAGATGTTGTAAGGCTTGTGATAATGACATGCTTATTCTTGTAAATTGTCGTCGGGGAACTTCAGGTCTCTAATTGTTGGAGGGTTGCCTTTGAGTAGGTTGAGGGTTGGAAATTAATACAACATTTACAGATGAATGATGGTCCTTCTTGGTATGGGCTCTTTCCCCATACACAACATTTGTTTCCTTTTTTCTAGTGAAGGGCCTTCTGACGGAGTTGGATGTGGAACCAGATGCCATAGGGATTTTGCCGCTTCTAATACCACTTTCAATCCTTTCACCAGTTAAAATCAACTTGGTGAATTTGGACGAAGAACTTCCAATTAACAAGTTGAAGAATGGACTAATTAACGTACCCATAAACATATCAACTAGCTTTCTTTCGGTCAAAGGTGGTTGGACCTTACTGGCAAGGTCCCTCCACTTTTGGGCATATACTTTAAACCCTTCGTCACTTCCCATGGTCATATTCTGAAGCTGAACTCTCGTTGGTGCCAAGTCGGTGTTGTATTAATACTGGTGATAAAAGGCAATGGCCAGATCCTCCCACGTATGGACGCAGGAACCTTCTAATTGATAAAACCACTCTAACTGAGTTCCAACTAGACTCTCCTGGAAAAAGTGAATCCACAATTTGCTGTCAGCAATGTGTGGTTGTATTTTGCATACATAAGATCTTAGATGTAGCTTGGGACAGGAGACCTCATCGTTCTTGGCGAAGAATGGTGTTTTGAACTTATAAGGAATGACGACCCCAGGAACTAGGCCCAAATCACTAAAATCCAAGCCAGGAACAACTCGAATTTCAATTGCCTTTAGCCTATCCTCCAATTCTTTGTACTTTTCCTCACCAGCAGGTGGGTATTGTTCATCAAAGTGATCCTCATCTTCAGAAGCTTGATCATTCACACCTTCAGTACATGTGTTTCTTGCCTCTTCTGCTTGGTTCTCATCCTCCTCAGAGGAGTCTTCGACTACTTGCACGTGGTGAATCTGTTCTTTGAATCTCTTCCCCATGTTGATGAGGGCCTTCTTTTTCTTCTTTTTGGTGGTCAATGCCGTCATTAGCTCTTGTTGCCCTTTGGCCAAGGTCATCAAGGTGACTTGGGACTGAATGTTCTGAGCTTGCAAGTCCTTCACTATTTGTTCGAGATCCATCCTTACTGAAATAAACAGTAGAAAGATGAGGAAACCTATTGTGAAAAGCTTGCTTGTGATATGATGCATGAATATGTATATGCGAATAATTTCAAGGATTTAAAGAATTTAAATTTGTATAGACAAAGAGTGAACAAACGTTATCTTGCATTAAAGAGTTCTTATTTGAATACAAACATGCCTCTTGGGCTTACAACAACAGAAATAAGCATAAAGTAAACTCCTAAGACAGAAAAGTTATGCGCATCCTCTTTGGCGCAATGTAGGTGTTTAAACTCCTTTCTTCATGAAGCTCCCTTGTAAGCTCTAATATCTTCTTCTAGCCCTCATAGAACTTAGCTTCAAAGGTGTCTCACTCTCCTCTTAACTGAATCCAAGCGTTTTGCAAATCTTCAAGAGAAGTAGGCATATCAGGATAAAGGATAGTATGTGGAACGTCTCCCTCAACTACTGGCTCCATGATAATAGGTAAGACGACTTCATAAGGCATCTTAAGACTTTGAGCGCGAGCCCGCACCCATTTAAGATAAGGTTCCAAAGGAATGGAATTCTTACGCCCCAACGTCTTGCTATCAACTTTATTAACCATACCCCAAGCTCGTATAAATATTCAACGGTAACCTTGGGTATCACTTTCGTAGTCAAACACAATTCCTTGGATGAGTACCTCATGAGGGCCATCTCTCCTAGCGTATCCAAATTGTCACAAAGCTAAACAAGGGTTATAAGTAATTCCTCCCCTAATGCCAAGTAGAGGGACATTAGGGAATTCCCCACAGCGATCAATGATGGTAATGTCTTCCAAAGAGCAACAATACCAGGGAATATCAGCATGTGAAAGTGACATCAATCTTTTAGACCACCTCATACCTGGTTCATTCTTCACCATGGATCTAGGTAGGTGCGAAATAAACCACCTAGCCAACAGAGGAGTGCAACACATCAAAGTCCCTCTTTTCTTCAAAGTGCGAGAGTGAAGAGAATGCAGGATGTCTCCAAGCAATGTAGGCACCGGATTACCAGATATGAAATTTTTGATTGCATTTATATCTATGAGTTGGTCGGGATTGGGAAATAGTACTAACCCATAGACGAGAAGAGCCAAAATCTCCTCAAAGGCTTGTAGATCCAAAGTACTCCAACACTCTTGAGCCTTCTCCAACAAAAACTTCGCTAGGCACCCTTTGACACCACTCCTTGTTACCCAATTTTCTACTATGTCAGATGGTTGCAAATGTAGAGCTCGAGCAATTTCCTCAGGTTTAGGGTCTATTTCAATACCGTTGAAAGGTAACTGATCAAGAATGCCAGGGAAACCTATCAGCGTGCCATGGTAGCTCTATTTCATTACATGATCCATCACGAGATAGAGGTTTACGTGGATGACATGATAGCCAGATCTCAAACTAAAGAGGAACACCTGAACCATCTGCAGAAACTGTTTGAAAGACTGAAGAGATACAAACTAAGTCTGAATCTGAATAAATGCACTTTTGGAGTGAGGTCCGATAAACTCTTAGGCTTCGTTATCAGCAGCAAAGGTATCAAAGTGGACCCTGCAAAGGTAAAATCAATACAAGAAATGCCCGCTCCTCGCACTGAGAAGGAAGTTAGGGGATTCTTAGGACGGCTAAACTACATCTCCAGGTTCATTTCCCATCTAACTTCTACTTGTAAGCCAATCTTCAAATTACTGAAGAAAGATCAAGTGGTGGAATGGAACGACGACTTCCAGTTTGCCTTTGATAGGATCAAATAGTACCTTCAAGAGCCTCCCATTTTAATTTCGCCAGTCTAGGGAAGACCTCTGATCATGTATCTAACAGTCTTGGAAAATTCAATCGGGTGTGTGTTGGGGCAGCATGACGAGTCTGGCCGAAAAGAGCATGCAATATACTACTTGAGCAAAAAGTTTACCGACTGTGAAACCAGATATTCACTGCTCGAGAAAACTTGTTGCGCTCCGGCATGGGATGCTCACTGGCTAGAACAGTATATGCTGACTCACATTACCTTATTGATATCCAAGTGGATCCAATTAAATACATTTTCGAGAAGCCTGACCTCTCTGGAAGAATAGCAAGATGGCAGATGGTCCTAACTAAATACGACATTCAATACACTACCCTAAAAGCAATAAAGGGAAGTGTGCTAACCGATCACCTTTCTCATTAGGCTGTGGATGACTATCAATCGATGAATTTCAAATTCCCAGGCAAAGACATCATGGTGGCAAGTAATTATGGAGAACTCAAACCATATGACTGACCTGAACAAGGATCCCGATGGACCTTGGTTTTTGACGGAGCTTCCAACGCACTCGGAAATGAAATAGGCGCTGTGATCATATCCCCTGAAGTCTTCCATACTCCCTTCACCGCTAGACTGTGTTTCAACTGTACCAATAATATGGCAGAATATGAAGCGTGTATTTTGGGTCTCAAAGCTGCCATAGATTTGGGAATCAAGTCCTTAAGTGTATTTGGAGATTCAACCTTAGTCATCAGTCATATCAAAGGAGAATGGGATAATAAGCATCCTAATCTCATCCCCTACAAAGAACATGTGTTGACATTAATCCCATATTTTGAGGAAATTACTTTTGAGCATTTTCCATGAGAGTAAAATCAACTAGCAGATGCGCTAGCCACTATGTCATCCATGTTCAAAGTCAGGTGGGATAATGAGGCTCCCCATATCACTATTGAGCGGATGGATGAACCAACTTATGTCACGGGATTGGTACTGAAGAAGTCATGGCCAAGCCTTGGTTCCATGAAATTAAGAGATATCTCGAGGCCCAAGAATATCCGGAGGGAGCTTCAGTCAATGACAAGAAATTTTTGAGAAGATTCTCTACTAAATTCTTCCTCAGTAACATAATTCTCTATAAGCCCAATCACGACTCTACTTTACTTTGGTGCGTAGACAAGAGTGAGGAAGACAATATCATGGCTGATTTGCATGAAGGCACCTTTGGCACCCATTCTAGTGGGAATACGATGGCCAAAAAGATCCTCCCATAAGGATACTACTGGTCTACCATGGAAGCAGGTTGTCATCAACATTCACGAACCTGCCACAAGTGTCAGATCTACGCTGACAAGGTATATGTGCCTCCAGTTCCTCTAAACTTCCTGACTGCTCCTTGCTCATTCACAATGTGGGGCATTAACATGATTGGAGAGATCAAGCCTACATCTTCCAATGGACACCGCTTCATCTTGGTTGCCATTGATTACTTCACGAAATGGGTCGAGGCCGCTTCATTCGCTTCTGTTACCAAGAACGTTGTTGCTCGATTCATCAAACAAAATCTTATTTGTCAGTACGACATTCCGGAGAGAATCATTACAAACAATGGTACCAATCTCAACAACACTATGATCACTGCACTATGCGCGTAATTCAAGATCCATCATCATAACTCTTCTCCTTACCGGCCAAAGATGAATGGCACTGTGGAAACCACTAATAAAAACATCAAGAAGATCATACAAAAGATGACAGTGACCTACACGGACTGGCATGAGATGTTACCATTTTCTCTTCACGGTTAACGTACCACGGCGCGCACATCAACAAGGGCAACTCCTTTCTCTTTGGTATATGACATGGAATCTATCCTACCAATGGAAGTCCAGATACCTTCTTTGAGAATCATGAGTGATATAGGGTTGAATGAAGATTAATGGATTCAAACTCGACTTGACCAACTGAACTTGATTGATGAGAAAAGGCTTACGGCTGTCTGCCATGGACAGATGTACCAAAAGCGTATGATTAAAGCTTTTAACAAGAAATTCACACGTCAGATATATCAAGTTGGTGACTTGGTAATCAAGCGTATCATATTTCCACAAGGTGATCCCAGGGGCAAATGGACTCCTACATACGAAGGACCATTTGTGATAAAAAACATATTTTCTGGTGGGGCAATGATCTTAACCACTATGGACGACGACAAACTTCCGGACCCTGTAAACACGAACATAGTTAAAAGATGCTACGCATGAAAAAAAGACCCCTAGGTTGACTGGCCTAGGTGTTGTACCCCAATTTTTGCCCCTAAGATTCCCCTATCATATCATGTCAACTTGATCATAACAAAATCACATTAGGGTTGGTTCTTCCTCTTTTTTCTATCTCCTATCTTTAAGTTTGCTCTTGAGGAATCTCCAAGAACCTTAGTTGTGTATTTTGTAAATGCGTTGATAATTAACCTCTAACCAAAATACAAAAAAATATTTGTCTTTATCTTTGCAAAATTGTGTTTTGTAGGTATCGAGTCAAAGCATCCGACAAATAAGGTTTTCTGGTATTATTTCCCTAAAATCTCTATTTGCAAAACAAAAAAAAGAAGAAAAAAATAATAATTTAAAATTTTCATTTTTGTTTTCCTGTACAATCGATTGCTCCCATAGTGCAATCGATTGCACAATGCATTGTGCACAATCTTTGAGAAAAGTGTATTTTTAGCCTTCAAAAATAATTTTTTTTTAGTATGTATCGACACATACATGTTATGTGTCGACTCATGCAAAGCAATCAATTCTAGCATGTGTCGAAAAGGCATTATGTATCAACACATACGTGTTATGTGTCGACTCATCCTGTTTTGTATAACTAGCATGTGTCGACACATGCATGTTATATATCGACTCATCCTGCTTAGTATAACTAGCGTGTATCGACACATGTGTTATGTGTCGACTCATGCAAGTTGATTGTTCTGTTTTCTATCGAAGTAGCAGCTTGCATCGACCCATAGAGGCATGTATCGACACATGTTGTGTTATACAACTAGAATGTGTCGATGCATACGACTCTTGTATCGACACATAGCAGCAAAATACACGTGATTTTTAAAAAAAGCCAGCAATTTCAAAACTGTCATCTTTTTGGCTCCAATTTTTCTGCATAATTTGAAAATTATATCATTAATTCAATTTTTGGCTCCAAGAATCAATTACCAAATTACCACTAATCCCAATCCTAAACTCTATAAATAGAGCCCTCATCTCATTCAAATTTGAAGCTTTTGATAGCCAAACTCATCTTGCTAAAAAATCTCTCAATTCTCTCCATCTACCAAATTCACTCAAAGCTCCATTTTCAAAAAAAGGATAGTAAGCTTTGCATTGAAGCTTACTAATCTTTGAGCTAAACCTTCATCCAAACACTTTTTATCCATCAATTCTCTACATCCAAGCTTTGGTAATTGATTCTTGTGGTTGAATTGAAGCAAATTCTGGAAGTTGCTTGATAATTATCTAATTCTACCTTTGGTAAGTTGGATCATAATCTTTCACAATGTGATCTCTTGTGGATTTCTGGTTTTGATTCATTGAGCACTGTTTTATGATTCCATTAGTGTTATTTTCTCATAATTTGATGGAATTTTCATGCTCAATTGGATCCATGATTATAAAGTGTTTGATGAAAAGTTGGAACAAGAACTTGATCCTTAGAAATGCTATTTTCTACTGATTTTAAACAGGTAGCAATCAATTGTTGCAACATTGAAATCGATTGTAACAGAAAATTGATTTGAAAAAACGGCACTGATGCAATTGGTTGCTGTCTAAGGATAATCGAATATAACAGTGCCAAAAATACTTTTTCTGCCTTATTTTTGGGCTGTTTTGACTCAAATATTTTTCTGTTCACTCCTTTGATTGTTGATTTGGATTGCAGTTTTAAATGTCCAATTTGTCTTTAAACTCAATGGACTTTGTGATGTAGATGAAGTTGGATAAATGTTCATCAATTCAAATCTACCTAAGAGTGAATAATTTAATTCATTTTTGGTGCTTTGGATTAATGATATGTTTAGTGCTTTAATCCATCTAGAGGAGTGGTTGAATTTAAAGATGAAAGAATTTTGAGATGGTGATCCAAATTAGCTTATCATTCCCCTACCTCTTCATCTTATCCATTTCTTTTTTTAATTGTTCTACAAGTTAAGGGATGGTGATCTCTATATCATTTATCCAAACATGAAGTACATAGATTGCTATTGACCGACCTCAAAATAGGTGCAAATTCTACATAAGTCCACTTACGATTGCTTAACATAGCGCTAAAGTTTGTCCCGATTCGAATAAATGATCATTCGTGGCCCAAACTTATGATTCCAAGCCCAAGTATGTTAATTTTATCTCTTTGATCCAATAACCTTGAGATTTATTGTGTGGAGGCTTTGGTTCTACCAATCCTCTAATGGATCTACAACACCTTTGGTCAACGCGGATCACTTAAACATCGTTGATCATTAAATGTTACTTTTGAGGATTCCAAAATGGATGATATACTTGAAAAAAAGCAAATGCAACTTGTTGTGTGGAGGCTTTGGTTCTACCAATCCTCTAATGAGTTCCAAATGCAAGTTTCAAGATGGTCATCCAACTAACCACTAATTTCTAACAATTGACTTTACTTTATGCTTTTATTTTTTATGCTTTATGTACCATTTAATTTAAGCATTTACATTTCATGCCATTTTTTTTATTTTTGCTCACTTGAGCATTTACTTTTATGCCATTTGTATTTTGCTAACTTGAGCTTTTCTTTTCCTTTTAAAGACACCTAATAATCAACATGAATCATAAAAATCTTTAATGATACTTGGACTATTTGGTTACTATCCTTGGCATTATGGAGTATTGGACTTCTTGGACTTAGGATTAGAGACCTTGGCCTATCTTGGAGACTTTGTGATTTTATTTGATATTTTGTCTGGAGTTCTTGAGGTTTACCTCAAGACATTGGGTCGTTTGTTTGTTTTGTGTACAGGTTACTGTGATTACATACTTTGTTTGTAATCTGGAATTCACCCGTATACAGTCGTTACTCTGCCCAATTTTTGCGAAGACTTAATACACTTGAAGTTTGGTTTTCTCAAGAGGTCTAGTATCTTTGCTTGCTTGGTTTAAATCCGAAGAATGTGAATTCTATATTGACTCATAATGTCAATTATTGGCTTCTTGTTGGTTAGATGGTTATTATCCCTAGCTTTTACCTTATGCTTTAGGATAGTCTCTTCATCTCCTCCCATCTTCTTTAATTTCAAAAATCTTCTCCCTCCTTTTAAAAACTCTTCTTATTTCTAAACTTGAAACACTTTCATAATAAACTTGGACTTAGGTCCATGCATCTTCAAAACATTTTCATAAATAAACTTCAATCAATTTAATAATACCTTGACATTTTTTGTGAGAAGACTAAAAGTCAATTAATCTCATTTCAAACCATTTTGCCACTTTGGCTTTTATCTTTAAATTTTTATCAAAATATTAGGCTCTTGTCAATCTTTGTAGTGATGCAAACAACTATACTTCTACAATATGTAGTAAAGAGAGATATTTTCCACTTGGGTGTTGAGTGAGGCATTGTTGATTTTAAAATCCAAGCCATATCCTCCACTTTGAGATGATGCAAATTCTCCTTTCTCATGATTGTGGGTAGTAAGTATGTTTTCCACACGGACAATGACGATGATGTCTTATCTCATAAAATTAACCAACACATTTGTGTTTCAAATTTTTAAAAGAGGAACTACGTGTACCCAGATCCCCTATTGCATGAAAGGTGGTACGTAGGCACTAAAGGTTCGCAACCGCGGCGGGTGCAAAAATCATAAAAATATTTATTTTCTCACCTCCACCATCCATTTTATATACAACACATTTTTATAGCCAAAATATACAGATTTTTCAAAGAGGTTACTGTGGAGTACCGTAGATGTTTAGGGTGCTAATACCTTCCCTTTGCATAACCAACCCCCTTACCTTGAATCTTTCCCCCTTTTTTTTTGGGTTATTCTCTCTTTTCCCATTCCTTTGGAAGCAATAAAGCGCGGTGGCGATTTTGATTTTGATTTGTATAAAGTCTACTCAATCCAATGGCTTAATCTTGAACATTTCTACCGCTACAGCAAAATGAAGACTTCACTGGGGAAAGATTGACCTCTTGCTGGTCCATCCCTAAGTGGGTTGAGCCTATCTTTGTTTATATCTGTGTATGTGTTATTGTGTTTTTGTGTTATATTTTGTATATATGTTTGTCTGGATTTTCCTAGTTTACGGGGTGCTTGGTGATTACTCATAAGTCTTATACCCGGACTTGGGCAAACTTTAAGATAGGACGGGCGGTATAGTCATGTTAACTTTGAGGGAGTAATCCCAAAAAAGGAGGCATGAGATCCCCCAATCATTGGAGGACCCTTTGACTGTAGTGTCGTTTACCGAGTAATCGGGAAGACGTACTGCTTTTAACCTGGGAGCCTGCTAAAGCTGAGGACCGTAGATTACCTAACCTATCTTGGCCTTTTAGGTGTAGTGCGGAAGCTATGACGGAGTAATCCGGAAATAGTTGTCACGCGATACTACACTCGGACGAGTCTTTCTTGAGAATATTACTAATTACTGAGTTAATCGGGAAGTTGGTAATATCCGAAGGAAGGATGTAGACTCTGGGAACCTCTTAGAACCTTGTTCGGCAGGTGATAACTTTTTAGACCAATACCTTATGGGTAGTACCTTCGACCTCATGCTCGTGACGTTGAACTTATGAACCCTATATGTGTCATCTTGTGTGTGACTGTTGCATCATGCATCCATGCACTCATAAGCATCTTTTGAAGAAAACAATATTTCAAGGGATTTAAAGGTTGACTATTTGTGAATATCTCAGGTACTTTTAAACCATGGATTCCGGAAAGAGAAAGACCGGGAAATACAGTTTCAAGGATCCTAAGATAGATGAGTTGATTAGTCTAATTCCCGAGATCGAGTGTTCTGCAGACTCTCGGAAGAAGTATGGATCCATTATTCCTCTCATGAAGCTGAAGATGAAGGAGGGAATTCTCTCAACTTTGGTCCAGTTCTATAATCCGGTGTATCACTGCTTTACTTTTCCCGATTATCAGTTGATGCCAACACTGGAAGAGTATTCCTATCTATTGGATTTACCTGTTACCGATCGTGTTCCTTTTACTGGTTTGAAGGGTGAGCCAAAACCACATAAGATTGCTGCTTTGATTCATCTGGGGAAGTCTGAGGTGGAATCCCATATGACTACCAAAGGAGGGATTAGAGGACTACCAACTCAGTTCTTATTGGAGAAAGCTCGTTACTTTGCTAGGATGAAGAGAACGATTGCTTTTGAGGCCATCTTTGCTTTACTCGCCTATGGATTATTCTTATTTCCTAATGTGGACAAGTTTGTAGACATTAACGCTATCAGGATTTTCATGATTGGAAACCCGGTTCCTACACTGTTGGGTGATGCTTATTACTCTGTTCATCTTCAGAGTTCCTATCATGGGGGAATGATTATCTGTTGCACGCCTTTGTTGTACCGGTGGTTTATCTCATATGCCTCAGTCTGATGCTTTTTGGGATGTCAAGAAGGAACCACACTGGGCTCCTAAGATCATGGCACTTACTCACTCGGATATTGATTGGTATCGTCGAGCTTACCAGGATGTGGAGATTATTTACAGTTGTGGTAGTTTCCACAATGTGCCTCTTCTTGGTACAAAGGGAGGAATTAACTATAACCCTGTTCTTGCACGACGACAGCTTGGTTACCCGATGAGGGATAAACTGAATAGTATTTATTTGAGTAGTTTCTTTCTGAAGGAAGGAGAAGACCACAGGGAAGCTAGGGAGCAGATTGCGAAAGCCTGGCGTCACATTCATAAGAAGAGTAGGAAGCATTTGGGACCTAGGGGTGTTGTTTCTTTGGAACCATATCTTCAGTGGGTCTGGTCGAGAGCCATTCAGTTGAAGATATCGTATACTCGGGAGACACCCATGTCTGATTTGTTTGCAAAGACCACTTCTCCCTTATTAGATGATCTAGAAGATATGCAGCTTGCTTTGGTTAGGATGCAACAGGAAAGGGATGCTTGGAAGAACAAATTCCAGACTTTAGAGAGTTCCTACAGAGTAGACCTGAAGGAGAAAGATGATTTGATCGAGATCCTTGAGAGTCGAGCGGTGGAGTCTATGGAGAGGCAAGTGGATTTATTTTCTCCTAAGCCTCAAACATGTGTTGATTACTCACTTCCTGCTTCATATGATTGGAAGGAGGTTGCCATCAGACATGTGGAAGAAAATCAGAGGTTGATGGCTCAGATTGTCAGGCTCACAGGGAAGCGCCAGCGTACAGATTGATCTCCATTAGTTCCTCTTCTCAGGATTTTAGATTGTATTTTCATCTTGTACTTGGGATCATTAAAACTTGTAGTCCTATTTGAAGTTATTATAATAAAAAAATGTAGTATTTCAAAAGCTTTATTACTTGGATGTTTGAAATATGTCTATAAACCATAAATCCCTTGAAATATTAAATAATAAAGTAAAAATAATCATATGCATTGCATGTCATGCATCATATTGCATATATTTATTGCATTCGATATGCATATCCAGGTGTCTTACCCAACTTCTTTGCTTCGTTCAGCAAGCTGACTCATCACTACAACACTCGGGCAAATTTCAAAAAGAAGATGGACAACTTAGAACAGGAGAATCACGAGTTGCGCGAAGAAGTTTCCGCTTTGAAGGCTGGTTTGGATAACTTGACTACTCTGATGGAAGCTCTTGTGGTTTCTCAGAATCAGCCACCGAGTGTTCAACCTCAACCAACAAGGGCAAATGCTGAAGTTCCTACTGTTCCTGTATCTGCTACTCTGGCTGTTGTTCAAAACCGTATGCCTCAGGGTTATCCATGGGGAATGCTAGAGAATTTTGCACCTGAAGGTTTCAATCTTGGCCCTCAAGATGCTCCAGTGGTTCAAAATGTTGTTACTCCCGCACCTCCTGTGGTGCATACTGTTCCTGCTGCACCTCCTTCGGTGAATTTGGTTCCGTTTGTTAATGAAGATATGTGTTGTCCTTTTCTTCCGCCGAGTGAAGACTTGGGTCTTTTTGATAGAATGGATGATTTCCAAGAGCAGTTTGATAGAATGAAAAGAGAGATGGAGGCTCTTAGGGGGAAAGAGTTATTTGGGCAGAATGTGAATGAGCTATGTTTGGTCCCGAATGTTAAAGTGCCTGCTAAGTTCAAGGTCCCGGAATTTGAGAAGTACAAGGGCAACACTTGCCCTCATGCTCACTTGGTGATGTATGTGAGGAGAATGTCTACCCACACCAATGATCAGCGTCTACTGATTCACTTTTTCCAGGATAGTCTGATCGGTGCAACATTGAAATGGTACATCAGTTTAGACAGCGCCAACATCCATACTTTTAATGATTTGGGAGAAGCATTCATTAAAAAATACAAGTACAATATGGAAATGGCGTCTGACCGTGACCAACTTAGGGCCATGGTTCAGAAAGACAAAGAATAGTTCAAAGAGTATGTGCAGAGATGGCGCGAAGTGGCTGCAAAAGTGATTCCTCCCATGGAGGAGAAAGAAATGACTAAGATTTTTCTGAAGATGCTAGGCGCTTTCTACTACGAGAGAATGGTAGCAAGTGCCCCAAGTGATTTTACAGAGATGGTAGGAATGGGTGTCCGCCTAGAAGAGGCAGTAAGAGAAGGCCGTTTGACAAAGGGTGAAGGATCCGGAGGGGTGAAAAAGCCAGCTTATGAGTTTACAAAGAAGAAAGAGGGGGATAAAAATGTTGTTATGCAAGAAAGAAGGGTAAACGCTCCTAGAAAGAATTATCAGCGTCATCAGCAAGTCGCCTCAGTTACTCCTGTTATGAATGCCGCTCCGACTACCGTTGCTTATCAGAGACCGTCCCAACAGGGGAATCAAGGGTATAATCAGAGAAGGGAGAACTATGATCATATTCTCATGAGCTATGTAGAGCTACTACCAGCATTGATTCAGAAGAAGTTGGTCCAGACACGACCACCTCCCGCCATACCATCACCATTGCCTTGGTATTACAAAGCAGACCAGACGTGTGCCTTTCATCAGGGAGCACCAGGGCATAGTATTGAGAATTGTTATCCTTTGAGGACTGAAGTGCAAAGGTTGATGAAGTCTGGAATTTTATCTTTCAAAGACGTGGGACCTAATGTGAAAGACAATCCTCTACCCAAGCACGGGGGAGTGAATGCTGTAAATATGGTGGCCGGTTGTCCAGGCGGCTTTCAAAATTTTGACATTAATCTGGTTAGAGGAGATTTGGTGAAGATGCACGCAGACCTCTGTGAATTCAATTATTATACGCATGACCACGCCGGTTGTGCTATTTGCAGTACATATATACAGGGTTGCGAGAAGATAAAGGCTGATTTACAGGAGATGATGGATGAAGGTTTAATCCATATAATCAGGCCTAGGGCGGAATATGAAGAGGAAGTGAATATGGTTTCTGGATGTCTGGGTGAATTCAGAATTTTTGATGTGGATCATTTGAATGAGGATCTCGTGCAGTTGCATGCTACCTTCTGCCGTAATGCTGGTCAGGTGGAACACCAATATGGATCTTGCATAGTTTGTTGTCAAGACCCCCGAGGATGTTCTATTGTGAGGGAAGGTGTTCAGTTGCTGTTATATAATGGAACTATCAAGATCACAGGTCAGAGAGATGATTATCATGAGATTGATATGGTTGAAGTTTGTTTGATGGAAGAAGAGTCATAGGAAGAGTATGCCTCCGCAGATGAGTATTTCTCTTCAAACAAAGATTTGTTTGCCGAAAATGACTTTTTGATGGCTGATTGTGCTGAGGAAGGGGTAAACATCATTGTACCTTGTTTTGGTGCACCCATTCATCTTGAGGTGGAGTACCATAGCAAACCAGCTATTACCCCATTGGTAATTAGTCTACCAGGTCCTGTTCCCTATGAATCAGATAAGGTTGTGCCTTACAAATACAACGCTACAATCTTAGAAGACGGGGTAGAGATTCCCATCCAGCCAATGCCAGATGTTGGAAATATAACTGATAATAGCAGGGTGACCCGTAGCGGTCGTGTGTTTGCGCCGGTTGTTCGAAGAAATGTTGTTGTTGGAAAGAAAATTGCTGAGAATGATGAGCCTAAGAAGGCTGCAGGAGAGACTAGTGGAGCTACATTAGAGAAAGAAGTGGATGATATTTTGAAGATAATTAAGATGAGCGACTACAAAATTGTAGATCAGCTATTGCAGACTCCTTCCAAGATATATATCCTAGCTTTATTAATGAATTCCTCTGCTCATAGAGAATCACTGATGAGAGTACTAGACCAAGCTTTTATGGAGAATGACATGCCATTAGATTAATTCAGCAGCGTAATTGGAAACATTACGTCATGTAACAATTTGAGTTTCTGCGATGATGAGTTACCAGATGAAGGGAGAAATCACAACCTGTCCCTCCACATATCTATGAACTACAAGAATGATTCGCTGTCCAATGTGCTAATTGATAATGGATCCGCGTTGAATGTTATACTGAGGAGTACCCTCATGAAGTTAAAGTATCAAGGAGCACATATGTGCCCGAGTGGCATCATTGTGAAGGCTTTTGATGGGTCGAGGAAATTTGTCATCGGTGAAGTGGACTTGCCCATCCATATAGGACCACATTTGTTCTTGATAACCTTCCAGGTCATGGACATTATTCCCGCATATAGTTGTTTGCTAGGAAGACCATGGATACACGAAGCAGGGGTTGTCACTTCAACTCTGCATCAGAAGTTAAAGTTTGTGCGCGAAGGGAAGGTAGTGATCATAAATGGGGAGCAGGCATTGTTGATATCCCATCTATCCTCTTTCAGTATTGTAGAAGCGGATGGGGCTGCTGTTGGAACCCAGTTCCAAGCCCTATCTATTGACAACATAAGGAGGAATGAGAATTATGTGGTTTTGCTGAAGGACGCGCAACAGGTTGTGCGCAATGGTCATAATGCAGTTTGGGGACAACTTGTGGATCCACCCATGAACAAAAACAGAACTGGTTTGGGTTTCTCTTCGAAGAATGGCAAAGGAGAAAGTTTGAAGTCAAAGTCTTCTGTGTACAGTTATCATGATGTTTTCCGGAACGGAGGCTACCTCCATCCAATTGGTTCTGGAATTAATGCGGTTGAAGAGGATGAAGAAGAGCAGGAAGTACCGAATTATGTGACACATGGAGTCCGAGTTCAGAACTGGGTCACCATTGATGTTCCTTCTTGCATACATATTTCAAAGTAATTTGTTTTGTTAATCTGTTTCTTTCTTTTGAAAAGCTTTCACTCTGCCCAAGGTGAAAATATTGTATGGGCTTATCTGTTTGCTTTGATTTTTAAGATCATTAATAAAAGTTGTCTTTGCTTCCAAAAATATGTCTTTATTTTATGCTTTTTCTTGGGAAATGGTAATCAAATAAAAAACCCTTTCAAAATAAATAATAACTGAAAATTAATTTGCATGATCACTTGTTATATGTGTCAGTTTCTAAAAGCAATCATAAATCACATGTGCAGATTAACTAAAAAACCCGTTGAATACAATGACCCTGCACCCTCTCCCAACTTTGAATGTCCTGTGTTTGGGGCTGAAGAAGAAGATTATGGTGAGATTCCAGAAGAGGTCTCACGGTTGTTTGAGCACGAGGAAAATACCATTCAGCCATATAAGGAGCCTTTGGAAGTGATTAATTTGGGTTCAAAAGAAGATCCGAAGGAAGTTAAGATTGGAGCATCGTTGCATCCTAATGTAAAAAGCGGGTTGATTGAGCTGTTGAAAGAGTATGTGGATATTTTCGCTTGGTCTTATCAAGATATGCCTGGTCTAGATACAGACATTGTCGAGCATCATTTGTTGTTGAAGCCAGAGTGTCCGCCAGTTAAACAAAAGTTGAGAAGAACCCACCCAGATATGGCAGTAAAGATCAAAGAGGAGGTCCTAAAACAGATTAATGTTGGTTTTCTTGTGACGTCAGTGTATCCTCAATGGATTGCCAATATTGTCCCAGTACCGAAAAAAGACGGAAAAGTACGCATGTGCGTAGATTACAGAGATCTAAATAAAGCTAGTCTGAAAGATGATTTTCCATTCCTCACATTGACATGTTAGTGGACAACACAGCAAAATTCAAGGTATTCTCGTTCATGGACGGATTTTCCGGGTATAATCAAATAAGAATGGCTCCAGAGGACATGGGAAAACAACGTTTATCACACCCTAGGGAACATTCTGTTACAGAGTGATGCCCTTCGGGTTGAAGAACGCTGGTGCAACATACCAGAGGGCTATGACAACCCTATTCCATGATCTGATGAACAAGGAAATTGAAGTATATGTTGATGATATGATTGCAAAATCCCAAACTGAAGAAGGGCATATAAAAGATTTGTTGAAGTTGTTTCAGCGTTTGAGGAAGTATTGTCTCCGCTTGAATCCAAATAAATACACCTTCGGAGTTAGATCGGGGAAATTGTTGGGTTTTATCGTTAGCCAGAAAGGAATTGAAGTTGACCCTGATAAAGTCAAAGCAATTCAAGAAATGCCAGCACCAAGAACTGAAAAGCAAGTCAGGGGTTTCCTCGGGCGTTTGAATTATATTTCCAAATTCATTTCCCACATGACTGCAAAGTGTGAACCGATCTTTAAGTTGTTAAAGAAAGATCAAGGTTGTGTGTGGACGGATGACTGTCAAAGGGCATTTGAGAGTATTAAAGAGTATCTGCTTGAACCTCCTATCTTTCTCCCTCCCATAGAAGGAATACCATTGATTATGTATCTAACAGTGTTAGATAAATCCATGGGTTGTATTCTGGGACAACAGGATGAAACAGGGAAGAAAGAGTTCTCCATTTATTATCTCAGCAAAAAGTTCACTGATTGTGAGTCGCGGTATTCCACGCTAGAAAAAACGTGTTGTGCTTTGGCCTGGGCGGCAAAGCGTTTGCGGCAGTATATGTTGAATCATACCACTTGGTTGATCTCCAAAATGGATCCAATCAAGTATATTTTTTAGAAGCCTGCTCTTACTGGGAGAATTACCCGCTGGCAAATGTTGTTATCAGAATATGATATTGAGTACCGCACTCAAAAATCTATCAAAAGTAGTGTGTTGGCAGATTACCTTGCTCACCAGCCGGTGGAAGATCATCAGTTTGTAGAATATGAATTCCCCGATGAGGATGTGATGTTACTGAAAGTGAAAGTTTGTGATGAACCATTGCCTGAGGAAGGCCCCGACCTTGAATCTCGTTGGAGTATGATATTTGATGGAGCGGTGAATGCTTATGGTAAAGGAATTGGTGCTGTGATAGTCACTCCTCATGGATCAGACATTCCTTTTACTGCAAGGTTAACATTTGATTGCACTAATAATATGGCGGAATATGAGGCTTGCATCATACATCTTGAGGAAGCTATTGATCTCAGAATCAAAATTCTAGATGTGTATGGTGATTCAGCTTTGGTAATAAATCAGATTAAAGGAGAATGGGATACTCGTCACCCTGGCTTGATCCCTTACAAAGATTATGCTAGAAGATTACTACCCTTCTTCAATAAAGTTAAATTCCATCACATTCCTAGAGATGAAAATCAAATGGCGGATGCTCTGGCAACTCTGGCTTCCATGTACCAAGTGAATACTTGGAATGATATACCCCGTATTACAGTTCGACGGCTGAATAGGCCCGCTCATGTGTTTACGACAGAGGAGGTAGCAGATGAAAAACCCTGGTATTATGATATTAAGCATTTTCTTAAGACTCAGGAATACCCAATTGGTGTGTCGAGGAAAGATAGAAAGACACTGAAAAGATTGGCAGGCAGTTTCTTCCTCAGTGAAAATGTGTTATACAAGAGAAATTATGACATGGTCTTGCTTAGATGTGTGGATAGACACGAAGCAGACATGTTGATGCATGAGATTCATGAAGGTTCATTTGGCACTCATGCTAATGGGCATTCGATGACTAAAAAGATGCTAAGGGCAGGTTACTATTGGTTGACAATGGAATCTAATTGTTACAAATTTGCAAAGAAGTGCCATAAATGCCAGGTTTATGCAGACAAGGTCCATGTGCCTTCGACACTTCTCAATGTGATTTCCTCCCCATGGCCTTTCTCTATATGGGGTATAGACATGATCGGGATGATAGAACCCAAAGCTTTGAATGGACACTGTTTCATCTTGGTAGCAATTGACTACTTTACCAAATGGGTAGAGGTTGCTTCTTATGCCAATGTTACCAAACATGTGGTTGTGCGTTTCATCAAAAACAATATTATATGCCGGTATGGTGTGCCGAGTAGAATCATCACTGACAATGGCTCGAATTTGAACAACAAGATGATGACAGAACTGTGTGAAGAATTCAAGATTGTCCATCACAATTTGTCTCCATACAGGCCAAAGATGAATGGGGCTGTTGAAGCTGCTAATAAGAATATCAAGAGAATTATCCAGAAAATGGTTGTTACTTATAAGGATTGGCATGAAATGCTCCCTTTTTCTCTGCATGGATATCGAACATTTGTTCGCACTTCAACAGGAGCAACCCCATTCTCCCTGGTATATAGAATGGAAGTTGTACTCCCAATTGAGGTTGAGATTCCCTCTTTATGTGTGATAATGGAAGCCAAGTTGACAGAGGCTGAATGGGTCCAGAACATGTTTGACCAATTGAATTTGATTGAAGAGAAGAGAATGACAGCTTTGTGTCATGGGCAGTTATATCAGAATAGAATGAAGAAAGCATTTGATAAAAAGGTCAAACCTCGTGAATTCATAGAAGGCGACCTTCTGCTCAGGAAAATAATGTCTTTTAACACTGATTCTAGGGGCAAGTGGACTCCCAATTTTGAAGGCCCGTATGTTATCAAGAAAGCCTTCTCTGGTGGTGCATTAATTCTTGAAACTATGGATGGCGAGGAGTTCCCACGTCCCATGAATGCTGATGCAGTCAAGAAATACTTTGCCTAAAGAAATAAAAGAATAGCTCGCTAAGTTGAAAACCCGAAAGGGCGGCTTAGGCAAAAAGGAGTGTCTTGGTAGGATGAAAACCCGAAAGGGAGGTCTAGGCAAAAATTACGGACATAAACAGAATAAATTTCCCGCTAAGTTGAAAACCCGCAAGGGCAACTTAGGCAAAAGTTAGGGATTTTTCGTGGCAAGTAACTACGTCAAACAAGACTTGATCGTTGAAGCAACAATCTTCTCGGATCCTCACCATACTTCAACAAAAGCTGCTGCTCAGGATTTCAAAAGTTGTTAGGGGGAATGGTGGTCATTGTATCTCAATGTAACTTTTCCATTATATATTACCATTTCCCAAACTTTGTAATCATCCATGGAGTCTCGCCATTCGCAGACTACCATTATATTAATGAAATTTGAGCTTTTGCCAAATTATTTGTGTTCTTATTTTTATTTAGCTTGCAAAGACTCCATTTATTACTGATAATAATTTTTAAAGCAAAAAGATTAAAAAGAAAAATTGACTTTTCAAAAAAAGGGGGAGATCTTCACAATTCAATTTACTTTGGGATTTGTGATGAAACAATGACAACAAAAATGGCGATCCCAGGAATGAACAAACTCCGGTTGTTTTAAGAAGATTTACTTCCTTCATGAAGGTTTTTCTCAGGTCATCTTGTTGGTATGTGCGCAATCTTTATGTGTTTCTCAGATAGTTAAAGACGATACCAGTGGGTGCAAGGTACAATGTTAGGTTTTTAATCCCATTATCCCCGGCCAAGTCTTGGTTCGCTTTTGATTTTGGGTTTGCATGGTCAGAAGCCTCTGTCCCAGATTCCCCAGCGAAGTTTTCCCTCATATGATGAAAGGTTTTATTCCCTTGGTGTGCTAAGATGTCGCTCTTTTTGCAGTATTGGCATTAGTGTTGACTTCTTGATTTCCCGGGAAGGCTATCCCAGGGCATCTTTTGTCAGAATGAGTATTCGTGATGTAAAGTTTCAATCTGCATCTTTCCCCAGGGGGTAGGCTTGAATTCCCCAGTGAGGTTTGATTGTTTCGGCGTCAATATGCTTTATTTGAGGCTGGTCTTGCAATCTCCAGCAGGTATGTTGCTTTTGAAAAACTGGTTTCTCCGATGAAACCGGAAGAAATATGTTATATCCCGGTATCTGTTTGATTTAGCTACATCCGAATTATGTTTCTCCTCAGTGAAGTTAGGACAGGCAACAGGTTTGGTTTCCGTAGTTGCTTTTACCTTTCTTGGATTGATCTTTCTGGTTGAATTTTTGCCCAATGTTGTTGGTACCTGAGGCGGTTTTGTTTGTTTGTACTGATTATGTATCCTTTTACCAGCATATGCACGATATCACTCATACATTCATACATGCATCAAGCATTGCTACAAATCATTTTTTATTGACATTGTGTTCTAACCGTCCTACAACGCTCCTTGCTTAGGTGGATTTGGTTTTCCCTCTTGAGTTTATTTCTCAAAGGATGTATCTTCGTTGGCCTTCTTGCTCCAGTTTGTTTCTAATTGGATTCGTGGTTGCATGACGATATTATTTACTTTGGATTTATGAGAACTTTGAGTTTTGGTTTGTGCATTTATTTTGCACGAGAAGACTTTATCCCCTCAGCAGGAATAACGTGGCATTTCCCCAGGAAGTCATATCTCTTTCCCCAGGAAGTCATATCTCTTTCCCTAGGAAGTCATATCTCTTTCCCCAAGAAGCCATATTTCTATCCCCAGAAAGTCATTTCTCTTTGCAATTCCCCTTGACAATGAGTGGAAGTCTCTTTATTTGAGATAAGCTTACATATTACCCTTTCCAGGAAGAGTGCCTTGGTTAAAGAAGAAGTTGAGACCCGTTCTAGGTGAAACACCATAATTTTGGGGGAAATTTGATATTTTCTTTCTACCTTCAGTGAACGTTGGTAGTACATCGGCAGTGAACGTTGGTGTTTCTTATCTTTTTGCTATCATCAGAGAACGTTGATAGTTCATCGTCAGTGAACGGCGGTGGTATGATATTTTCTCTCTACCTTCAGTGAACGTTGGTAGTACATCGGCAGTGAACGTCGGTGTTTGTTATATTTTTTCTATCATCAGTGAACGTTGATAGTTCATCATCAGTGAACGGCGGTGGTATGATATTTTCTTTCTACCTTCAGTGAACGTTGGTAGTACATCGGAAGTGAACGTCGGTGTTTGTTATCTTTTTGCTATCATCAGTGAACGTTGATAGTTCATCGTCAGTGAACGGTGATGGTATGATATATATTCTCTCTATCTTCAGTGAACATTGGTATCGGTAGTGAACGTCGGTGTTTGTTATCTTTTTGCTATCATCAGCGAACGTTGATAGTTCATCGTCAATGAACAGCGATGGTATGATATTCTCTTTCTACCTTCAGTAAACGTTGGTAGTACATCGGCAGTGAACGACGGTGTTTCTTATCTTTTTGCTATCATCAGTGAACGTTGATAGTTCATCGTCAATGAATGGCGATGGTATGATATTTTCTCTCTACCTTCAGTGAACGTTGGTAGTACATCGGCAGTGAACGTCGGTGTTTGTTATCTTTTTGCTATCATCAGTGAATGTTGATAGTTCATTGTCAGTGAACGATGATGGTATGATATATTTTCTCGCTACCTTCAATGAATGTTGGTAGGACATAGGCAGTGAACGTCGGTGTTTGTTATCTTTTTTCTATCTTCAGTGAATGTTGATAGTTCATTGTTAGTGAACGGTGGTGGTATGATATTCTCCCTCTACCTTCAGTGAACGTTGGTAGGACATCGGCAGTGAACGTCGGTGTTTGTTATCTTTTTGCTATCTTCAGTGAACGTTGATAGTTCATCGTCTGTGAACGACGGTGGTATGATATATTTTATCTCTACCTTCAGTGAATGTTGGTAGGACATCGGCAGCGAACATCGGTGTTTGTTATCTTTTTGCTATCTTCAGTGAACGTTGATAGTTCATCGTCAATGAACGGCGGTGGTATGATATTTTCTCTCTACCTTTAGTGAACGTTGTTAGACATCGACAGTGAATGTCGATGCTTGTTATCCTCCTCTCTGATTCAATTATTTTGGTCCACCAGTGATTTATTTTTCTGGTGGGGTTGCTCCTTTGTTTCTTCATTTTTGTGGCATCCCCAGTGATGCTTTGCGTCTCTTTTGTTCTGTTCATATGCATTCATAATCATAAGCATTGCATGGCATCTTAGAGACAAAAATAGGGCTTGTTTTATATTTAAGTATCTTCAATCGCATTGACACGAAGATTTTTAACCTTTGTATCTCCGGATAGAAGACACTTAAATAAGGGCAGCTGTTGTACCCCAATTTTTGCCCCTAAGATTCCCCTATCATATCATGTATACTTGATCATAACAAAATCACATTAGGGTTGGTTCTTCCTCTTTTTTCTATCTCCTATCTTTAAGTTTGCTCTTGAGGAATCTCCAAGCACCTTAGTTGTGTATTTTGTATATGTGTTGATAATTAACCTCTAACTAAAATACAAAAAAATATTTGTCTTTGTCTTTGCAAAATTGTGTTTTGTAGGTACCGAGTCAAAGCATCCGACAAATAAGGTTTTCCGGTATTATTTCCCTAAAATCTCTATTTGCAAAAAAAAAAAGAAGAAGAAAAAAACAATAATTAAAATTTTTCATTTTTGTTTTCCTGTACAATCGATTGCTCCCATAGTGCAATCGATTGCACAGTGCATTGTGCACAATCTTTGAGAAAAGTGTATTTTTAGCCCTCAAAAATATTTTTTTTAGTATGTATCGACACATACATGTTATGTGTCGACTCATGCAAAGAAATCAATTCTAGCATGTGTCGAAAAGGAAGTATGTATTGACACATACGTGTTATGTGTCGACTCATCCTGTTTTGTATAACTAGCATGTGTCGATACATGCATGTTATGTATCGACTCATCCTGCTTTGTATAACTAGCATGTATCGACACATATGTGTTATGTGTCGACTCATGCAAGTTGATTGATTCTGTTTTGTGTCGAAGTAGCAGCTTACATCGACCCATAGAGGTATGTATCGACACATGCTATGTTATACAACTAGAATGTGTCGATGCATACGACTCTTATGTCGACACATAGCAGCAAAATACACGTGATTTTTGAAAAAAGCCAGCAATTTCAAAACTGTCATCTTTTTGGCTCCAATTTTTTTGCATAATTTGAAAATTATATCATTAATTCAATTTTTGGCTCCAAGAATCAATTACCAAATTACCACTAATCCCAATCCTAAACTCTATAAATAGAGCCCTCATCTCATTCAAATTTCAATCTTTTGATAGCCAAACTCATCTTGCTAAAAAATCTCTCAATTCTCTCCATCTACCAAATTCACTCAAAGCTCCATTTTCAAAAAAAGGATAGTAAGCTTTGCATTGAAGCTTACTAATCTTTGAGCTAAACCTTCATCCAAACACTTTTTCTCCATCAATTCTCTACATCCAAGCTTTGGTAATTGATTCTTGTGGTTGAATCGAAGCAAATTCTGGAAGTTGTTTGATAATTCTCTAATTCTACCTTTGGTAAGTTGGATCATCATCTTTCACAATGTGATCTCTTGTGGATTTCTGGTTTTGATTCATTGAGCACTGTTTTATGATTCCATTAGTTCTATTTTCTCATAATTTGATGGAATTTTCATGCTCAATTGGATCCATGATCATAAGGTGTTTGATGAAAAGTTGGAACAAGAACTTAATCCTTGAAATGCTGTTTTCTACTGATTTTAAACAGGTTGCAATCAATTCTTGCAACATTGCAATCGATTGTCACAGGAAATTGATTTGAAAAAACTGCATTGATTCGATTGGTTGCTGTCTAAGCATAACCGATTATAACAGTGCCAACAATACTTTTTCTGCCTTATTTTGGGGTTGTTTTGACTCAAATATTTTTCTGTTCACTCCTTTGATTGTTGATTTGGATTGCAGTTTTAAATATCCAATTTGTCTTTAAACTCAATGGAATTTGTGATGTAGATGAAGTTGGATAAATGTTCATCAATTCAAATCTACCTAAGAGTGAATTATTTAATTCATTTTTGGTGCTTTGGATTAATGATATGTTTAGTGCTTTAATCCATCTAGAGGAGTGGTTGAATTTAAAGATGAATGAATTTTGAGATGGTGATCCAAATTAGCTTATCATTCCCCTACCTCTTCATCTTATCCCTTTCTTTTTTTAATTGTGCTACAAGTTAAGGGATGGTGATCTCTATATCATTTATCCAAACATGAAGTACATAGATTGCTATTGACCGGCCTCAAAATAGGTGCGACTTCTACAAAAGTCCACTTACGATTGCTTAACATAGCGCTAAATGTTATCCCGATTCGAATAAATGATCATTCATGGCCCAAACTTATGATTGCAAGCCCAAGTATGTTAATTTGATCTCTTTGATCCAATAACCTTGAGATTCATTGTGTGGAGGCTTTGGTTCTACCAATCCTCTAATGGATCTACAACACCTTTGGTCAACGCGGATCACTTAAACATTGTTGATCATTAAATGTTACTTTTGAGGATTCCAAAATGGATGATATACTTGACAAAAAGCAAATGCAACTTGTTGTGTGGAGGCTTTGGTTCTACCAATCCTCTGATGAGTTCCAAATGCAAGTTTCAAGATGGTCATCCAATTAACCACTAATTTCTAACAATTGACTTTACTTTATCCTTTTATTTTTTATGCTTTATGTACCATTTAATTTAAGCATTTACATTTCATGCCATTTTTTTTATTTTTGCTCACTTGAGCATTTATTTTTATGTCATTTTTATTTTGCTCACTTGAGATTTTCTTTTCCTTTTAAAGACACCTAATAATCAACACGAATCATAAAAATCTTTAATGATACTTGGACTATTTGGTTACTATCCTTGGCATTATGGAGTATTGGACTTCTTGGACTTAGGATTAGAGACCTTGGCCTATCTTGGAGACTTTGTGATTTTATTTGATATTTTGTATGGAGTTCTTGAGGTTTACCTCAAGACATTGGGTTGTTTGTTTGTTTTGTGTGCAGATTATTGTGATTACATACTTTGTTTGTAATATGGAATTCACCCGTATACAGCCATTACTCTGCCCAATTTTTGCGAAGACTTAATACACTTGAAGTTTGGTTCTTCAAGAGGTCTAGTATCTTTGCTTGCTTGGTTTAAATCCGAAGAATGGGAATTCTATATTGACTCATAATGTCAAGTATTGGCTTCTTGTTGGTTAGATGGTTCTTATCCCTAGCTTTTACCTTATGCTTTAGGATAGTCTCTTCATCTTCTCCCATCTTCTTTAATTTCAAAAATCTTCTCCCTCCTTTTAAAAACTCTTCTTATTTCTAAACTTGAAACACTTTCATAATAAACTTGGACTTAGGTCCATGCATCTTCAAAACATTTTCATAAATAAACTTCAATCAATTTAATAATACCTTGACATTTTTTGTGAGAAGGCTAAAAGTCAATTAATCTCATTTCAAACCATTTTGCCACTTTGGCTTTTATCTTTAAATTTTTATCAAAAGATTAGGCTCTTGTCAATCCTTGTAGTGATGCAAACAACTATACTTCTACAATATGTAGTAAAGAGAGACATTTTCCACTTGGGTGTTGAGTGAGGCATTGTTGATTTTAAAATCCAAGCCATATCCTCCACTTTGAGATGATGCAAATTCTCCTTTCTCATGATTGTGGGTAGTAAGTATGTTTTCCACACGGACAATGACGATGATGTCTTATCTCATAAAATTAACCAACACATTTGTGTTTCAAATTTTTAAAAGAGGAACTACGTGTACCCTGATCCCCTATTGCATGAAAGGTGGTACGTAGGCACTAAAGGTTCGCAACCGCGGCAGGTGCAAAAATCATAAAAATATTTCTTTTCTCACCTCCACCATCCATTTTATATACAACACATTTTTATAGCCAAAATATACAGATTTTTCAAAGAGTTTCCTGCGGAGTACCGTAGATGTTTAGGGTGCTAATACCTTCCCTTTACATAACCAACCCCCTTACCTTGAATCTTTCCCCCTTTTTTTTGGGTTATTCGCTCTTTTCCTATTCCTTTGGAAGCAATAAAGAGCGGTGGCGATTTTTATTTTGATTTGTATAAAGTCTAGTCAATCCAATGGCTTAGTCTTGAACATTTCTACCGCTACACTAGGCAAAACTTAGGGGTAAATACAAAAAAATATTATACACCTGTCAAGCTGAAAACCTGAAAAGGCGGCTTGGGCAAAAAAGGTTATCACGGTGGACTGAAAACCCGAAAGGATGGTCCAGGTAAAAGTTATGGATTTAAAGCATATGACTATGTCCCGTTGGATCACCCTACACCTAATCTTCGACATCAATCGTCATACTCGAATGGTTCTAATCAATCCAATCAGCTTCGGACAATGCAGCAAGTGGATGGACGCTTAGAGACATGAAGGCGAAAGCAAAATGGGAACCCCATGGGATTATTTTACATAGCTGTCTTTTCTTTGTATCAATTTTTCATTTTTACGATAACATTCTCTTACTAGGATGTTCGTCTCTTTGTACAAAAATATTTATTCAAGTTAATACAAAGATATTCCTTTAAAAGTGCCAAACTATCTGTTTTTCTTTTGCTTTCCTGTTTTGTTTGCAAAAGCGTCCAGTGATTATTTTTGAACATATGAATTTGAATGTAATTACTGTTTATAAATAAACGCATAAAAAAGGAAAAAAGACAATTACTAATGGTTTTAAGAAATAGGACAATATCTATGGGTCATTCCATAAAATCCCCACAGATACTTTCTATAAACAGAGCAGAAGCAAGAACATCCTGCTACAGGATCATTGCCATATCTCCAGCATGTGGCCTAGTGGTATCCTTTTCCTTCATATCCCCGATGGAGCAAAACTTCCAATTACTATTCCAAGGGCTCCCTAGTGAAAGTCACCTAACTGCTCAAGAATTCCCTAGTAGGATTTCACCAAGTCCACAAGCAATGCATGGCGTTTCACTTCCCCAACAGAGTTTACTTCTCTAAATATCGGAAACCCATCTATCAATGCTTCAACTTCAAGAAAATATGAAGACTTACACCCCTCATTCCCAATAGCAGTCAGGGATTTATTTTCTCCAATCTAAATAGCATTGCAGTAGAGCAAATAATATATGCATACATCACATCCATACATCATAAGCATCGACAACACAAATGCATATATCGTAATCTCATTTATTTCGAGAAACATCATTACACCATGTGTGATACGGTGGGAGAACTGACTTGAAGGTTTCGCGTTAGTGTTTGCAAATGTTGCGGTTAGCAAGAGTCGCCACCGACTTTTCTTTTATCCAATAAGGAAAGGTGAAAAAGCACAAGAAAGACCTTTCAAGATGTTTTCTTGAGTTCGGGGGGTAGATTATGAAAAGGGAAGGTGTTAGCACCCTTTTCATCCATGGTTTTCCACGGGCTCTTAGTTACTCGCTAGATCACTTGCTTTTTTGTTTGAAAACTGTGCTTTGAGTAGTTTTGAAAGTATTTTGAAAAAGGTGCCAACGTTTAGGCAAACTTTGTAATAGTTCTCGTTTGTAAGAACGTATACAAAGTGTTGAGATTTTGAAAATGTTTCAAGTGTGGAAAGATGTTTGGAAAGTGTATGTGATTGTTTTGAAAATAGAAAGGGTATTTTGTTTTGAAATTGAGAAAGCAACCAAAAGTAATCTACCTACTCAAAAAGGTCTTAAATGTGCTTTTCCTCCTCCTTTAGATGTTGATATCTTACCATTGACTTGGTAAGAAACCCCATCATTGGATGTGAAGGGACGGGCGTTGGGTCATCATATGACCATGATAGCAATGTTGTGAGATGACTTAGCACTTTTCTTTTAGGGACTAAGATCATTTTAAAAGGCAACTTTGATAGCGTCATCAAGGGACTACGATCTTGTATTTCGATTGTTTTGCTAAGACATCCCACATGCGTAACATGACCATTTTTTAGGCAACAAGTGGAGTTAACCTTAAGGGTTCATGTGTGAATAGTGTGCTTGATTTTTGCATGCATTTAATCCTTAATTAGGGTTATCTACTTGTTGATTTTATCTTGTCATACACGCCTAATTACTATACAGTATAAGGAAAGCAATAAATTGCAAAAAATGAAATTCCACGCTATTTCAATATTTAGAGGATGGGGGTACATATGTACGAATGAGGATTGCAAGTAAACATAAGTCCTAAGTTATTATTACAACCATATTGAAATTTATAAGAATGTATAAGGAAATGTGAAATGAACTTATTTTGTTTTAAGAAAATATTTTGGATCTTTTGTTTTTTAGGAAATAAAATAAAGCGTGAAAGAAATGTCTTTGATGTTTGCTGATTAATGGAATAAAAATTGATAGTAAAAATAATGAGAAAAGGAAAAATAGGAATCAACATATTATTGATTAAATGAGGTTAGAAGTTCTGACTCTAGCATACTGCAAAATAGAAATCCTGTTAGTGAAGATATGTAAAGTCAGAAGTTCTGAGTCCACTGGGGACACAATTGTTTTCAGAAGTTTTGATACCACTGTCAATAAAATAGGCTCCAGAAGTTCTGATACCACTGGCAACTAAACAGACTTCAGAAGGTTTGAGACCACTGTCAGAACTTGGTCTCTCTCTCTCTCTCTATGCTAGTCAGAACATCTGCAACTTGGTAATTTCTCCATAAAATAGAAGATGTGCATAGAATAGTTATAGTAGGTGTCATAGTGTTTTAGAAATAGTAAATATCAGAACTACAAATCAGAGGCAAGTGTGAATTTTCTAGTCCTAATTCCGAGTTATAATTCCTTGGAGGAGTTCTGAACTGACCTATTCCCTACTTAGGCAGGCAAAATGCATGAAATCTCAGAATATTTACAACACCAGAAACATGATATCTACATTGTATTTTTGAGCATGTAAATCTGGTAATGCTTTAAGTAACGTGATAAGAGTCAACAAAAGCTTACCTTGCAGCTGAGAAGATTCTATGGAAAAGAGGTTGGTCCTGAATTCTGGTGAGGTTCTGAGCAACTTCTTCACGTACTCAGCAGGATGGGGGTTCTCAACTTCTGGTACATCAAAGAGGTGATGTTCTGATTTCTTTGAGTAGATGGATGGAGAATATGAGGTAGTATGAATACAGGAAGTTAGGGCAATTTCTAATATGTGAATCAGAAACTGTGTGGATGGTTTCAGTCAAGATATATTTGAGAACAAATGGAGTTTGAGTGCAAGGAATCAAAAGTTAGCAGGTCTTGTGTGTTATGTTTACAGTTCTTGGCACTCTTGGGATTTTGGCAGGGGTTCAAGGCTTTTCTTTCTCAAATTTTCCGACCTCTTTTCAATGGCCAAAGGTGTTCTATTTATAGGCAAAGGTTTTGTAGTTTTTGAGAGGTCCGGTAGCGCCAACATCATATGCTAGATGCTGACTTGTTCTTGAAGCAAGTTCAAAAAAGGTGTGACAGTTGACAGTTTTTAGCTTAGACTGGATTAGCAAGCAGGTATTAAGGAAAAGTAAACCCTCAAGCAAAAAAGTAACGCATGGACCCTCCCATATTCCAGTACAAAAGGTGTTTTTAAGGATAACAAGGGTATTTCTATGCCACACGTGGGGAGATCCTTTGGATAAAGACTCAAAAGTGGTTGTGAGCATTAAATGAGCATTAAATCATGATGCGATTTGTCAAAAATCAGAAATCCTGTAATGTGAGATTTTGCATCATTGCTTAATTCTGGATCAGAAGTTTCATTTCAGCATAACCTAGAACAAACACCCAACTTCTGATCTTCTTATCTTCTGGCTCCAACATGTCTGAAGGATCCCCCAGACTTCCCAGTAACCTTCTTTGGTTTACCTTGGAAAACTCTGGATTAGAAGTTCTGCTTTAACGTAGCATCCAATCTTCCGATCTTCTTATCTTATGGCCCCAGCATGTTCTGAAGCAGCTTTCAGATTTTCTAGGAAGCTTTGTATCACGTTTTATAAACTTCTTTGATTTACCCTTGCAAACTCTGACTGAAAACTTTGTGCAAACTTGCCCAGAAGTTCTTACCAAACTCTGTCTTGAAAGTGTCCAGAATTTGCTGAGTGTTTCAGTTTCAAGGGCGTGTCTCTGAGGAGTTATAACTTGAAATTCCAGCATTGCTAGGAGAAGTCTTGTTCAGTAACGTTCTAGATCTTGTGGGGGTCTATAACTCTTGTGTTAGAGGCTGATCCAGAATCAACTGGCCAGAAGTTCTGAGTTTTGTCACGCTTCTTAAACACTTAGAAAAGTTCTAAGTATTTAAAATTTGACTTTTCCCAAAGTAAATTGACTTTTGATTTTTTTGATGAAACAAACTTCATATTTCAAAATGTCTTGATGAGATATGATTCTTGAAACTTGGTTTTTTATCAAAAAGCCAAAGTTTGACTTTTTTTAGCGTGAAAATGACCATTTTGCCCCTTGTGGACAACTTTCTTGAAAAATTGTAATTCAAGACTTGGGACTTGATAGGAGCAAACCTGAGAGTTTTGGATGATCCTTTGGGAAATGATAGGGCAAAGTTTTGGGTACAACACCATGCATTTCATACATCATGACATTAGTCAGGAGAGATCAATCAACATAAATTTATCATCAACAAATTTTTGACGAGGCAGGACAACTATTGGTGGACAAATCAATTACAGATCAATTCCCGAGAAAGGAATGTTTGACTATCTGCATGACAAATACTTCCTTCATACCTCTGTCGGTTTAGTTTAAATCTCTCACCGATTTATCCTGATTCTTTCCCTAGGAGACATCTCCTCTGGTTCAGATAAATCTCCCCAAAGATTTATCCTGATTCTTTTCCAGACCTCTGCCGGTTCAGTTTAAATCTCTCAACGGTTTATCCTGATTCTTTCCCACAGACATCTTCTCTGTATCAGATAAATCACCCCAATGATTTATTCTGATTCTTTTCAAGACCTATGGTGGTTCAGTTTAAATATCTCAATGGTTTATCCTGATTCTTTCCCCAGTATACACTTTCTCTGATTCAGATAAATCGCTCCAAGATTTATACGATTCTTTCCAGTTTAAGAACATTCAAGACCTCTGTTGGTTCAATTTAAATCTCTCAACAATTTATACCGATTCTTTCCCACAGACATCTTCTCTGGTTCAGATAAATCGCTCCAAGATTTATATGTTTTTTCCAGTTGAAGACCATTTAAGACCTCTGCTGGTTCAGTTTAAATCTCTTAATGGTTTATCCTTATTCTTTCCCGCAGACATCTTCTCTAGTTTAGATAAATCACTCTAATATTTATATGATTCTTTCCAGTTGAAGAACATTCAAGGCCTCTGCTTGTTCGATTTAAATCTCTCAACGATTTATCTTGATTCTTTCCCACAGACATCTTCTCTGGTTCAGATAAATCGCTCCAAGATTTATATGATTCTTTCAAGTTAAAGAACATCCAATACCTCTACTGGTTCAGATTAAACCTCTCAACGGTTTATCCTGATTCTTTCCCAATAGACGCCTTCCTTGGTTCAAATAAATCACTCCTGAGAGTTATCCTGATTCTTTCCAAATTAAATATTATTCAAAACTTCTGCTAGGTTCAGTTTTAAATCGACCAAAGGTTTATTCCGATTCTTACCCCAGTTGAAGTCAAGCTTAGAATTAGTCTAATTTCTGTCAGCAATCACCTTTGGATGGCATCTATAAGCCCATCTCCGCCAATTCTCCATTATTTCTCCAAATGGCATCTTTAAGTCCATTCCTTACACCTCATTCTTAAAATCATCAGAGTGCAAATTTATGGGTACTCTAGTGTTCAATCATCTTCCACCTTGAAGTCACGAATGACAGATTCTCCAATCTAACTCTTCAGATTTAAGAAACTTGAACAGGGGCAGTTGTTGTACCCCTAAATTTTCCCTCCCATTTCTCAAAGGATCACCCTGGACCCTCAGGTTTGCTTTTGTCAAGTTGCAAGTCTAGGATTACAATTTTCTAAGAAAGTCACTCACAAGGGTAAAATGGTCAAAAGCACACTGAAAAGTAAAACTTTGACTTTTTTGATCAAAATTAAGTTTCAACAATCATATTTCATCAGGACAGGAAATTGGTTCATCAAGAAATCAAAATTCAGAAATTACTTTGAAAAAAATCAAATTTCTAAAAACTTGGAAAATTTTCTAAGTATTAAGAAAATATGACAATTTCAGAACTTTTGGGCAAGATTTCACGCAAGTGCAATCAGAATTTGCAAAGATGGTTCAGAACATGACTCTTCAATCAGAACATGTGGAAACTGTGTTCTTCGATCAGAACATGACTCTTCAGCATATGAAGAATATGTTCTACGCTTCGATCAGAACAACACCCTTCGAATCTCATTCTGATCTTCTTCGATCAGAACATCACCAAGCCCCAAAACCTCGTTTGAACAGTCTGCTGCACTGCTATGGCATAGTCCTGCATCCAGCTGCCACAACACTCCAAATTGTTGCTGATCCAGTCCACTCCTGCATTTTTCTCAAACCCCATATTTGCACCAAATTAGCACATAAAAGTTGTGTTTAAAAAGCAATGAAGCAGTATACCGAAAAAGGTCCAAATCCCATTTGTTTTCCCCCACAAAACCACAACAAACTCATCTATAAATAAGTTGTTCCATCAGACGTTTAAGGGGCTAGCTTTTGGAAAGAGAGGGATCAAATACAAAAAAAAAGAGAGAGAAAAGAAAACATTAAAACATTCTTAAACCCAGAATTCCCAAAAAAATACCTTTGTTCTTCCATTTTGAATAAAAGAACACAAAATTTTCGGTTCCGTTTCTTGCTGACCTCAGAACATTCGAAGGCAGCAGCTCAGGTCTCAAATGCACGCTTCAGATTCAAGGTAAGTCATTCTGACTTTGAACTTTTCATTCAGAACATCATTAAATATGTAAATATCATAGTGTTGATATTGTCCATATCATGGCCTAAGTAGAAAAACTGTGGATCAGAACTTCTTGAAGAAAACTAGGCTCAGAATTAGGATTAGAACTTCTATAAATTGCCGTGCATTTATTTTTTCTGTTTTGCTGTTGTTAAGAACTGAATAAGTTGCAGATGTTCTGGATAATGTAAGGAAGCATGTGAAGTGTAACACAAAACTTCTAGGCTTTGTTACTGTTTTAACACACACAGAACTTCTAGGCTTTCTTATTGTTTTAACACACACAAAACTTCTAGTCTTTCTTACTGTTTTAACACACACAGAACTTCTAGGCTTTCTTACTGTTTTAACACACACAGAACTTCTAGGCTTTCTTACTGTTTTAACACACAGAGAACTTCTAGGATTTCTTACTATTTTAACACACACAGAACTTCTAGGCTTTCTTACTATTATAACACACACATAACTACTAGGCTTTCTTACTGTTTTAACACACACAGAACTTCTAGGCTTTCTTACTGTTTTAACACACACAGAACTTCTAGGCTTTCTTACTGTTTTAACACATACAGAACATCTAGGCTTTCTTACTGTTTTAACACACACAGAACTTCTAGGCTTTCTTACTATTTTAACACACACAAAACATCTAGGCTTTCTTACTGTTTTAACACAACACGCAGAAATTCTAGGCTTTCTTACTATTTTAACACAACACACAGAACTTTTAGGTTTTTCTCACTGTTATAACACAACACAAAACTTCTGGTTTCCTCTAACATTTCTTTCAGAACTTCAGCGTGCAGTAACCCAGAACTTCTGGTTCCCTCTAACGTTTCTTTCTGTACTACAGCGTGCCTAGCATCAGAACTTCTGGTCCCCTTCATTTTGTTTTCAGCAACGTGCTGATTCCGTTTTCATTATTTTTGTCCTTTTCTTTCTTATTCTTATTATTTTCAGCATTATTTTTTTTTATTAATATAAAAAAGGCATAAAAAATATTTGGCAAAATACCCTTTTTGGTCCTTTAAGTTTACCCCAAGGTCCATTTTGGTCCTTTATCTAAAAAAAGTGTCAAACTGGTCCTATAATTCTTTCAAAAGGACCATAGGAGTCCTTTCCGTCCATTTTGGTCCTTTATGTTTCAGCCCATCCTTCTTCATTTCAATTTGTAACTCCATTATCTTATGTTTCAACCCATCCTTCCTTTCCTTTAGATGATGTATCTCCATCTTTGCTCCATCAAGCTCATTTTGCAGCTTCTCCAATGAACCAAAATGGAACAAAATGGACGGAAAGGACTCCTATGGTCCTTTTGAAAGAATTATAGGACCAGTTTGACACTTTTTTTAGATAAAGGACCAAAATGGACCTTGGGGTAAACTTAAAGGACTAAAAAGGGTATTTTGCCAAAATATTTTCTTTTATTAACTAATTATTTTCCTTTTAATTTATTAAGACAAAAAAACCATTTTCAAAACAAATCCTTTCCTTTTCTTGTATTGTACGATTCAATATGGTTGTAATAGATAATTAGGATTTAAATTCTAGTAAATCCCCATTTGTAAATATATACCCCCATCCCCGAAATGATGTAATAGCTTAGGATTTATTTTTCTACATTTTATTTGCTTTCATATATTGTTAGTGATTAATATGTATGGCAAGATAAAATCAATGAATAAATAACCCTAATCAAAGACTAAATGCATGTAAATCAAACACACTTGCACACTAGCACCTCTAGGGTCATCTCATTTTGTTGCCTTTCGGAAAATAGTCATGTCCCTCGAATATGGGTGTTTTAGAAAAGACCCTCGGTAAAAGATCATAGTCCCTCGATGACCCTCAATGTTACCTTCGATAAACGATCTAGTCCCTAAATAACATTGCTAAAACGTCTCATAGGTTGCCTTCTATGACTATACAAAACGTCATGCGCCCGTCCCTTCACATCCAACGATGGGGTTTCTTACCAAAACAATGGTGAGGTAACAACATCTAAAGGAGGAGGAAAATAATGTTTAAGACCTTTTGAGTAGGTAGGATGCTCCTAGTTGCTCGCTTGCTCACAACAAAAACCTTTTATACACCCACAGTTTCACTTTGAAACATTTTCCAAAATAAAAAACACTTTGTACGCGTTCCTATAGAGACGAGAACCATTACAAGGGAACTCCTTTTCAAAATACTTTCAAAACCCACATCACAAACACACTTTCAAACAAAAGCAAGTGATCTAGAAAGTAACTAAGAGCCCGTAGATAACTACAGATGAAAAGGGTGCTAATACCTTCCCTTTTCATAACCTACCCCCCAAACTCAAGAAAAATTCTCGAAAGGTCTTTCCTGTTCTTTTCAACCTTTCCTTTTGGATGAAAGAAAAGTTGGTGGCGACTCTTTCTATCTGCAACAATTGCAATCAAACGTAAAACACCCAAGTCAATTCTCCCATCGTGTTACACTTACTTGCCGACTTTTTAATAGGAGAGATGTCTTGGACATCTTGCTCGACATCATACTTAGAGTCAGTCTCTTAAACTAGAACATCTTTCTTCTTACTCTTGGATATTTTTACAACATCCTCATCATCATTATCATCTGTGGAGCTAACAGGTCTAACTTTTCTTTTGCTAGAGGGAGGGACCACTTTACTTCCTGGATTTGGGGGTCCATACATGATTTTCTTCTTGGTTTCCTTGGCAGGGGGTGTGACACTTGCATCCTTCACTTTCCTGGATTTGAGTCTTCTTGCAATACCAGACACAACATTAGTAATGAGCTCATTGTCAGACAACTCTTCTACATTGACTACATTCTCAATATTTTGACCTTCTGCATCTTTGGAGGCAGTAGCATCTTTTTCAACATTTTCCTCAGCATCTTGTTCAACATTTTCTTCTTCCACTTCTTTTAGAGAAGAGGTAGCAAGCTTCTCAAGTTTGCTTTCAGCATCATCTTTCTTGAAGGTGGATGATCCAGCAACAACACTTTTAAGATCATTTATTTTGTCATCAGGAGGAGGCATACGAGCAAGAGGGGTAGAAATCCCAGGAACAACAAAGTCTTTATTTAACACTCTGTCTACTAGCCTTCTAATGCTTCTATCAACATTAACAATTTCGTCTTCTGTCCTATTGTCAGTAGTAGTAGAAGAGTTACCTTTATGATCTTTGGATTTCTTAGCAGGTGATGATATAGGTTTATTGACCTTCTTATCAAGAGGGGAGATGGTTGTTAGAGGAGTAGCATCAAGTACTCTGTCAAGGTAGATATTCTCATTGGCATATTTTGAAGAAGCGATGTATGATGTTGAGACATCTTTGAAGCTTTTTGAGCAAAAGGGTGAAGAATGACTAGGATTCTTTTTCTGTAGAGGAGAATGAAAATTTTGTGAAAGTAGAAGGATGTTATTTCTTAGCGTGTGGGAAACACTTTGAGGTAGTCTTGTAATGATTGCTTTCGAAATTTTATTTGTTGGAAACACAAATAATATAATATCACTTTAATGATATTCCCATACGCCTTTAATTGCAACAAACCCTCGTATAGGAAAATCTCTAATTTTCCTCTTAAGTTCTCAAACTGATTAGCCTCCAAAGCCTTAGTGAAAATGTCAGTCAGTTGCAATTCAGTGGCTACATGTTCTAAGACAACAATCTTTTCTTCAACAAGCTCTCTTATGAAATGATGACGGATATCAATATGTTTGGTCCTGCTGTGTTGAATGGGATTCTTTGATATGTTGATGGCACTTAAATTGTCACAGAATAATGTCATGATATCTTGTTTGACATTGTATTTTGTTAACATTTGTTTCATCCAAACCAATTGATAACAATTGCTTTCTGCAACAATATACTCAGCCTCTGTAGTGGACAGAGACACACAATTTTGCTTCTTACTGAACCAAGATATGCGATTATTTCCCAGAAAGAAGCATCCTCCTGATGTACTTTTTCTATCATCAGCATTTCCTGCCCAATCAGCATCACAAAAACCAGTTAAGGCAGCATTAGATCCATGAGAGTATAGCATACCATAGTCACTTGTCCCATTCACATATTTAAGAATCCTCTTTATATGGTTGGCATGGCTAACTTTAGGATCAACTTGATATCTATCACACACTCCTACAATAAAGGCAATGTCAGGTCTGCTAGCTGTGAGATATAGAAGGCTTCATATCATACTCCTGTAAAGACTTTGATCCACACTTACTCATTTTTCATCTTTAGACTACTTTAGATATGTGGGAGCAGGAGTTATTTTATGACTGGAATTTTCCATCCCAAACTTCTTTACTATATTCTTAGCATACTTGCTCTGAGATAAAAATATGGAGTCTTCCATTTGTTTAAATTGCAGACCAAGAAAATAGGATAATTCACCAACAAGGCTCATCTCAAATTCAGACTGCATTTACTTGATAAAATGTTGAACCATCTCATTTAACATCCCTCCAAACATAATATCATCAAGATAAATTTGTGAAATCATGAACTTCCCTCCTTCTTCCTTGACAAAAAGGCTTTTGTCTATGCCACTTTTCCTGTATCCATTCTCACCAAGAAATTTTGTTAACATATCATACCAAGCTCTTGGATCTTGCTTTAATCCATACAGAGATTTCTTCAGTTTGTAAACATGTTTAAGGAAACTTGGGTCAACAAATCCATTTGGTTGTTCCATATAGACTTCTTCATTCAGATAGCCATTTAAGAATGCACTCTTTACATCCATTTGAAATAATTTAAATTTTAGTATGCATGCAACTCCCAAGAGAAGTCTGATTGATTCAATTCTGGCCACAAGAGAAAAGGTTTCATGAAAGTCAACTCCTTCAATTTGAGTGTACCCTTGTATAACTAACCTTGCCTTGTTTCTAGTGACCACCCCTTTTTCATCAGATTTATTCTTGTACACCCATTTAGTGTCAATCGCATTTGTCCCTTTAGGTCTTGGAACCAGATCCCAAACTTCATTCCTACTGAATTGTTCTAGCTCCTCTTGCATAACATTAATCCATAACTCATCAGTTAGGGCATGTGATACGGTGGGAGAACTGACTTGAGGGTTTTGCGTTTTATCGTAAATGTCGCAGTTAGCAAGAGTCGCCACCAACTTTTCTTTTATCCAAAAGGAAAGGTGAAAAAGCACAGGAAAGACCTTTGATATTGTTTCTTGAGTTCGGGGGGTAGATTATGAAAAGGGAAGGTATTAGAACCCTTTTCATCCATGGTTTTCCATGGGCTCTTAGTTACTTGCTAGATCACTTGCTTTTTGTTTTGAAATTGTGCTTTGTGTGGTTTTGAAAGTATTTTGTAAAAGAGGCCATTGTTTAGGCAATATTTTTAATGATTCTCGTTCGTAAGAATGTATACAAAGATGTTTGTCTTTTTGAAAATGTTTTCGATGTTTTTAAGATGTTTGGAAATATGTGTGTTTGTTTTGAAAATAGCAAGGATAGTTGTTTTGAAATAGAGCAAGTAACTAGAAATTATCTACCTACTCAAATGTCTTTCTTGTGCATTTCTTTTTCCTTTGATATTGTTGTCTTACCATTGATTTGGTAAGCAACCCTATCTTTGGATGTAAATGGGACTGGCGTGGGTCATCGTATAGCCATGATTAGCAATGTTGCAAAGTATCTTAGCATTTTTGAGGGACTAAGATCATTTTGTAAGGCAACTTTGAATAGCGTCATTGAGGGACTATGATCTTATATTTGTTTGTTTTGCCAAGATACTTCACATGCGTAATATGGCCATTTTTGTGTAAGGCAACCAAGTGGAGTAACCCTAAGGGTGCTTGTGTGCAAGTGTGTTATTTTCATGCTTGATTTTGTCTTGGATTAGGGTTTTCTATTTGATTGTTTTTATCTTGCCATACAAATCCTCATTACTAGTATGTTATGTAAAAGCGATAAATTGCGTAATTTAAAGATTACTACACTATTACAACATTTTATGGGAGGGGGTATACAAATTATAAATGGGGATTTGCAATAATGTAAATCTAATTAAGCTATTACAACCAAATCGAATTTGTACAAATATTTGAATAAATAATATACAATATAAATTAAATATGCAATGGTATGTATATGCAAGAAAAAAGATTTTTGTTTTGTTTTTTTATGTGAAAAAGAGTTTTACACTAAACCTAATAATTTAAAAAAAGGAAATTATTTTTAGAACTTGGTTAACCCTAATTCTAATTTATTAAAAGAAACTAAAGTTCTTTAAGTATTATTTTTGTGTATTTTGGTCTTAAAAATAATAAAATAATATTTTATGAAATATTTTAGTCCTTTTATACATTAAAATAAATATTTACAAGTGTGAGGAAAATAACAAACATTTAAACTTATTCTATTTTTAATTATAAGTTTATTCAGGAAAATAGTTAATATATAACTAAAATGAAAATATTTTTATGAGAAAATAAAATAAAATAAACAAAAATATAATTTTAGCATTTTTATATTTTTTTATGATTTTTTTATATTAAGAAAAATATTTCAATAAAATAGAAATGAAAATAAAATAAATAATAAAAATATATGGGCCAGGAGTGCCCTGAGTAATCAGGAGGTAGCATGTTAGAAAAAAATCACAAGGCCCAAATGTTGAAGCCCATGCTGCAAACAGCCAAAAAATGGATGAAAAATGTGAAAAATGCAAAAAGGCAGCGCCAAGGCTCGAACCTGTGACCTTAAGCATTTTTGCGCGCTGCCTTACCACTGGGGTGGCTGTACATCCGTCAGTTCAAATGAAAACAAAAATACATAACATGAATCTCTTCCTTGCCCTGTACTTCTCCTTCTTCCTCTAGCTATCCATACCAACCATATCTCTCTCATTTCTCCATAAAAATGGAAACTTCAAACATGAAAATGATAGTACTCTTTCCCACAATTTCAACCATGTAACTCATGTAAGCTAAAAGTAAAAGATCAAAGCTAATTTCATTAGCCCTAATTTCAAACCTAATTTTTACAGAAATTTGAAATATAAAATTCTCTATACATAATGAATATAAATGAAATCTATGCACATGGTTGGCTTTAGCACAATAATATGTACATTTTACTTTCACAAATCGAGACCCAAGGATGCCTGTATGAAGAGATAGAAGTTAGAGTTCTTACCTCTTTCAGCTGAGATCGTGAATGGAGTTGAAGTGAGTTTTGAGAAGGCCTGAGGAATCCTTTAGCTTGCCTGAACCTCCCTGAGTGTGTTCCAATCCTTACCTTGATTTGAAAGTGCCTGAATCTCTCTATCCAAGTCAACCTGCAAGCTTGAAATGCAAAAATGGCAGATGGAGAAGGAGGAGTTACAGTGAAGGGATGATGGTCTGTAACACTTAGATATGATGTAGGTTAAGTGTTTAGGTGATTAGAACTTGAAACGCACGAGTGGATTTTGGGATTTCTATGCTTAATGCAAAACTGCAAGTTATGGCAGGTTTTTGGTGGTAGAGAGTTTGGGAGAGTTTCTGAGCTTTTGCAATCCTGTGTTAGGTTGTAATATGTTTGTGTATAAGTATAGAAAAGGTTTCAAATCCAATCCACACCAGGCTTCTGAGTTATAGACTTTTTGCTCTATTGCTTTCCTTTTAAGAAAAGTGAGGAGACAACTCTCTACATGCTTGTACATGTATGATTTGAGTTGGTACAAGTCTTAGACACTTTGCTTTTGGTTTATAGGACTTGTGTATGCAGAGAGAACAAGTGTAAAGCTCAAGGAGTTGAAAAATGCAAAAGTGGTGCTTTTCTAAAATAGAAATGGCAACTTTGTGCCATTTATGGAATTAATGCTTGGACAAAGGCTCTTATGATTGGATTAAGGCTTTATTAACTGTGTAAGCATTAAATTATAGAGTGAGAAACGAGTTTGAGACCTGTAAAGCAAGGATTATGCAGCCTAGGTTTAGATTTGAATTTTGTTCTTCATGAAATGGCTTGAAATCAAAGTGAGAAATTGCCAACTCCTTCTCTTCGATTCTTCCTACTCAAGAATGATCTCAAGGATTTCTTGGACATTTTGGAAATCTTGAAATGTGCTTTATAACTCATATTTGAAATTCTTTCCAAGATTCCTCTTGGAACTAGGTGAAAGATTTCCATGAAGTTAGGTCAAAAACCTGCCTAGATTAAGGCAAAATTTCACTAAGTTATTTTAGTTCATGAGCATGTATTCACAAAATTATATATTGAGATCCAAGCATCTTTAGGTGAAAATGTGTGAAGCAAATTTGTATATTTCATGGATATCTACAAGTTTCATGTTAGGAACTCTCTTTGAATCATCTTGTATCATGGTGAGAATTTGGCTTAAATTTGAGAAAAAATAAGAATTTTTATATACTTAGAAAAATTTCTAACTTAAGAAAATTTCAAATTTCAAAACAAAAATCTTCAATCTTTGATTTCTTGATGAACAAGTTTCACATTTTGACATGTTTTGATGAACTGTGATCCTTGGCATTTGATTTTGACCAAAAAGTCAAAGTTTGACTTTTTAGTATATAGTTGACTTTTAATCAGTTGACTACAAAATTTATCTGTCAATCCAATGGACTTGCAATGTTTTGAACTATGTAATTAGGTCAAGATGATTAAATTGAACTCTTGAAATCATGCTTCAAACCAATTAATCATTTGCTAGGTCAAAAATCAGAAATTGCCCTTTCTCAATCAAAACCCTAATTTTGACCATTTTGCCCTTTTGATGATTTGATCAAATTTCTTGAGGAATTGTGGTCCAAACTTGATTAAATAATACATGTGAGTCTAAAATGTTTATGTGGATAAAAAATTGTGAAGTTTGACTGTAAATTGGCCATGGTTGACTTTTTCCCCAATACAACTGATTTTTAGGTAAACTATCCAATTGACTGATCAAAAGTATGACCCAAGGCTTGAAACTTGACATGAATAATCTTAGGGGTCCATAATGATGTTTGAAAGTCATATGAAACATTGATAGTCCAAAAATACTTGTGCAATTCCAAACCCTAATTTGGGATTATCAGTGCTTGATGAGATGCCTTGAGCTGATCAAACCCTAATCCAGTCTTGAGTCAAAGAGATCTTGTAAGAACAGTCTTGATAAATGAGAGGGAAAATTTTGGGGTACAACAGAGCCTCTTTGACATTCTGAGGCTCAATTTTTGATACAAAGCAAGAGTTTGAAATCCCTTCTCTTGATCTGGTAGTAACTCCTTTGTTTGTATCTCCTATGATAAGCTCCTTAGGATGCTCTTTTTGAGTTCTAATTGAAGGTCCTTTATTGAGATGACTAGGTTGGGGATCTTCTTGAGGAGGATTAGAATCAATACTTATGTCATTTGATTCTGTTGTACTATCAGGCAAAGATGTTCTAACATCTTCCGAGACATCTTCTTCAACATTCCATCCTCTATCATCAATAATAACATTTTTTGACTTCATCATAACTTTGGTTCTTGAGTTAAAAACTCTAAGCTCTGCAAGCTCTACTATTTGTAGAGTAACCCATGAATATTCCTTCATCACTCTTTGGATCCATCTTCCTCCTTTGATCACGATCATCTAAGGTGTAGTATTTACTTCCAAAGACATGAAAGTATTTGACATTAGGTTTTCTTCCACTCCATATTTCATTCAAGGTAGCTGATGCGCATTTCCTTAGAGTGACTTTGTTATGGATATATCATGCAGTATTCATAGCTTCAGCCCCAAAATGGTAGGGTAACTTCTTAACATGAATCATGGCTCTGGAGGATTCTTAGAGAGTTTTATTCTTGCATTCTATAATCCCATTCTATTGAGGAGTAATGGGAGAAGAGAGTTCATGGCCGATTCCTTTAGAGGAGCAAAAATCAGCAAATTTATTATTCTCAAATTCCTTTCCATGATCACTTCTGATTATTATGACATGACTTTCCTTTCCCCTTTGAAGTTTTTGACATAGATCTTTAAACACTTCAAAAGTTTCTGATTTTTCTCTAATAAAGCTTATCTATATGTATCTATAAAAATCACCTACAACAACATAGGCATACTTCTTACCACCAAGACTTTCAACCTGCATAGGTCCCATCAAGTCCATGTGAAGAAGTTTCAAAACTTTTGATGTAGTGAGATGTTGGATCTTCTGATGTGACATCTTAGTTTGATTTACAATCTGGCAGTCACCACATATTCTACTTTCTTCTATCTTGATCTTAGGAATCCCTCTCACTGCTTCTTCAGATATAATTCTTTTCATACCTTTCAGATCCAAGTGTCCCAATTTTTGATGCCATTGTTTAACTTCATTTTCTTTTGCCAAAACACATGTTGAGGAGAAGTTCAACTCTTGAGGAACCCATAAATAATAGTTGTCTTTAGAACTAATTCCTTTCATAATAACTTCATTATTTTCATTGCACCCAAGACATTCTTCCTTGGTGGAGTTAACTTTGAATCCTTGATCACACAATTGGCTTATACTTATCAGGTTAGTTGTTAACCCTTTAACAAGTAACACATCACCAAGCTTAGGGACTCCTGAACAATCAAGCTTGCCAACACCTTTGATTTCACCTTTTGCTCCATCACCAAAAGTCACATAACTGGTGCAATGAGATTTGACATCCACCAACAGATTCTTGACACCTGTCATGTGTCTAGAACAGCCACTGTCAAAATACCAGTCATCTTTGGTTGATACTCTGAGGGAGGTGTGAGCTATGAAACTAGCAACATTAGACTTGGGTATCCACTGTTTCTTCTTTTTACTATTTTGTGGCATCTTATCAGTCTTGGGGGGAGGAGTCGTCTTAGGATACCCTTACAATTTGAAATAGAAGGGCCTTATATGACCAAGCCTTCCACGGTGATGACATCTCCAGGGGTGTGATTTCTCTCTGGTGTGATTAAACTTTTTCTTGCTCGGATATTTGCCATGATGTCCTTTCTTGCTATGATGTTTAGAATTTTGATTTGACATTTTAGGTTTCGATTTGGCCTGAGAGGAATGTGATTAAGGTTCTTCTGAGTTAGGTTTCTCTTTCTCATTGAACCCTAGACCACTCTTGTCTCCTGTCACTCTTTCTGCTTAAAGAATTTCATCTAAAGTGTTAGACCCGTTATTCAAAATTTTGAGAGATTTGACCATTCTATCAAGATTTAAATTCAAGGAGGTCACTTCACTTTCCAGTTTAGAAATAGTTTTTAAGTTCTCTTCCCTTTTTGCCTTCAGCTGAGTTATTAGGACTCTTTGTTTCTCCCCTTCAAGACACACTTCCGCACTTCTGAGACATTATTCTTTGTATGAAGCAGCTAACTCATCAAAGGTTAGTTCCCCATCACTAGGCTCTTCATCAGATACACATTTCCCTGTCAATGCTTTAACATACTTGGTAGATTCTTCAAGATCACCCTCTGAGTCCTCTTCAGACCAAGTAACAAACAAATTCTTCTTTTGTTTCTTAAGATATGTAGGACATTTAGCTCTAATGTGACTAAGTCCTTCACATTCAGGACATTGAACTCCCTTCCCTTGAGTGGATTTTTCTTCAGCCCTTTTTCTTCCAAACTCATTTGACTTTTGGATTTCATATGAGATGTTCTTGACATTTGATCTTTGGTTCCTATCCATTATTTATATCACTTTGCTAAACTGTCTTCCAAGCATAACTAAGGAATTTTATATTCCTCCATCTGTATCCAGATAAGTCTTCCTCTTCATCTTTAGTGTTTTATACAAAGGCTATGCTTTTGTTCTTCTTTTCAGATCTTTCATTGATGCTTTATTCAAATGTAAAGAGGGATATGTGATACGGTGGCAGGACCGACTTTTAATACTGGTTTTGTATTTATGTTTGCAAATGTTGCAGTAAGCAAGGGTCGCCACTGACCTTTCTTTTATCCAACAAAGGAAAGGGAGAAAAGAACACAAAAAGACCTTTTAGAGAATTTTCTGAGTAAGGGGGGTAGATTATGGAAAGAGAAGGTTTTAGAACCCTTTCCATCCGTAGTTTTCTTCGGGCTCTTAGATGCTTAGCTAATTTTAAAATACCTTATGCTTTGTGTGTTTTGAAATGCCTTAGTGTGGCGATTTGCTTTGCGTTAACTCTTGTATCAATCCTCAAGAGTGTTGACAAGGCAAATGTTTTTGAAAGTTGTTTTTGAAATGTGTAAGTGTAAAAGTTTATTTTATTTGAGCAAGCATCTAACATCTATTTACTTGTACTCGAAAAGGTTTGTTCTTTTCCTCTTATCATTTAGACAGGGCTATCCTACTATTAGTGAGTAGGTAGCCTTAGTCGTTGGATGTTTGAGGGACATTTGAAGGGACGTTACGGTCACGAAGGCAACTTGGCAAGGAATTTTAGTACCTGTCCTAAACTTCTAAGGTCACTTTTTTACCGAGGCAACGTCGAGAGGGTCATCGTGGGACTTGTGGTCTTTCAAACTAGAGGATAATCACTAAAACTTCTCACGTTTCGAGAATTGTGACCGTTTTCCGAAGGCAACCGAAGTGGGATACCCTAGAGGTGCACATGTGCAATTGTATTTAGTTCAACTATTTATCTTGTACATTTAGGTTTTCTAAGGTTTTAATATTTCAGTCTTGTCATGCAATCCTAGTTACTAGCAGTTAATATGTTACATGAAATGTAACGTACGAAAAGTGAGAACCTAGACTATTACATGGTTTCAGGGAGGGGCATTTACAATGTACAAAGCTTGGGGGGAAAATATGGAAAGCGGTAAAAATCCTAATTAATCTATTACATCCAGTATACAGGTACAGTAATGTAAAACTGCGAAAAATAAATAACACGCGAAAGGTAAATACGTCTAAAACCTAAGGCAATTCTAAATGAAATAAGAAAATCTTTTTTTGTTTATTTTTTTATTTGAGAAAATAATTAAATTAATTATCCTAAATTCTATTTAGAAAATAAAGTTAATCAAGAAACATAGTCTAAGTTATCTTATTTTTTTTTATAGTTTTTTTTATTATGAAAAGAAAATAATTAAATCTAAATCAAGTCCTAAGTTCTAATTCAGTTTAAATTAAAGAAAATAGTTAAAATATTTATTTAGTTTATTTACAAAATTAGTTTAGTTAAAAAATACTAACTTAATATTTTTTTGTGATTTTTGTGATTATTTGTTTAATTAATAAATAAAGAAAACAAAAATAAATAAAACTAAAACAATACAACAAAAATGCTACATGAGCCTGATAGCAACAAAAAAATAGGGGGTGCTGATTGAAATTCGCTGGGCCCAAAGCTGTGAAGCCCAGACTTCATGCCTGATCCTGTGTGGGCAAGTCTTGAAGGCATATGATATACTGCGGGCATGGATGTGCTGGCTTGGATCAGATATACATCTGATGGCTTAGGTTGAGGGTGCATGGTGCACATCTGGCCATGCTTTACATGGGATCTGCATGAATATTGTTAGAAAAATGAGAAAATGTTGAACCTGGGACTCGAACCCAGGTCCCATCCCTTCAAACAAATGCGCCTTGCCAGCTAAGCTACTTGGTTATTCGTTACATAAAATAAAACAATAATATAATATAAGAAAAATTGGTCAGATATATTAAAAATGAAAAAAACGCGCGCTGAGTTTGAATGGGCCAATGTGAAATTGCCACACATTGTCTTCTTCCTTGCTCTGTCGTTTTAGGTATAGAAACCTATAGTGACAGTTTTTTGTCACTATAGCACCTACATCTAGAAACATCCAGAATACGTAGCATAAATTAAATGTGAGGCAATGGATCAATTTGTCTCAACCTCTTGAGCACGATGGTACCCTTAGTTGGGTCTAATTTTGGCTGATTAAAAAAAACCCAATTCAGAGGTCCAAACCCTAACCATGGCCAAGCATCGTACCTGCATTAAAAATTAAATCGAGATATACAAAAAGCTTGTAAACATTCATATGAAAAAATATGCATGGTTGAAACTAGCTTATATCACATGAATCAAATAAACGAATTTGAAAAAGAAATGCAAACCGTGAGAGCTGGTTAGGACGTCTCGTGATGCTTCAGGGTGTGGTAATGATTGCAAAAGCTTCGGGGGACCTTCAGGAACGTGTTTGAGTCCTTTGTTTTGGCTGAGGATGGCTGGAAATGTGTTTTGGAGTTTGACAACTTTGCTTACTTTTTGCAATTTCGTATGACTCTTTCATGCTTTTTTTCGTGTCCTTGAATCTTGCTAGTGTGCTCCTTATATATAGGGGATGGAGGGGACAAGAGGGCAAAGGAATAAACAACCATTAAGTTGGTGTTTTAAGGCCATGAATATCACTTTGAAACTTTGCCAAAGACATGGTTTCTTGTCCCTTTTTGAGTTTTCTATGAACCTGGACATGCTTGCACGAATATTTGGGCCTCTAAGCTGTCCAAAACATCAGCCCAAATGCTCAAAGCCCATTTCCAATTATTTTATACATTTTATTTTATATATATTTGAATAAAATAGAATAAATATGTACAAAATAGGTAGAAAATGTAAGGCATGGTAAGAATGATTTTAGAGGTCCTATATAAGCTTAGGATGATGCTTGAAGTCCAAGAAATTAAGCCATTAACCTAAAACTTCAAGTTTGATCAATGCATAATTCTTGAAATTTTCCAAATTTTCCCAATTTGGGAAAGCCATAACTTGCTCAATTTTTATCTCATGATGATGGTCTTGGACTTTTTTGGAAGCCCAAGATGTCTACTTCAATCCCTATTTTTATCAATTTTGTATTTGAAGATTTTATCTTGAGGTAAAAGGTCTTGGAAAAAAGTGACTTTTGTTGACTTTTTGAAAATGACATGTAATGTATGAGCTTGTATATTTCAAATGGTGCATTTATTGGACTTGAGGGATGAAGATAAGTTGTAGGGAATTTGATACTCTTAAAAATGAGCTTTGTTTGGAGAAAAATTGATGAAGTATGTGAGAGTTATTCCTGGTCAAAGTTCAGTTGAGTTTTCCTATAGAAACCCTAATTTTGCAATTCTTGACTTTTGATAGATTAAGAACATTTCTTGAGGAATCATGATCAAAATTTGAAAAAATTATGGATATTACTTCAAAGTGTTGATGTTGACAAAAAAATCTTGAAGTTTGACTGTATATAGGCCCTAGTTGACTTTTGACCTAATATAGTTGATTTTCAAACATTTGGGCAATTGACTGAGCAAACTTGTAGTGCAAAGCATGAAATTTGGCATGGACAATCTTGAAGACATATTAGGAACATGGAAAAACATTTGAGACCTTTGAGCTACCACATCTTGATGAAAATTGAAACTCTAATTTGAGGTTCATTGCCTTAAGAGAAGAATTTGCATGGTTAATTCTTGGTCATCCTTGAGCAATTGGGAACCTAAATGAGCATGTCTTGAGTAAAATGGGAGGGAAAATTTTAGGGTACATCAGTTTCCCCTGTTCACAATTCTTAAACCTGAAGATGTAGATTAGCTTGTCGGCCTTTCGTGATTTGAAGGTGGAAGATGATTAAACACTAGAGTGCCCAGAAATTTACACTCGCCTGAAGTAACACTACTGATTGTTAATATCGGGAATGGGCTTATAGATGCAATTTGGAAAAGATGACAGAGGGTTGTCGGAGATGGGTTTAAAGATACCATCCAATGACGAAGATTCGTCAGAGATAGGCTTAAAGATGCAATCTAGAGTATATGTTTATTTCATAAGGGATTCCTTTATGGGGATTCCTGTTCTTGTCGTTTGGGAAGGACTTCGTTGGGGAATGTTGGCCTCTGTTATGGGAAATAGAGTCTAGGAGCTTCAGTTGTCCGTTACTCTGCTAAGGAACTTTCTCTTGACTGGAGAGGTGAAAGTTAACTGTTATCTGGTCGGGACCAGGTTTCACAGCGGCTTTCTAGGGAATATGAACTTGATCGTTATCCGGTCAGGTCCAGGTTTTACAGTGTTGTGAACTGCTATCCGGAGATATAAGGGAAGGAACTTGTGTAGGACTACTTCGGATGGTCATATAGATAGTTGACCCGTCTTGTTTCGGGAATTGATCTATAATCGGCTCACATAGATAGTTGTCATATCTTATTTCAGGTATTAATCCATAATCAGTTGGCGTACAGATAGGTGTCCTGTCTTGTTTCAGGTATTAATCGGGAATTAGTTGTTCATAGCTAGATGTCCTGCTTTGCTTCAAGTATTAAAATGGAATCATTTGGTTTACAGACTGGTGTCCCGTCTTGTTTCAGGTAATAATCTGGAACCCACTTGTTGTTGGACATGGATTTAGTTGCCCCGGCATGTTTCGGGAGTTAATCTCTGACTAATCAGAAAAAATAGTTTCCCCTTCTTATTTCGGGAGTTGTTCTTCAATCTGCTCTTCTGCTGGTTATTGAGGTAGTTTCCCTGTTTGATTTCAGGGGTTACTCCTTAAACTGATCTTGTAGATTGGTCACCCCATCTAGTTCCGGGAGTTGATCTACGATCAATCGTTCAAAGATATTGCCCCATTTGGTTTAGGGAGTTGATCCATGATCACTCATTCACAGATATTACCTGGTCTAGTTTCAGGAATTTAATCTGGAACTATTGAAAATTGTTGATGATATTTGTCTATGGATCTTACCTGAAAAGAGAAAGGATTAGCTGTATGCAATGTCATGAAGTATGAAATGAATTGCGTAATGATGTTCTTAAAATAGATGAGATTGTGCTGTATGCTTTTGTATGCGCATGCCATGATGTATGAACATGTAATTCTGTTGCGAAGTATCTTTGTCTGGGAAAATAAATCCCTGACTGCTTCTGAAGAGTATCGGGAAGCTGAATCTCGGACTATTGTTGGTGAATAAAGAAAGTGATTCTTCAACTTCCGCCGGGGATGATGAATGGAGATAATTTTGCTGGGGATTCCCTTTCTCCGTCGAGGATCTTCGACTTTTGATTGAGAATGATTTTTCTGGGGAGAAGAGTTCTGTTGGAAGATTTCACCAATTTGGAGAAATAAACTCCGTTGGGGGATAAACTTACGTAGCTAAAGAAATAAACTCTACTGGGGATAAGGCTTTATAAACTACTTGAGATTTATAAAACTCTGTTGCGGAATACTTTGATTTCAACTCTCTGAGGGAACTTTGCTAGAGAGAGTAATTCCTGCTTGGGGAAGAAGATGTCAAAACTTTGGTTGTTTTTTCTCTGTAGAGGATACTGACATCACTAGACTGTATGTTGAGGATGTGGCAGTGACCTTGTAGTAGGACATCCCTGCCTTTGTATCTGCTGGAGAAAGTAATTGTGGGGACCACAAATGGCCTTTAGACATTATCATGTTTCTTAAAGTCATTCGCAATTGTCTTTCTGTTTTTTATGCAAGTATTTATAAACAGTAATCATATTAAAATGCATAAGTCAAAAATAATCACTGACAGTTTTTGCAAAACAAAACATAAAAATGAAAATGAATAGTTTTTGAACTTCCAAAGAGATGATATGTATTGATTTGAAGAAGTTTTCCTATAACATGCATTTTTGTACACAGAGACCGATATTCCAGTAAGAGAATGACGTCATGAAAACTATACAAAATAGTGTACAAAGAGAGACAGCTATGTGAAATGATCCCATTGGGTTCCCATTATGCTATTGCCTTTATGTCCTTGAGCATCTCATCACTTTGCTACTTGTCCGAAGCTGACTGAATTGGTTGGTACCATTTTGAGCTTGATAGTTGATACTGAAGTCTGGCTGCAAGGAGATCCAACGGGATATAGTTGTACGCTTAAAAATCCTTAACTTTTTCCTGGACCACCCTTTCGGGTTTTCAGTCCACCGGGATACCCTTTTTTTCCCAAGCCGCCCTTTTAGGTTTTCGACTTGCCGGGTGTACAAATTTTTTTTATGTATATCCCTAATTTTTTGCCCGAACACTTTTGGTCCGCTGGGATGCCCTTATTTTTGCCTAGGCCAGTTAACCTAGCGGGTCTTTATTCATGCGTAGTATCTTTTAACTATGTCTGTGTTCACAGGGTGAGGAAGGTAGTCACCGTCCATAGTGGTTAAGATCATGGCTCCACCAGAAAATATGTTCCTGATCATAAATGGCCATTCGTATGTGGGAGTCCATTTTCCCCTGGGATCACCTTGCGGCAGGATGATGCGCTTGATTACTAGGTCGTCAACTTGATATACCTGACATCTGACTTTCTTGTTAAAAGCTTTGATCATAAGTTTTTGGTACATCTGACCATGGTAGACAGTTGCGAGCCTTTTCTCGTTAATCAGGTTTAACTGGTCAAATCGAGTTTGAACCCATTCGACTTTGCTCAAACATGCATCCTTCATGATTCTCAAGGAAGGCATCTGGACCTCTATGGGTAGGACAATCTCCATACCGTATACCAAAGAGAAATGAGTTTCCCCAGTTGAGGTGCACATTGTGGTGCGGTAACCATGAAGAGCAAATGGTAAAATCTCGTTCTAGTATTTATATGTCACCGTCATCTTCTGTATGATTTTCTTGATATTTTTGTTAGCAGCTTCAACAACGCTGTTCATCTTCGGCCGCTAAGGAGAAGAGTTATGATGTTGAATCTTGAATTGCATGCAGAGCTCGGTGATCATAGTGTTATTAAGATTGGTACCATTATCTATAATAATTCTTTCTGGAATACCATACCGACAGATAAGGTTATGCCTGATGAACTGGGCCATAACGTTCTTGGTAACAGAAGCAAATGAAGCTGCCTCAACCCACTTTGTGAAGTAATCAATGGCAACATGGATGAAGCGATGCCTATTAGAAGCTGTTGGTCTAATATCTCCAATCAAGTTGATGCCCTACATTGCAAAGGGCCATGGATAATTCAAGAAATTTAAAGGTACCAGAGGTACACGTACTTTATCAGCGTAGATCTGGCATTTGTGACAAGTTCAGGAATGTTGATAACAGTCTGCTTCCATAGTGGACCAGTAGTATCCTGTCCTCAGAATCTTCTTAGCCATCGTGTGCCCACCAGAATGGGTGCCAAAGGTGCCTTCGTGCATGTCTTCCATAATCCTCTCTGCTTCACTCTTGTCTATACATCGAAGCAAAGTAAAGTCGTGTTTGCGCTTGTAGAGGATCTCGTTACTGAGGAACAACTTAGCAGAGAATCTTCTTATGAACTTCTTATTATTAACGGATGCCCCCTCAGGATACTCTTGAGCTTCGAGATACCTTTTCAATTTATGGAACCAAGGTTTTCCACTACTTCTTAGGTGCCAACCTTATAACAGTAAGCTGGTTCATCCAATATCTCAATGGTGATCGGAGGAGCTTCATTGTCCCATCTGGCTTTGAACATGGATGACATAGTAGCTAACGCGTCTGCTAACTGATTCTCTTCTCGGGGAAAATGCTCAAAGGAAACCTCTTCAAAGTGTGGAATCAATGTCAGCACATGCTCTCGGTAAGGGATGAGATTAGGATGCTTCATCTCCCATTCTCCTTTGATCTGGATGATTACCAAAGCCAAGTCTACAAACACACTTAAGAACTTGATCCTTAAATTGAATGCAGCTTTGAGACCCATGATGCATGCTTCATACTCAGCCATATTATTGGTACAGTTGAAACATAGTCTAGAAGTGAAAGGAGTATGACAACCTTCAGGAGATATGATCACAGCGCCGATTCCATTGCCAAGAGCGTTTGAAGCTCCATCGAAAACCATAGTCCATCGGGATCCCTCTTCAGGTCCTTTATCTGATCCAGGTTCTTCATAATCAGTTACTAATATGATATTCTCATCCGGGAATTCAAATTTCATGGATTGGTAGTCGTCCATAGCCTGATGAGCCAAATGATCAGCTAATACACTTCCCTTGATTTATTTCTAGATTGTGTATTGAATATCGTATTCAGTCAGGATCATTTGCCATCTTGCTATTCTTCCGGAGAGAGAGGGATTCTCAAAGATATACTTGATAGGATCCATCTTAGATATCAACAAGGTAGTGTGGCTCAACATATACTGTCTTAGTCGGCGAGAAACTCATGCCAAAGTGCATCAAGTTTTCTCCAGCAGTGAGTATCTTGTTTCACAGTCAGTAAATTTTTTGCTAAGATAGTATATTGCATGCTCTTTTCGACCTGACTCGTCATGCTGCCCCAGCACACACCCTATTGAGTTCTCTAATACTGTTAAGTACATGATCAGAGGTCTTCTTTCAACTGGCGGCATTAAAATTGGAGGCTCTTGAAGATATTCCTTGATTTTGTCAAAAGCATTCTGGAAATCATCATTCCAATTCACTGCTTGATCTTTCTTCAGTAATTTGAAGATTGGCTCACAAGTAGCGGTCAGATGTGAAATGAATCTGGAAATGTAATTCAGGCGTCCTAAGAATCCCCTGACCTCCTTCTCAGTGCGAGGAGTTGGCATTTCTTGTATAGCTTTTACCTTTGCAGGGTCAACTTCAATACCTTTGTTGCTGATAATGAAACCTAAGAGTTTACCAGATCTTACTCCAAAGGTGCACTTATTCGGGTTCAGCCTTAGTTTGTACTTCTTCAACCTTTCAAATAGCTCTTGTAGGTGATCGAGGTGCTCTTCTTTAGTCTGAGATCTAGCTATCATATCATCAACGTACACCTCTATATCATGATGGATCATGTCATGAAACAAAGCTACCATATCACGCTGGTAGGTTGCCCCAGCGTTCTTTAACCAAAATGGCATAACTTTGTAACAGAAAGTGCCCCACTCTGTGACGAAGATTGTTTTCTCCATTTCCTCAGGTACCATTTTGATCTAGTTGTATCCGGAGAAACCATCCATGAATGAGAATACCTTATATTGTATAGTGTTGTCAACCAGAACATCAATATGGGGAAGCGGGAAATCATCCTTGGGGCTTGCTCTATTCAGGTCTTTGTAGTCCACATACATATGTACCTTACCATCCTTCTTAAGTACTAGAACAACATTAGCAACCCATTATGGATAGGAGGTGACAACCAAGAATCCGATATTGAACTGTTTCATAACTTTAGCCTTGATCCTTTCTGACATCTCAGGGCACATCCGACGAACCTTCTGCTTTACCGGAGGGCAATCTTCTTTAGTTGGCAGACGATGAACCACAATATCAGTGTCCAATCCTGGCATGTCTTTGTATGACCAGGTGAAGATCTCAACATAATCATGTAACATCTAAATTAACTGTTCCTTGACACTGTTTTCCAGATTGGAACCTATCTTGACTTCCTTCTTGTCCACTTTAGTATCCAAGTTAACTGTCTCAACTGGATCTTCATGAGGTTGTATTGTCCTTTCATCATGTTGTAACAGTCTGGAAAGTTCTCCCGGTACTTCACAATCTTCCTCACCTTCGTCCTCGGCTTGGTAGATCGGATTTTCAAAGTCATAACTGGAAATAGCAGAACTGTTATCAATGGGATCCAGAGTGGATGTGAATCTGCAGTTTGATATGTGGGTGTGTGTAAGAGCATAGCTGTATATTTTTTGATAAAGTAAAAAGCAGAAGAGAAAAATAAAGAGCGCAAAATTTGTATGCAAACGTCAAATGTTTTATTGATGACATATGAAAATGAAGTAATGACCCGAACAAATAAACCATTGTGCCTCAGGTCAGAGACAAGGCTATAGAGTTTGTATGGTTCATTTATTACATATCCAAAAAACAAAAAAGACAATTACTCCTGAATAAAAGTAATTGGTATGAAGTCTTTAGTCTTCCAGTTGGTGATTCTGCCACTGACTGTTGGGAAGATCCACTGGTCCATGTCACAATCACTGTCACTGTCCTCCAAAGCGTTGACCTCATGATTGTTGATGCATAGGGGTGGTCCTCCGGCACGAGCATGACGTACAGCCTTTTGAGCTCCTAATGTAAAACCCAAACCAAACTTGTCATATTTTTAGGGAATGTCGTGGAGTTGGCCCCAAATGGTACACCCACCTTCTTCAACTACTGCCTTGGCATCCTTGAGAGAAGCCATTTTCAGCGGAGGCCTGGTAATCTTCGAAACAGTGGTAGCAATCTTGGTTGCAACAATAGTCTGGGGAACCTCTTCAAAATTTTGACAGGGGGTCTCTATGACCTCGCCGTCTGTTGTACCCCAAAATTTTCCCTCTCACTTATCAAGATTTTTCTCACAAGATCTCCTTTGACTCAAGACTGCACTAGGGTGGATCAACTCAAGACATCTCCTTAAGCATTGATAACCAAAATTAGGGTTTGATATTGCACAAGTATTTTTGAACATCCAATGCCCCATATGATTTCCATGGATCATTATGGACCCCCAAGATTACTCATGTCAAGTTTCAAGCCTTGGATCACATTTTAGCTCAGTCAATTGAGCAGTTGACCTAAAAATCAGTTGTAGTGGGGAAAAAGTCAACTATGGCCAATTTCCAATCAAACTTCTTAATTTTTTATCCATATCAACATTTTAAACTTATATGTATCATTTTATCAATTTTGTACCACAACTCCTCAAGAAATTTGATTAAATCTCCAAAAGGGCAAAATGGTCAAAATTAGGGTTTTGATTGAGAAGGGGCAATTTCTGATTTTTGACCTAGCAAATGGTCAATTGGTTTAAGGCATGATCTCGAGAGTCCAATTTCATCATTTTGACCTAATGACATGGTTCAAAACATTTCAAATCCATTGGATTAACAGATGAATTTTTCAGTCAACTGATCAAAAGTCAATTGTATACTGAAAAGTCAAACTTTGGATTTTTGGTCAAATTCAAGTGCCAAAGATCACAATTCATCAAAACAAGTCAAAATATGAAACTTGTTTATCAAGAAATCAAGATTTCAAGATTTCATCTTAAAATGTTAAAATTTTCTAACTTGGAAATTTTTCTAAGTATGGATAATTTCTTATTTTTTCATAACTTTGAGACAAATTTTCACCATGATGTAAGATGATTGAAGAGAAACTTCCAACATGAAAGTTTTATATCTCCATGAAATCTACAACTTTTCTTCACATAACTTCTTCCAAAAATTCTTGGATCTCAAGTTACAATTTTATGAACATAGGGTCATGAAACAAAACACTTAGTGAAATTTTGCCCTAATTTGGACAGGATTTTGACCTAACTTCATGACACTTTTTTCACATAGTTCCAAGGGTAATCTTCAAAATCAATTCAAATAGGGGTTGTAGAGAATGTTACAAGTTTTCCAAAATGTCCAAGAACTCCTTGAGATCATTCTTGAGTAGGAAGATTCGAAGATATGAAGTTAAGGTTTTGTCACTTAATTTACAAGCCATTTTGTGATGAACAAGAAGTCAATTTCAAACCTATGCTGCACAATCTTGTTTTTCATGCCTCTAAACCTAAATATCCATCCATAATCATAATATTACACTTGCTTTTGAGCTATTATCCAAGTGTTCCAAGCATTGTCCAAGCCAATTTGCCATTTTAGGAAGAAAGCTACCATTCCATTCTTGAAAAGTTGCTTTAATCACAAAGTCAACTTGTCTTGAGCTTCTAACTTGTTCTTTCTACACACACCACCCCTATAAACCACAATAAATGTGTCTAAGGTCTCAAGAAGCTCAAAACATGCTTGTACAATACTTGAGATTTGTCACTTCACTTTTCTTAAAAAGTAAGTTATAGAGCCATAACCCTATAACTCAGAAACTTGGAGTGATTTTGTGCTCTGATCTTTTCCTTACATATTAACAAGTCAATTGCAACACAACACACGTTTTTGGAAGCCCTCAAAGACTCTCAAGCATTCATAAGTCAAAACTGGCCAAAAACTCCATTTTTTGAACTTCAAATACCCATCTCCATTTTCACTCGTGCGTTTTCACTTTTAACCATCTAAACACTTCACAAACATCATATAAAACTCATCTCAACACCTGTTAAACTTTTGTAACTTCATCTTCATCATCCACCATTTTTAAAAAACCTTCATTACAGTTGGACTTGAGTAGAGAGTTCTAGCTGGTTTCAAAACAAAGTAAGGCTTGCAACACACTCAGGGAGGTCCTGGAAAGCTAACCAGATCATCCTTACATCTCCAAGGTTGCTTAAACTCCATACACGATTCCAGCTGCAAGAGGTAAGTTTTCAAATTTCTATCTCTTCATACAAGCATCATTTGAGTTTGATTTGTGAAAATAAAATGTAGATACCATTGCCACGAAGCCGTACATATCCATAGTTTACATTTATATGGCCTGAGCTTAGAGAATTTTAGGGTTGAAGTTTTCTGAAATTTTTAGGTTTTGAATTAGGGCTAGAAAAATTCTCATTCATCTTTGATTGTTAGCTTAAGTTGTTTATATGGTTAGATTCGTGGGAAAAAATGCCCCAACTTTCATGTTTGAACTTTTCATTTTTGTTGAGAGATGAAGAAGATATAGGTCCTTTGGCTGGAGGTTGAAGATGAAGTATAATCAGGGCGCATTTTGTGTTATGTAATTATTCTTTCAGTTATATTAACGGATGTATAACCCCCCCAGTGGTAAGGAAGCACGCTGGTAATTAGGAGGTTATGGGTTTGAGCCCCAGCGCGTTGCCTTTTGCTTTTTCTCTCTTTTTTTGTACATTTTTTATCCTTCCAGCGCGCATGGGCCTTCCCCTCCTGGGCCTGACTTTTTTCTCTAACATTCCTCCCCCCTGTTTCATATTTGCACCCTGGCCCAAGTTTATTTATTTTTTTATTTATTTCATTTTTACTTTCTTAAATATATTTTCTAAATACTAAAAAAAAATCATAAAATACAAAAAGTGATATATTTATATTTTGACTCAGTTTATTTTATTTTTCTCACAAAAAATATTTTTATTTATTATACTTTATTCATTTTATTAAATAATGTTGTAAACTTAATTAATACTATGTTTTTATTTGTTTATTTTTCACACCATTTAAAATACATTATTTTTGATATAAAAAAGACTAAAAATATTTTATAATGCTATAAATATTTTTAAGATAAAAATACCAAAAAATACTTTTTTTCTTAAACTTATTTTATTTTAATCAACTAAATAGAATTAGGGTTTTATTCAAAAAAATCATTTCTTAACAAAACTCAAATTTAATTAATTATTTTTCTTTATTTAATTAAGTTAGGACAAAATTTCCTTTTTCATGAAAATCAAACAAAGATACATTTTCTTTACATTTTGCATTTTTTGTACATTTATTCATTTTTGTACTTTGCATTTATTCATTTCCTTGTACATTGATATCAATTCAATATGGTCGTAATAGACTAATTAGGTTTAAATTCTTGCAATCCCCATTCATGAATTTGTACACCCCCTTCCCACAAATGTTGTAATAGCGTAGTAACTTTAAATTTCGCAATTTATTGTTTTATATACAATTGCTAGTAATTAGGGTTTGCATGGAAAGACTTAAAACTAATAAATAGAAAACCCTAATTCAAGACTAAATCAAGCATGAAAATAATTCATTTTTCACACAAGCACCCCTAGGGTTAGTCCACTTGGTTGCCTTATACAAAATGGCCATATTACGCATGTAAGGTATCTTAGCAAAAAAACAAGCAAATACAAGATCATAATCCCTCGACGACGCTATCTAAGTTGCCTTATAAATGACCTTAGTCCCTCAAAAATAATGCTAAGATACCTTGCAACATTGCTAATCATGGTTATACGATGACCCACGCCTGTCCTGTTTACATTCAAAGACAGGGTTGCTTACCAAATCAATGGTAAGACAACAATGTCAAAGGAAAAGAAAATGAACAAGAAAGACATTTGAGTAGGTAGATTGCTCCTAATTACTTTCTCCACATCAAAACAAACATCCTTGCTATTTTCAAAAACAAACACCTACATTTTCAAAACATCTTACAAAACTTGAAAACATTTTCAAAAGATCAACATCTTGTTAGAACAAAGTTTGAATCTACTACCCTAAGTTTAAGTTTTGATGATAACAAAATGAAATGATATATTAATTATGTGATTCATGTAAGAACTAGTTGCTACCTAAAAATTACTTTCTGTTTTACAGAAACTCTGATGGGTATCAGCATGAGAACATCCTCATCAGAATCAGAAAATTGGATATCAACATCAGCATCAGAAGTTGCTATATCAGATACCAGAATCAGAAGAACAACTCACGCTTATGCTGAAGCTTGATGAACAGATCTGCGCTCAACACTCTGAACTCTGATAAAGACAACAACAGTTCATCAGCACTTAAGCAGCGTCAGAATGAGCCAAAGCCAGAACACGCTTAAGTGGCAATGGTACTGTGCATTCAAGATGAGTTATTACCAACGACATCATTCCAGACAAGATCTGCTTAATAAGGAAAGTTTATTATTGGCATTGAAACAGAATTATGGCTCCAACGTTCACTAATCCAATTCTATATAAATAAGTCAATGAAGATTGAATTGGCTAATGCTCTACATCAATTTACACGCCTAAAAGCTAATCATCATCTTCCTTACTCTTAGTTTGCTAAAAGCTCCAAAATTCTTTACTCAATTATTTTAGCAATCTAGTCTCCATAAGCTTAAGTTGTGTAGTATCACAGTTGTGATAAACAGTTTTGTAGAAAACATTCACACACCTAGATTTCAATTCTTTGTAAGAAAGTGATTCCTTGACAAGCCGGTTTGTGGTTTGCATCAAAAAGGCTTTAGCAGTTGTTAAAGCAGATTGTAATATTCAGTTGAATATAGTGGATTAAGACCTCGTTGGAGAGAGGCGAAATCACCTTGACGGGTGGACTGGAGTAGTTTGAGATCAAACGAACCAGGATAAAAATATCGTGTTCATTGCATTGATTTTCAGTTTTATAATTCAACCCCCTTCTTGTGTTTTTCACTTCTTCAATTGGCATCAGAGCGCCTAGTTCTGAGCTAAAACACTTAACCGTGTCAGTACAAGATTCAGCGTCAGAAAAACACAATGGCAGGAACTTATTCACACACCAACAATGACAACAACGAAGACATAGACAGATTCAGCGGCAAACCTCCAGTCTTTGATGGAGAAAATTTTGATTACTGGAAAGACAGAATTGAAAGCTTCTTTCTGGCACATGATGTTGATATGTGGGACATGGTGACAGATGGATACACGCAACCTGTGAATGCAAGAGGTCATAAGATTGATAGGAAAGCAATGTCTGACCAACAAAAGCGTGACTTCAAAAATTACCACAAGGCCAGAACCATCCTTCTCAGCGCCATCTCTTATGCTGAATATGAAAAGATCTCTAACAGAGACACAGCAAAGAACATGTTTGACTCACTCAGAATGATGCATGAGGGCAACGTTCAGGTCAAAGAAACTAAAGCTCTTGCGCTCATTCAGAAGTATGAGGCATTCAAAATGGAAGAAAGTGAATCCATTGAAACAATGTTCTCAAGATTCCAGATTCTGGTAGCTGGTCTCAAGGTTCTGGACAAAGGTTACTCTACTGCTGATCACGTCAAGAAAATCATCAGAAGCTTACCAAAACAGTGGAGGCCAATGTTTACAGCTCTGAAGCTAGCAAAAGATCTCAACAAAATTTCTCTGGAGGAACTTATCAGCTCCCTCAGAAGTCATGAGATAGAGCTAGAAGCTGATGAACCTCAGAAGCAAGGTAAGCCTTTAGCATTAAAATCTAACAAAAAATCCGAGTCTAAAGTTTTGCAGGCAGTTGAAGAAACATCTGATGGATCCTCATCAGAAGAAGACGAACTTTCTCTCCTCTCCAGAAGAGTGAATCAACTGTGGAAGCAGAGGCAAAGGAAGTTCAGGAATCCCAGAAGATCTGATCAGAACGAGTCCTCTTCCAGATACAGAAGGACATATTCTTCCTCTGGATACAGAAGATCTGAAGGCTCCTCAGGAAGCAGAAAGCCAAACACCAAGGACATCATCTGCTATGAGTGCAATGAGCAAGGACACTACAAGAGTGACTGCCCAAAGCTTCAGAGGGAAAAGCCCAAAAAGAAGTTTGGAAGAGAAAAGAAGAAAAGTCTCATGGCTACATGGGATGACTCTGACTTGTCTGAAGCTAACTCAGAATTAGATGATGAGAGAGCAAACATAGCTCTCATGGCCAACATTTCAAAAGATAGTGAAGCTTCTGAATCAGACTCAGAATCAGATACTGAAGAGGTATTTCCTGACTTTGCAATTAATTTTACTAAGGCTGAACTTGCTGAAAGCCTTAATGAAATTCTGGAAAGGTACCAGCAGATTAGAGTTAAATTCAGAAACCTGAAAAGGAATCTTGAATCTGACTTTAATAAGACTAAGAGTCTTAAATTGGAAAATTCTGAGCTGAGAAATAAAATTTCAAAATTAGAAAATGTTTTACAAAACTCTCAGAAGGAACCAATTTCTGAAACTCCCAGCAGCGCTGATGAGATCATCAAGGAGTATGATCACAGTTTCCAGAAGTTTCTTGCTAAAAGCATAGATAGAAGCAAAATGGCTTCAATCATCTATGGAGTTAGCAGAAACGGCAGGAAGGGAATAGGATACCAAGGTAAGGTTCCTACACCAAAGAATGTCATGGATTTAACCATTAAACACACCCCTCTTAATTCACATTTTGTGTATGGTCACACACATGATATTAAATACACTAGCAGTAAGTATTCTATGAAACCAAAATTCAACCAGAGTTTTGGTAAATCTAACAAATCAGGACCCAAGAAAATCTGGGTACCTAAGGATAAAATAATACATGTTGCAGATATCTTTAGCAGCAAATCAGAAACACCAGTCATGGTACCTGGACTCTGGCTGCTCGCGACACATGACGGGAAGAAGGCATATGTTCCAAAGCCTGGAACTTAAGCCTGGAGGCCACGTTGGCTTTGGAGGCAATCAGAGGGGAAAGATCATTGGCTCTGGAACTGTAGGTAATAGAAATCTTCCCTCTATAAATAATGTTCTGCTAGTAGATGGATTAATGCATAATCTGTTATCCATAAGTCAATTAAGTGATAACGGTTATGATATAATCTTTAATCAAAAATAATGTAAAGCTGTTAGTCAGAAAGATGGGACTATCCTATTTAATGGAAAGAGGAAAAACAACATTTACAAAATCAAACTTTCTGAACTGAAAAGTCAGAACGTAAAGTGTCTTCTGTCTGTTAACAACGAGCAGTGGATCTGGCACAGAATATTGGGGCATGTTAGTATGAGAAGAATATCTCAGATTAACAAACTCAATCTGGTCAGAGGACTTCCTAATTTGAAGTTCAATTTAGATGCTCTGTGTGAAGCATGTCAGAAAGGAAAATTTGCAAAACCTTCTTTCAAATCTAAAAATGTTGTTTCTACCTCTAAGCCATTAGAACTTCTGCACATTGACTTGTTTGGACCAGTTAAAACTGCTTCAGTCAGTGGCAAGAAGTATGGGTTAGTAATCATAGATGACTATAGCAGATGGACATGGGTAAAGTTCTTAAGACACAAGGACGAGTCACACTCTGTGTTTGTTACCTTCTGTAACCAAGTTCAGAATGAAAAGGATCTTAGAATCGTTAAAGTCAGAAGTGATCATGGTGGAGAGTTTGAAAACAATGATTTTGAGTCATTCTTTAATGACAGAGGCATTCTGCATGATTTCTCTTGTCCTAGAACTCCCCAACAAAATGGAGTTGTAGAACGAAAGAACAGAACATTGCAAGAAATGGCCAGAACCATGATCAATGAGACAAACGTTGCTAAGATCTTCTGGGCAGAGGCAATAAACACAGCGTGCTACATTCAGAATAGAATCTCAATAAGACCTATTCTGGAAAAGACTCCATATGAATTGTGGAAGAACAGAAAGCCCAACATTTCATATTTTCATCCATTTGGATTTACTTGCTTTATGTTAAATACAAAGAGTTATTTGAACAAGTTTGACTATAAAGCACAGAAGTGTATTATGTTAGGATACTCTGAACGCTCAAGAGGGTACAGAGTATACAATACAGAAACACAGATTGTGGAAGAATCAATCAGTGTTCGTTTTGATGATAAGCTTGACTCTAAAAAGTCAAAGCAGAATGATGTTTTTGCAGGTATGGAAATTGAATTTACAAGTTCTGAAGACAAGTCATCAGAAGCTCTCAACAAAGACACTCCTTCAACATCTGAAAGGAGTACTGCTAGCAATCCTACAACAGCTGCTGATCAACCTCAGAAGAGATTACCCAGAAGCAACTTGGATCATCCAGAAGAAACTATCTTAGGAAGAAAGGAAGATCCAATCAGAACAAGAGCAAGCTTCAGAAACTCTGAAGAAACCCTCATGGGACTTGTGTCTCTGATTGAACCTTCTTCTATTGATGAAGCACTTCTGGACAATGACTGGATTCTAGCAATGCAAGAAGAGCTGAATCAATTCACCAGAAATGACGTATGGGATCTGGTTCTCAGACCAAAAGGATTCAACGTCATTGAAACAAGATGGGTGTTCAGAAACAAGCTAAATGAACAAGGTGAAGTCATCAGAAACAAGGAACGACTGGTAGCACAAGGTTATAGTCAGCAAGAGGGGATAGAATATACAGAAACCTTTGCTCCAGTCGCCAGGTTAGAATCTATCAGACTTTTAATTTCATTTGTTGTAAATAGAGGCATCACTCTGTATCAGATGGATGTCAAGAGTGCATTCTTAAATGGTTATATAGAAGAAGAGGTTTATGTGCACCAAGCCCCTGGCTTTGAAAATACAAAACATCCAGAACATGTTTTCAAACTAAAGAAGTCACTATATGGTCTGAAACAAGCTCCCAGAGCTTGGTATGAAAGACTAAGTAACTTTCTGTTAGAAAATGAATTCACCAGAGGGAAGGTGGACACTACCTTATTCTGTAAGTCAGTTAAGAATGACATCTTAGTCTGTCAAATTTATGTTGATGATATTATTTTTGGATCCACTAATCCTTCTCTTGGAAGAAAATTTGCTAAGTGTATGCAGGAAGAATTTGAGATGAGCCTCATGGGGGAACTGAAATTCTTTCTAGGAATTCAGATCAATCAAACTCCAGAGGGAACTTACATTCATCAGAGCAAATATATCAGAGATCTTCTGAAGAAATTTGACCTCTCAGAATGTAAGCCATCAAAGATTCCAATGCATCCCACGTGCATTCTGGAAAGAGAAGAGGTAAGCAAAAAGGTAGAACAGAAGGTCTACAGAGGTATGATTGGTTCTCTCCTTTATCTGACAGCTTCAAGACCTGATATCTTATTCAGCGTATGTATTTGTGCTAGATTCCAATCAGATCCTAGAGAATCTCACTTAACAACTGTTAAGCGAATTTTCAAGTATCTGAAAGGTACTACTAATCTGGGTTTATTTTATAGAAAATCTAGTGATTACAGCTTAGTAGGCTACTGCGATGCTGACTTTGCTAGAGACAGAGTAGAGCGTAAAAGTACTTCTGGAAGCTGCCAGTTTCTGGGAGACAATCTGATCTCTTGGTCCAGCAAAAGGCAATCCACAATTGCGCTATCAACAGCAGAAGCTGAGTACATAGCAGCAGCAGGATGTAGCACACAAGTGCTCTGGATGAAAAGTCAGCTTGAAGACTTCCAGATTTTTGAGAGTAACATCCCTATACTCTGTGACAATACTTCTGCTATTTGCTTAAGTAAGAATCCAATTTTACATTCTAGAGCTAAGCATATAGAAATAAAACATCACTTCATGAGGGACTACATTCAGAAAGGAATTTTGAACTTAAAATTTATAGATACAGACCATCAATGGGCTGATATCTTCACTAAACCCCTTTTTGAAGATAGGTTCAATTTCATTCTGAAACATCTCAGCATGAAAATCTGCCTAGAGTGAAAATGCTTTGATTCTATATACGTGCTGCTCACTAAATCAAACAAGTGTCATCCAATCATCAGCAAATCTCTGAAGCAGAACGCGTGCACGCTTCTGAGAAGGCAAAACGCTGATTGGGTGCATTGAGACACATGTCTGGTAACCGTTTCAAGTATCTTTCTCAAATCCCCCAAAATCAGCAAGCATTAAATGAAAGTAATCATGTTTTTAAAACGTAATCATGATTTTATTTCTCTTTCTTGAAAGCGTTTACACTTTCAAAATATTTTTTAAATCTATTTAAACTCATTAACATCTCACATTAATCTTTTACCGTTTCTTTCAATCTCACAAATACTTTCTCTGCATTTTCCTTGTGTGTTCATCTCTCTCAAAAGAAACCATTTTTCAGTTTTCTCAGAAAAACCCTAAGTGTGAACATGGCAACCTCCAGCAATGTTTCTGCAGGTTCTCAGAAGAAGCCTTCATCTGAACAGTACCAAGTTCCATTCAGAACACTCCTTACACCAGTAAAGAATTTAGAAGTGCTGTCTGAACTGATTATTGACTTCTCCAGTCTGAAAGAAAATGGTTTTGACTTGACAGAAGAAGTTAGGGCATAGAAATGGGAGAGATATTTTGACAGGTTGGTTGGACCAACGTTCCCAGTCTTGGTCAAGGAGTTCTGGATTCATGCGTCCTCATCAACGCATCAAGTCACCTCCTACATAATGGATAGTGAGCCATGGTCTGAGAAGCGCCCAGCTTCAAAAGTGCAGCCAGAAGAAGATCAGACAATTCAAGCTGAAGAGGTTAGACAAGCTGAAGATGTTGCAGAAAGCTCTCAGAAGCTTCCTGCTTCTGATGTTTCTCAAGCTGCCTTGGACAGGCAGACTCTGGAAGAGCTGAAGCTGAATGATATTCATCTGCAGCAAAGAATGGATGAAAATGATCAGAAGATGAAGGAAAGAATGGACGTGCAAGACAGCAAGATAGATACAATAGTCAGCATGGTGCACAAGCAGACTGAAACTGCTGATAAGATTAAGGCAATGCGGAGACTCTGTTCACACGCTTTCCTCCCCAACCTTAGTTTTTCATTCATGATATTTTCAATGTTTTCTTTGCATATCTTTTGTACTATTTTGTCTGGCTTTGAATATTTTAATATAACAAGTTTTTCTGCTCTGATCGTTTTAGCACATCACTTACACTTTTTGATTGCTGACAAAAAGGGGGAGAACAAGAATGATATTTATTTTTCAATAACGGATTACTGAGACAAAAAGTCTCAAACATTCTAACTCTGATATACTTGAATGTTTTCTGTTTTTGCATAAGTCTACAGGTACAAGAATGCTCTCTGATACACTGAAGCTCTGAAGCTCTGATATTCTGATCTGAAGATCTGATAGTCAAAGCTCTGATATCCTGATCTGAAGCTCTAACATTCTGATGTTCAAAAATTCAATAAAGATCTGATCCTGAAGAACTCTTGGAATTAAAAAAGGGAAGTAATAAATTCAGGGGGAGTATCTCCGATCCTAACTTTGATATCTCTTTATCCCTTATCTTTGATAACTTCCTATTTAATTCTGATGCAACTTATCATTTAGTTATCTCTGATACTTTTCACGCTATTTTCAAATTAAAAAATATCTAGTTTTTGTCATCATCAAAAAGGGGGAGATTGTTAGAACAAAGTTTCAATCTACTACCCTAAGTTTAAGTTTTGATGATAACAAAATGAAATGATATATTAATTATGTGATTCATGTAAGAACTAGTTGCTACCTAAAAATTACTTTCTGTTTTACAGAAACTCTGATGGGTATCAGCATGAGAACATCCTCATCAGCATCAGAAAATTGGATATCAACATCAGCATCAGAAGTTGCTATATCAAATACCAGAATCAGAAGAATAACTCACGCTTATGCTGAAGCTTGATGAATAGATCTGCGCTCAACACTCTGAACTCTGATAAAGACAACAACAGTTCATCAGCACTTAAGCAGCGTCAGAATGAGCCAAAGCCAGAACACGCTTAAGTGGCAACGGTACTGTGCATTCAAGATGAGTTATTACCAACGGCATCATTCCAGACAAGATCTGCTTAATAAGGAAAGTTTATTATTGGCATTGAAACAGAATTATGACTCCAACGTTCACTAATTCCAATGCTATATAAACAAGTCAATGAAGATTGAATTGGCTAATGCTCTACATCAATTTACACGCCTAAAAGCTAATCATCATCTTCCTTACTCTTAGTTTGCTAAAAGCTCCAAAATTCCTTACTCAATTATTTTAGCAATCTAGTCTCCATAAGCTTAAGTTGTGTAGTATCACAGTTGTGATAAACAGTTTTGTAGAAAACATTCACACACCTAGATTTCAATTCTTTGTAAGAAAGTGATTCCTTGACAAGCCGGTTTGTGGTTTGCATCAAGAAGGCTTTAGCAGTTGTTAAAGCAGATTGTAATATTCAGTTGAATATAGTGGATTAAGACCTCGTTGGAGAGAGGCGAAATCACCTTGACGGGTGGACTGGAGTAGTTTGAGATCAAACGAACCAGGATAAAAATATCGTGTTCATTGCATTGATTTTCAGTTTTACAATTCAACCCCCCTTCTTGTGTTTTTCACTTCTTCACATCTTTGTATACGTTCTTACAAACAAGAATCATTACAAAGATTGCCTAAACAATGGCCTCTTTTACAAAATACTTTCAAAAACCATATCAAGCACAATTTCAAACAAAAAGCAAGTGATCTAGCAAGTAACTAAGAGCCCATGGAAAACCATGGATGAAAAGGGTGCTAATACCTTCCCTTTTCATAATCTACCCCCCGAACTCAAGAAATAATCTCAAAGCTCTTTCCTGTACTTTTTCACCTTTCCTTTTGGATAAAAGAAAAGTCGATGGCGACTCTTGCTAATCGCAAAATTTGCGATCAAACGCAAAACTTTCAAGTCAGTTCTCCCACCGTATCACACCGTCCATTTCAACATACCTGAAAGAGTTCAGGTGACTTACCATGTACTCCTCCTCACCATGGACCGTGACAATCCTCCATTTGATCGGATATTTCAACATCTGATGCAGAGTAGAGGTAACAGCTCCAACCCCATGGATCCAAGGGCGACCCAACAAACAGGAATAAGATGGTCGGATGTCCGTCACGTAGAAAGTGGAGTCAAAGGTCCGAGAGCCAACTTTGACAGGGATGTCCACCTCCCCGTGCACCATTCTTTTGGAACCATCGAAAGCCCTCACCACAATGTTACCGGGCTTTAGAGTCAATCATTCGCAATCCAATCTGTCTAGAGCATTCTTGGGTAAGACATTCAACGATGAACATGTATCCACTAGAACATGGGCCAAAGTAGTGGCCCTGCATTCAACGGAGACATGCATGGCATCATTATGCTTCCTTCCCTTGGATGTCAGATCTGCGTCAGAGAAACCTAGTCCATTATCAGCAGTCAAATTGGCAACACAATCTTCGAATTGATCAATGAAGGTTTCTTGTGGCACATGAGCAGTCTTAAGGAATTTCACCAAAGCCTTAACATGGGCTTCAGAGCACAATAACAGGGCCAACATTGAGATCTTTGAAGGGGTCTTCCCCAGTTGTTCAACCACATTATAGTCAATCTTCTTTATAATCTTTAAAATTTCCTCCATCTCTTGCTTGGAGGATCCAGGGATGATTTCTTTGGGTGCCTCCGTCCAGTTAGGCTAAATCAGTACTTCTTTGCCCCGAGTCTCAGCTGAATCAGTAGCAGGGGTGGCAACATGAGTGATGGCAGGAGTAGTAGCAGGAGTACTAGTAGGAACAGCAATAGGAATAACAACGGGAGTGGCAATAGTATTTGGAGAGATCTCGAGAGAGAAAATCCTCCTGCTTCTGGTAATTTTGCTGGTCCCGACAATGTTACTAATGTCAGGATCAGAGTCTTCAGCATCTTTGTCTTTAACAACCAGTAAATTTTGCTTGACGCCATGGTAGTAAACACCAGCACCATAATTCCAAGGAACAGCTTTGTCCGAGGAATATGGTATAGGTCCAGGAAAAGTAATTATCAACGGAGCAACTTTTGGAATAGATGTAATCCTGATAGGTCTTTTGGAGGAGACCTTGGAAAGATTGGCGGAAATGGTAATGATAGAAACATTTTCACACAGAGCACTTGTAACCGGAGTCTTCTCAAACATAATTTCTTTATCATCCACCAGACGTTGAACACCTTCCTTCAACAAATGGCAACCATTAGGTAGAGACAAACATAAGTGGGAACCTTCACCACAACCAGGAAATAAACAGGCTTGTAAGAGATCCTTTTTAACAGCCAGGAGTGGAGTAGCTAGTTCATCAATAGAAGTAACAAACATGTCATCATCAACAACATTAAACACCACCGCCGTGCTTGGGCATAGGGGTAGTTATAACATTAGGAGTCTCAGGAGCGTCAAATTCAATCTCCTTTGCCTCAATCAAATTTTGCACCTTATTCTTCAAAGCCCAACAGTCGTTTGTATCATGGCCTAGAATTTCAGAATGGTAGGCACACCGAGCATTTGAATTGTATCAAGGTGATGCAGTGTTGAGATTTTTGGGAGCCTCTCTCAGGGTAACCAGATTGGATTTCAGCAAATGTGGCAAAACTTGATACAAGTTCATATTAATCTGGGTAAACTGCCTTTTGGGATTATCTGTTCTGGACTGATTGTTCTGTTGTTGAGTAGCTGCTGGTTTGGATATCATTACAGCTCCCACCGTTGGGTAATGTTCGGTTCTTCCCTGACTTCTCTGGTTGTAAGAAGCACTGGCATCTTTCTTTCCCATGAGAGGATTCTTTCCTGCACTTGAAGAGGCATCTCTTTGAATCTTACCAATTTTAATACCAGCTTCCACTCTTTCTCCTGTCAAGATCAGCTCAGTAAACCCAGTTGAAGAGCTTCCAATCAGATGGTTGAAAAACGGACTAGATAAAGTACCCAAGAACATGTCAACCAAATCCCTATCAGACAGAGGAGGTTGGACTCTTCCTGCAAGGTCTCTCCATTTCTGGGCATAATATTTAAAGCCTTCACTAGAACCCATAGACATGCTATGAAGTTGTGTACGAGTTAGAGCGAGGTCAGTATTATATTGGTACTGCTTGTAGAAAGAAGCAGCCAAATCTTCCCAGTTATGGATGTTGGTTCCCTCCAGCTGATAAAACCACTCTAATTGAGTCCCTGATAGACTGTCTTGAAATAAATGCACCCTCAAATTCCTGTCAGTAGTGTGCGGCTGGATCTTCCTGACATAAGATCTAAGATGAAGCTTAGGACATGAGACCCCATCATATTTAGAAAATGCGAGCACTTTGAACTTTTGTGGGATAACCTCTCCAGAAACCAACCCTAGCTCTTCAAAATCCAGGCCAGGTACCCTCTAAACTTCCATGGTGTTGAGACGGTCCTCCAGTTGTTTGTACTTCTCATCAGCAGGAGGGTATTGTTCCTCGGTGTAATCAGCTTCATCTTCTTCAGACTCCCTTGTATTGCGGTCTTCTCCTCTTGGCTATGCTTCCTGATTGTCTCTCTCTTTTGACGGAGTTGTGAGCTCTGAAACTTGCCTCACTGGTCCTTTGAACCTTCTTCCTATATTCAGAACACCCATTGGCCTCTTTTTCTTCTTCTTGTCCTTGAGAATTAGAGCTTTCAAATCTTCTTGTCCCATAGCCAGATTCAGGAACATTTCTTGGAATTGAGCATTCTATGCCTGAAGCTCTTTAACTGTTTGTTCAAGAGCCATTGCTGAAATAAACAGCGAAGAAGATAAGAAGCTTGTCCTGAAACCTGTTTATGCAATGATACGTATGATATATGTATGCAATGTTTTCAAGGATTTCTAAGACTTAAATTTTCTTAGCCAAAGGGAAAACAAACGTTAATTGCATTAGGAAGCTTAAGCGGTTACAATGATGCCTCTTGGGCTTACGAAGGAAGTAACAAAGCAAAAATGAACTCTCAAAGAAAAAAAGGGACTCAAGCTTCCCACGAGCGCATCCTCTTTGGTGCAATGTAGGCATTTATACTCTTCTCTTCATGAAGTATCCTGGTGAGCTCTAAAACTCTCTTCTCGCTGGCGTAGAATTGGGTTTCAAAGGTATCCTGTTCCTCTTTGAGGTGAATCCAGGATTTTTGTAACTCCTCGAAATTAGTCGGCATGTCGGGATGAAGAACAATGTAAGGAGTGTCTCCTTCAGCAACTGGCTCCATGATGATGGGTAGAATGGTCTCATAAGGCATCCTGAGACTTTGAGCACGGGCTCATACCCACTTAAGATAAGGCTCCAAAGGAATGGAGTTCTTATGCCCCAGTATTTTGCTATCAACTTTGTTCACCATGCCCCAAGCTCTCATGAACCTCTGACGATAACCCTAAACATCATTCTCATAGTCGAATACGATTCCTTGGACAAGTGTATCATAAGGACCATCCCTCCTAGCATAATAAAACTGTCTCAACGCCAAACAAGGATTATAAGTGATTCCTCCCCTAATGCCTAGGAGCGGGACATTAGGGAATTCCCTACAGCGGACAATGATGGTAACATTCTCCAAGGATCGAGGACACCAATTAATGTCCGAATGTGTGAGGGACATCAACCTATTAGACCATCTCATGCTTTGCTCATTCTTCAACACAGATCGAGGGAGGTGCAAAATAAACCACCTAGCCAACAAAGGAGGGAAACACAGAAGGGTCCCTCTTATCTTTACATTGCGGGTATACAGAGAGTGTAGAATGTCTCCAAGTAAAGTTGGCACTGGATTATGAGACAAAAAACCTTGACCACATTCACATCTATGAGTTGGTATGGATTAGGAAATAGTACCATCCCATAGATGAGAAGGGCCAACACTTCTTCAAAAGCTTTTAAATCCAGCGTATCCAAAAATGGCGAGCCTTCTTAAATAGAAACTTAGTTAGAAGCTCTTTGACGCCTCTTCTTATTTCCCAATTTGCCACTACATCGGATTGTTGTAAAGACAAAGCATGAACAATCTCTTCAGGTTTTGGGTCTCTTTCCATACCATTGAAGGGTAATTAATCAAAAATGGGCACCCCTAATAACTGAGAAAACTCCTCCATAGTAGGCACCAATTGGTAATCAGGAAAGGTGAAGCAATGATGTAAAGGGTCGGAGAATTGAAAGATCACCTTCAACATATCTTCATTAGGGCTTGAAGTGACCAGATTGAGAAGTCGACCATGTCTTTCAGTGAATGGAGAGATCTCAAGAACCCTTTATGCTAATTCCTTGAGTTGAGGAGGTACCCTTATGAGGTTGACTTGGATAGTATTCCTGCGAGTGGATGCCATGTCCTACAAAACAACACAAAGATAAGTCCTACAACTCCTTGAAATGGATAGTATGATATGACATGTTATCATGTTATGATATCATGATTATGCTAAGAAAACACAAATATAGCAAGCACAAGCAAATCACACAAAGACCTTAGGTTTAAAGCTTGAATGGGTTTTAAGGTAAGTACCCTCTTGAAGTTTAGTTAGTTCAACCTGTCCTAGAAAGTAATCGGGTTCTAAGGGATCTCAATATCACTGATCTTTCCCACAAGTTTCGTTCCGATCAAAAAATGACTTGCCACCAAACAAAACTCAGGAATCAAATCTTAATGAGTGTAGTATCGAGTATCAACTAACTTTGGGCTACACCGAAGACGGCTATCTCACTACTTCATAATGGCCAAGTTGTTCAATTAAAGGTTCTAAGGTCAGTTGATGCTTCATGACACCATACAGCGGCCCCGTATTCTCCTTGACTACTCAAGGGCTACCGGTACCAACCAAAGTGTCACATCAACGTAGCTATAGCTTCAACCGTGTCGGTATACCCCGCACAGTTTCCACGATCTATTGCTACTTACCTAAAAGGTGCCCCAGATCTGGGTGTAGGATCTATAGTAACCAAAACAAAGCCCTCAAAAGTAAAGAAAACAAAGCACAAAAAAATAAGTTAAATAATGAACTAACTCTAAGGTAACCCCACTTTTTAAATCAATTTCCCCAGCAGAGTCGCCAATTCTGTGATATGGTGGCAGAACCGACTATTAATACTAGTCTCCCGTTTATGTTCGTAAATGTTGCAGTAAGCAAGAGACATCATCGATTTTTCTTTTAGAGAATTTTCTGAGTAAGGGGGATAGATTATGGAAAGGGAAGGTATTAGCACCCTTTCCATCCATAGTTTTCTACGGGCTCTTAGATGCTTAGCTCATTTTAAAATACCTTGTGTTTTGTGTGTTTTGAAAAAATGTTTTGAAATGCCTTAGTGTGGAGATTTGCTTTGCGTTAACTCTTGTATCAATCCTCAATAGTGTTGACAAATTAAATGTTTTTTAAAGTTGTTTTTGAAATATGTAAGTGTAAAAGGTTATTTTATTTGAGCAAGCATCTAACAACTATCTACTTGTACTCAAAAAGGTTTCTTCTTTTCCTCCTATCCTTTAGACATGGTTATCCTACTATTAGTGAGTAGGTAGCCCTAGTCGTTGGATGTTTGAGGGAAATTCGAAGGGACATTACGGTCACGAAGGCAACTTGGCAAGGAATTTTAGTAACTATCCTAAAGTTCTAAGATCACTTTTTTACCGAGGCAACGTCGAGAGGGTCATCGTGGGACTTGTTATCTTTCAAACCATAAGACAATCACTAAAACTTCTCATGTTTCGAGAATTGTGACCGTTTTCCGAAGGCAACCGATATAGGATACCCTAGAGGTATGCATGTGCAATTGTGCTTAGTTCAGCTATTTATCTTTCACATTTAGGTTTGCTAACATTTTAATTGTTCAGTCTTGTCATGCAATCCTAGTTACTAGCAGTTAATATGTTGCATGAAATGTAAAGTGCGGAAAGTGAAAACCTAGACCATTACATGGTTTCGGAGAGGGGCATTTACAATGTACAAAGCTTGGGGGAAGAAAAATAAGGAAAGCGGTAAAAATCCTAATTAGTCTATTACATCCAGTATACAAGTACATTAATGTAAAAATGCGAAAAATAAATAACGCGCGAAAGATAAAGAAGTCTAAAACCTAAGGCAATTCTAAATGAAATAAGAAAATCTTTTTTTGTTTATTTTTTTGATTTGAGAAAATAATTAAATTAATTATCCTAAAGTCTATTTAGAAAATAAAGTTAATCAAGAAAAATAGTCTAAGTTCTCTTTTTTTTAGTTTTTTTATTATGAAAAGAAAATAATTAAATCTAAATAAAGTCCTAAGTTCTAATTCATTTTAAATTAAAGAAAATAGTTAAAATATTTATTTAATTTATTTACAAAATTAGTTTAATTAAAAAATACTAACTTAATATTTTTTGTGATTTTTCTGATTATTTGTTTAATTAATAAATAAAGAAAACAAAAATAAATAAAACTAAAACAATACAACAAAAATGCTAGATGGGCCTGATAGTAAAAAAAATAGGGGGTGCTATTTGAAATTTGTTGGGCCCAAAGCTCTGAAGCCCAAACTTCATGCTTGATCATGTGTGGGCAAGTCTTGAAGGCATATGATATACTGCGCGTTTGGATGTACTGGCTTGGATCAGATGTACATCTGATGGCCTAGGATGAGGGTGCATGGTGCATATCTGACCATGCTTTACATGGGATCTGCATGAATATTGTTAGAAAAATGAGAAAATGCTGGACCTGGGACTCGAACCCAGGTCCCATCCCTTCACACAAACGCGCCTTGCCAGCTAAGCTACTTGGCTATTCGTTACATAAAATAAAACAATAATATAATATAAGAAAAATTGGTCAGATATATTAAAAATGAAAAAAACGTGTGTTGGGTTTGAATGGGCCAGTGGGAAACTGCCACGCCTTGTCTTCTTCCTTGCTCAGTCGTTTTAGGTATAGAGACCTATAGTGATAGTTTGTGTTTTTCACTATAGCACCTGCATCTAGAAACATCCAGAATACACATCATAAATTAAATGTGAGGCCATGGATCAATTGGCCTCAACCTCCTGAGCACGATGGTACCCTTAGTTGGGTCTAGTTTTGGCCGATTAAAAAAAAACCCAATTCAGAGGTCCAAACCCTAACCATGGCCAAGCATCGTACCAACATCAACACTTAAATCCAGCTATACAGAAAGCTTGTAAACATTCATATGAATAAATATGCATGGTTGAAACTAGCTTATATCACATGAATCAAATAAACAAATTTGTAAAAGAAATGCAAACTGTGAGAGCTGGTTAGGACGTCTTGTGATGCTTCAGGGCATGGTAATGATTGCAAAAGCTTCAGGGAACTTCAGGAACGTGTTTGAGTCATTTGTTTGGGATGAGGATGACTGGAAATGTGTTTTGGAGTTTGCAAACTTTCCTTACTTTTTGCAATTTCGTATGACTCTTTCAGGCTGTTTTTTCGTGTCCTTGAAGCTTGCTAGTGTGCTCCTTATATAGAGGGGACGGAGGGGACAAGAGGGAAAATGAATAAACAACCATTAAGTTGGTGTTTTTAGGCCATGAGTATCACTTTGAAGCTTTGCCAAAGACATGGTTTCTTGTCCCTTTTTGAAATTTCTATGAACCTGGACATGCTTGCACAAATTTTTGGGCCTCTAAGCTGTCCAAAACATCAGCCCAAATGCTCAAATCCCATTTCCAATTATTTTATACATTTTATTTTATATTTATTTGAGTAAAATAAAATAAATATATACAAAATAGGTAGAAAATGTAACGCATGGTAAGAATAATTATAGAGGTCCTCTATAATCTTAGGAAGATGGTTGATGTCCAAGAAATTAAGCCATTGACCTAAAACTTCAAGTTTGCTCAATGCATAATTCTTGAAATTTCCCAAATTTTCCTAACTTGGGCAAGCCATAACTTGCTTAATTTTTATCCCATGATGATGATCTTTGACTTTTTTGAAATCCCAAGATATATACTTCAATCCCTCATTTGATCAATTTTGTATTTGAAGATTTTATCTTGAGGTAAAAGGTCTTGGCAAAAAGTGACTTTTGTTGACTTTTTGAAAATGACCTGTAATGTATGAGCTTGTATCTTTCAAATGGTGAATTTATTTGGACTTGATGGGTGAAGATAAGTTGTAGGTAATTGGAGTCTCTTCAAAATGAGTTTTGGTTGGAGAAAAATGGATGAAGTATGTGAAAGTTATGCCTAGTCAAAGTTCAGTTGAATTTTCCTATAGAAACCCTAATTTTGCAATTCTTGACTTTTGATAGATTAGGAACATTTCTTGAGGAATCATGATTAACCTTTGATCAAATTATGGATATTACTTCAAAATGTTGACGTTGACAAATAAATCTTGAAGTTTGACTGTATATAGGCCACAATTGACTTTTGACCTAGTATAGTTGATTTTCAAATATTTGGGCAATTGACTGAGCAAACTTGTAGTGCAATGCATGAAATTTGGCATGGACAATCTTGAAGACATATTAGGACCATGGAAAACATTTGAGACCTTTGGAGCTCACACATCTTGATGAAAATTGAAACCCTAATTAGAGGTTCATTGCCTTAGGAGGAGAATTTTCCTGGTCAATTCTTGGTCATCCTTGAGTAATGGGGAACCTCAATGAGCATGTCTTGAGTAAAATGGGAGGGAAAATTTTGGGGTACAACAGGATCCAACAAGTTCATCCACTTTCATTTTCTCAATGTCTCGAGCTTCTTCTATAGCAGTCACTTTCATATCAAATCTCTTGGGAAGAGACCTGAGCATCTTTCTCACCAATTTGTCTTCAGATATTTTCTCTCCTAAAGCACTGGATGCATTAGCAATTTCACACAACCATCTACAAGCTGCAAAGCACCCCTAAAATCAGGCCATGCTCACATTGGAACCATAACTCTCAAGAAACTTCAAGTTGCATTCAACCAAGCCATAACTTGTTATCTTGCAAACTTGGTTACCTTAACTCCTCAAATCTTTTCTCTATAAATAACACAATCATTTGAAAACTAACACAAGAATTGATAGCCCTCAAAACACCATCATACTCCCTCAAACCAGAATTTGTATCAAAACTCCAATTTGTGGAAAATTCTGACCTTGAACACCAAACTCATAATCTACTTGTGCATTTTCCATTTCAATCATACAAACATCATTTATACACCATATAGAAGTGATCCAAACACTTGATCCACTTCTGTAATCCCTCCATCGCCATCCACCATTTTCAAAACTCAACTATGCAACTTGACTTCTCCAGAAGAATCCAAGCGCTTTCAATCCAAAGTAAGCATTGCAATAGCTTCCTGGGAGTTCAGTGAGGCTACCCAGATCATCCCAACATCTCCAGGAGTGTTCCAACCTCAAACACAATTCTCACTTTTGAGGTAAGTTTTCTAAACTTTGAACTTTCTGTACAAGCATCATTAATGTTTACTTTCTGAATAAAAAATGTGGACATCATTTCCCTAAAGCTAACCATGTGCTTACATATCATATATCTTACCTGAGTGATAAGAATTTTGAAGTTGAGGTTTCTGAAAAATTAGGTTTCAGTTTGGTACTAAACAAAATTCTTCTTAGTCTTTGATCTTTAGCTTTTAAAAGTTATATGGTTGAATTCGTGGTGAAAAATCAAGAAACTTTCATGTTTACATTTTTAAAAATGGTTGAGAAATGAAGGAGCTACAAAATTAAAATGGAGTTATTGTTCTTGGCGTGCGCGGGGAAGAAGAATATGACTTGGTCAAATATTCAGGAATGAGTTTGTAATATATTTATTGGTTTGTGCTTTAACTACCTGATGTATCACCACCCCAGTGGTTAAAGCGTGCGCCTGTGACTATAGGGACCTGGGTTGAGCCCCAGTGGTACCCTTTTATTTGTTTCACATTTGTTTCTTGCAGATTCAATACGCATAAGTCCAACGTGCATGCTATACACCTTCACTCCCTAACCACATGATCATCACAAAGTCAGATCAAGTGCTCCAGAAGGCAAGCGCGTGATATGCTCCTTGGGGATAGTCAAACTGAATCAATATAAGGGCTGGATTATTTGTTTTGGGCCCAATTCTTTTTTTTCTTTTTCCATACCCCCCTTTTACTAACTTGCAGGCCCATTTCATTCTTTTATTTTATTTTTTCTGATTCAAACAAAAATATATTTTGGGCCTAAATGATTTTCTCACATCCCCTCTTTTACTTCTAACGCGTGGCCCGGTCTTTTTTTATTTCTTTTTATATTTTCTTTTTTCCACTTTTATTTATTTATTTTATTAAATCATAAAAAATCATAAAAAATAAGGTTTAGGTTTTAATCAATTATTTTTTAATATTCATAAATAAAATTAATTACTTTATTTTATTTTAAACTTGTAAAAAATGATTAGAATTAGGTTTTTATTATTTATTTTTACATCACAAAAATATTTTTCTAAATAAAACCTCAAATATAGTTTCTAACAATTAATTTCTCTTTTAAATTAATTTAGATTTAGTTTTTCCATATTTAAATTATTTTTCCTTTTGATTAATGAAATTAATTTTTATTTTAATTCAATTAGGTTTACTAATTTCTTTTAAATACAAAGTCAATCAATTAGGTTAAAATATTAAACCTTTTTCTCTACCAAAATCACAAAACAATTTATTTTCTCTCTTCTTCATCTTTACATTTTTGTGTATTTTATTATTTCGCGTTATTATTTATGTACATGGTATGTAATAGATAATTAGAGTTTTATTGCTTTCCTCCCCATTTTACAAATTTGTACCCCCAATTCCCAAAGCGTTGTCATAGCGTATGACATTTAAATTCCATAATTTGTCGCTTCCCTTATCATTGTTAGTAATTAGGGTTTGTATGACAAGACTAAAAGCAAACATAGAAAAATCCTAATTCAAGATAAAATACATGAAATCAAAACACTTCACACACATGCACCTCTAGGATTACTTCACTTGTATCCTCGGATGAAAACAGTCATGTCCCTCGAACATGGGATGTTTTAGCAAAGACCCTCGGTTAAAAGACCATAGTCCCTCAATGACCCTTCAATGTTTCCTTCGATAAACGATCTTAATCCCTTACGATAATTTCTAAAGCATCTTACAAGTTGCCTTCTATGAATGTACAATGACCCACGCCTGTCCCTCACATCCGATGATAGGGCTTCCTACTAACTAATGGTAGGATAGAACTATCTAAAGCAGGAGGAAAAGAACAAATACTTTTTGAGTAGGTAGATCTCTCGTAATTACTTGCTCACAAACTTAATCAATTTCCATACTTCACACTTTCAAAACAATTATTTTCAAAATACTTTTCAAAATAAACATTTTGTATACATTCTCAACGATACGAGAATCATTACAAAATTTCCTTACATTGACATTTTAAAAACATCTTTCCAAACACTCCCCTTTCAATAAATATTTTCAAAACAAACATTTTGTATACATTCTCAATGATACGAGAATCATTACAAAATTTCCGCACTTAGGCGTTTTCAAAATATTTTCAAACATACACAAACACAAAGCATTTTCAAAGTGAGCTAGCAATTAAGAGCCCGTAGATAAATACAGATGAAAAGGGTGCTAACACCTTCCCTTTTCATAACCTACCCCCCGAACTTAAGAAAATTCTCAAAAGGTCTTTCATGTTCTTTTCACCCTTTCCTTTATTGGATAAAAGAAAATTCGATGGCGACTCTTGCTATCCGCAACATTTGCCATAAAATGCAAAGCACCAAGTCAATTCTCCCATCGTATTACAGACACCCTTTTAATAATTTTGCAAACAGTCATTGTGTTGACACATGTGTCGACACATACTGAACCAAAATTGAAAAATTATTAAAGAGTGGAACAATTTGAGACACAAGATTTTGGTTGGTTTTAAATGACACAAATTTGCTCATGCATGGATGCTTATGAAAGACATATATAAATGAACATTATTCATGATTTGATACCAATATACATGCATACACATATATGCAAACATAAGATATAAACATCATATAATGCAAGTGGGGATAGTATGGTGAGGTCATTCACAAAGAGAAAATTGAAACGATATAACCTCATTGTACGAAGGATGAAGGATGCACTAACACTTCACCAGGAAGTCTCAAACAAAAGTTGAAACAAATAAAAGCAGTTCCACAAAAACTTTAGACATCAATGTTCTCACCATTTTTCTCTTTGACAAGTTCCATATATCTTTTTACCAATTTAGGAATACTTGTTGTTGCTTTGTAGGTCGGAAAGTCATTCTTCATTGCCATAATATCAATGGGATTAGGAGATGTCACCCATCATATGCTTTGTAGTCTTGTATCAAAGTTATTGACCATGGGAAATTCCTTAAATTTAGAAAGAAAATGTTGTCTCTTTATGTGAGCTCGAGATGTATTGTCCTCCTTTTTTGACATAATGATTCATTTGAATGTTCATTTTATCATGGAAACACAACATCGTGGACCAGCTTATATGATATGGATGTATTCCATTGAATTTTATATAAATATATAGCGTATGTTAAAATAAAAATTAACCAAAAGAGTGTATTATTGAAAGGTATATAGTTGAAGAATTTTTTTTATTTTTGTACTGAATTTGATCTTAGCAGTTAATCAGAACCTGTTAAGTGGCTGGAAGATGATCTGTAGTCGGGCTGTAATGTTGAGGAGGAAAAAGGGGGTTATACCTGCAAGGCACTCCAACGATCAAGTAAGAGTGGGAACAAGGAGATACAAGCAAAGTATTAAGGTATTGGTGGTGAATAGTGAATATTCGATACCTAGCCCTCACAGGTGTGAGGATTTATATAATGCCCCTGGCGCATGGTCATTGGTTCCTTATTTCACGCCTAGATATGTGGGTCTGTAAAATCAGGTAACTGCCAGAACTTGGTCAAACCGGGCGGATGTGCCCGTAACTAGTTGTTGGTTCCGAGGAGGGGGCCAGTTACAGGCATCTCTCTGGTCGGTTCCTGGTGGCCTGCACGATGTTGATGTTGGGCAGGCTGAGAGGATGCTCGTCGATGATCATAGGCTAGTGCTGGCTTAGGAGGGTAAATGGTCGATATTTTGTGACAAATAGCGGGCGGTTCGGGTCATGGATGCGCGGGCCATACCAAAGGAAATGTATAGACTTGGCCCATTCAAGCTTTCAGGCCAGTCCAGAATACTAGCCCCCTAAGTCATTTCTTCTGGGTATAGGAGTGATGACTTTAAAACCTCCTCATGGAACGGGACGCGTCTTATAAGGAAATGAGTGTTTCCCGTTGTGCCTTTCTCATGGGGAGATGAGGAATTGGTTGTTAGGATCCTTGAATTTGGAGAGGTAGCGTGTTTTGGGAAGTGTGCTAGCAAACCAGCGCAATGATGACCTAGGAGCTAGGGTGTAATGATGATGACCCTAGGGTTTTCTAGGCATGACACACATATGGTTTCCTTTATAAATACGAGAGGAGCAGAGCGTTTAGTGTTTTTCGTCTTCTCTCTCAATTGTTCGTATTAGCTCGACCGTCGACCAACGTTGCTCCTTGAGTTGTGTCGCTCGCAGCTTCTACTTTTAGCCTTTCTTCTTCTATTAACTGGTAAGTTTTTAGTCTTTCGTCGTTGTTCGCTTTCCGTAGTTCGTATTTTCGCTATTTACTTTCTAGAGATGTATGCGGTTAGGGTTTAGGGTTCCATTTGCAAGGACGTCGTTGGGGAGTGTTGGCGGTAGACAGTGTCTCTGTAGTTTAGAATCATCGGAGCTGCCGTAGAATCTCCTCGGGCACTTTGTGGTGTGTCATAGACGACCCATTAAGACTTAGGGATTTTTATGTAACTTCTGCCCATTGATGCACCTTAATGAGGGTTCTGGTCAGGGACACGGTCCTTGTTTCCCAGTGCTTTCGCTTGATTAGTGATTGAAGGGTGGTTTTGGCATTGATGTCGAGCTCATGTTTTTCCTATTCTTTTCAGGTTCTATGGCTGACAATGCCCGGGTCGATCTCTCGAGCGAGTCTACACAGTCTTTGAGAAGTTCCTCGGACGAGACGAGTAGCTCTTCGGGCATCCTGGAGATTTTTGGGGATGTGCATAATCAGTTGGAGCAGCAAACAGGGGAAGGCAACATGGAGATGACTTCCACCGATCAAGGTTTCCTATTTCCTCCTGAGAACGAGGAGGATCCTCGGGCTTGGGTTGTGAATGACACCTGGGACTGGCCTTCATATTTCAATGAGTATCAGGAGGATGTTTTTATAGATGTGTACACTCACGAGGAGGGGAACCAAGGAGAATGGTCGCTATACATATCCGGGAAAGAGAGCAGAATCTGCTCGAAATACGATAGGAGGATGATTCCTATGTATGACATCGTATTTCATGAGATGGCACTTGCACGTGGCTCCATCCCAACTGCATCCGAATGACATTGCGTTCATGCGAGTGTTCAAAATATTTTATGACCACTTGAAGATAGGGGCTACCATTCCCTTGTTCGTCTACTTCTTCCACCTTCAGAGGAAAAAGGTCGACGGTAAATGGGGATGGGTTTCCCTAAATCAAGGAAATAAGAAGCTGTTTAAAGCTTATTTGGAGTCCGACCTCCACTTCAAAGATAAATACATTTTGGTGCACCCTTCTTCGAGCAAGGTGATGTTGAACGTCTTCAGGATTGTGCCCGTGCAAAACGAGGATGGTATTCCCCGTCTGAACGAGCTAGGAGACCCCATTGTAAAACTGGTTTACAAGTTCCCATTCCAATGGACGAGGAAGCATTTTGATAGTGAATTGGGATCTTATGTCTAGAGGGAGAGGGAGCTCGGAGCCGAGGACCTGGAGAGCTTCGTTGTCCTGACTGCGTTCGTGGCTCGGATCCCTCGCGTCCAGCGAGTCGACCGGGGAGGCAGGGCTGTGATCGACAAGAACGGGGAGCCTGTATACGAGTCGGGCCTCATAAACTTCAAGGAGCTCCTCGGAAGCGAGGACCCTGTTAAATACTTGGGTATATATATATATATATATATATATATATATATATATATATATATATATATATATATATATATATATATATATATATATATATATATATATATATATATATATATATATATATATATATATATATATATATATATATATATATATATATATATATATATATATATATATATATATATATATATATATATATATATATATATATATATATATATATATATATATATATGTGTGTGTGTGTGTATGTATGTGTGTGTATATATGCTTCTAACAGTAGTAGGTGGTCGTTGTTTATTTGAATCCTCGTTTAATGACTATGTTTCTTTTTGTTTGTTTTGTAGATAACATGAATCCTGCTCAGGAGCGCTTGGCTAAGACTCTTGCTGCCAAAGCGATAAGGGCTCAAAAGGATGCACAGACTAGCTTAGGGATTTCTACTTACTTGGGGTCGGGCGACTCATCCTCGGCCCAAGCTACAGTCGCTCTTTCTCCTGCCATTGTTTCCTCGAAAGCGAAGAGGCTTCATCCCGAGGGGAGCGTCGACCTGACTAGGTAAAAGGGGAAGGGAACATACGACTTGCTAGTTGGAGAAGTCTTTCTTCGAGGATGCAACTCTCAGTCTTCCTCGGGCCGAATCCCTTCATCTTGAGGGAATGGGCCGCCCGGAGAAGAGGGCGATGCTGGCGCAAGATGCTGGCGGTTTGATGTGGATCTTGGAGATGGAAGTCGCCTACACCAAGTGAAGTTCCTCTCAGGAGACAGAGCTGAAGAATCTTCGGGCCAAGCTGGCTGCGAGCGAGAAGGCCCGGGTCAAGGAAGAAAAAGCCCAGAAGCTGTCTGATGGGAATCGAGGAGGCTCTCCGAGGAACGCAAGGTTCTCTTGCTCGAGAAAAAGGACCTTGAGGAAAAGGTGGCGGCCCTGACTGCCGAGATTACGCCCGCTGAAGACGAGCCGGAGGATACCAAAGATCTGAAGACTCGAGCCGAGCTTGTTGCTCATTTTCAGTTGGCTGTGGATGACGCTCAGGCTGCTTCTGAGGGGAACTTCAAAAATGTTGTAAAGCCAATGCACGTGTTGAACCCTAGTGTTGAGCTTAACACCTCAAGAATGGGCATCAATTATTACACTGTCGATAAGATTTTGGTCCCTGATTATCTCAAGGAGTTTGTCACTTAGCTGACCGGGGGTCATGTCCAACTGTCTTCCGTTTCTAAAGGAGAAGTTGAAGGATGATTGTTCTATGTTTATTCTGGCTTGAGTGTCGTATTTGTTGTATTTTTGTTTCTCCGGGCTTTTTCCCGTTTATATAATTTTTGAACAAGCATGGTGTTGTACCCAAAAATTTTCCCTCCCTTTTCTCAACACACTTCTCACAAAGATCCTCAATGGCTTAAGCTTGCACAAGTGTTGACTAAGTCAAACCACCTCCTAAGAACTAAGACCCCAAATTAGGGTTTTGATTTTCACAAATACAATTATACTTCTGATGCTTCCAATGAATTTCATGGTTTATTATAGACCTCCAAGATTGCTCATACCAAGTTTCAAGTGTTGCATCTCAAAATTGCTCAGTCAATTGCTTAGGTGACTGAAAATCAATTGTATTGGTTAAAAAGTCAAATGTGGCCAACCTGCCGTCAAACTTCAATATTTTTTACCAATATCAACATTTTGAAGTCATATTCATCAATTTATCAAGTTTGGATCATAATTCCTCAAGAAAAGTTTTCAAATAATCAAAGGGGCAAAATTGTCAAAATTAGGGTTTTGACTGAGAATGACTGATTAGTGACTTTTGACCTAGTACATGACCTAATGACTTGAAGCATGATATCAAGGGTTCAAACACAACATGTTGACCTGATTTCATGACTTAAATCCTTTCTCAAGATTAATCGATTGATAGTTGAAATTTGATCAACTGATGAAAAATCAACTGATACACAAAAGACAAACTTTAACTATTTGGTCAAAATTGAGTTTTAAAAGTCAAGATTCATCAAGACATTCAAAAATATGAAGCTTGATCATCATGGAATCAAAAAAAGTCAAAAGTCAATATAAAAAGTCAAACTTTTCAAGACTTAGAAAAATTTCTAAGTGTTTTAAATCTTGATAATTTCACTACTTCATGACCTTTTTTCACCAAGATGCAAGATGATTCAAATAAAAATTTCAACATAAAAGTTGTAGATCTTGATGAATTAAGAAACTTTATATTATAGGGTTGATCTCCAAAAAATACTTTCTTTCTTTCTTTTTGGTCAGATAAAGATCAATTCCCGAAACAAGGCAGGGCGACTATCTTTATCACCAAGTGGTATGAACTCCCGAAATAGGATAGGTTTACCAACAAAATCTTGAAATTGAACAGGGGCAGCTGTTGTACCATAAAATTTTCCCTCCCTTTTCTCAATACACTTCTCACAAAGATCCTCAATGGCTCAAGTTTGCACAAGTGTTGACTAGGTCAAACCACCTCCTAAGCACTAAGACCCCAAATTAGGGTTTTGAATTTCACAAGGACAATTGGACTTATGATGCTTCCAATTACTTCCATGTTTTATTATAGACCTCCAAGATTGCTCATATCAAGTTTCAAGTCTTGCATCTCAAAATTTCTCAGATGACTAAAAATCAGTTGTATTGGTTAAAAAGTCAAATATGGCCAACTTGCAGTCAAACTTCAATATTTTTGACCAATATCAACATTTTGAAGTCATATTCATCAATTGATCAAGTTTGGATCATAATTCCTCAAGAAAAGTGTTCAAATCATCAAAGGGGAAAAATTATCAAAATTAGGGCTTTGACTGAGAATGACTGATTAATGACTTTTGACCTAGTACATGACCTAATGACTTGAAGCATGATCTCAAGGGTTCAACACAACATTTTGACCTAATTTCATGACTCAAAAACTTTCTCAAGATCAATTGATTGATAGTTGAAATTTGATCAACTAATACACAAAAGTCAAACTTTGACTTTTTGGTCAAAATTGAGTTTCAAAAGTCAAGATTCATCAAGACATTCAAAAATATGAAGCTTGATTACCAAGGAATCAAAAAAGTAAAAAGTAAATATAAAAATTCAAAATTTTCAAGACTTAGAAAAATTTCTAAGTGTTTTAAATCTTGATAATTTCACTACTTCATGACCTTTTTTCACCAAGATGCAAGATGATTCAAAGAAAACTTTCAACATGAAAGTTGTAGATCTTGATTAATTATACATATTTGATTTAGAGGGTTGATTTCAAAAAAATGATTAGATTTGAAGATATAAGTCCATGAAGTCATGACATTTTCATAAAACACTTAGTGAAAATTTTGACAAGTTTAGGCAGATTTTTGACCTAACTTCTTGGCCAATTTTCACGTAGTTCCAATTTGATTTTGTCAAAATGGTAAACATGAAGGTTGTATATAATGTTTCAATCTTTCAAAAATGTCAAAGAATTTGAAGAGATCATGCTTGAGGTAAGAGAATCAAAGAGAAGAAGTTAGGCATCAATTCTTGAATTACAAGTCATTTATGTGATGAACACTTGACCAAAACCCTAGCCTATGTTGCATAATCTTACTTTACAGGCTTCTAACTTGTGTTTCACTCCATAATTAATTGATTACACAATTGTTAGAGCTTTTATCCAAGCATTTGAGCCATTATCCAAGTTGCATTTCCATTTATGTCACAAAGGTAACACTTCCATTTTGGAAAAGCAAGCTTTATTGCAAAAGTCAATGCATTGAGCCTCTAACTTGTTTTTTCTGCATACACTAAACCTATAAGATCATAAGGAGCATGTTTAAAGTGATCAACCACTCTACAAGTCCTTGTACCATGCCTTGGAACTATGTTTATCAAGTTGCTTCAAAAACAAGGAAAAAACCCCATAACATATGATCTCTTGTTTCTGATCCCATCAAGTTTCCAAACCTCTTGCTTATAAATAGAAGAGTCATTTTCAATCTAACACACGATTTGGAAAGCCTGAAAACCCTCCCAAACTCCTTCAAGCTATAAATTGCTTCAAAACACCATTTTTGTGCAGATTCTAACCTTACATCTCCATCTCACAAATCACTCGTGCGTTCTTCCTCAAAATCAATCATAAAGCATCTCTATATCATTTAGAACCTAAACAAACACTTGTTACACAACTGTAACACCTCCATCACCATCCTCCATTTTCAAAATCAGTAACCTGCACATTGACTTCTCTAGTACATTACATCCACTCTCATCTCAAGCTAAGCATTTCATTAGATTCCTAGAGGTTCAAGGAAGCTAACCATATCATCACAACATCTTGGGGATTTCTCAAACTCAAAACATGATCTCCATCTGCAAGGTGAATTTTATGAACTTATATCTCTTCATACAAGCATCATTTGGCTTTGATTTTCAAAGATAAAATGTAGATATTATAGCCCTGAAACTAACTATGACCTTAGAATTCATTTATATTTCCTGAGTACTGTGAATTTCAAGCTTGAACTTTCTGAAAAAATTAGGTCAGATTTGGTACCAAGTAAACTTTGTGCTCATCTTTTATCCATTGTTTAAGTTGTTTACATATTTAGAATCATGGTGAAATATTTAACAAGTTTGACGTTTACAATTTCTGAAATGGTTGAGAGATGAGCAAGATACGATTTTCAAAAAAATATTATACAGGGGATGCCGCGAGGAAGAAGATGAAGTTGCCTTTAGAACTCAGTTTATGTTATATTTATTAGTTGTTGTTTCTATAACATATAAAACAGCCACCCCAGTGGCAGAGAATGTGCGCGTAAGGCTTTGGTCTATAAGGTCTTGGGTTCGAGTCCCAGCGAGACCTTTTGTTCTTTTTCTCAACATTTTTCCTTGCTTATTTTTTGTTTGGCACGTGTTGGGCCTCCCCTTGGCTGGGCCTTTTCCATTTTATTTCTTCTCACCCCCTGTTTGCTCAATAACATGCAGGCCTAAACATTTTTATTTTTGTTTTGTTTTATTTTTCTGATTTATAACAAAACAGGCCTTGGGCCTAAACTGAAAATATTTTGCTACTTTCTAACTACCCATTTTCTTTTCAAACCCCCTGACTTCATATTTTTATTTTTATTTTATTTTATGTTATTATTTTATTTTATTATTATTATTTTCAATCAAAAAAATACACTAAATATATTTTCATAATAATTAAATAAAAAATATTTTTATTTTTATCCCTACATTACTTTATTTTTATAAATCACAAAAAACCCCAAAAACATTTTCTTTCTTAAATTAATTAAAACAAGTTAAAATTAGGTTTTAATCAAATTAATTTATACATTAGGATTTTTATTAATTTCTTTTCAAATCAATTGGATTAATTAAAATATTTTCATACAAAAAAACATAAAACAATTCTCTTTCCAATTTCTTTTTTACATTTCTTTGTACATTTTATTGTTTCATATTATATTGTAATTATCAAAGTCTTGTAATAGTAATTAGGGTTAACTTTATTTGTCATCCCCATTTGTAATTTGTACCCCCATCCCCTAAAGTATTGTAATAGCGTAGGACTTTTAATTTCCGCAATTTACCGATTTCCATATTATTGCTAGTAATTAGTGTTTGTATGGCAAGACTTAAAATCAATACTAGATAACCCTAATTCAAGATAAAATAAATGAAAATGACGCACTTTTCACAGATGCACCTCTAGGATTAACCCACGCTTGTTGCCTCGAATAAAACAGTCATGTCCCTCGAACGTGAGATACTTTAGCAAAAGACCCTCAATTACAAGATCGTAGTTCCTCGATGACCCTTCGATGTTACCTTAGGTAAACGATCTTAGACCCTTACGACAAAATTACTAAAGTTTCCTACAATGTTGCCTTCTATTATTGTACGACGATCCACGCCTGTCCCTCACATCCATTGATATGGTTTCTTACTAACTAATGGTAAGATAACACTATGTAAAGGTGGAGGAAAAGAACAAAGACTTTCTTTAGAGTAGGTAGAACACTCATAGTTTCTTGCTCACAAACATTTCAAAATAAAACATCTTTCAAACACACTAACACTTTCATGAAATATTTTCAAAAGTTAACACTTTGTATACATTCTTATAGAGACGAGAATCATTACAAAGTTCTGCTAAACAAAAGCACTTTTCAAAAATACTTTCAAACAAACACAAACATATTTCATAAAGCATTTTCAAAGTGATTTATTAACTAAGAGCCCGTAGATAACTACAAATGAAAAGGCTACTAACACCTTCCCTTTTCATAACCTACCCCCCGAACTCAAGAAAATTTTCAAAAGGTCTTTCTTGTTCTTTTCACCCTTTCCCTTATTGGATAAAAGAAAAGTTGGTGGTGACTCTTGCTATCTGCAACAATTGCGATAAAATACAAAACACACATGTCAGTTCTCCCACCATATTACAGAACTGGCGACTCTGCTGAGGACAATTAAAATTGGGGTTACCTTACAAATTAGTTCATATTTAAATGCTTTCATTGTTTGACTTGCTTCCTTTACTCTTAAAATGGTGTTTGGGTTTTGTATAGATCCCCTACCTGGATCTGGGAGGCATTATTAGGTAAGTAGCAATAGATTGTGGAGACTGTACGGCATAGACCGATATGGTTGAAATAATGGTTACATTAGTGTGACACTTTTTTGGTATCGGTATCCCTTGTGGTGAATCAAGGAGAATACGAGGCCAGTGTGTGGTGTCATGAAGCACTAACTGACCGTAGAACCTTTAGTTGAACAACTTAGCCATTAGGAAGTAGTGGGATAGTTGGCTTTGGTGCAGTCTGAAGTTGGTTGATACTGGATACTATGCTCATTAAGATCATACTTTCGGGATATTTAGGTTGCCAAAAAAGAGGCTTGTGCTTAAACAATGCCCGATGAAGAAAGATCAATGATATTGAGATTCCCTAGAACCCGGTAACTCTTTACGACAGGTTAAACCAACTAAACTTCAAGAGGGTACTTACCTATAAACCCCATGCAAGCCTAAACCTAAGGACTTGTTTGCACTACTTGCATATGATTATGTGTACATAACATCATGACATCATGCCATAGCATTTTCACTAACCATTTCAAGGACCTAGAGATTTATCTTTGCTCTATTTTGTAGGGTATGGCTTCCACTCGCAGAAATACCATTCGAATCAACCTTGTCAATTTGCATCCTTAACTCAAAGAGTTAGCACAAGGGTCCCTGAAAATTCTCCGTTCACCAAGAGATATGGTCGACTTCTCAACTTGGTCACCTCAAGATTTGAAGAGTACATGGTGCATGTGCTTTTTCAATTCTTTGATCTTGAACATCACTGTTTCACATTTCCTGATTATCAATTGGTGCCCACCATGGAAGAGTTCTCTCAACTATTGGGAGTACATGTTATTGATCAAATACCCTTCACCGGTATTGAGAAAGATCCATGAGCTGAGGAGATTGCATTAGCCTTACATTTGCAACGGTCCGACATTGTGGCTAATTAGGAAATAAGGAGTGGTGTCAAAGGTTTTCTGGACAAGTTTCTGTTTGAGAAGGCTCAACTGTTTTGGAATGCTCTGGTTTTACAATATTTTGAAGAAATCTTGGCTCTTATAATCTATAGGTTTGTACTGTTCCCTAATCCATACCAACTTATAAATGTAAATGCGGTCAAAATCTTCCTATCTCGTAATCCGGTGCCTACTTTACTCGAAGACATTTTGCATTCTCTTCACGCCCGTACTATAAAGAGAAGAGGGATTATTATGTATTGCACACCATTTCTATCTAGGTGGTTTATTTTTCACCTTCCTCGATCATTTTTGAAGAACGAACAAGGTTTGAGATATTCTCAAAGGATGATGTCGATGTCACACTCGGATATTCATTGGTGTTCCCGATCTTTGGAGGATGTTACCATCATTGACCGATGTGGGGAGTTCCCTAATGTTCCACTTCTTGGCATTAAGGTAGGAATTACTTACAACCCTTATTTGGCTTTGCGACAGTTTGGTTATGCTCGAAGAGATGGTCCTCATGAGGCGTTTATCCAAGGTATTGTATTTGACTACGAGAATGGTGTCCAAGGTTATCGTTAAAGATTTATACGAGCTCAGGGAATGGTAAAAAAGGTTACTAGTAAAACTTTGGGGCATAAGAACTCTATCCCTTTGGAGCCTTATCTCAAGTGGGTGTGAGCCTGCACTCAAAACTTCATGATGCCGTATTTGGCCATCCTACCAATAATTGTGGAGCCCATTACCGAAGGATACATTCCTTACACCATTATCCATCCTGACATGCCTACTAATCTCTAGGAATTGCAAAGGTCATGGATTCAACTCAAGGGAGAGTGAGACACCTTTGAAACCCAATTCTGTGCAAGCGAGAGGAAGGTGTTGGAGCTCACAAGGCAACTTCATGAGGAGCGAAGCCTGAATGCTTACGTTGCACCAAAGAGGATGCGATAGTGGGAAACTTGAGACTTTTGTTTTAGGAGTTTATTTTATCTTTTTGTTTTTTCCATTGTAAGCCCAAGAGGCATTTGTAACCTTTGAACTTATTAATACAATTGATGTTTTGTTTCCTCTTTGGTTAAGTAAATTTAAATCTCTTAAAAGTCCTTGAAAACATTGCATTTGCATAACATGCATCATATTATAAGCAAGTTTTCTGACACAGGTTTCCTCATCTTTCTACTGTTTATTTCAGTATAAGATGGATCACGAGAAAACCGTCAAGGACTTACAGACTCAACACTCTCAATTCCAAGAGACTCTGCTTAACTTAGCAAAGAGGCAGCAAGAAATGATGGCGCTTCTTGTCACGAAGAAGAAGACCAAGAAGAAAGTTGTAATCAACATGGGGAACAGTTTCAAAGGCCCCGCCAGACAAGTTCAAATTGAAGAGGACTCCTCCAAGGAGGATGATAATCAAAATGAAGATGCTAGAAGCACCCACGCTGGGGGTGGAAACAATCAAATCTCTAAAGACGAGGATTATTCTGATGAGCAATACCCATCGTTCGATGATAAATACAAGCAACTAGAAGACATACTAAAGGCTATAGAGATCCAAGTTGTGCCTGGTTTAGACTTTGGAGACATGGGTTTGGTACATGGGGTAGTCATCCCCCACAAATTCAAAATCCCTATCTTCGCCAAGTACAATAGTGTCTCATGTCCGAAGCTTCATCTAAGATCATATGTCCATAAGATTCAGCCATACACCGCTGATAGGAAACTATGGGTGCACTTTTCCAAGAGAGTCTATCGGGAACGCAGTTGGAGTGGTTTTACCAATTGGAAGGGGTTAATATCCATACTTAGGAGGATTTGCTTGCTGCCTTTTAACACCAATATCAATATAACACTGATCTTGCACCAACTCGGATGCAACTACAAGGCATGACCATGGGTTCAAATGAGGGCTTCAAGGAATACCCTCAAAAGTGGAGACTTGGCTGGCAGGATGGATCCACCTTTAATGGATAGAGAGTTAGTAGACATGTTTGTGGGAACACTAACTGGTCTTTTTCTTCAACTTACTGATTAGAAGTTCATCATCCGGATTTACTGAATTGATCTTGACAGGTGAGAGGGTTGAAAGCGGGATTAAAAGCGGGAATATACCCATGGCCTCCACCTCAAATGTTGTGAAAAAACCATTTATTGGTAAAAAAGAGACTAATGTTGTGTGTGGATCAAGAAGTCGTGCCAAGAATGAACGTCATCATTTTGTAGGAGCAGTATTGATTTCCAACCCAACTCCGAGTCAACGACCACGTCAGCAAAACAATCAACAAAGACCGGATGCCCCGAGAAGACAATTTACTAGAATTAATATGAAATTATACTAAGCTTTGCAACACCTATTAAAAGTTGATCTGTTGACATTACGAGATCCTCCTGTTAATCCTAACACAACCTCCATGAAATATAATCCCAATGCAAAATGTGCTTACCATTCAAATAGTTCGGGGCATGATACTAATGATTGTTAGGCATTAAAGAACAAAATCCAAGACAGGATTGATAACAAGACAATTGAATTTGACCCTCCGCCATCTCCCAATGTGATCACTGCACCCATGCCCAGTCATGGTAAGAGTGTCAATTCTATTGAAGATGCCTCTTTTATTTCCTCCATCAATGATTTGACCACTCCTTTGAAGACTGTTAAAAATAATTTGTTGAAAGTTGTGATATTCCCAGGCTATTTTGAAGACTATTACAATTGTGATGCACAAATTAATGGTTGCACATGGTTGAAGAAAGGTGTCCAACACCTGATGAATAGCCATGAAATTCTATTTGAGAAAACTCCATCTGTGAAAAGTTTGACCCAAAGTGTATCTCAAGAGTTGGAAGATGTGTTCATCATTACCATTTCAAATGCTCCTGTTAGGATCACCTCCAAAGGTCCTGTTAGGATTTCCGTTGAACCAAGAATAGTTCCACTAATTATCACCACACAGGGGCCAGTCCCCTACTCTTCTGATAAATTTGTGCCTTGTAACTATGGGGAAAAAGTGTATTACCATGGTATAAAACAAGAACCATGGATCGTCGAGAATGAGAATGCTGAAGTTACAAACATTGTTGGATCAAGTAAAGTTACTAGGACATGAAGGATCTTCTCTCTGGAGATATCACCTCTAGCAAACACTACTACACTCATTTGTATTACTGCTATTAAACTTGTTGATGATACTCGATGAAAGGAAAAAGTTATTGAGCTTGCCTGGACGGAGGCGCCTACAAAAGATATTGCGGTTGAGGACCCATCTACCCAAGAGATGGAGGAGATTTTAAAAATTATCCGAAAAAGTGACTATAAGATAGTGAAACAGTTGGGGCAGACACCCTCGAATATTTCCATGATGTCTTTGTTGCTATGCTCCAAGGCACATGCCCAAGCCCTGTTAAAATTCCTGAAAAATGCACATGTCCCACAAGAAACTACAACTGACCAATTTGAAAACTGTGTAGCAAGCCTGACTGCTGATAATGGTTTAGGATTTTCAGACGCTGATTTAACTTCGGCGGGGAAGAATAACAACAAAGCTCTATATGTTTCCATCTAGTGTAAAGACACCATTTTAGCACATGTGTTAGTAGACACAAGGTTCTCCCTCAATGTTTTACTAAAATGTGATTTAGATAGATTAGATTGTGAAGGGTTGGTGTTGAAGCCTAGTGACATCATGGTGAGAGCTTTTGATGGATCAAAGAGAATGGTCCATGGATAGGTTGATCTCCCTATCAAGGTTTCTTAAATATTCAACTCAACATTATATGTGATGGATATCCACCCAGCTTATTCTTGCCTACTTGGACGCCCGTGGATTCATGGGGCAGGTGCCGTTACCTCCACATTACATCAAAAGCTGAAGTACCCGGTCAAAGGAAAAATTGTCACCGTCTGTGGGGAGGAAGAGTTTATGATCAGTCATTTGAATTCATTCAAATATGTTGAAATGGATGGTGAATTCATTGAGACTCCTTTTTAAGCTTTTGAAGTGGTCCCTCTAATGATTGTTATTGCCAAGACCACTCATGTCCCTTCCAAAGCTGCTAAAGATACACCAAGGATGTCCTCTCTCAAAGATGCTCGTGTCGTAGTTGAAGACGGAGGTTGCACCATTTTGGGACAACTTCCTGATATCTCATACAAGTCAGACAGGTTTGGGTTGGGCTTCAGTTCAAAGGCTCAAAAATAGGTTCAGCGTGATCGTGTTGGGAAACTGCATCTCCGTATTAGAAACAATGAAGTTAATGCTCTTGGAGACTCTAACAGTGACGGTGACTGGGACAACTGGATCTACCCAACTGTTGATGGAGGACTCAACAACTAGCAGACCAAGGACTTCATCTCAATCTCCTTCAGCCAGGAGTAATTTCCATTTCCTGCTTTTATTACTTTGAGAGATTTGTCTGTAATTTCCATTAAAATAATGACTTTAAACCATGTGCCTTGCCCGGGGCACAATGGTCCATTTGTTAAGGGTCTATCATTTTCATATGCCATATGCTCATTTTAATGAAAAAACATTAGAATATTTTGCATTCAAATTTTGCGCTCTTTGTCTTTCTTTCACTTTACTGCATTTTCAAATAGCCATGTGACCTTACATGCACACACACATATTTGCAAATCCACATCCACTCCGGATCTCGTTGACAATGATTCTATTATTGCCATTTATGACTTTGAAAATGCAATATATCAAGCCGAGGACGAAGGTGAATAAGAATGTGAAATACCTGGGGAACTCGCCAGACTCCTGATAGAAGAGGAAAAGGCCATTCAACCGCACGAGAAACCAGTTGAAGTGATAAACTTGGGTACTGAGGCAGATAAGAAAGAAGTCAAGATTGGCGCTAACCTGGAAGACAGCATCAAGGGCAGATTGGTTCAGATGTTTCTTTACTATGTTGAGGTGTTTGTTTGGTCATACGAAGATATGCCAGTGCTTGATATTGATATCGTAGTTCATCGTCTACCAATGAAAGAAGGTTGTCCTTCGATCAAGCAAAAGGTTCGTCACATGCGGCCAAATATGTCTGAGAAAATAAAGGCTGAGGTAATGAAACAGTTCAATGCAGGTTTCCTGGCAGTGGCGTCATATCCCCAATGTGTTGCAAATGTTTTTCCAGTACCGAAGAAAGAATAAAAGGTCTGTATGTGTGTAGACTACATGGATTTAAATAGGGAAGGCCCCAAAGATGATTTCCCACTACCACATATTGATGTTTTGGTTGATAAAACTGCTCAACACAAAGTTTTCTCCTTCATGGATGGCTTCTCCGGTTACAACCAAATAAAAATGGCGCCTGAAGACATGGAGAAAACCACTTTTGTTACACAGTGGGGCACCTTCTGTTATAAGGTTGTGCCTTTCGGTTTGAATAATGCAGGCGTAACTTATCAACAAGCTATGGTAGCTTTATTTCATGATATGATTCATCATGAGATAGAGATCTATGTTGATGACATGATCGCAAGATTGCAAACCGAGTAAGAACACCTTGATCATTTGCACAAGCTATTTGAAAGGCTGAAGAAATATAAACTGAGGTTGAATCTCAACAAATGCACCTTTAGGGTAAGGTCTGGAAAACTCCTAGGATTTGTCGTTAGTGGAAAAGGGATTGAAGTCGATCCTGCAAAATTCAAATCCATACAAGAAATGCCAACTCCCTGTACTGAGAAGGAGTTCAGAGGTTTCTTAGGTCTACTCAACTATATTTCCCGATTCATCTCTCACTTAACTGCTACTTGTGAACCAATCTTCAAACTGCTGAAGAAAGATCAAGTAGTCAGATGGAATGACGACATCCAAATACCTTTTGATAAGATCAAGGAGTATTTATAAGAACCTCCAATCCTAATGCCTCCAGTTGAAGGAAGACCTCTGATTATGTACTTGACCGTATTAGAGAATTCAATGGGGTGTATGTTGGGCCAACATGACGAGTCTGGTCGAAAAGACCATGCAATATACTACCTTAACAAAAAGTTAACCAACTATGAAACAAGATATTCATTGCTCGAGAAAACTTGTTGCGCTTTGGCTTGGGCTGCTCGCCGACTAAGACAGTATATGTTGACCATACTACTTTATTGATTTCTAAGATGGATCTCATCAAGTACATCTTCGAGAAGTCAGCTCTCTCCTGATGAATAGCCATATGGAAAATGATATTGTTGTACCCCAAAATTTGCCCTTGTATTTTTCCACAAGAAATCACAGCCTCGGGCGTTTCCTGATTTTTCAAACTGGTTCAAGAATCGGTCAAACAGACTTTTCTCGTCAGTCAGACAAAATTAGGGTTTTCATGGCTCTGGAACAGTTCAAGCAAATTGCCAGGGTTTTGTTTGAGTTTGGCTCAGGTTTTAATCAGGTGAGCGCTTCTTTGACATTTAATCAAGAATCAGGGTTTTGTGCATGCTTTCTCAGAAAGAATTAATTTTACAGTTCTTTTCGGTTTACCCTGAGATTTGGATTGAGGCATTTGAATCAAGAAATTTGCAGTGTTTTGTTTAGTCAGTAAAGGCTAAGGCATTTGATTTGAGATGAGATAAAAGCTGAGGTACTTAAATTGAGAATCTACAGTGTTTGATTTGATCAGTAAAAAAGATAAATATCTGGATATTGTTTTGATTAACTGTGCATTGGATATTTGAAGCGCCGGGATTATTATTGATTGATGTCAAGACCACAGTGTTTATCAATTGTTTATTTATTCTAAGATTAGAATAATTGGGATTTATTTCCATTTTATTATAATTTAAGGGTCATAAACAATTAAATAAACATTTGAAAAGAAGAAAAAAAGAATTAACTGATCAAGATTGGATTTTATTCATCTTTAATTATTTGTTACAATTGTTATTTGAATACAGTATTTATTTACAAAGTATTCATAATAATAATAGTTATAATAATTACAATTGAAATAAAATTTCATCCTAATTTCTAAGTCTTCATCTTCTATCCAAATGCTCCCTCTGCTCATTTGATTTTATCTGCAAAAACAAAGAAAAGAAAGAAAAGTCAAAGCAGATAAAATAATTAAAGGTAGACAGTTAAAAAGATCATCATTAAAAGCAACTGGCCGGAATCAGTTCGCCCTCTCTGCAAATCACAAGATTTCTCCCAGTTCATAAAGAGGGATGAATAATGCTTGCAATGAAATATGAAATGCACAAATTTTAATATTGCACAAATTCAAAGTTTGTCAAAAAGCTGCATAATTCCAAGAGTTTCCAACAGCATGTACAACTATGAAAGTCCAAACTGAATTGCCTAACCAAACCAAAAAGGCAAACTGAATCATAGTTTCAAACTAAACAAAAAGCTGCCCAAAAGATATCTCAAGCTATCAATGTACAAAATGCTGTCAATATGCAGAAAATAAGGATAAGAAGTGTGCAAAGAAGTACATAAAGTATGCAGAGCTAAACTACATTGCAAGCAAGGTTCAAGTCATCATTTCCCTAGGCCATTGCTTTTTCAGAAATAGTACTTCAAAGCAATATTAAATGCTTAAATACTGGAGAGAGAGAAAAAGAGAAGAAGAAAGGAGGCTTACAGGGCTTAGGCTTGAAAGAACAAAAAGATATAAAAACAAAACTGTTATCAACAGTAGAGAGGCAGATACAACATAAAACAAAATCAGAACCTCACAAAACTATATCAAAAATATACAGAATTGCCTCCAAAAAACCATTCAAAGCTTTCAACCTGTAAAGAAACCACCTCAAAAAATCAAATAATATCAAAACCTGAACTGTCAAACCTCAAAAAATAAAACCAGAAGTTTTTCAACACAGGCCTGTAAGCATACTCAAAGCCTCTCCAAAAACCAACACAAACCTAACCTGCATATGCCTTAAACACTCAACCTACTGAAACTCACAAACAGGTCCATAAGAGCCTAACCTGTAAAAGGCCAAGCCCCTAACCTGTAAACAAAAACCTGTCAAACTGATATACCAAAACAAACAGAACATCAAACTGTCAAGCCTGTAAAAGCCTAAAAAACCTGCATTTAATTTGCTTCAGGCAGACTTGAAGCATCAAGCTTCAAGCCCACGCCAAAATCACCAAAACCTTACCTCAAACCATACAAACTGTCAAGCACACTAAGCCTAACCAACAGGCCGCTCTCAGAACATCAATGGTTCATCACTGAGCAAATCAACCACTCGTCCAAAACCAAAAATCATCAAGGCAACTCAACAAATCAGGAGCAACATTCAACAGAATATCAAAGGCAACCAAATATATCAAACATTCAGGGCAATTCAGAAGGAAACAGAAACGAGGCAAAGAGAAGAGGAGGGAAAGGCAACTCAAGCATACTCAGCAAGCCAAAAGAGAGAAGAGGAAAAGAAATCAAAGCAACATATTCAGAATCATACTAATATCTCAATATTCACAGCTCAGCCAATACTCAGAGGCAACAGAAAGAGAAGAAGATAAAGAAGCTAGGTTTTCAAGTATCATCATCAAACCCTAAAGAAGGTAAAGACACAAACCAGGGAAAATTCCAAAGCTCGCGCATCATCAAGCCTCCGTCCAGCCATCCTGAGCGCCTCCCAAATCCGCCTCCTTCTCCTCCGTCCCCAAGGGTCAAGGTAGCATTTCTATTCTTTTCTTTCCTTTCCACAACCTCAATAACAAACAATAATAACCACATAAAATCAGAAACAAAATCAGAACTCGAACTAAGCATGCAGAAGAGGAATTAGTGAAAGGCCTAACGCGATAGAAACAAAGATCGAACCTTGCAAACGTCGTTGAGCGACCATGGAGGGAAGAGGAAGGATGGATGTTGGCACTCAGTTGGCCTTAGGCGGAGGAGTGGTCAGAAGCTTGACTCAGAAGCTGGCGTGGGAAGACGAAGATGGAGAAAGAAGTGAACGGCGCCTGTGTTCAAACAAACCCTAATCCATTCCAAATGAACAATACCTTGCAACCCTAAACAGAAAAAACGTGTTGTGAGGTATCTTGGGCCCTGCCCTGTCCAACGCGCCTAAGCCCATTTTGTTTTTCCTGAAGGCACCCCCTTTTTCCCATTATTCTGGTTATTGATCATTGGGCCTAAAACACTAAAGCCCGTTTTAATTCTTTCAAACTTATACTTTTTTTTACTTATCATATCTTTTTTATATATATAAATTAACACCTTAATTTTTACATCAAATTTCACTAACAATACCCTTTTTTATATAATTATATTTTTGTATAGAATATTAACTAAAAAACATGAACATAATAATTTTCTCAAATTTAAAACATTTTCTTTTAATTAAAATCTTTGTGCATAAAAAGATTAATTAAAATTCATTAATTTGTAAATACATAAGAAATACTTTTCTTTAATATAAGACATTAATATATGGAATTTGAATATTTTCTTTTCTTAAAATATTTTCTTTGTACCTATTAACAAAAATACTAGAATACAAAATTAAAATAAATCAAATATTTAATTTTTTTCATTAAGTTAACAATGCTTAATTTTCTTATTAAATTAACATTTTCCACCACCTGTAAATAAATCACATTTACATGCACTTACACAAATACGTCGATACATTTACATTGCTCTTATACACATTTGCTCATCTTATACATTGCTATACTTATATTTTACATTTGCGCAATTCGATTTGGTTGTAAATTATTTGGACACTACTCTCCTATAAGTCTCATCCCCATTTGTAAATTTGTACCCCCACTCCCGGATACTTATTTGTAATAGCGTAGACTTTAAATTCCCGCAATTTACCGCTTTCAAATATACCATGGTTAGACCTAGGGTTTGTATGTACATAAAATCAAACGCTAGATAACCTAATACAAGACAAATACATGAAATCAATACACAATCACACTTGCACCCCTAGGGTAATCCCGCTTGTTGCCTTCCAAAATGGGCCATACTTGCACGTCGAGTTTCTTTGGCAAAACAATTCAAATGATCATAGTCCCTCGATGACGCTTTCGAAAGTTGCCTATCAAAATGATCATAGTCCCTTCAAGCAAATTGCCAAAGACACTTGGCACCATTGCATTCATGGTCCATACGATGACCTGCGCCTGTCCCGTTAAACATCCTAAACGCAAGATTGTCCATCAAATACAATGGTGGAACAAAATTGTTAAAAGGGTTAAAACATGAGAAAAACCTTTGAGTATAATAGGGGTAGACAAAACTCTTAGTTACTTGACAAACTTGCAAAAACACTTGCCTACTTTTCAAACCACTCCACAAACACTTTCAAAACAAACTTTCAAAAACATTTGAAACATATTTTCGAAAAGATACACACCTTTGTATATACTCAAACACGAGTCATTACAACGGTTGCCGAAACAAAGGCGTCTACTTCAAAAACATTTTTCAAAACACACACACACACACCACAATTTCAAGCAATTGGAAAATCAAAGGCAAGTGATCTAAAACCAAGTAACTAAGAGCCCATGGATAACCATGGATGAAGAGGGTGCTAATACCTTCCCTTTTCATAATCTACCCCCCGAACCCACGAAACATCTCAAAAGGTTTTTCCTGTGCTTTTTAACCTTTCCTTTAGGATAAAATAAAAAGTCGGTGGCGACTCTTGCTAAACCGAACAAGTGCTAATACAAACGCAAAAACTCAAGTCAGTTCTTCCACCGTATCACAGAACTGGCGACTCTGCTGGGGACAAATTCAAAAGTGGGGTTACCTTAGGGTTTAGATCACCTTTACATTCTTGCTTTGATTGTCTTGTTTGCTTTACTTTTTGGGTCCTTGTTTGGGTTTGTTGTAAATCCTACACCCGGATTTGGGGCACCTTTTTAGGTAAATAGCAATAAAACTGTGAGGGAACTGTGCGGGCTATACCGACACGGTTGAAGCAGTAAGCTATGTTAGTGTGACATATTTGTGAGTACCGGTAACCCTTGAGTTCAATCAAGGAGAGTACGGGGCCGCTGAGTGATGTCGTGAAGCACTAACGAACTCTTAGAACATTACTTGACCATCCTAGCCTTTTTAGGGGTAGTGAGATGACCAACTTTGGTGCAGTCCGAAGTTGGTAGATACTCAATACTACACTCATTGAGGGTTGTTTTCTTGGAATATTTTGGTCGCCAGTTAAGTGGCTAAACCAAAACAATGAACACAGAAAACAATCCAATGATATTGAGCTCCTTAGAACCCGATTTCTATTTTTAGGACAGGATGAGCCAACTAACTTCAAGAGGGTACTTACCTAAAACCCCATGCAAGCCTAAACCTAAGGACTTGTTTTGCTTTGTGTGAATATGTTTGCCTATATATGCACTCACTTGCTTTTTGCATACATGTACATAACATCATAACATCATACCATAGCATTTTCAATAACCATTTCAAGGATCTCGAGGGCTCTTTTGATGCAGGGTTACGTTGAACCAAACGTCTACCAAAGGGCAAGAGATTCCTCCTCTAAACAAATGCCATCCAAAGATCAAGTGCAACAACTTGAATCAGGGGCTATGACCCACTTGACATGGTGAGCTTGATTCTAGTGGAAAGACATCCACCGGCGCAAAGTTCTCCAATCAAAGATCGAAGTTCAACCTCTAACATTATCTTGTGTTTACCCCAAGAGATCCTTGAAAACATTGCATATATATCACACATATCATTGCATAACAGGTTTCTCCCATACAGGTCTCCTTATCTTCCTACTGTTTATTTCAGTAAGATGGATATGGAACAAACGGTGAAAGATCTCCAGGCTCAAAATGCTCAATTCCAGCAAATGTTGTTGGCTATGGGTAAAGAGCAAGAGGATATGAAAGCTCTCTTCCTCAAAGACAAGGGGGTCAGTCTTGAAGAAGACCACGATGTGGAGATTGATGAAGCTGAAGCTGACTACTCCGAGGAACAATATCCTCCCGCTGATGACAAGTACAAACAGTTGGAGGATCGCCTCAATGCCATGGAGGTTCAACAAATACCTGGCTTGGATTTAGGAGACTTGGGTTTGGTTCTTGGATTGGTCATTCCGCCAAAGTTCAAAGCCCCTACCTTTGCTCTGTACGATGGAGTCTCTTGCCCTAAGATGCACCTAACGTCTTATGTCCGCAAGATTCAACCATACGCAACTGATCCAAAGCTTTGGATCCACTTCTTCCAATAAAGTCTGGTAGGGGCTCAACTCGAGTGGTTCTATCAATTGGAGAGTTCTCGCATCCACACCTGGGAGGACCTATCCCGGGCCTTTTACAAGAAATATCAGTACAATGCTGATCTCGCACCAACTCGTGTGCAATTGCAGAACATGACCATGGGTTCTGACGAGAGCTTCAAAGGATATGCTCAAAGGTGGAGAGATTCGGCTGGTAGGGTGCAACCTCCTTTAACTGATAGGGAGTTGATTGACATCTTCATGGGGACTTTGACAGGGCCTTTCTTCAATCACTTAATTGGAAGCTCTTCAGCTGGGTTCACTGAGCTAATACTGACCGGCGAAAGGGTCGAAGCGGGCATCAAAAGTGGGAAGATCCAAGGAATTACATCCTCGGATGCTCAGATAATCCCCTACAATGGGAAGAAAGAGTCCAATGCAGTGACTGGTCAAAAGAGTCGTCTTGATCAACATGCTGGGGCAATCCTGATCTCTGATCCCACGACTGTTCAACAAAAGCAGGGCAAGAGACGTAGGGTGAGATATCAAGAAAGGCAGTACACTGACTCAACATGCCTTTGTCTCAAGCATTGCAATAATTGCTGGAGTTGAAGCTGATCACGCTGAAGGATCCTCCTCAAAACCCTGATACTTCCTCTTCCAAGTACAACTCAAGTGAGAGATGTGCCTACCATTCTGACAGCCCGAGGCATGACACCGACAGCTGTTGGACTTTGAAGAACCAGATTCAAGACTTGATTGATGCCAAGGAGATCAAGTTTTGACCCTCCGGAGACTCCAAGTGTGATCATTGCTGCTATGTCAAATCACTGAGAGACTTTTGTTCCATCTGAATTTTTAAGTTATAATTTCTTGTTATTCAAACAATTAACTGTTAATGTCAAACTTTGTTTCATTAATGCATTGCATATGTTTGTCTTGAATTCATCCATTCGTTTTCACTACTCTCATGCTTTCTTTATGATATTTAACTCTTGATAAAAAGCTGCAAGCCTTTAGAGGGAGGATGACGAAACAATACCATAATCTCATGCAGTATGCTTTTGAACGGACCTTGCTGATGATGTACAGGCATTTCTTTCAATTCCCAAACACTGGAGTTATAAGGAAGATAATCCCTAGTCAACCCCTTCGAGCCAAAGAAGTAGGATTTTTCTGTTCTAAACAATTGAAACCTTTGATATAAACCTGGGGCAGGGTAGTATCTCAGTTAATTCAAAAGAAGATGCGCATTGAAGTCGCAAACTCTCAGTTCGTAACACAACGAACGACGTCAAAAACAAAAGAAAGCATTTCTTTGGAATAAAAAGACAAGGGTGGTTCCCTATCACATAGGCAGTCAATCTCTCAAAAGAGAAAATCCCACCAAGCCAAAACCTGTAAAGGAGGCTTAAGAAAGCTGGGGCATCCCGCTGACTGTGATCTCGAAAACAGAGACAGTCAGGCAAAAGTTAGGGATAACAAATAAAAATAAAAATAGAGAGGTCATTACAAACCCTCAACAACATGAAAAATGTTGCAAAAGAAAAAGGAGATGATGACTGTCTCCCAAATTCATCTGGTGAACCATCACCCAAAAGTCGTTCCAAACTTAAACAGAGTGCGACACACAATTAACTGAGCTTAGGATTGAAGAACATCACGAAGAGCAGGTGGGTACAAATATACTTTGAGCCTTTATCCTTTGTTTCTTAAACCGTGAACCAGGCCACGTTACAACCCTTCAAAAGTCCTAATTGAAGCATGGGTTAGTTCGAAAGCATACTGTTACCAAAGGTATCCTGACTCCTGTAAGGCTTTGCTCTAAAATCTTGTGTTGAATTGGCTTATAAAAAGTTTTCTGCTAAAAAACGCATTTTTTAAAAAAACTTCGAGACAAACATAAACTTTGCATTGCTTGGATATCACTGTTTGCATTTGACCATTTGTTTGACAGCAAAGAAATTCATACGGCGAATGTTCGGAGGAACGAAAACTCTCTCATCACTTCAAAAGGATGACACTTCCAAATGACGAATCTCCTATCAACAAGGGGGCATTGACATGTCACCATCCAGCACGCCTGGGGCAGTCCAGTCAAGGTTTCAACAGATCTTTCAAAGTTCAGTTAACCTGGGGCAGTCCAGTCAAGATTTCAACAAAATCTCTCAATTGCAGATTAACCTGGGGCAGTCCAGTCAAGATTTCAACAAAATCTCTCAATTGCAGATTAACCTGGGGCAAGTCTCCGTCACCGTCACTTGGGGTATTCGAATGTCAATCTCAAGGGTTACGAATAGACCAAGTCTCCTGGCAATATCACATACATCTGATACTGGGGGCAGTGATGAAACTTCTCTAGCAGACCAACAATCATGGGTTTATTTCCCCAACATTTGTCAAGGATTTATTCTCCAACACAAATTACCTTTCAACAGCATTCTTAACATATGCAATCTGATCAACCGATTCCTTCATCTTGAAGTAGTAATCATCCAGGTTCCTTCATCTTGAAGTAGTAATCATCCAGGTTCCTTCATCTTGAAGTAGTAATCATCCAGGTTCCTTCATCTTGAAGTAGTAATCATCCAGGTTCCTTCATCTTGAAGTAGTAATCATCCAGGTTCCTTCATCTTGAAGTAGTAATCATCCAGGTTCCTTCATCTTGAAGTAGTAATCATCCAGGTTCCTTCATCTTGAAGTAGTAATCATCCAGGTTCCTTCATCTTGAAGTAGTAATCATCCAGGTTCCTTCATCTTGAAGTAGTAATCATCCAGGTTCCTTCATCTTGAAGTAGTAATCATCCAGGTTCCTTCATCTTGAAGTAGTAATCATCCAGGTTCCTTCATCTTGAAGTAGTAATCATCAAGGTTCCTTCATTTTGAAGTAGTAATCATCAAAAAATTTCACATCACTTGCTGGAAATTACAACCACCAACAGAATAACGGACAATTAAAACTCCCAATTTCTGACCCTCAACAAAATCAAGATCTAGAAATAGTTTCAGATGTGACCCAGAGATGGCGACATTCTACAACTTATTCAAGATTTCCTTCTAGAGATAGTTCAGATGTGACCCAGACACGGCGACATTCTGATGCTTATTCCAGATTCACTCAGATGCAGTTTTACACGGACTCATCATCAGGAAACCCTACACTGGTTCCTCTTCAAACCCATATGCAGTTTTACACGGACTCATCATCAGGAAACCCTACACCGGTTCCTTCTCAAACTCAAAAGATTCTTGGAGTCCCCAGCCAGAGAGCCTCACAGAATCTAATTCCCCTCAAAATCAAGTTTCAATATCCCCAGCGGAGCTAAAACTTCCAACTATCAATCCCTAAGCAGAGTGAAGACTCTCATTTTCAGTTCCTCACAGAATATTCGAATATTCTCCAGTGAAGATCTCCTCAAGACAGGAATCCTCCAGTAGATTGGAATACAGTCCAAACTCCTGAATTCCCTCAACAGTGGTCCCAGGATTTCTCATCTGCAGCAATCAAAAGATTCTTGCCCTCCCCAGCAGCAGCCAAGGAATTATTTTCCCCGGCGGCAGTCAAGATTCTTTTGTCTCCAGCCATCCAGGATTCATCTATCCTCAGCAAGATAGCTCATCAGCTTACCTGCGCATCCATCACATTCATATCATAAATATTGATAACATACATTACATCATGCATCATGACATTGCATACAACTAACTCTTTACCTTTTCAGGTAAGATCAGTCGACAGACAAAGATCATCATCTTCCGAGATTCTTTCCAGAGATAGTTCAGATATGACCCAGATGGCGACATTCTGATACTTATTCTAAATTCTTCCAGATGCAGTTTTTCACGGACTCATCATCAGGAAACCCTACACCGGTTCCTCCTCTACTTCAAGACTTCTGAAAACAGTTTACAGATTCCTTCCAACAACGGATGTTAACCTATCGCTTGTTCAGATTCTTCAACTTTTGAAAACAGTTTACGGACGCTTCCCAACAACGGATGTTGCTCTATTGCTTATTTAACTTCAAGACTTCTGAAAACAGTTTACAGATTCCTCCCAACAACGGATGTTAATATATCGCTTGTTCAGACTCAACTTCTGAAAACAGTTCACGGGTTTTCCAGTAACGGATGTTAACCTATCACTTGTTCAGATTCTTCTTCAAAACAGTTTACAGATTCCTCCCAACAACGGATGCTACTCTATTGCTTATTCAACTCCAACTTCTGAAAACGATTTACGGATTCTCCAAACATGGATGTCAATCTATTGCTTATTCAGACCCCCAGTTCAGAGATGTTCCAAAACATGGATGCCTTTCTGATACTCGTCCACTCACCAATGACATACAGTTCAACGTTTTCAAATGGCATCTATAAGCCCATCCTCCTCAACAAGCAATTTCCAAATGGCATCTATAAGCCCATCCTCCTACCAGCAATTTCCAAATGGCATCTTTAAGCCCATTTTCAGATGGCATCTTTAAGCCCATCCCCGACAAGATTTTGTCACATTTTCAGATGGCATCTGTAAGCCCATCACCAAATGGCATCTTTAAGCCCATTCCCTCCACCATCACATCACCAAGTGCAAATTTTAGGGCACTCTAGTGTCCAATCTCCTTTTACCCTCGAGTCGCGAAAGGCAAACTTGCCAATCTAACTCTTCAGGTCCAAAAAGATTGAACAGGGGCAACTGTTGTACCCCAAAATTTTCCCTTGTATTTTTCCACAAGAAATCACAGCCTCGGGCGTTTCCTGATTTTTCAGACTGGTTCAAGAATCGGTCGAACAGACTTTTCTCGTCAGTCAGACAAAATTAGGGTTTTCATGGCTCTGGAACAGTTCAAGCAAATTTCCAGGGTTTTGTTTGAGTTTGGCTATGGTTTTAATCAGGCGAGCGCTTCTTTGACATTTAATCAAGAATCAGAGTTTTGTGCGCGCTTTCTCAGAAAGAATTAATTTTACAGTTCTTTTGGGTTTACCCTGAGATTTAGATTGAGGCATTTGAATCAAGAAATTTGCAGTGTTTTGTTTAGTCAGTAAAGGCTAAGGCATTTGATTTGAGATGAGATAAAAGTTGAGGTACTTAAATTGAGAATCTACAGTTTTTGATTTGATCAGTAAAAAAGATAAATATCTGGATATTGTTTTGATTAACTGTGCATTGGATATTTGAAGCGCCGGGATTATTATTGATTGATGTCAAGACCACAATGTTTATCAATTGTTTATTTATTCTAAGATTAGAATAATTGGGATTTATTTCCATTTTATTATAATTTAAGGGTCATAAACAATTAAATAAACATTTGAAAAGAAGAAAAAAAGAATTAACTGATCAAGATTGGATTTTATTCATCTTTAATTATTTGTTAAAATTGTTATTTGAATACAGTATTTATTTACAAAGTATTCATAATAATAATAGTTACAATAATTACAATTGAAATAAAATTTCATCCTAATTTCTAAGTCTTCATCTTCTATCCAAATGCTCCCTCTGCTCATTTGATTTTATTTGCAAAAACACAGAAAAGAAAGAAAAGTCAAAGCAGATAAAATAATTAAAGGTAGACAGTTAAAAAGATCATCATTAAAAGCAACTGGCCGGAATCAGTTCGCCCTCTCTGCAAATCACGAGATTTCTCCCGGTTCACAAAGAGGGATGAATAATGTTTGCAATGAAATATGAAATGCACAAATTTTAATATTGCACAAATTCAAAGTTTGTCAAAAAGTTGCATAATTCCAAGAGTTTCCAACAGCATGTACAACTATGAAAGTCCAAACTGAATTGCCTAACCAAACCAAAAAGGCAAACTGAATCACAGTTTCAAACTAAACAAAAAGCTGCCCAAAAGATTTCTCAAGCTATCAATGTACAAAATGTTGTCAATATGCAGAAAATAAGGATAAGAAGTGTGCAAAGAAGTACATAAAGTATGCAGAGCTAAACTACATTGCAAGCAAGGTTCAAGTCATCATTTCCCTAGGCCATTGCTTTTTCAGAAAAAGTACTTCTAAGCAATATTAAATGCTTAAATATTGGAGAGAGAGAAAAAGAGAAGAAGAAAGGAGGCTTACAGGGCTTAGGCTTGAAAGAACAAAAAGATATAAAAACAAAACTGTTATCAACAGTAGAGAGGCAGATACAACATAAAACAAAATCAGAACCTCACAAAACTATATCAAAAATATACAAAATTGCCTCCAAAAAACCATTCAAAGCTTTCAACCTGTAAAGAAACCACCTCAAAAAATCAAATAATATCAAAACCTTAACTGTCAAACCTCAAAAAATAAAACCAGAAGTTTTTCAACACAGGCCTGTAAGCATACTCAAAGCCTCTCCAAAAACCAACACAAACCTAACCTGCATATGCCTTAAACACTCAACCTACTGAAACTCACAAACAGGTCCATAAGAGCCTAACCTGTAAAAGGCCAAGCCCCTAACCTGTAAACAAAAACCTGTCAAACTGATATACCAAAACAAACAGAACATCAAACTGTCAAGCCTGTAAAAGCCTAAAAAACCTGCATTTAATTTGCTTCAGGCAGACTTGAAGCATCAAGCTTCAAGCCCACGCCAAAATCACCAAAACCTTACCTCAAACCATACAAACTGTCAAGCACACTAAGCCTAACCAACAGGCCGCTCTCAGAACATCAATGGTTCATCACTGAGCAAATCAACCACTCGTCCAAAACCAAAAATCATCAAGGCGACTCAATAACTCAGGAGCAACATTCAACAGAATATCAAAGGCAACCAAATATATCAAACATCCAGGGCAATTCAGAAGGCAACAGAAACGAGGCAAAGAGAAGAGGAGGGAAAGGCAACTCAAGCATACTCAGCAAGCCAAAAGAGAGAAGAGGAAAAGAAATCAAAGCAACATATTCAGAATCATACTAATATCTCAATATTCACAGCTCAGCCAATACTCAGAGGCAACAGAAAGAGAAGAAGATAAAGAAGCTAGGTTTTCAAATATCATCATCAAACCCTAAAGAAGGTAAAGACACAAACCAGGGAAAATTCCAAAGCTCGCGCATCATCAAGCCTCCGTCCAGCCATCCTGAGCGCCTCCCAAATCCGCCTTCTTCTCCTCCGTCCCCAAGGGTCAAGGTAGCATTTCTATTCTTTTCTTTCCTTTCCACAACCTCATTAACAAACAATAATAACCACATAAAATCAGAAACAAAATCAAAACTCGAACTAAGCATGCAGAAGAGGAATTAGTGAAAGGCCTAACGCGATAGAAACAGAGATCAAACCTTGCAAACGTCGCTGAGCGACCATGGAGGGAAGAGGAAGGATGGATGTTGGCACTCAGTTGGCCTTAGGCGGAGGAGTGGTCAGAAGCTTGACTCAGAAGCTGGCGTGGGAAGACGAAGATGGAGAAAGAAGTGAACGGCGCCTGTGTTCAAACAAACCCTAATCCATTCCAAATGAACAATACCTTGCAACCCTAAACAGAAAAAACATGTTGTGAGGTATCTTGGGCCCTGCCCTGTCCAACGCGCCTAAGCCCGTTTTGTTTTTCCTGAAGGCACCCCCTTTTTCCCATTATTCTGGTTATTGATCATTGGGCCTAAAACACTAAAGCCCGTTTTAATTCTTTCAAACTTATACTTTTTTTTACTTATCATATCTTTTTTATATATATAAATTAACACCTTAATTTTTACATCAAATTTCACTAACAATACCCTTTTTTATATAATTATATTTTTGTATAGAATATTAACTAAAAAACATGAACATAATAATTTTCTCAAATTTAAAACATTTTCTTTTAATTAAAATCTTTGTGCATAAAAAGATTAATTAAAATTCATTAATTTGTAAATACATAAGAAATACTTTTCTTTAATATAAGACATTAATATATGGAATTTGAATATTTTCTTTTCTTAAAATATTTTCTTTGTACCTATTAACAAAAATACTAGAATACAAAATTAAAATAAACCAAATATTTAATTTTTTCATTAAGTTAACAATGCTTAGTTTTCTTATTAAATTAACATTTTCCACCACCTGTAAATAAATCACATTTACATGCACTTACACAAATACGTCGATACATTTACATTGCTCTTATACACATTTGCTCATCTTATACATTGCTATACTTATATTTTACATTTGCGCAATTCGATTTGGTTGTAAATTATTTGGACACTACTCTCCTATAAGTCTCATCCCCATTTGTAAATTTGTACCCCCACTCCCGGATACTTATTTGTAATAGCGTAGACTTTAAATTCCCGCAATTTACCGCTTTCAAATATACCATGGTTAGACCTAGGGTTTGTATGTACATAAAATCAAACGCTAGATAACCTAATACAAGACAAATACATGAAATCAATACACAATCACACTTGCACCCCTAGGGTAATCCCGCTTGTTGCCTTCCAAAATGGGCCATACTTGCACGTCGAGTTTCTTTGGCAAAACAATTCAAATGATCATAGTCCCTCGATGACGCTTTCGAAAGTTGCCTATCAAAATGATCATAGTCCCTTCAAGCAAATTGCCAAAGACACTTGGCACCATTCCATTCATGGTCCATACGATGACCCGCGTCTGTCTCGTTAAACATCCTAAACGCAAGATTGTCCATCAAATACAATGGTGGAACAAAATTGTTAAAAGGGTTAAAACATGAGAAAAACCTTTGAGTATAATAGGGGTAGACAAAACTCTTAGTTACTTGACAAACTTGCAAAAACACTTGCCTACTTTTCAAACCACTCCACAAACACTTTCAAAACAAACTTTCAAAAACATTTGAAACATCTTTTCGAAAAGATACACAGCTTTGTATATACTCAAACACGAGTCATTACAACGGTTGCCGAAACAAAGGCGTCTACTTCAAAAACATTTTTCAAAACACACACACACACACCACAATTTCAAGCAATTGGAAAATCAAAGGCAAGTGATCTAAAACCAAGTAACTAAGAGCCCATGGATAACCATGGATGAAGAGGGTGCTAATACCTTCCCTTTTCATAATCTACCCCCCGAACCCACGAAACATCTCAAAAGGTTTTTCCTGTGCTTTTTAACCTTTCCTTTAGGATAAAATAAAAAGTCGGTGGCGACTCTTGCTAAACCGAACAAGTGCGAATACAAACGCAAAAACTCAAGTCAGTTCTCCCACCGTATCATAGATATTAACTTAGTATGATATCTAATACACTATACAAAAAGCAATCAAGGGAAGTGTGATGGCATATCATTTGGCGCATTAAGCAGTCGATGACTACTAATCCATGAACTTTGAATTCTCGGACGAGAATATCATGCTGATAATCGGCGGTGCAAAGCCTAGACCATATGAAGGACCTGGACAAGGATCCTAATGGACTATGGTGCAAAGCCTAGACTGTGAATTCTTGTTGATAATGTGAAGTTGCAGAGAATTTTAGATGATGATGAATTACCTCTATTTACTGGTAACAATGGTAATGTAGGATTAGGCCTTGCGATGAATGATGAATTGTTGTTAATTACGTTGATGACGTTGTAGGCCTATGGCCGATGAAGTAGTGATATAGGCGTATGCCTCGTGAAGTATTTAATGATGTTGTTGCATGTGTTGTACATTCATACATTTGAATTTGAGAACGCCTGTATTGGAGGACTTTGTGAAGGCCTGTATTGGCGGATTTTGTGAAGGCCTGTATTGGCAAAATGATTTGTGAAGAAGGCTTATGCCTTGTACCTCGAGATTACTGGTAAATGTTTTTAAGTTGGGAGTTCTGCTCCAACGGTACCACATGCATGTGAATTATAATTGAGTCGCATTTGATGTTGCATCTTGAGTCGTGGTGAAGATAGATTTGTTGTTGCTTTATGTTGTTGACTTGTTGTGACAGGTATCATCTAAAGGTTGTGAGTTACTTTTTATGTCGTGTTGGTGTTTTTTTGAGATTAAAGATGTTTGAAAGTTGTGAAGTGGTGATTTTATATGAACTGATTCTGCTATATTAATTATCATACGTTCAATTACATAGTTCGATATCTTACCCATTATGTTTGAATGTTTCCCTCTGTGGGTAACGTGCAGGTAATCAAGAAGAATAGTTGTTACCCTCATCAGTATCGAGTCAGCGTCGTCGCTCTGATATGTAGCATTCGGGGGGGGGGGGGGGGGGGGGGAGGGGATTAATGCTTGATGTTTAGTTGTTGATTATTATTTCTGTTGCTGAATCTTTAAGTTGTTTACATGATGTAATTGTTGTCTTGAAGTTGTTTTAGTTGAATAAATATGTTAAGTGAATTGAAGTTGAATATGTATATTTCGCTGCTTATCAATAAAAAGTTGTTTGATTTTAAAGAATAAATCAGGTTGTTATCGGTTCATCCTAATTAAGTGTTATGTATCTGTTTTATATGCGATTAAATGAAGTTTGACTTCAAGTTGAAAAATGTAGCATCCTATTTGTGTTGAACTCTGATTTTATTATTATCCGTCGAGTAGAAATGGGGTGTTATAGATACTCGTTAATCACCTCTTTTATCCCCAGCCAGGATATACGAGAGTTAAATTCCCCAGTAGAGCGACGGATAACCAAGGTCCCTAGACTTTATTCCCCAAACAGAAATCAACATCCCCAGTAGGTTTTTTCTCAAACAAGTAAGCAGGAATCTCCGGCGGAAGCATTCCAGACAAAATTGAAGATATACATACTCTTCATCCATAACAACAATCAAGGATTTATTTTTCCTAGACAAACATTTCACATTCATATGTCATAGCACATGCATACGAAACACATATAGCATAATCTCATTTATTTTGAGAACATCATTACGTAATGCATTTCATACATTACACATTGCATACAACTAACTCTTTATCTTTTCAGGAAAAGTCTACAGACAGACGAATATCATCAACAATTTTTAAAACAGGTCACAGATTAATTCCTGAAACAAGACATGACAACTATCTGTGAACAAACCGACCGTAGATTAACACCTGAAACAAGACAGGACAACTATCTACATGAGCAGATTGAAGATTAACTCCCGAAACAGGAAGGGGAAACTATCTTTCTTTCTCTTTGGTCAGATAAAGATCAATTCCCAAAATAAGACGGGGCGACTATCTTTATCACTAAGTGGTATGAAATCCCGAAATATGATGGGTTTACCAACAAACCAATTGTATATTAACAACTGAAACAAGACAAGACAACTATCTACATGAGCGTATTGAAGATTAACTCCTGAAACAAAACAGGGAAACTATCATCCTTTCTCTTTGGTCAGATAAAGATCAATTCTCAAAACAAGACAGAGCGACTATCTTTATCACCAAGTGGTATGAACTCCCAAAATAGGACAGGTTTACCAACAAACTCCCTAAATTTAACAGGGGCAGCTGTTGTACCATAAAATTTTCCCTCCCTTTTCTCAATAAACTTCTCACAGAGATCCTCAATGGCTCAAGCTTGCACAAGTGTTGACTAGGTCAAACCACCTCCTAAGGACTAAGACCCCAAATTAGGGTTTTGATTTTCACAAGGACAATTAGACTTCTGATGCTTCCAATTACTTCCATGGTTTATTATAGACCTCCAAGATTTCTCATATCAAGTTTCAAGTCTTGCATCTCAAAATTGCTCAGATGACTGAAAACCAATTGTATTGGTTAAAAAGTCAAATATGGCCAAATTACAGTCAAACTTCAAGATTTTTGACCAATATCAACATTTTGAAGTCATATTCATAAATTGATCAAGTTTGGATCATAATTCCTCAAGAAAAGTGTTCAAATCATCAAAGGGGCAAAATCATCAAAATTAGGGCTTTGATTGAGAATGACTGACTAGTGAGTTTTGACCTAGTACACGACCTAATTCCTTGAAGCATGATCTCGAGGGTTCAAACACAACATTTTGACATAATTTCATGACTCAAAAACTTTCTCAATATCAATTTATTGATAGTTGAAATTTGATCAACTGATACACAAAAGTCAAACTTTGACTTTTTGGTCAAAATTGAGTTTCAAAAGTCAAGATTCATCAAGACATTTAAAAATATGAAGCTTGATTATCAAGGAATCAAAAAAGTCAAAAGTCAATATAAAAAGTCAATCTTTTCAAGACTTAGAAAATTTTCTAAGTGTTTTAAATCTTGATAATTTCACTACTTCATGACCTTTTTTCACCAAGATGCAAGATGATTCAAAGAAAACTTACAACATGAAAGTTGTAGATCTTGATTAATTCTACATATTTGATTTAGAGGGTTGATTTCAAAAAAATTCTTAGATTTGAATATATAAATCCATGAAGTCATGACATTTTCATAAAACACTTAGTGAAAATTTTGACAAGTTTAGGCAGATTTTTGACCTAACTTCTTGGCCAATTTTCACCTAGTTCCAATTTGATTTTGTCAAAATGGTCAACATCAAGGTTGTAGAAAATGTTTCAAGCTTTCCAAAATGTCTAAGAACTTAAAGAGATCATGCTTGAGCTAAGAGAATCGAAGACAAGAATTTAAGCATCCATTCTTGAATTACAAGTCATTTTTGTGATGAACACTTGACCAAAACCCTAGCCTATGCTGCATAATCTTACTTTGCAGGCTTCTAACTTATGTTTAACTCCATAATTAATTGATTACACAATTGTTATAACTTTGATCCAAGCATTTGAGTCATTAACCAAGTTGCATTTCCATTTATGTCACAAAGGTAACACTTCCATTTTGGAAAAGCAAGTTTATTGCAAAAGTCAATGCATTGAGCCTCTAACTTGTTTCTTCTGCTCACACTAAACCTACAAGATCAGAAGGAGCATGTTTAAAGCGATCAATCATTCTACGAGTCCTTTTACCATGCCTTGGGACTATGTTTATCAAGTTGTTTCAAAAACAAGGCAAAAAACCCATAACATGTGATCTCTTGTTTCTGATCCCATCAAGTTTCCAGACCTCTTGCTTATAAATAGAAGAGTCATTTGCAACCTAACACACGACTTGGCAAGCCTGAAAACTATCCCAAACTCCTTCAAGCCAGAAATTGCTTCAAAACACCATTTTTGTGCAAAATTTAACCTTACACCTTCACCTCACAAATCACTCATGTGTTCTTCCTTAAAATCAATCACAAAGCATCTCTATATCATTTAGAACCTAACAAAACACTTGTTACACAACTTTAAAACCTCTATCACCATCGTCCATTTTCAAAACCAGTAACCTGCACATTGGCTTCTCTAGAACATTACAACCACTCTCAGCTCAAGCTAAGCATTACATTAGCTTCCTAGAGGTTCAAAGATAAAATGTAGATATTATAGCCCTGAAACTAACCATGTCCTTAGACTTCATTTATATTGCCTGAGTATTGTGAATTTCAAGCTTGAACTTTCTGAAAAAATTAGGTCAGATTTGGTACCAAGTAAAATTCGTGCTCATCTTTGATCCATTGTTTAAGTTGTTTACATATTTAGAATCATGGTGAAATTTCTAACAAGTTTGATGTTTACAATTTCTGAAATGGTTGAGACATGAGCAAGATATGATTTTCAAAAAAATCTGATACAGGGGATGGCGCGAGGAAGAAGATGAAGTTGCCTTTAGAACTCAGTTTATGTTATATTTATTAGTTATTGTTTCTATAAGGGATGAAACAGCTAACCCAGTGGCAGAGAATGCGCGCGTAAGGCTTTGGTCTATAAGGTCTTGGGTTTGAGCCCCAGCGAGACCTTTTGTTCTTTTTCTCAACATTTTTCCTTGTTCCTTTTTTTGTTTGGCACGCGTTGGGCCTCTCCCTGGCTGGGCCTTTTCCATTTTATTTCTTCTCACCTCCTATTTGCTCAATAACACGCAGGCCCAAACATTTTTATTTTTGTTTTGTTTTATTTTTCTGATTTCCAACAAAACAGGCCTTGGGCCTAAACTAAAAATATTTTGCTACTTTCTAACTACTCATTTTCTTTTCAAACCCCCTGACTTCATATTTTTATTTTTATTTTATTTTATTTTATTTTCTTATTTCATTTTATTTTATTATTATTATTTTCAATAAAAAAATACACTAAATACATTTTCATAAATAATTAAATAAAAAAGATTTTTATTTTTATAAATCACAAAAAACCTCAAAAACATTTTCTTTCTTAAATTAATTAAAACAAGTTAAACTTAGGTTTTAATCAAATTAATTTAGACATTATGATTTTTATTAATTTCTTTTCAAATCAATTGGATTAATTAAAACCTTTTCATACTAAAAACCATAAAAACAATTCTCTTTCCAATTACTTTTTTTACATTTCTTTGTATATTTTATTGTTTCATATTATATTGTAATTGTCAAAGCCTTGTAATAGTAATTAGGGTTAACTTTATTTGTCATCCCCATTTATAATTTGTACCCCCATCCCCTAAAGTATTATAATAGCATAGGACTTTTAGTTTCCGCAATTGACTGTTTTTCATATTATTGCTAGTAATTAGGATTTGTATGGCAAGACTTAAAATTAATACTAGATAACCCTAATTCAAGATAAAATAAATGAAAACAACACACTTTTCACACATGCACCTCTAGGGTTAACCCCCGCTTGTTGCCACGGATAAAACAGTCATGTACCTCGAACGTGAGATGCTTTAGCAAAAGACCCTCAATTACAAGAACATAGTCCCTTGATGACCCTTCAACGTTGCCTTTGGTAAACGATCTTAGACCCTTACGACAAAATTGCTAAAGTATCCTACAATGTTGCCTTCTATGACTGTACGACGACCTACGCATGTCCCTCACATCCAATGATATGGTTTCTTACCAACTAATGGTAGTATAACACTATCTAAAGGAGGAGGAAAAGAACAAAGACTTTCTTTTGAGTAGGTAGAACGCTCGTAGTTGCTTTCTCACAAACATTTCAAAACAAAACATCTTTCAAACACACCAACACTTTCATGAAATATTTTCAAAAGTCAACACTTTGTATACATTCTTATAGAGACGAGAATCATTACAAAGTTTTCCTAAACAAAGGCACTTTTCAAAAATACTTTCAAACAAACACAAACACATTTCACAAAGCATTTTCAAAGTGAGCTAGCAACTAAGAGCTCTTAGATAACTACAGATGAAAAGGGTGCTAACACCTTCCTTTTTCATAACCTACCCACCGAACTCAAGAAAATTCTCAAAAGGTCTTTCTTGTTCTTTTTACCCTTTCCCTTATTGGATAAAAGAAAAGTCGGTGGCGACTCTTGTTATCTGCAACAATTATGATAAAACAGAAAACACCCAAGTCAGTTCTCCCACTGTATTACACGTGATCTCTGGCCATAAATTTATTCTTTTTGGATGGGGTGTTAAAAGCCTCTTTGTTGTAATATTCGCACATTAGCAGCCTAAGTGGTCGTTTTGTTTAACTTTCGGCCAATGGTTGTTTGCTTTGACTATTTAACTTATGTTGTTTACATGTTTGTTGACAAACTAGCCCGTTTAGGACGATTTTTATTTTGCTAAGAGTTTATAGCGGGGATTTACTCATTTGGTATGTTCGTCAGTATGGGAAAACTGATCAAACAACCAAGGTGAATACCGGGCGTGGGCCGGAACCCAGGTCTCATTTCGAGGGACCCAGATTTGGCGGTGTGAACTTCTCGTTGTGAGTCGGGTGTTCTAGCATCGTGGCGCAAGGACTATGGAGCTCGGATGATTTATCCACGTAGAGATGAAGGTGCGCCCATCATAAGAGCGGAGCTTCGCCCCTTCTGAATACTTTGGATGCTATGCTTGTGCCTAGGCATGCACGCGTGGTCGGGCGTGGGTGAGTTTGTCTTATCGACCAAACTCGCCGACTGCTCAGTTTCTTTAACTGTAATATTATTTTAGCTTTTCAGCATTCCATGATCGAACAAGTTGTTCCCCTTGTAAGTTTTCCAAGTAATACGCTTCAGTCCCCGTTTTCGCATAGATGCGATAAGGACCTTCCCAGTTCACTGCGAGCTTGCCCTTACGAGATTCTTTATGATTTTTGTTTAAGACAAGGCTGCTGACCTCGACCTCTCATCGTATGACAGCATCGTAGCACATGGCTATTTTTTGTTTGAGTGAGGCCTCTCGTAGGGCCGCTCTTATTATGATTTCTTCCACCAGACCCATTCTTATCGGAGGTCGGCGTCGTTCATCTCCTCGTCAGGGAGGTGCCTTGGTTCTCCTGGAAGGTTCCTCGATCTCCATGGGAATGACAGCCTTTGTCCCATAAGCTAGTCAAAAAGGGGTATTCCCGGTTAACAAATGCGTTGTTGCTCGGTATCCCCAAAGTACACTGTGTAACTCCTCGACCCATATTTTATTGGTCTCATCCAATCTTCGCTTGAGGCCCCTGAGTATTACTCTGTTTGCAGATTCGGCTTGATCGTTTGTCTGGGGATGCTCGATAGAGGGAAGTGTTGGGTGGTGCCCTGTTTGGTGACGAATTCCTGAAAGGTGTGGTATGTGAACTGAGTCATGTTGTTGGTGACTATCGCTTGTGGGATGCCAAACCGAGTAAGGATATTTCTTTTTTAGAAGTGAAGGATGTTTTGGGCGGTGATTTTGGCTAAATCTTCGACTTCTATCTATTTGGTGAAGTAATCGACCGCTACGATTAGATATTTGTTTTGATTGGTTTCGACCACGAATGAACCGAGGAGATCCAATCTCCACCAGGTGAAGGGCCAGGGAGTGGAGAGGGATTTAAGCTCGTTAGGTGGATCTAAATTCATGTCTTTGTGTCGTTGGCATTTATCGCATTTTTTCACGTGCTCTTTCGCGTCGTGTTGCACGATGCGCCAATAAATCCTGCTCGCAGAGCTTTTCTCGCGAGGGATCTCCCGCCTAGTGTTGGTCGTCGATGCCCTCGTGGATTTCGAGCAAGACACGCTATGTCCCACTTAGGTCGATGCATTTTAAAAGGGGAATGGAAAATCCCCTCCTGTAAATTTTTCCCTCGACAAAAACGTACGAGCAAGCTCTCCGCTTGACAACAACCGCTTCTTTCGGGTCGTCAGGGAGTTTTCCCTTAGTGAGGTAATCATGTACGGGGGTCATCAAGCAATCGATGTCCCCGATGGAGAACACTTCTAAGGTAGAGCATGGCTTTTGGGTGCTCGGTTAAGGAAGTATGTCCTGTATCACCGACTTATTCCCTCATTTTCTCTTCGTACTCGCCAACTTAGATAAGATATTTGCACGGGCGTTATGCTCGCGGGGAATATGCTATACGTCCACAGATTTAAATTTCTTTTTCCTCTCCTGGACTAGGACCCAATATTCAGAGAGTTGGTCATTTTTGACCTGATATTCGCCTCAGACTTGAGAGGCGACCAATTGAGAGTCGGTGGAGATTTTTACTTCCTCGACTCCCAGACCTTCGGCCAGTCGTATACCTGCAGGGAACGCCTCGTATTCGTCCTGATTGTTGGAGGTCAGAAAACATAGAGTGAGGGATACCTTGATTAGGATCCATTCCTTGTTTTCCAGTATAATGTTTGCACCACTTCTGGTCAAACTGAAGGCGCCATCGACGAAGATCGTACAATGACGCGATCCATCTGGATCTGCGAGCGAGATTATTTCAGCTACGAAGTTGGCCAAGGGCCTGAGCCTTAAGGGCTTTCCTTCTCTCTTATTAGATATCGAATTCAGAGAGTTCCAAGGACCATTTCAACATTCTATCGGCCATGTCTGGTCTTTCAAGCAGTTGTTTTATTGGCTGATCTGTTCGGACCACTATGGTGTGGGCCAGGAAGTAGTGTCTCAGTATCCTCGCTATGTTAACGAGGGCTAGAGCTACTTTTTCGATTTGTTGATATCTTTCCTTTGGGCCCTACAGGGCCTTGTTCGTGAAGTAAATTGGCCTTTGTCCCTCTGGATTTTCTCTAATCAGTGTTACACTTATTTCCTCGGAGGCGACAACCAGATAGAGGTAGAGGATCTCGTCTTTCTCGGGCCGAGAAAGGACGGGCGGTTGTGACAGTGCTCATTTTAAATGAATGAGTGCTTTCTCTCATTAGAGCGTCCACTTGAAGGCAGCTTCCTTTCACAAGAGTTTGAATAAGGGAAGCGCGTGCTGGGAAGACTTTGCCACGAATCGAGAGAGGGAAGTGAGCATAACGTTCAAGAACTGGATGGACTTTTTCGAGGTGGGCGTCGAAAGTTCAAAAAATGGCCGACATTTGTCGGGGTTCGCCTCAATTCTTTGTTCCGTTAGATAGAATCTGAGGAACTTTCTCGGCCGTACGCTGAAGGTACATTTTTCTGAGTTGAATCGCATTCGGCACTTTCGAGGCTGCTCAAACACTTTCTTTAAGTGGGCGACATGGTCGAGCTCCTCAGTGGATATGAAGATCATGTCGTCCATATAGACTTAGAGCATGTCGCATATCTCATTATGAAAAACTTTATTCATCATGCGCTGATAGGTAGTGCCCGCGTTTTTCAGATCGGAGGGAATTACATTGTAGTAATAGTTTCCCGACTCGGTCATGAAATTGGTGTATTTTTTGTCTGTTTTTTCCATTGGGATCTGGTTATAACCAGAGTATGCATCCTTGAATGATAGAAATTTGGAACCGGCTGAGTTGTCGACCAGTTTATCAATATTGGGGAGGGGATAAGCATCTTTTAGGCAAGCCCGATTGAAATCAGTATAATCAATACACATGTGCCAATTTCCATTATACTTTTTCACAAGAACTACATTTCAGAGCCAGGTTGTGTATCGGGCTTCAGAAATAAAATGTGCCTCTAGGAGGTCTTTTACAACTAGTTCTTCAGCCTTTGCTTTCTCGGACAACTACTTTCTTCTGTGTTGCGCGACCTCCTTGAGGGAAGGATCTATAGTCAAGTGATGGTATGCAACTTTTGGATCTTAATCGGGAATCTCGGCCGCACTCCAGGCGAACAGATCAGCATTCTCCCTTATGCAAGCTTTGAGTTGCCTTTTTTCCAGGTCGGGGAGGTCTGCTTCGATCTTCACTCATATGGTGGGGTCTTCTCCGAGGGGAACGAGCTCGAAGTCACCGTCCGAGATTGGTAGTGCGTGACTTGAGAGCTCGTCGCAATCTGAACAGGGGGTCGAACTTTTATCTTCGACCATAGGCTCATTTTCCTTCCTTCTTTTCTTGACACGATTCTCCTTAGAAAAACAGTTGTCGAGTTTAATAGTGTCGACCCTCGACAGCGGCTTGACTTCCTCGGAGCTGGAGGGCAGTGTGGCTCTGATGGTCATTTGAGGTTGAACGCTGATGGAACTGAGGCCCTTGGCTGAAGCTTCAAAACACGTTCTTGCTGCGTGGATGTCCCCGTGGAGGGTGGGGACCAAGCCTTCAGTGGTGTAGTACTTCATTTTGAGATGCACGGTAGAGGGGACCGCGATGAGTTCAACGAGAGTGGGTCTTCCGAAGATGCACTGGTAGAGAGAAGGGAAATTTACCACTAGGAATTGGGTCTTAATGGATCTGGCCGTTACCCCTCGCCTGAAGGTGACGATCAGCTAGACATATCCCCAGGGTTTCGTGCTGACTCCATTGAAGCTCTAAAATATCTGATCCCACGTAAGGGGTAAGATGGCTCTCATTCAGCTGCAAAGTGGTGAACAGTTGGGCGTACATGATGTCTACCGGGCTGTCTTGGTCTTCCAGTATGCTTCGCACATCGAAATTCACCATGCAAGCTCTCACGAGTAGTGGGATGGTCGAATTTGGGGCTCTTCCCAACAATTCCTCTTTGTAGAAAGCGAGGGGATGAGAGCCTCCTCAGAATTTATCAAGCGTGGCGTCCATATCTGAGTTGGCTTCAATGAGCTAGTCGAATCTCCTCCTTACTGGTCCAACTATGTGCCTGTTGAATCCTCCATTGGAGATGACCATGGCTATGGGGAAAGATTCCCAAGGATGGTGGGAGGAGAAGTACATGGGGACGTTCTCCATGTCTGAATAATAGAAATCCTCCATCCCTGAGATGCTCATGGTGACCGCAATAGCGTCGAGATCGGGGGACTTCTTCCCTTCCTCGACATTTTTGGTTTCAAGCGCTTCCTCGCGGGCGCCCTCCTTCTTTTTATACTGCTTGAGGTTCCCGTCTCAAATCAGTATTTCAATTGCATCCTTGAGGTGAATGCAATCCTCTATGTTATGCCCGTGACTTTTGTGGGACCTGCAATATTTGCTCTTGTTGGGTACTGGTTTGGACAGTGTTTGTCGGGGGAAGCGCACCCCAGCTTGCTTAAATTCAGAATTAGGGCATTCAAAAAGAATACGCTCACTTGAGGTTGTCAAAGGGGTGTAGTCATGCAAACGTCTGGCTGGCCCCTTATAGTCCTTAGAATCGCGGGACTTGTCTTTACGTTTCTTCTCTCCCCGACGGGATATCGAGGGCTCGTCGTTATTAGAGGACTTGGAACTCTCTTTGTGCCTTGATTCCCTGGCGCTGTTGGCCACTTCCTTCTCTTTGTATTGCATGTACGCCTGGGCCTTGAGTAGGAAGGATTCGAGCGTGGTCGGTGTCTCAATGCCTACAACTTTGGAAAAGTCACTGCGGGAACGAAGCCCACGCTCGAGGAGATATTTCTTCATGTTTTCGTTCAGTTAGACATGGATGGCTTCCTTTTTGAAGAATTTAATATACGCCTGGAGAGACTCGTCTCTTCCCTGGATGATTGCTTTGAGTGAAGCCTCTGATTTCGGGTGTCGATAGGAGACGATGAAATGCCTCGAAAATATCCTCCCGAGCTGCTTCCATGAGGTGATGGATTCATCGGGGAGGCTCTTGTACCAAGAAATATCCCCCTTCTTGAGAGTGGTTGTGAAGAGTTTGTATTTGATGGCCCCTCTGACTCCTCGGTAGTCGGGGAGGGCTTCAATGTTCTCGGTGTGCTCGTCAGAGTCTATCATTCCATCATAGGTTCCCAATGGAGGTGGCTTCTCCAGGCCGACAGGGAGTGGGGCCTCTATAATCTCCATCGATAGCGGGCCACGGGGCTCGTCATCCTCACTATCTGCGGGAGATGGAGAAGGGGAGTGATAGTTTCTTTCCTGTCGACTATCACAGTTTTGTCAGGGGGAGGGGCTCCTCCGTTTCTATTTTAGTTCTGGAGAAGGAAATCGAGCACGGTCGATTTTCCAGTTGTCCTTCCTATTCTTGAATGAATGGGAGTCTTGATCTCTTACAAGAGGTGTGCGGTTGTGTTTCTTGAAGAAAGAAACGTTGCGCCTCTCCTCTCTTAATGGTAGGCCATGCCTGGTTTGTGATATACTGGGGGAGTTTCGTCATCGGGTTCTCCGAGGAGGAGATCTTGATCGCCTATTCTCCCAGGCCCCTATCCTTCAATTCTGTTGTAGGATGAGGGTGTTGGTATGATTGATAGCAGTGACCAGTGCTTCCATGGCAGGGTCGGCGTTGAGAGGGATGGTGTAATATGGTGGGGAAACTGACTTAGTGTTTTGCGTTTTATCGCAAATGTTGCGGATAGCAAGAGTCGCCACCGACTTTTCTTTTATCCAATAAAGGAAAGGGTGAAAAGAATCAGAAATACCTTTTGAGAATTTTCTTGAGTTCCGGAGGTAGGTTATGAAAAGGAAAGATGTTAGAAATATTTTCATCTGTAGTTATCTACGGGCTCTTAATTGCTAGCTCACTTTGAAATGCTTTGTGTTTGTGTGTTCGAAAATATTGTGAAAACGTCTAAGTGCGGCAATTTTGTAGTGATCCTCGTATCATTGAGAATGTGTACAAAAATGTTTATTTTGAAAATATTTGTTGAAAGGGAGTGTTTGGAAAGATGTTTTAAAGATGTCAATGTAATACAATTTTATAATGATTCTTGTATCATTGAGAATGTATACAAAATGTTTGCTTTGAAAAGTGTTTTGAAAACATTTGTTTTGAAATTATGAAGTGTGGAAATTGTTTTAGTTTTGTGAGCAAGCAATTACGAACGATCTACCTACTCAAAAAGTATTTGTTCTTTTCCTCCTCCTTTAGATAGTGTTATCCAACCATTGGTTAGTAGGAAGCCCCATCATTGAATGTGAGGGACAGGTGTGGATCATCGTACAGTCATAGAAGGCAACTTGTAAGATACTTTAGCAATTGTCGTAAGGGACTAAGATCGTTTACCAAGGGCAACATCGAAGGGTCATCGAGGGACTATGATCTTTTAATCAAGGGTCTTTGCTAAAGCATCCCACGCTCGAGGGATATGACTATTTAAATCCGAGGCAACAGGTGAGGTTAACCCTAGAGGTGCAAGTGTGTGAGGTGTGTTTGATTCCATTATTTTATCTTGAATTAGGGTTTTGCTATGATTGATTTTAGTCTTGTTATACAAACCCTAATTAATAACAGTAATGAGGAAAGCAATAAATTGCGGAATTTAAATGTCCTACGCTATTATAATGCTTTGGGAGTGGGGTACAAGTTTGTGAATGGGGAAGGAGAGCAATAAAACCCTAATTATCTATTACAGACCATGTACATAAATGATAGTGAAAAATAATAAAATGCACAAAAATACAAAGATGAAAAAAGAAAAAGGAAGTGTTTTTGGTAGAGAAAAAGGTTTAATGTTCTAACCTAATTGGTTGACTTTATATTTAAAAGGAATTAGTAAACCTAAAATAAGTTAAATTAATTTCATTAATAAAAAGGAAAAATTATTTAAATATAGGAAAAACTAAATCTAAATTAATTTAAAAGAGAAATTAATTGTTAGAAAATATTTTTTGAGATTTTATTTGTTTGGGAAAATAAATGAAGTAAAAATAAAATAAAATAAAATAAAAAATGATTGAATTAAAATCTTTTTAATATAATTATTTAAGAAAATATACTTTTTGTATTTTGGTTAAATAAAATAAATAAATAAATAAATAAATAAGAAAGAAAATATAAAGAAATAGAAAAATGTTGGGCCTGAGTTGAAAGTAAAAAGGGGTGTGTAGAAATTATTTTTGGTCGGCCCAACATAAACCCTTTTTTTAAAATCAGAAGAAAAAAAATGAAAATCTTTGTAATAAAAAAAGTATTGGGCCTGCGTTGTTATGAGGAATTGGGGGAGTATAAAAAAGCAAAAACAAAAAAAAGAAGGCCCAACCTAAGGAGGCCTAGGCGCCTGATTGAGAGTTCAGTGTGGTTGGCCCTTTGAGATGCACCATGGGGTATGCGTGTGGGACGTTGGATTTAATCATGCAATGATCAGATGGTAATGGAGAGAGGGACACAGTGCACGCCCGCTGCCTGCTTGCATTGAATCTGAAACAAATAAATGTGAAACAAATAAAAGGGTACCACTGGAGCTCGAACTCAAGTCCCAAAGGTAACACATGTGCGCTTTAACCACTAGGGTGGTGATACATCCGATAGTTAAAGCACAAACTGTTAAATATATTACAAACTCATTTTCAAATTTCCCATCTTCTTCTTCATCTTTGCGCGCGAATCAGAATAACAACAACACCATTTTTTAATCTGTGAACCCTTCCATTTCTCAACCTTTTTGAAAACTTTTTGAACCAAACTTGCTTAGAATTTCACCACGAATTCAAAAATGTAAATTATAAAAGTTATAAATTAAAGATGAGCATGAATTTTGCTTGGTACCAAACTGAAACCTAATATTTCAGAAATTTCAATTCTAAAATTCTCAACACATAGTCCACTAAAATGAAAACTAAAGATAGGTTTAGCTTCAGGGCAATGATATCTACATTTTATCTTCACAGTGTATGCACAAAGGATGCTTAAATGAGGAGTTCAAAGTTTGAAAACTTACCTCTTGAAGTGAAATCTCAGAACACATATGGATGCCTCAAAGTGAAAAGTGATGATTGATTAAGCTTCCTTGGACCTCCCTGAAGCTATTCCAATCCTTACTTTATGCTGAAAGTTACTGAATCACTCCAGCCAAGTCAAGTTGCAGAGTTGAGTTTTTGAAAATGGAGGATGAGGAAGATGATTTTACAGTGGTATAACAGGTGTTTGAATAGCTTCTATATGAGTTATAGAAGCTTTGTGGATGATTTAGAATGAAAATGCACGAGGGGATTTAGTGTTTGGAGTTTAAGGTCAGAAGTTGCAATAATGGAGGATTTGTGTGCAAATTTTGATTTCAGGGAGTTTGAGATAGTTAGAGGGCTTGTGAATTCGTGTTTGGCTTGCAAAATAGTGTCTCTATTTATAGAGAATGGTTGAAGGGAAGGAGCTGATCATATTTTCAAGATCACATGTTGTGGCTAGGTTGGATTGTAAATGAAGCAAGCTTGAAGATCATAGTTCCAATGTTAAGTACAAGTCAATCTAGAGTGGTTAGAGGCTTTAAACACAATGGTTCTGAATTTTAAATGGAGTGTGATCAAAGGGGACAAGTTAGAGGCTCAAGGAGTTGACATTCTGTATAAAGCTTTCTTTTCAAGAATGGCAATGGTGCCTTTTTTCAAAAAATGGCAATGTTTCTTAGACAATGGCTCAAACACTTGGATAATGGCTCAATTAATTATGTAAACATTAAATTATGGAATGATTTGCAAGTTAGAAGGTCTGCAAAGCAAAATTATGCAGCATAGCATGAAGATTGGATTATGTGTTCATCATCAAAATGGCCTATAATTCAAGTTTATCATGCCAAATTCAAGTATTTGAATCTCCTAGCTCAAAAATTATCTCTTCAAGTTATTTGATATTTTAGAAAGCTTGAAACATTTTCTACAACCTTCATGTTGACCTATTTGGCTAAATCAACTTGGAACTTGGTGAAATATTTCCAAGAAGTTGGGACAAAAATCTGAACAAACTTGTTGAAAATTTCACCAATTGTTTTTGATAAAAATATCATGAATTCATGGGCCTATATCTCCTAATCCAAGCATTTTTGGACATAAACCCTCAAGGGCAAAGTTTTATAATTCATCATGCTTTATAACTTTCATGTCGAAAGTTTTCCTTGAATCATCTTACATCTTAGTGAAAAATGGTCATGAAGTAGTGAATTTATCAAGGTCAAAACACTTGGAATTTTTTCTAAGTATTGGAAATCTTGCCTTTTTGTTGACTTTGTTGATTCTTTATGATCAAGTTTGATATTTTTGAATGTCTTGATCATTCTTTATCTTTTAAATTCAAAGTTGATCAAAAGTTAAAGTTTGACTTTTTGTGTGACAGTTGACTTTTCATCAGTTGATCCAAATTTCAACTATCAATCCCTTGACCTTTAGAAATGATTTGAGCCATGAAATTGGTAAAGATATTGTGTTTGAGTCCTTGATATCATGATTCATGCCATTAGGTCATGAACTAGGTCAAAAGTCAACGATCAATCATTCTCAGTCAAAACCCTAATTTTGACAATTTTACCCCTTTGAGGATTTGAGTGCCTTACTTGAGGAATTATGATCAAACCTTGATAAAATGATGAATATAACATCAAAATGTTGATATTGGAAAAAACAATCTTGAAGTTTGACTGTATGTTGACCACAATTGACTTTTTACCCAATATAGTTAATTTTCAGTCATTTGAGCAATTGACTCAGCAAACTTGTGATGCAAGACTTGAAACTTGGTATGAGAAATCTTAGAGACCTATAATGAACCATGAAAGTCACTTGAGGCATTAGAAGTCTAATTTTCCTTGAGAAAATCAAAACCCTAGTTGTGGACCCAGTGCTTAGGAGGTGAGCTTGTCTGATCAACTCTTGAGAATTCTTGAGCATTGGAGAACTTTTGTGAGAGATGTCTTGAGGAAAAGGCAGGGAAAAATTTGGGGTACAATAGCTGCCCCTGTTAAATCTTCTTAAACCTGAAGAGTTAGATTGGTATGTCTGCCATTCGTGACTTGAAGGTGGAAGATGATTGAACACATAAGTGCCTAGAAATTTACACTCGTTTGTGCACGAAGTAACGTTGTTGGTTGATTATGCCGAGAATGGGCTTAAAGATGCCATTTGGGGAGGTAATGAATAATTTTCAGAGATGGGCTTATAGATGCCATCAAAGTAACAGTTGATAGAGAAATTAGACTAAGTCTAACGCTCGACTTTAATGGGGGAGTGCTTTCCAGAATGAACCTCTGGGAAAGGTGTTTGAGTAGTTGCTTGTCATGTAGATGGTCGCCCCGTCTTGTTTTAGGAATTGATCTAAAACCTTCTTTGTTGGTAAACCCGTCTTATTTCGAGAGTTAATACCATTGGTGATAAAGATAGTCGCCCAGTCTTGTTTCATGAATAAATCTTTATCTGACAAAAGAGAAAGAAAGATAGTTTCTCCGTCTTATTTCGGTAGTTAATCTTTAATCTATTCATGTAGATAGTCACCCTGTCCTATTTTGGGAATTGATCTACAATCAGTTTGTTAGTAAACACGTCATGTTTCGGGAGTTCATACCATTGGTGATAAAGATAGTCGCCCCGTCCTATTTCGGGAGTTGATCTTTATCTGACAAAAGAGAAAGAGAGATAGTTTCCCCATCCTATTTTGGGAGTTAATCTTCAATCTGTACATGTAGATAGTTGCCCTGTCATGTTTCAGGAATTGATCTATAATTTATTCTTCACAGATAGTTTCCCTGTCTTATTTTAGGAATTAATTTGTGGTTGGTCATCCATATAGTTGCCCCGTCTTATTTGGGGAATTAATATTAGAACCTACTTTTGTTGTCCATTGAGATAGTTGCCCCGTATTTTTTCGGGAATTATCTCTAACCTGGTCACGTAGATAGTTGTCCCTTGTTTCGGGAATTAATCTTAGACCTATTTGAGAATTGTTGTTGATATTTGTATGTTGATTGATCTTTCCTAAAAAGGTAAATAGTTAGTTTTATGAAATGTCATGATGTATGAAATGCATTGTGTAATGATGTTCTCAAAATAAATGAGATTGTGCTATGTGTTTCGTATGCATATGCTATGACGTATGAATGTGAAATGTTGTTGAAGTGTATTTGTAAACCCATGCAGTATTTTTGTCTGGGAAAATAAATCCCTGACTATTGTTGGGGATGAAGAATATGTGTATCTTCAATTTTGTCTTGAATGCTTTCGATGGAGATTCCTGCTTACTTGTTTGAGGAAACTCCACTGGGGAATATTGACTTCCTGCTTGGGGAGTAGAGTTTAGGAACCTTTGTCGTTTGTTTCTCTACTGAGGAGTTTATTTCTTATATACCATGATTGGGGATAAATGAGATAGATAACCTTCTGACTCGTCTGGGGATGATAATTCTTATACACTCTGACTGGGGATAAAAGAGATGGATAACCTTCTGACTCGTATGGGGAGGATAAAGTTGACTGATATCTGGTCTGGTTCTAGGTTTCGTAACAAATTTCTGGGGGTAGTGGTGACTTCACTTGGGAAGAGGAATTTTGTCAGTGATTTACAATAGTCTGAGGAATAGACTCCAATTGGGAAGACTACAATATGTTGGGAAAATAAACCTTGTTGGGGAAATAAACCCTATTGTTGGAGAGGTGCTCTGCTGACGAAAACTCTCCTGGGGAATTTGAATTTGCTAGAGAGAAGAACTCTGTAGGGATTTTACAGTTTTAAGATTTAGCTGGGGAAGAGAATTTCCATGAATTGTACTGATTGGAACTCCGTATGGAAATTGTGGGGAATGTATCCTTTTTGTGGATGAATTTGTGAAGATTACTCTATGGGGATAATCTCATAGAGGTGGCTCTGTGGGGATTTATGGACAGCTTGAACTTCATCCCAACTCCCAGAATCTTGAGTAAATGCTTATTCCTATTCTTATGCATATATTTGTTAACAGATAGTCATGTTCATATGCATATGTTCATTCAATTCTAGTCATTGGACTTTTTTTGCAAGCAAAACAGGAAAACAAAAAGTTTGAACTTTAAGGTGTATTTGTATTGATGATTTTCCTACAAACAGACGTTTTTTGTACAAAGAGACATAAATCCTAGTAAGAGGAAATTGTCGTGAAATGAAAAGAATACAAAATGAAAACAAACAAATATATATATATATATATATATATATATATATATATATATATATATATATATATATATATATATATATATATATATATATATATATATATATATATAGCTATGTGGAAATGATCTCATTAGGTTCCAACCCTATTGTTGCCCCTATGTCTTTGAACATCTCGTCCCTTGCTGACGAAAGAAGTTGATTGAATTGGTCTATACCATTTGAACATGACGTTGTTAATAAAGCTTGCGGAAAGTGATCCAATAGGACATAATTGTACGCTTTTAATCCCTAACTTTTTCCTGGACTGCCCTTTTAGGTTTTTAGTCCACCAGGATACCCTTTTTTTCCCAAGCCGCCTTTTCAGGTTTTCAACTTGCCGAGTGTACAATCTTTTGTATATATCCCTAATTTTTGCTCGAACCCTTTTGGTTCGCCGGGATGCCCTTATTTTTGCCTAGGACAGTCAACCTAGCGGGTCGTTTTCATGCGTAGTATCTTTTGACTATGACCGTATTCACAGGGTGCAAGAAGTCTTCACTGTCCATGGTTGTTAGTATTATAGCACCGCCCGAGAATACTTTCTTGACAACAAATGGCCCTTCATAGGTGGGAGTCCATTTTCCCCTGGGATCACCTTGTGGTAGAATGATACGCTTTATCACCAAATCACCAGCCTGATATACCTGATGCTTGATCTTCTTATTAAAAGCCTTGATCATACGTTTCTGATACATCTGATCGTGAAAGACATTCATAAGCCTCTTTTCATCAATCAAATTCAACTGATCCAACCTAGTCTGAATCCACTCGTCTTTGTCTAAGTCTACGTCTTTCATAATCCTCAGTGGTAACATATTGTGCCAGTCTTTGTAGGTCACAACCATCTTTTTCACAATCTTCTTTATGTTCTTATTTGCAGCTTCCACTGCACCATTCATTTTTTGTCTGTATGGAGAAGAGTTATGGTGCTTGATCTTGAATTGCATGCAGAGTTTAATGATCATGGCATTGTTGAGGTTGGCACCATTATTAGTGGTGATTCTCTTAGGGATGCCATATCGACAGATAAGGTTATGCTTGATGAAAAGAGCCACAACATTCTTGGTAACTGAGGCAAATGAAGTTGCTTCAACCCATTTTATGAAGTAGTCAATGGCGACGAGAATGAAGCGATGTCCATTAGATGCAATAGGCTCTATTTCTCCAATCATATTGATGCCCCACATTGTGAATGGACAAGGAGCAGTCATGATGTTCAAAGGTACTTGAGGCACATGAACTTTATCAGCATAGATCTGGCACTTGTGACAAGCTCTCGAGTTCTGATAAAAGTCGGTTTCCACGGTCGACCAATAGTAACCTGCTCTCAAGATTTTCTTAGCATAGTATACCCGTTAGAGTAAGCACTAAAGATGCCTTCGTACATATCTTCCATAATCCTCTCTACTTCCTTCTTGTCCACACAACAAAGCAGGTTTGAATCATGATTGTGCTTGTACAAAATCCCATTACTCAGGAAGAACTTAGTTGAGAACCTCCATAGGAATTTCTTGTCATTGATTGATGCCCCTTCATGGTATTCTTGAGCATCAAGATATCTTTTTACTTCATGAAACTAAGGCTTCTTCTCTACTCCATCAGTATCAATTTCGTAGCAGTGTGCTTGTTCGTCGAACCTTTCGATGGTAATCCTAGGAGCCTCGTTGTCCCATCTGAGCTTGAACATGGATGACATGGTAGCCAAGGCATCTGCTAACTGATTTTCTTCTCTTGGAATATGCTCAAAGGTAATCTCGTCGAAGTATGGAATCAGGGTT